>CM074185.1:22779029-23988404 GCA_037179385.1 Holothuria scabra | reverse complement strand
TATGCCATCTAACTTCAGTAGTGCATTTTGAGAAGGATTTTTCCGTTTTTTTTTTTTTTTTTTTTTTTTTTTTTTTGTTTACACGATGAACGCACTGGTTGACCGCATTGACTTTATTTACATTACTGTTCCAGTTCACAATTATGACATAATTATTAAAATGGCATCTCCATGGTAACGATCCACTTTTGTGGTCATATACATGGAATTATCCATCCCAGGTTGCAATTTTGAAGTGCCCTCTATTTAATTGGCATAAGCCTCTAAGGTCTACAGACCTTATTCCAATTAGATAGAGGGCGCTTCAAAACTGCACCCTGGGAAGGATTATTCCACATAGAGTGCCACAGAATTGAATCATCACCATGGAGAAGGCCAATGGTCACAATGCTGAACCGGAACTGTATTGGAATAATCATTCCCAGCATGCAGTATTACAGCTAGGCTAATTGGCATAAGGTCTTCCAGCTCGAAAAATTAACTTGAAGTTTCTGGCATAGTTACCACACTTCTCTGACCAAATTTTCTGCATTAAGTCTTTCCGTCATTAGGTTAGTCCAGGCTAGTCACTGAACGTGACCGTATAATCCGCTCCTTGTAAATGAAGTGTATAGCATAGGAACGTAATGCTGGGTCCTGTTCAAGGGCTAGTCCAGGCAGTCTTCTTTCCGGATTTTTGCACAAATTGCTGAAAAATCTGATTTTTTTTCTAATTCAGTAATATCAGTTACAGTTTTTTTCTAAAAGTCCCCACGACTCTCTGGCGAAGAGCCAAGGGGCGAAAACCAAACGATTACTCCCGGAGGAGTTCTGCTCAGTTACAGTACGGTGCCCCACCGTCTGGTGTTGGTCGCTGATAAATGCGGCTGAGACTAGTCGACGTCTTGGTCAAGACGTTACTATATAATACTTATTTTCCACGCTATTTTGACTCTGGATCCAAAATAAGGGCGCTTGTCAACTGGACTGTACGTGTTCGAGTATCTCTTTCAATACTACTCTTTCAATACTGGTATTATAGAAATAAATGTTGAGGCCATACAGAGAGCGTGTTCCCATTTGTTCTTGTACAGACGTTGTATCGAACTACCGTAATGTAGTACTAATTACGGAAGCCGAGAGCGGCGCGGTAGGGAGAAAACGAAAATCGATTTCTCTGTACCATCAGGCCAACAAAAAGAAGAGGGCGTACTTCAAGAACGTCTTGTTACAGCATGTTATGTACTGCACACATACCCAGTATTAATGGACGAGTCTCGTTGCTATTAGTAAACAGAGCCGTTTAGACAAGAACAGTACATTCGTACCGGTTTTTGTCTGCAACAACATGAAAATAAAGGAGTAGGCCTAAGTGTTTTGATATTGGTAACTAAATGCGAGAACACTAAGTCTCAAAGGCTCAAAAAATTACAACAGGCAATGAAAACATGCGAAGTATCACCTAATCTAGCGTGTGCATGCATTGTATAATTAATAAAATAGGTAGACGGTACTATCATCTGATACTACATATGTAGTCCATTATTTCAATTGTTTTGAATTTTAAGTCGTACTTAACTTGTATTCTGTCTTGTAATTAGAAAAGGAGCAACCTTGTGCTGTGGAATAGGATTACCGCAGATACTTTAAAGTACTACCCTGTTAGGTTTCTAAAATCAAAAACTAGAAGGCGGGCATCCAGGAGAGGACTGTAGGAAGGGGTGGTAAGTGAGAAAGAGAGAGATAAGACTGAAAGAAATGAGAAGAGAAAAAGAAAGGGAAGAGAAAAGAAGAAAAATGCGAAGAGGCAGTGAGGAAAGCAGAAGAAGGAAAATGAGAAGGAAAAAGGAAAAATAAAAGGATAGAGCAGCGGCCATACAACGAATTCGGATCGGATCACGATCCGATTTTTTTCCCGAGCTTTTAGTACATATCTGATCGGAACTCTAACTTTAATTTGAGAAATTGTGCAATATCAGAGAATCTTAACACTTTGGGGAGTACGAAAAGACCGCAATACGTTTTTGTGTATTGCTTCGTCAGGTTATTTCAGAGAAACCTAACAGGTGACGGTTATTCATCTTTGAATGATAGAGGTGTATAAGTCTTGTTTCTGAGTCAACGAGATTTAAAATCATAAATTGAAGTACTCCAGAAAGTAATGAGACCCTTGACCTATTTGTTTCTTCACGACACCGGCTCTTATCTCTAATGTCACTTCCTTTCCAAAGCAAAAAATAAGGATCAACTTAGCGGCACATAGGCACCGTTCCAGCAGTTTACACTGTTAATACTTGTTGCAGCTAATTACAGATTGGGGTGTTTTCTTATTTTTTAGTTTTTATTTTTTAATTTTTTGTCTGTTTTTTACTAAAGCCCATCCATGTATATCATTTTTATTTAATAAGTTTTTTATCACCAGTTTCCTTTATTTTACTTTTCTATTTTTTCTTTATTTCTAGTTTTCTTTTTTCTCTGTAATTCTGTAAATCTTTATTACAGTGTACCTCGAAAAAGTCTAAGTGCCTCCCCGCTAATCAGTGGCGTAACTAAGAGAGGACAGGGGAAGGGAGCCCCCAGTAAAAAATGGAATTCGTAGGTCGAAAAAATGAATGAAAATGAGTATAGGAGGTGGCATTTTCTGACAATGTGTATGCAGTCCCTTGTTTCAATTTTGAATTTTTATGCATTCTTAACGGATATCTTGTCTTGTAATTACACAGCCTAGGTAACATCTTTGTGCTGTGGGGTGGGATTAAAGATCGCAGATACTTTGAAGTACCGCTCTGTTAGGTTCCAAAAGGGGAGAAATTTCGTGCAAAGTCTCAAAAGTGTCGAAACAAGTGTACAGCCTTAAAAGATCGTAGTTAAAGCTACCAATTTTGTCTGAAGGCGAAACAAACCGAGCACTTCATCAATAACCTCTCCGATAGATCTCTCTCTGATAAATGTAATATAAATAAATAGCTCTAGGTAAGGGTGTTAGTTTATAACTATACTCCGCCCTTCAATCAGAATATCCAACCCTTATATTTCTCAAAGGATCATTAAAACAATGAAGACATGATAAACTTTTACAAAACCAAAGAGCTAAAGCAAAACCTGTAGTGCTAAGACACTGGCACTTAATATTGGAAAATCCGAATCTGTGTCAAATTTCCGACATCACCGGTCATAGACTTCGAGAGGGCACCCAAACTAAATAATACCTTATTAATTCTAGGCTACAAACGGACGGTGAACTGGAAAAAACTGACGAAGAGAATGAAATTGTTCCCTCGATTCTCTCATCGAGGCGCTCTAAAAGAGCAAAGTTCTATCGAATTAAGACCAGGACAAACTACATAGTCCAACTACTGATGAAGCTCAACATATAAAAACCAAGAGAAGAAATATTTCTACTAGTTTACTTGTGTTAGAAACCTAACACAGAAGTACTTCAAAGTATCTGCGGTCTTCAATCCCACCTCACAGCATAAACAAGCTACCTATCTAATACAGCACAGAATAATCCTTTAAGAACGCAAAAAAGGTTCAAAACTGAAACAAGGAATTGCATAGGTAGTACCAGATAATGCCATGGCCGGCTTCATTCAGCAAAAAGGCTAGCCCAAACTTTTTTCTCGAATACATTGCTCGTTTTCGTTACCTGGAATAGTTTCTGTAAACCTTCGAGTCCCTTGCTCTTTGCGCTTAGTACATTAAAAACTTTTTCCCTGCATTTATCATCGTTTTCTTGTTTGTTTATTAAACGGTAGAAATAAACGTAACCAATAACATTATTCTTGTCTGAAAGGCTCTGTACTCTGGTAGCATTGTGACTCGTCCATTTATTTTGAGGATACTCAATACTTTACATGCTATAGCAAAACGATCTTGAAGTACGCCCTCTGCTTTTTGTTCGAATTCATGGTACAGAGAAATCGATTTGCGTTTTCTCCCCACCGCGCCGTTCTCGGCTTCCGTAACTAATAATATAGGCCATGGGACAGAGTCCAAAAAAAGGCTTTAAATCTTGACTTCCGTGGCAACATCAAGGGGACTACGCAAAACTGTGACCAATTGGGAGAAAATTGATCAAATTTAGTGAAAAGAATGATTCCCACGTTCAAAAGTTGCACATTAATGATTAATGAGACAAAATGGCCGACCCATTCCCATATACTTGTGTACAAAACAAAACAATTTCTCCTGTGTTCAAAGTAGACTCAAAAATTGGGTTTTGCAGATATGGGATCATCAAGATAGTCCTCTTCATATGATTTGCATACTTTTTTTCAAACAGATGTCATCTGGGGCAAAGATATAAGAGGATAATTGAAATAGAGGGCGCTGTCCAAATGATCTATAGACAACAATAATAGTTTTAAATGCAGATAAACCATCATATCTCTCTATGACAAGTTCAGTTGTGTATTTGGTGGCACGTTGCTTACTCAGCCATCTTGACCTTAATCACAAGACCCCACCCCACCCCACCACACCCATTAGGGGCCCACAGCGAATAATAAAAAAGGTAAAACTTCTTGGGTTGAACGTAGTAGATGCTAGTTGGGCTTGTCTGGTTATTCTGCAGTTCTCAGGCCGGGTTGTTTTATTTGGATATCACATAACAGTGGCAGATGCAGGGAAGGGGCGCAGGCCCCCTCCCCCATTCGCTGTCATGTGTAATTTATATATGCTTCACAATGTGTCATATATGAAGTACCATAATGTATCTTAGGTCCAGCACACTTCCAAAAGCAAATATTTCCAAAGTGAACAGGAAAACCCTTCCCTTAGACCCCACCCATGTAAGCAACTACTCAAACCTTGTACCCCCTCTACTTCAGCTTCCTTTTTACACCAGGTTGGTGTAACAATTCATGTTCATGGAAGTAAATGAATCAACACCCAGTATTGCTACCCTAAATCAATACTGTATATGGAGGTGACGGGTCAACGCGAAAGAAAAATTTGAGGTGCCGGAGGCATGGGCAGTCATGCCCCTCCCCCGTGTTAAAACATTTGTGCCCCAATCATCTCCCAAACTAAATACACTTAACCTGAGACTTCAATTTCTCCCAGGGATGTGCTAAAACCTAAGCCTCCAACAGGTCCATAGCCAGACAAGGCATTGAAAGTGAGCTAAAACTTTTCCAGAGGCAAAATATTTAAGGGGGGGGGGACATTTGCACAGATGTATTAATTCATTGGCACACTTTAAAGTTTTTAGGGGTGAAGAATTTTAAGGGGGCTATGTGTCTGGCTTCCAAGGCCTTTGCACCCTGGACACCACAGGGGACCTGAAACAGGCACTCTACCTGTCCTGCAGATCTAGCCCTTTTCGCTCAGTTTCTGCATGGAAATTTTATGCTCCAAAAATTCTTTTTTGCCCCCCCCCCCCCCCCCAAACACGTTTTATATCCTTGCACCACCACTTAGGAGAGTGGGCAGTAGGTACAGATACAATGATAATGTCTGGAATCTGGATTCATTCATGAAGGATGAGGATGCAACAACAACTGTGGAACACTTGCAACTTGGTTTGTCATATCAGATAAATAAACAAATATTCCGTGAGTGACTGGGGGTCAAGCAATGTGCACCACAGCTCTTGATTTCTAGTTCACCAATGCAAATGATTAACAAGAAAAAGTTTATTAGTTTTCTGGCATACTGAAATTCTCCTCCTGTATTAATACATTCCATTTATTTAGTGCTTTCTACAAAAGAGTTAAATTAAAAATCGGTGATTGTGAACTCATGGACACAGGCAACTGTTAGAACAGGCCTATATCCATAAAAATGCCTTGATTGGGAACTTGCCTTGTGGCTAATAAACCATGAAAAATTATCAAAATGGCCAAACAGTACCAATTCTCTTTGGTCTATCATGTTGCTAGGAAGGAAATCTGTTGCCATCCTAAAATGGCACATGCACAGAAAATTTCAAACCAGAATGCAAAAATGCATTGAGGTTTCGATGATACATACATGCTCTTTTCAATGAAATGCTACATTTCTTGTAAGAACTGGTGACCCGAAGTGACCTTTGACTCCACATGTTAGTAACTGGTTTTTTTCTTTTAACCCAAACAATTCTACAAATTTCATACTGTGCATTAAGATATTTCGCAAACAATCAGCTTACATCATACACATCAACATATCAAGTTTGAAATGAATCCCAAGTTTCCTACCTTAAGATATTGTGGTAAAGAGTTTTTCAGGATTTGTCCCCTTCTGACCCCAAATGACCTTTGACCTCTACCAAAATAAAAAGGATTCTTCTTTACATCATAATACATCAACATATCAAGTCTGAAATGAATCCAACTTTCCTATCATGATGTATCATGTAAACAAGGATTTCAGTGTTTGGACCCCATGTGACCCCAAATGACCTATGACCTCCACCAAAATTCTTGGGTTTTTCCTTAGATCATTACGCATCAACATATCAAGTTTGAAATGGATCAAAGTTTCCTACCTTGAGGTATAGTGTAAACCAGGATTTCCCAGGTTTGACCCCACGGGACCCAAAATGACCTTTGACCTCCACCAAAATATATCCAGTTCTTTCTCACATTATAACGCATCAACATATCAAGTTTGAAATGAATCCAAGTTTTCTATCTTGAGATATTGTGTAAACAAAGATTTTGGTCTTTGACCCCCTGTGACCCCAAATGACCTTTGACCTCCACCAAAATCAATAGGGTTCTTCCTAACATCATAACGCATCAACCTATCAAATTTCAAATTAATCCAAGTTTTCTACCATGAGATATCGTGTAAACAAGGATTTTGGGGTTTGACCCCACGTGACCCCAAATGACCTTTGACCTCCACCAAAATCAATAGGGTTCTTCCTTACATCATAACGCATCTACATATCAAGTTTGAAATTAATCCAAGTTTTCTATCTTGAGATATTGTGTAAACAAAGATTTTGGTTTTTGACCCCCTGTGACCCCAAATGACCTTTGACCTCCACCAAAATATATAGGGTTCTTCCTCTCAGTAAGGGGTATCTGTGTACCATGTTTGAGAACTGTCGGACTTTCCCTTCTCAAGATATCGTGTAAACAAGCAAAGTGTCACAAACACACACACATACACACACACATACACACGCACATACACACATACATACACACACACGCCATCATGAATGCATAGGTTTCTCTTTTCATCGAAACCAAAAAATCCACTGGCAATTACAGAGGCTGAAACCTTTCGAAAAGTGAGACAGACATTTTCAGTGGGACAGACATTTTGCCCTGTACAGTATAACGTAAGTTCTGCTCTCGCTTTGTGGGTTGAGCTATGAGCTAAAAATACACTGTTTTTGAAAATACTATCCACAAAAAAGTTGGAAAATACAATACTGTAAGCTTAAAAACCTCATTTCATTTTTCTTGATCCTGTAGAAGGCAAAGCCACATTTTCTTTTGAAATTCCTTTACTAATATCAATCCTTATCCCTTGGCTTCGAAGTGAAATAACTCATTGATTTTGCAAGAAAAAAAAATAACATGCAAAGAAAGGAACATGTAACAGGGCATAAAAATCTCTGGTAAACACTTCCACTACAATTCTGATTAACATTACAGTTTTTAAACAGCAAGTCAAAGAGCATCTATGCGATTTCAGTGATAAATTTCCTTATAATTTACCACAGAATCACATCCAGGAATGTCTTCATTTCTTTACCTGACCTATCACAGCATTATCAAGGCCTGTCTTTGCAGTTGGAAAAGTCAGTTCAAGCAAATATGGCTACACAAACAAGTTTTTTGCAAACGCTGATGATTTTTTTTTTTGCAGTTTTCCTACAAATACTCCAGTTCGCACTGTTGTTGTATCTGTTTGACGTATGATGCAGACTGCAGGACACATATGACATTGCAGATGAAAACCCGCATAAATCAACAGGTGTTGTTCGGACTGTGTCAGCTTTGGTCCTGTGTCTGTGGGTTATGAAAGAAATTAAAGAATAGAATAAAACTGAAGTAAATGCTTGAACCTCATTGTATCTCTTTGTTTACTTTCTGTACACATCAAGTTGTGAATAATGTAAAATTAAACTCCTGTGTTACAGTACTGTAATTTCACTGCCAGAACCTACAACTTTCCTTGGAGGGGTCTAAAGAGAGATGCCCCCTACCCCTTTGATCTTCAACAAAAACTATTATTATCTATTGTTTAAAAGATCTCATTGGCCACCGAGATATCAGGAGCCTTGCCATGACATCATTCTTGGACACTAATACATCATTCAGCCAAACATTGCAACATCTAATCATGAACACAAATTTAATGCAGTGATGGTTTCTGTGTTGGCAATTTACTCAATAAAAGAAATTGCAATAAAGAAAAATCACTGACAGATCACAATTTAAAAATAATTTAAATATAATTTTGCAGTGTTTTTGACTTGGCAATTTGAATGGTCGAGAATCCAAGTTAAACGAGCATATTGAAACTGACTTTGACCCACATTAGGAAGTCTGTTATATGACCTCCAGAAACATACTGCACCTTTCAGCCTAAAATTTTTTTGATAAGGTTGCTTGTAACTGTTGTGGTAATTTTCAGCCAATTCTCTAGCTATCTACCCTGCAAATTGAAACCGACTAGCTCAAAGGCAAAGCGAGTCTTTGGTAGCTGTTTGTTGCTCGAAACCTGACTCCTGCAGCATCATTGGCAAAGATTGAACATTTACCTTCATAAATGAATTATTCATCACAGCAGTGAAAAACTTAAGCTGAGTCATACTATCAACAGCATCAAGTGAAGAAAAGACATCCCCTCAGCTACAGTATACACTGCCACCACTTCTTGAAGTATAACAGTGTATGGAAATGGTCAATGAAGCAGAGTCCTTGGTAATTTGTCATTTTGCGCCAACTTTACAATAAAACTTACCAGACAAGTCCTTGCTGGATTCTCATCTGAGGTTGCCATCCCATCATGCCTTTCTAGCCCTTCTTTCAAAAAGACTGAAATATGAAGTAGAAAGCAAAACATAAATATGGCTAAGCTATTGTGGCAAGTTTAAATGAGATCATCTGAAATCTGTGACGACTCAGTGATGTGACGTATGTGACCAAGGTTAAAATCTGTGATGATGACCAAAATCAGTGACGGTACCATGGTAACTTTGACAACACATTGGCTTACAATGATTTCAAAACTTGCATTTACATTTTTTACACACTGGCAATGGAAAATCAACTTGTGCGTTTGTTTTCCAGACATGTCAAAATTTGCGTCGATTACCTTGATCTACACAGTATACACCGAGAAATGTATTGTGTGAAATGAATGCATGCTGACACAGCAAATCTAACAGTGTGATGTTATCACAGGTTTTAGAATACCCCCCAACACTTACTTTACTATGGCCCATTAAAAATTGAGCTCTTCGACAAGGACAGTAACTCCTGGTTTATCAATCAGTCCATCAATTCCTAACTGTGACTTGTGAGCATTAATTTAAAATCTCATGCCTAGCTTATTCCATTTTCAATCATCACAGATTACCACCCTGTTTCTAACTAAGCTAGTACTGTGCTGGGTACTTGCAGCATTAGTGTAGTCCTAGCCTAGTACTAGTAGGGGCTATTTGTTAGTTGCTCGTGATTTTGTAACTTTAATTGTGCATTGAGACTGCCTTCGAACGATCATCATTGATGCTGTTTGTATACAAACACTTATTTGCTAATAAGTAAGGATAATGTTATGCCTTAATAATAAACGGTTAGAAAGGGATTATACACTAGGCCTATGATTCTGAGGTCTATGGCAATTCTGTGTTGTAACGTGCTTAGGCCTAGGCCTAGGCCTAGCTAGGTTTGCACAGTTTCACTGTCTTACGACCATCGAAACTGGTAATTCAACCAAGTTTCCATGATTTATGTTATATGGTAATTTGATTCGGTCCTTAGCTGTGTTCTGTACCTTGGCTCTTGCTCTGATCAGCCTAATACACGTCGGTAAATCGCTCGACTTCTCAAGTTGTGGTAACTAACAGTAGGCCTAACACTTACAATAGGGAAATCGTGCTTGGAAATTCACATTGGTTCAGTTCACCGTCTCCGATCATCTAAATGCGCACACAAAATCTCTCTTGTTAGCAAACAATTCAAAGAGTTCTTTGGTACAGGATAAATGTTAAGATTCCGTCATTCTTATGAATGATAACAGATCCCATGAAGAGTTTCCCAGACAATGAATTAAGCACCTGAATCGTTTATGTTTTGATTTTAAGATTTTAAGATTGTCTTGTTTGTTGACGACATTATACTTAGTGAGGTCCCTGGCATGGCAGATCTTGTCATGTGATCCTCATCATGTCACCTGCATGGAGATCTGTGTAAGACTAGGATAAGACGTGCTGTCACACATTTCAGTAAATGTCCTGCCGGTGTTATCTAAAGTTTCCAAAAATATCAAGATTTTTGTAAACTCGTCCATGTTTATTCAATGTTTATATAATAATGGTCAAAAGATATAGATCATAACTAATAATACCAAATATTGAGTATTAATGATCAATAAGATATTTCAGTTTCCAAAGAAGTGGAAGTGTTATCATTTTCAGAAAGCAGTCACGGCTGTGATGACCTTATCATTGGACGCCAGACTTGGTGGAAATACAACAACAACAACAACAACAACAACAACAAAATGACATTCGTCGTTGTACAAGTTGTTGACGTCACGTCAGTCACTTTATAATTATTATTAAAGTGGGCGATAGGGAACAAGCAAAAGATAAAGTGGATTTCTTTTTTTTTTTTTTTGTTTGCATCTTAAGTATCTCAAGGTTCAGACTTAGTATTTCCGAATTCTAAGATAAAATCTCAGAATTATGAGATACTTAGTCAGCATTCTGATTTAATTAAGATGCGTACTCTCCCTCCTAAAAAGTGTACATGTCCATATCAAATTGAATATTCAGTCTATTTCTATGTTGTGGCTGAATGCGCTGTGTAGTGCTATGGTTGGATTGTAAGTGGACATTTCAGTTGGAAGATTATTTGATTAATTAGAAAGGTGTTAAATTTTACATACGGATAGATTTTTAGCCACGAAATTTGACCGTCGGAAGACTGAAGACTAGGGTGACTGAAAGCAGCCTAAGACATTCTCGCTACCCAGATATTGCCGGCCCACTTCCCAAGAATGGGATCAAGACTGTGTCGCAAGAAAGGTAAGTCCGGACCAGTTCTGCTCAGGGCTTTAGTCAAGAGGGGATTTGAATCAGTACGTCTAGGGAGATTTTTAGGCCCCAAATAGAAATGCCTAAGTCAAATTTGTTTTTGTTTGTGTGTGGGGGGGGGGGGCTCCAGACAGGGGCTGGGGGTGCAGGGGGTGCGGACGCCCCCACCCACGGCAGGTGGAGTTCTGCCCAAAATACACATTGAAAAAGAAAAGTAACTTGAAGAGAAAATTTTTAAGTAGTAGAAATAAAAGTCTGAGCACTGGGGTCCGCGGCGCGGAACCCAAGGCCTCCTTTCCCCGCCACCAACTTGTTGTAGATATTTATACTTCCCTCAACCCAAGGAGGCTGGAGCTGTCATCCATAATCAGGTCATAGGATCAATGGGGGAGGCAGATTTTTACGTGCTTAAAACGGACACGGCCAGACCGTCAAAAGGAGTTTCATATGGCCAACAATTAAGAACCAATTTCGCGGACATGACGTGTTTGATTAAATAGTATAGATGGTATTGCCCAGTTGCATTTACATGGTGGACCCCCTTCCCGCTACAGAATTCCTGCATTGGCGCCTGCCTATACGGTGCCGAAAAGGTAAGATTTCTCATAAAATTCAGGTCCATTTGAAAAGTACTTCTACGGGGATAGGGGTGGCATTCTGAAATCTGTAAGTATAGAACCTTTGGTGGCCGACGAAAGCCAATTTTAATTTGAACTTGAAATGTAGTTGTTCGAAATCTATTGGAGCAAGTGCCTTAATGACCTTTCGAGCTGTCATAGACACTACACTCATGCTGAAAAATGTTTTGATACACACGGCGTAGCAGAAGTGGTTACACAATCTTCCGTGAAAGAAATGTAAATGCTAGCGATATGCCGACTGTGCACTTACATGATTTTGTTTCTCTTTTTCAAATCCTCCTTATTTTTTTTTCTTTCTGTAATTTCCTTTCATGTTTTCATTTCTTTTTCATTTTTCTTCGAGGAGGGTGGGGGATGGATTTTGACTCCACATACACACGCTTGATAATATATTGAATTACTTGCCAGCCATAATGACCGGAAGGTTGCACCGAAAGCGCTTACTACCTGTGATACTTCTCCCATTTATTTGAAAATTCATATCAGAAAAAGCTAACAACGTCAACCTCTAAACGAATATGGAATCCTTTTAAAATATGATCCGATTAGGCCAAATGTATGATTAGAATTATGGGTCACTTTATTACCAAATTAGAGCTCTTATTATTGAGGTACATGATTTTCCTTCTATGACAGAGTTTTTCATCTTCTCCTTTTCTTTATTTTCATTTTTTCTTTTCTTTCCTTTTTCGACCAGGAAAGCGCACCCCCAGCAATCCCCAGATGAATCCCTAAAATAATCAATTCGGCCTAAATACAGAAAACTGTCAGCTCTTGATTATATTGCCAAGTCTATACGGTTAGCAGATAGTCAATCCAGGCTCTTCTTAACTGAGTGATTAACTTTACTAACTTTTGCAAGGACTAGACTTTCATTAGCATGACAGCTCTCGAAAAATGAGTACTCGAGCAAAAAGGCTATTCGAATATAATGCTCGTTGTCATTACCTGGAAAATTTTATAAACCTTCGAGTCCCGTGGTCTTCACACTAGCTACTTGTGTAAAAGCTTTTGCTACCTGTATTTCTCATGATTTTCTTGTTTATTCCAATAACGGTAGAATTAACGGAGCCGATAAAATTATTCTTTTCTAGAAGCTCAGTTTTCTGATAGCAATGAGACTCGTCCATGTTAATTTTTAGGGTACGCAATTTTTTGCGTGCTATAACAAAACGTTCTTGAAGTACGCCCTCTTCTATTTTGTTGGAATGGTAGTACAGAGAAATCGGCTTGCGTTTTCTCCCTACTGAGCGCGCCGTTCTCGGTTTCCGTTAAGTTCGTATTCTGTTCTGGATTTCACAGATTCTTGTGCTTACATCCACGACTGAAAAGGCAAAAGTGGTTGCCCCAAATTTATTTTGAAACAATAGCCAGATTTCACAGATTGCTCTTCTTTTTTTTTCTCTTCCAAGTATATTACATGCTGTTTCAGGACACTGCACATTTAAAGGTCAAGAGCAGTCGTCCCAAAGTTATTTTGAAGCAACAGCTAAATCTCACAATTTTCTTCTCACTTCCCTTCAAAGTATCTTTCATAATATTTTAGGACTTCGTTATTGAATATTCAAGGAAAACCAAGCAGTGACTCCCACTCAGTAAATTTCACATTTCAGGAGAAAAAATACTGTCACAAGACCTTGAAGAACCAATCATGAAACAAGACAGTGTACTACACTACTTCAAATTGGGGAGATTGCTCTTGCCCTTCAAAGTTAACTTATTAGTTTCCGCACTAAATTTAATTTCGTGAGGTGAAGATTGTCACATGACTCGCAAGAGTCAATCATTATACAAGACACTACGGTGATCCACTTAGATTGGGGTTACTCCTCTCCCCCTTTGATGTTGCTTAGCTTCGTTTTACGCACCAGGTAAAGGCCCAGTTCTCTCACCCCAAACAGTACCAATTCTCCTAACCTTCTTACTGAAGCCCCTCCCACAATTGTCTGAAATTCGTCCTCATCCAGATACAATCTCAGTTTATTGGTTCAAGGTGAGTAGAGGAAAACTCAATTTATATAATCAAAACGCTCTCAGTACCGTTCATGCTGTGTAATATAAGCTTTGGTACTCTGCATTGTTTGAATTAGTTGCCAATCAAAGAGCTGAGCCAATTGAGGATTTCGGTACCCCCGTACCAAAATTGTAGTTTGGGGTGAGAGGTTTGGCCCTTTAAATGCAGGTAATTTTTTCAGTCGAAGATTTACTCGATAATTATGAAATTTGTCAATAGTTGTTTTCCTTTCCTGATAAGAGAAGATCCCTTACTCCAAATTCAGATATGGATTGATATCTGGAAATATCTGGTTAAAAACAGCCTTTATACGGCCATATCAAGCCAGATATACAGCCAGATTTAGTTGCCTTGATAAAATACAAGTTTTGTATGGCCATATCAAGCCAGATATAAATTGAAGAAATACCTTCCCAGATATACAAATAAAGTTTCATATGGCCATATCAAGCAAGATATAAATTGATGAAATACCTTCCAACATATGCAAAATAAAGTTTTATATGGCCATGTCAAGCCAGATATAAATTGATGGAATGCCTTCCCAGATATGCAAATAAAGTTTGATATGGCCATATCAAGCCAGATATAACTTGATTAAATGCCTTCCCAGATATGCAAATAAAGTTTGATATGGCCATAACAAGCCAGATATAACTTGATTCAATCCCTGTCCAGATATGCTAAATAAAGTTTTATATGGCCATATCAAGCCAGATATAAATTGATGAAATGCCTTCCCAGATATGCAAATAAAGTTACATATGGCCATATCAAGCCAGATATAAATTGATGAAATGCCTTCCCAGATATGCAAATAAAGTTTGATATGGCCATATCAAGCCAGATATAACTGATTAAAATACCATGACAGAATTACATAAAAACTTTTACATAGCCATTTTAATACTTTTTGGTTTAATTTGTGTACCTGTCCTACATAAAGACGTTCTCTGGAAGCTGAACTAGTATCAGCAAACCAAAACCAGAACATTCAAACCATATTCAGCCATATTATACTAACATATGCAAATGACTTTCCAATGTGGGCGTGGTCAGGAAGTTAGGGCCCTGATTTTATTTTTTATTGTGATTAAGGAAGTAATATGTGAAAGATCATGAAACCTTCAACAAAATTTTTGTTGGGATATTTCCCCATATGATAATTAAAACCAACCATGCAGTGTAAACATTTAAAATAGAAATTTCAAAGCAGTTTTTTTCTTCACTATTAAGTAATTTAACAAGTTCAAATACTTAAGTCAATGTTATACAATGGGCATTTAACTTAATTATAGATGGTCAGAAAGCCCTTAATGTTATGCTGGCTCAGAAGGCTTCCAGGTTGTGGCTTCTGTTCTATTCAGCCAGTCTAGAGCAGGACCACTCAGTGTTTGCCCTTTGGAGGGCGTACTTGTCCATTTGGGACGTTAAGCTCCTTAAGGGAACAGAACTCCTCCGGGAGTAATCGTTTGGTTTTCGCCCCTTGGCTCTTCGCCAGAGAGTCGTGGGGACTTTTAGAAAAAAGCTGGCTCAGAAGGCTTCTGATACGCTTTACACAAAGGTAGTGCACTAATAAAATTTGGTCCAGTCATATATGGTCCAGATATGGGACATGTATGCACCATATTGTCTCCTTACTATGGGATCAATACAGTAAATCTTTATATAAACCAAATTTGGCACTGCTTCATATGGGATCAATACAACACACATCTGCAGCAGATATGGGCCAGATATGAAATCCATATCTGGCCCATATATGGAATTTCATATCTGGCCCATATCAGGATTTGGAGTAAGGGATTCCTTTCCTAGTTACAATAAGTAACGGAAAGGAAAGCCACCCGCGAGACAATTTTAAGCGTGTTGATTCCAAGTTATATTCCAAGTGGTTAGCTGCTCAAGGATGGATTCAATATTGTGTTACTATATTACAAGAACGGTAGGCTATGAGTCTACTTTTTGCTTTGGTCCTATTTAAGAGGGGAAACTTAGAAGGGCGGCACCTTTAAAAAAATCTTTAAACCCCCGTGAGATATGTGAGAAAGTTTATTTAAAATAATTTCATCCACTTAGCATATCTTGCTCCAGCTATATTTGGTTTTACTATCTCTAGCCAAACATTGTTCCGCTAAAATTAGTAAACAATAAACCTTATCGCGACGAAATGCGTTTTTAAGCGTGTAACCAGTCAGCCAGTTCAAATTAAGTTTTGACAAATCTAGCATCATTTTGCATTCAAGATACCTTACATTCACAAAAATTTCTTAAAGAGTCGGTGTCCGTCCTCTTATGTTTCTTAATTTAGCATCATTACCAGCGGGCCTTTTAAAGATACATATACCCATACTCAGCCCCATTTAGCTCATGGACCGACAGCCTGGTCAAATGGTTAGAGCATCAGACTTGCAGTCGGGAGATTGGGAGTTAGAGTCCTGGCCGGGTCATACCGAAGACTTTAAAACGAAACCTACTGATATTGTGATCGGTTCTCATCACAAGCAATGGAGTAGGGTAAACAAGCCAGTAAGCCACAACTGTAAAAAAGGCCGTGGCCGGCTCGACTTGAACCAATTGGTTGGAAACTGGGACGTAAACCTCCATCTTACTTAACCTAACCTATTCTTCTAACCTAACATAACCTAACCGAACCTAACCCATCTAACTAACTAACTAACTATTTAACTAACTAACGAATTTACTAACTAGCTAGCTAACTAACTAACCCATTTAGCTCATTTGCTACCTGGATGGTCCCCTTTTTCCTGAAATTTTGTCTTTAAGAGCGACTAGCATAGAGTACCACGTAGGCCTACTTTTCTGACTGTTGAGAAACGCGTTTATACGTACAGCATATAGGCTACTCGGACCTCAGAATGGCCACAGCCGAACAATCTCTCAATGATAGGTTGCTGAGTCACTGTCGAGTTCGACCCAAGACCATTGGATGAAATGGTCTCGTATATATTTTCATGGGGAAACTATAAAACGGAATTGAAAATATGCTTATATATTTTACTCTATTTATTGCTACTCTTGCTTAATTTCTTTATATATTGAATTGATGAAATTGTCTTGTGACTACACGAACTCCCCACCACAAATTTTATTTTACATCACATCAAATTAGTGACACCTTTTGAAAAAAAAGGTCACAATACGGGGAAGGTTTAAATGAATTTTCAGGCAAACTGTATCATTATAGTACTGAAAAAATATCCCGTTTTTCATAACCATTGCCCGAATCTGACTACAGGGGCAGGACAGAGGGCAAACTATTGAACACTTCACGTGAACACCCTCCCGTCTGTCCGTTAAATTCATTTGGCAATTGAAAACGTCCCGGCATTTTTCAACCTTCGACCGCATGTTTTATCATTTCGGACAAAGTTTTTACAACACTACACTGTATTAAATGGGATGGGGCAAATCTTTTTCACAAGCTATACCCGAAGGTGTCGCAAATCTTTGTTATCCTTTTAATTTTCCATGATAATTTTACTTTGAACATAGCGTTTTCTATTTTTCCGGCAAAGATTTGAAAGTGTCGAGGTAATCGGCCATTTCGGGCATTGTGTTGCCCAAGATTTAAAAAAGGGTGAAGAATGATTGTTTGTTTCAAGCGACAGCCTTTCCAAATGTGTCTCGATTTTTGATCTCTTCGATTTTTCGTAAATATGATACCTGAATGTGATATGTTTCTATTTTCGGGTAAATGCTTGAAAGAATTCGTATGATTCGACCATTTTGGGCATTGTGTTGTATGAGACTGTGAAGTAACACTCGCGAATAATAGTTTTTTGCGTTGCTTGAATGCGTAGCGAATTTTCGAAATTTTGTTGATATTTCATGAAAATTTTACCACGATTATGAAATTCATACCTTTAGTATTCATGTCTTTCTAAGATTTCTGGCACGCTAAGGAATTTTCTGGAAAACCATGCCATTTTTAAAACTCAAAAGGCCGTCCGAATTTTTTCCCAACTCCTACCCGAATTTTTTCCTAATTCTCCCCGAATTTTAGATTTTGTGGTAGCATCATAAGGCCCAATTTTCTCGAATCCTTGGCAAATTGTAAACAATTTTGCGCGCTTCATTCTCATGATGCATTAACTGTCAATATCATCTAAGACATATCAACATTACTCATCAGCCCGAAAAGGTTGATTGTTGGGAATGGACATAGGTACTAATCCAAATCAAATTTTTACTGAATCATTAATCTACTAGAAAACATCTTTTTATGTAGGTACTGGGGTGCATGGGTTGTTAATAAACAGGGAGACTTCATTCAAATGCGCTCGAAATTTCCATTTCCGGTAATCTGAGAGGTGTTTTCGGCCAAAAACTTTTCGTTGCGCTCCTCTCCACTAATGGAGATGCTAGTAGATAGTTTTCCCACATTTCTACGACAGCCCAAGTGTGGTACCAGTGCGCAGGGTCATTCCTTTCGACGGTGAATTATCAATATTGCCCCTGGCCAGTCCCTTGATTTTGTTCATAGGAAGGGTATTTTACGTGATAAAACGGACACGGCCAGAACGGCTAAAGGATCACTTCATATGGCCAGCAACGGGAAAACCGAAACCGAATCAACACCCGTCCAAACAAAACAAGGCCTCTAACTAACACTGCCCAGAACATAGGAAGGGTCCCTCAATAAACAAACCAAAATTTTCTGCTGTAAAAACCTAATTTTTCAGATTTCCTTCCTACTAAAATCCAAATCTTCCCAAATACTACCAATAAAACTGTCAAGTCGTTCCTTTATACAAGCCCCAAAGTTTCGTCGCGCTTTCTCTCCCTGTTTCTTTCCCTGTTTGAGGACTCCTCTTCTTAGTCGGATCTCTAGGTACTTGCGCCCCCCCCCTTGGGGCTCTTGCAATATTGCGCGTAAGTTGGAGTGTCGTTTTAATAGGGAACTGTTACTTAATAACAGCTTCCTGTTTTATTCAATATAGCCCGTTATAGAAACTCATTGTTTTCGTCCAGGAGTAAGAATGGGGATAACTCCAATCGTACTCATTGTTTACGTTTAGGAGTATAAGTATACTAAGTTCCCGAACCTCCTCACGTCAGGACGCTTGTTCATTGAATTGTGTGCTCGACGTGTTTCATCCGTCACAGGATTTAAAATTGTTGTTTTTAAAACAGGTTGTGAAATTTAATATCAGTAATTTACCTTTAGGATAATCACTGCAGTCATTATATATTAACATTTAAACTATTTGCCGATGACACAAGTGTATTCTATAAGCATTGAAGCCATCGAATCTACTATGAACGATCTGTGGTGGCTAAGTGGTTCAGAGCAAGCAATTCCTAAATGTTGACAAAAGTAAGGTTATGATTTGTCGTCTTTATTACAGGAAATATTTTGAAGGTCACAACATAATTAGGCTACTAAATATGTACTTACAGTAGTGACGGCACCAGGATTTTAAATTAAAAGTGGGCTGGCAAATGGAGGGCACGAGAAACTGTTGAATGAAAAACAATTTCTCTCCTTGAGCGAAGTCGAGGCTCGAATCTAAGAGGGTGGGGTACAGGGACCCACCTAAGAACCCCTGGTGGGGTTTCGGGGTGGGGAGGCCTTCGGGAGTTCTAAGCTTTTAGTATATCTCTGAGCCAAAATGAGGCTTCACTAGGTATATTTTGGTTTATAAATCCATTCGCAGGATGTGCGGCTCCATGACTAGATAATCAGATATTAATTCAGAAAAAATCAGAGAAAATCAACATTT
This sequence comes from Holothuria scabra, assembly GCA_037179385.1. Classification (NCBI taxonomy): domain Eukaryota; kingdom Metazoa; phylum Echinodermata; class Holothuroidea; order Aspidochirotida; family Holothuriidae; genus Holothuria; species Holothuria scabra. The sequence continues at coordinate 23,968,811 of CM074185.1, read as the reverse complement.
TATTGTGATGTCGCTGGAAATGTTCACAACATAAGATTTCAAACTATCAAATAACCTAATAGCATGGCACGTAAAGTGCCATTTTCAGCGTTCTGGAACGCCGTATTTCGACCAAAATTGTCTTGGCTCTTTCCGCCAATCTTTAAAGGCGCTTCACTTAAATAAGGCTGACTGCAGGTCTCTCCCCCTGTCACCTATCCCATCATTAATGAAACGTTTCCAATGTCGCCAGGCAGCCTTAATCCATTGCATAAAACAGTCACATTTAATCACAACAACTTTCAGCAGAAAAAAACAATATGCTAATTATGCTTGATGTTGCTCGTATAGGAAGGGCAGGCTCTTCAATGAGTGACCCCGAAAGTCTTCAGTCCTAACTTTCAGACGTCACCTCTGTAGATATCTTTCTGGATGTTAGAATTCCCCTTAATCTGATCAGTAAAAAGTTTCCATTCCTGAAAGTTTTAACTTATATATTGAAATATTTTGAAAAGGCATGGAATTCTTCTAGTCCTCCCGAGTCTCTGGCAAAGAGCCGTTCGGCGAAACCAAACTTTAAACTGCTTCACGAAGAAGCTGTTGCGTCCACTGAAGGACACCACTTTACCAACCTCGGGGACCTCAGACCATTTACATCATTGGTCTGTCATGTACGGCTCCATTCTAGACTGGCTGAAAGGAGGAGATACTGCACATGATCTTCAGCCAAAAGGTCAAGAAGCGCATTCAAAGGCACGGAATTTTGTAGTCGCGTGCTAACCACTACTTTAGCTTCCCACTGAACTCTAGATGATTATACTGTCGTATTCAAAGTCTTCCCAATCAACGTTGTCCTGCACTTTGTAAAATCTGAAAATCAAGTAGCTGCGACCCTGGTAGCCTATAACTTGGTTCTGGGGTGATGGAAAAGCCTGAAGCGCCCAGTAATAAGTACTTATTATAGACATGTGTCTATGTATTTCTTTGTAAAACCAGATTCTCGCCCCGTTCCTTGTTCCGGTGAAGTTACTATACGTTGTGGGCAAGACTATCTTCGCCTCCTACATGAACAAAGCTTCGATGTTGACACTCTCTCTGCAAGAAACGGCCGTAACTTCAGAAGTTACCAGGAATATCACATGACATATCCAGGTATGACGTACTGACATCCGGCATACCTTTCAAGGTTTGGTACCGTAATTAGAATACGGATGGGTTGGCAATTTTGGCAGAACAGAAGGATAATAAAGCCCTCCTCTCGGAGTAGCGTAGCAAAGATTGTGTCATGATGGGGGAGGGGAAAGGGGGGCTCGACATGAGGGAAAAGTCTAAGGGGAGAGAGAAGAAACCACTGTTTTAAATGTTTTTTGCATTTCAAGGTTGGATCATGGGGTTCAACCCCAAACCACCCCCGTGGCTACGCCACTGCTCCTCTCACGTAAAATGTAGCAATATCTTTTTGATTTTTTCAACTTGAAGTAAAATTGATCAATGATTTCAAATCTTCGTTTAAACATCAAAATGTCCATATAAATTTGTTCCATCCAGTAGAAATGGAGTAATAAAATAAATTCATTGGCATTGGAAGGATTAGTATAATATATAAAAATTATTAAGATGAAAGATAATATACCTTACACAGCAACAACATATTTACAAAAAGGTAAATACATAAAAACAATGTCTCAAAACAAATTATGGAAAGATGTCTAGCAAGATAGCAAGATGTAAAGAATTCTAAGATTTTTTGTCCGATTTGTGCTGAAGATTTTTAGTGCAATATACAATGGATGGTTTTGATCATTTCTTGCAGCATCATTAATTGTGTTTAAGAGCATATTGTAATCTAAATTAAAGATGGTTCATGTATACGCAAAAAATTTCAATTATCTTTCTTTGTTGTTTTTGCAATATAAAATGATTCCAAACTGGCTCAACACATCATGGTGGTAAGATAACGGCGTTGAATAAGTTATCCTTAGCACTTCTGTTAAAAAATACATCACGTAAGCCAAACTAGATACTACATGGTACACTTTGTTTAATATTTTTGATATATAGCAAGAAAAATTTAAATTTTCATCAGTGTAAATACCGTCCCAACAAATTTTCAGATTTGGAGGTTATGGTTACCTCCGATCGATTCAAAACGGTAGGTTGTGACATTGATAAAATAAGATTATGATGGATATATTTTCTTGAAAACATTTCCTTTGACTCAGTAACTCCACCTCAGGGAAGTCCCCGGAAACTCGGAGGCTTTAGCATATCTCTAGATGAGAAATTAGGTCTTTAGAGAGGTATATAATTTCATTTAACCCAACTCCTATAATTGAACTTATTCGGCAACAAAGTGGGGGAGGGGGAACAAAGCCAAAACCTGGGGGATGGCCCCTACTGCATCATATCGTTACGTCGCCCCTGCCGAAAAACCTTCCGTCCGTCGGTGAAATCTTAGAACCCCTTTTCAACCTTCGCCCCAATATTTTCCCATTTCGAGCAAAGTTTTTGCAAGGCTAAAGTATGATAAGGGCATAGGCAAAATTGTCCCTCACCTGCCTGAATGTGTCGCAAATCTTTGTAATCATTTTATACTTTTGAAAATTTTACTTTGACTATAGCGCTTTCTGTTTTTTTTTTTTTTTTTTAATTTTATTTTTCTCCTTCTTCGAACATATCACTTTAAAATTTCGGGAACGCTTATAAATATTTGTGTTATCATTAAAACCAAGTCAAGCATTTAAAACTGAAATGACTTAACGAATTTCTAGATTCCTGTCCAATTTTTAAATCTTTAGGGGGCACCGAATCTTCCCCTCTCCTGGCTCGTATGCTTAGGTACACTGAGAAATTTGAGAGCAGAAAATTTGGAAAATGGTTTTATTTGCAGAGGAAAATTGAAAAATTGGGCCTTCAGAACTAAAGATTAATTGCCCAAAACCATATGACTGAAGTTTGTTGAGGTATCATGTTTTGCCGTATACGATGAAAACTGAACCTTTTTTTCGAAATGTTTGAAATCTGGAGCTTATTTTAAAAAAAGGGATTTTTTGTGAAGGAGATGGGATATTTTGAGAGCTGCATTGAAGAACATGTTCTTCCCGTAAGTCTTGTCGTAAGCAATGCCGAGAAGAATGCCGGAAGGGGGGAGGGGGAAGGGGGACTAAAGTTTATCAGGCTTACATATTTTATCGTACGCCTTACGAAATTGGATCCTCTCCCCGACTGCAGAGATGCAGCCGTCCCCGAAGAGGACAAAGCCACCCCCACCCCCGATGGCACCATGCTTGTACCAAAACTAGTAGCGGCAGATAGCTACTATACCGTATATTAGTAACAACTCCCTGGTTACAAAGGATCTACCATGATTTCTGATGAAGAACTGCGATATTCATGTTTCAAACTTCCTTAACCAAAATTCTAGTTACTCCTCTGATGTTCATTTTATCTGTTTGCTTTAAAGGGCCTTATTACGCTGGCATACCTCGCGGTAACTGGCCACCATGCAATACCTCCGAAAGCGACTTCACCCAAACAGAAAATGGCCGTATTGTAACAACTCCGAGTGATTAACCAAGTTCAATATGGGATTTGGCAGGGCGCCACCATCTCAGAACTTTTCCTTCGAATACATTCCCAGCACTGATCGTCAAAGGCCAAACTGGAAAAGTCAATTGGTTTGATTGTAAACATTTTCATGAGATTTGGTGATCTGGTGACGTTTTCTTTGCAACGTTGACGTCCAAGCAGTTCTCAAAAATTGTTAGACCTATACACTCTTAAAAAATATTGGGCAAATATTTGCCCAACTTTTTACCAACACTGGGTATATATGTGTCTTCCCAACAATTGGGCAAACTGTTGGGCAAATGGTGTTGGGCAATGCAACTACCCAGTAGTTGGGCACTACTGAATGACCAACTTTTAACCAACACTGGATATATATGTGTCCTCCCAACTGTCGACTGTTGGGCAATGCAACTATCCAGTATGTTGGGTGCTTCTTTGGATTTCAATATAACCTGATACATAATTACAAAGAACCCTTACACATACACCGTTTATCCTCCAAGAGTGATTGGGGGCACCAGCGATGATGCTCTTGGTAGGTAAACAGTGAAGTGTGTAGTTTAAAGTATCAAACTCAATCGTGAACTTTGTATTTCTTCTCCCATTGATTATGTAGCAATGAAAACTTCTTTTTTCTATGCGACCATTGCTCTTTAAGTACTTTCGTCCAGATTTTTACTGCTATTCTATACCGTTAGCTTTTTATTTACCAAATACGTACAACTTTATTCAACCATGGCATCTTATAATGAACCACTTATATTACAATAATTATCTGTAAAACTTAACTAATCATCTGATTAGTCAATTACATTTTACCCAACTGTTGGGTACTTTAAAACTTGCCCAACACATTTTAACCATCACCTGGATTCTACCCAACCTTAATTTGCCCAACAATATGGGTACAGTTGTTTACCCATTTGTTGGGCAATAATTTGCCCATGTTGGGCATTTTGTATTTTGACCAACACTTTTTACCCAACAGTTTTTAGAGTGTAGAGGTTTATTGACCATTATAAATAGCTAAGTAGACCGCGCCCATCGGCGGTCAAATTTCTGGGGGTCAGGGATAATTTTTCCCGAATTAAGAATTGTGGAGAGAGTTGCCCGGCCTAAATGTTAGGGCTTAATTTATTTTCTTGGCCGTCTCATTCGCTCGAATTGGATCCACTATTTTGCAGGATATATGAGGTCACATGCCTCTTCCCCTCCCATCCCAACGTGTCGAAGGTCAGTGACCACTGCTACTGCAATATGAAAGTACGACATGACAGACATGCGGGTGGTGAAATACCAACGCACTCGTGCATGTTAGTAAAGGTTTAGCCTTCTTGAAAGTATTTATGGTCTAGGCAACGTAGTCGAGTCCAGAACTTTTAGAAACGAGAAACAAAATGCGGCAAATTGGACCACACTAAGGTAGGGGGCATCCCAGTGACCGAAAATTTAAATGGGAAAGGATCCCGAGACCAAAAGTAAGAAAAGGTTCGCGAGACCGAAAATGTGAAAGAATTCGCGAGACCGAAAGGGTGAAGAGGTTCGCAAGACCGTACATGAGAAGAGGTCCGTGAGATCGAAAATGAGCATAGGCCCACGAACCTGAAAATGGATACAGGTCAGCGGGTTCTAAATGTCGGTCTTGCGAACCTTTTCTCATTTTCGGTCTCGCGGACCCTATTTTCTGCGAACCGCTTAATTTTGATTTTCGGTCTGGCGAGCCGTCGGTCTTGTGGACCCTATTGCATTATCGGTCTCGCAGACTGCAACCTACTTAGGAAGTCTTCCAATTAAATATTAATAAACTCTTTGCCTTATCTAATGTCTAAAATGTGTCTTCACGTTGCTAAACGCTAGGGGAAGGCTTTGCCCTCCTACTTATTGCTGAAGTACGGAATGATTTTTTCACCAACGGAAAATATTTCTAGGGTTACTGTTTGCGAATAAATGGAGAACTCTTTGATCTTCCAATTTGTGTAGAGAAACCAAAACGTTTCTTGGTGTAAGAAGTTGTTCTAAGCTGTTCAGCTATGGTTGTGGTGAGACTGAGTGTCGTTTTTATGGTTCCTAGATGTGATTGGTGATATATATTATTGTGCAAATGGTAGGTAAATGACTGTACTCTATTCTTCCTGCGGGGAGGGAAAGGGGCAACGGGGCAGACGGAAGAAATACGAGATTTGCGTTCTTACAAGAAGTGGTAGAAGCATACTTACGTTTAACTGCGTTTAGATGAAAGGTGAGCTTTTCACTACGCGCACCCAACAATAATATCAACAGCATTTGGTCACGGGTATATCATATCATACACAAATAGCTCAACTCAAGCATTGAGCCAGGAGTTCTACCACCCGTAGGAAGGTAGAATCGGCTGGCCACTTGCCCGAATTTGACAAGTTGACAAAAAGGCCCGGGGCAAACTTAATGCTTTTATTGAAAAGATGTGTTTTAATGAAGCAATTGAAAATTTTAGCGTTTTAGTTGGAGAATATGTCAATATTAAGGGTAGAAATTCCTTGGAGTGTTTTTTCAACCTGGAAATTGCTCTATCCCACCTATTACGGCTTCACTGATTAAAACTGAAAATATCACTTGGCAGAACTGAAATATAAAGGCCCGCCTCTGGAGACCACTTTATGCCATCACATACAGTGAGCCAATTTTGAAACCTGCGACACACGATTACCTGAAAATATAAATTTTCATCCTTAACAGGGGTGGGAGGCTCTCCCCGCCCAAAGTTATCCTCCCTCTGTAAGCTTTTGCTGAGGAGTATCGACTTGTGGTGATCAGTAACACCATATACATCCTCTTAGATGTCCAATTGTTAGCTTTCTGGATCTGTAACAAAGGGTTTATCTAAATACATTTCTAAGTGAAGATGGGAATCTTTAAGTTTGAACGTGGTGTTGTAATTACGGATCATCAATGGAAATTACTCTTCTCTTATCTACAACGAGTAAAAACTAAGATTAAAGCTCTAAAATGTAAATTCTTAAACAAATGTGCACTAGCATGGTGATCACAAGCGAATCAAATGCTTTCATTTTCAAGTAAATTAATTGCAGCTGACTGCATCCCAGGCGCTAAATTCATAATGTACCTCCTTAAAATTGAGAAAAGTCTGTGAAATAATATGCGGTGCCTTGCCTTTTTACTATTTTGATGACTTATTGTGACACTTCGTCTTTCAAAATAGTACTTTTTCTTCAATTTATCTGAAATGTCCACCTGATGAATATATATCGTAAGTTTTCCAATTCTATATTTTTACCTTCATGTAAGCTTGTCAGTAGTAAAATGTCAGTTACTGTTTATTATTGTTTTTCTAAGTAAAAGTAGTAGAATAAACAAAAGTCTTCCGAACTGAAATGTGAAAAAGTTTGTCTTGTTTGGCCTTTCACAACTGCAGAGATAAATAACTTTGCAAAAATTGGATAGCATTGTAACTTAGTATGTTGCCAAGAAATAATTACACTTGGCATTAGAAAAATTCCAGTAGGTAGTGAAAGAAATATGTAAATATCTCTCTGTTACAAGGCTTAAATCATTAGACCAGGCGTCACAAGCACGCACCACTTGTGACGCGCAACATGGTTTGGAGTGGCGCAAATAATTACTGGAAGAATATTGAAAAATTTAACTTTTTCATAACTTTTTGACAAGAATTGTTCTGTCACGAAACTAGTTACTGTAAATTAATCTAATACTTCCAACAGACTGACTGACGTCACATACCGACAAGGGTATAAAAACGTCCTATTTTTTCTTTTAAGAAAGTAAAATCACCGTTTCTGTTTACGTTCATTAGAGTCGGTGCTTTTTCAACGTTACCGGTGAATCGTCAAAAACTAAAGTTTGTGAAAAATTTTGGCCGGAAAAATTGAACAAACTTTGCAACATTTTGCATGTAAGCCCCTTCTGAAACTCAAAAATTTTCAAATGGGGGAGGGGGACACCCTTGCTTTTGTAACAGGCCTGAGATGCAAAGTAGTGCTATTTTTGAGTGTTTAAAGTATATGCACAATAGACTACAGGGAGAGAGCACCCATTGTGTGCTGCCTAACACCCCCACTGATTGCTTGGGATGCTGGTCCGAAACAATATTTGCCTGAAAAGTAGCGTTTGGAAGTACAGAGTGTCCCCTTTCAACCTTTGGGATATAACCTACACAAAATTGAACTTGAAGCATTTGGTAATTGTTGAAATGTAAAAGAAAAAAGGCTGATTCTCACATCAGTTTACCTAATTATTGTCTGTATTACTGACGCCAGCATTTTTAAAGTACCCTGTAGGGGCTCAACGACCACCTTTCACTTAACCCCACCAAAAGTGGTAGGGTTCTTCTTCAAATCATAATGCTTCAACATACTAAGTACAAAGGGTAATACAAAGGAAGGTTTCTTCCTTTGCATATGAGACATCTACGTTCTATGTCTGAGACCTGTCAGACTTTCCCGTTTGGGATATGGAGCTTACCAGCAGTGTCACATACAAATTCACCCACGGTCACACATGCCATCATGACGACTAATGCATGGCTTTATTTTTTTCATCAAAACCATATACAACTCAGCAAAGTGGTATTCTTCTCCTTTGTGGTAAGTTTGGACCTACTCGAGTGGCCCAATGTACATATAACAATACCACGGGCTTATATACATGGACAGCACATGTAACGTGTATGTCTTATCCGTAGATGGTCGCCTCTGACTGGGACAAAACAAAAAGGCGCGCCAAGATGGCTGCCGTCAAGCTGTAAATCATCTGACTTGACGACGACTCTGTTATGTGTTAAACAAACGTAAAACTTGAATGGGAAACAATATCATATTCCTGCAATACGTGAAGTTACTTGACCTTGTCATGCAATACTTCAAAAATATTGCAACTTTCTTGCAAAATCTGGGAATTGACTTGAGCAAGTCCAAACTTTCACACAAAACCATAGCAGACAGCCATCTTGGTGCGCTTTTTCTCACACGTGCGGTGGCGACAGCCTACTGTGAAGTATGCTCTGTTCATATATAGAAAGTCCGTGAACAATACACACTCTCATGTTATATTCAAGACATGCCAACCCCCAAAATAACAAAACCTTGAGATTTTCGTAACGAAACCAGGAGATTGGACCTCAAACCCGGAGATTCGAAATTTGTCCTGTACTATATGCAGTGACGAGTTTTTCATCACTGGGAAGATATCAAATGATGATCTCCAGGCTCGGTGGTTTGAGCGTACTGTCTTGCATGCTGAAGGTCCCCGGATCAAATCCCTGTGGAACCACTTGGAAATTTTCCGGGGTCTAAAAATTAGCTTGTTCAGCATAGCTGTTTACAGTGATGCTGAGGGGGTTTAAAAATTGGTGAATTACAAAATTGGGTATTTGGTTGTCCGTTTCAGTAAGTTGTCCGACTCAGGAAGTTGTCCGCTTCCTTAGTTCAGCTGTTGAGCAGTGGTGCAGAGCAAGTAAAACCTCCACCCCCTCCAGTCTTTAGGAAAGTGGCTAAAATGGGGATGCGCTCACGTCTGTCGGATGGGGACATTAAATGGTGGTCCCGGGAGCAGGATTGGAAGCGGTTAGTACACGCCTGCCTCGTTACCTCTGAGCACTAGTCGAAAAGAGAAGGCGAAGTTCGCCGGTGTTCATCTACACTCACTCTGGCACAGGATCTTCAATGAGCCAAATGATTAGGGCCTGGACTTCAGGGCATCTTATGGGGCCTTGGCCCTCCTTTGCCCTTCAACCTGTTATGTTATGTTAAGTGGGGGTTCTGGTCAGGGGAAATACTGACTCCTCACTCTCTTCACAAGGCCTCTTCCCTTGACCACCAAACTCATTTTGGGAAAACAGGGTTATGGTCTTTCTTGCGGAGGGGTTGTCACGCCTTCATCCTCCCAGGCTATTATGTAAATAAGCACAGTTCTAGAGAACGTTAAATACTCACACGAAATGATGTTTCTTGAAATTAAGCTGGAAAAATACTTCTCTTGTAAATGTTACATGCAAAACGGAGTTTTATATTCTTTCATAAATTAAAGACGACATCAAACATTAACTTAAGTTAAACTAATATTGATGTCAATACAGTGTAAAAGTTTGCCTATCTGAATTTATTTTATGCTTTGTCCAGTGACGTAGCCAGGGTGTGGCGTTTTTGGGGTGCACATGGGAATAGAGATCGTCGTCCTGGAGGAGGGGTTAAGGGGAGGGGGTTCCCCCTCCCCTTTTCCTCCCCTATGGAAAATTTTTGCCTATCTGAGAGGGCTAACATGCATAATGGTGGACTTTGTGACATAAATTCACTGTTACAGATGGCACAGTAGCATGATAAGATATGTGCTGCACTGGTAGGTTGCTCAAGTTGCTTGTATGTGTGTTCCATTCTTTCATAGCAATAAAATTTCAACCCATACTTTGAAACTTTTGTTGGGGGGAGGGGGCACATGCTCCCCAACCCTCGACCCCCTTCCCTGTGGCTACGTGCCTGTGCTTGTCATATATTCAAAATATGAGCATCCGGGCGGACTGAATTAATACTTACTACTTCGACTGTACTATTTTTCGACGACACAGGGCACCCGGCAGGTTAAAGGGCAAGAGCAGTTATCCCAAATTGAAGAAGTGTAGTAGACTGTCCTGTTTCATGACTGGCTGTTGGGAGTCATGTGACAACATTTTTTCTCTTCAAATGTGAAATTTAGGGGAAATAATTGCTTGGTTTACCTTGAATATGCAATAGTACAGTCATAAATTTTAATGAAAGACACTTTCAAGAGAAACAAAAGGAAAATTGTGTTACCAATCTTTTTCTTCAAAATAAGTTTGGGGTACTGCTCTTTACCTTTAACGGTTTGTTCGTACGCAGTGTAGACCTATGCTGTGTAGAGATATTATGCGGTGTTTGCATTTCCGGAATTGCATGCATGGTGATTATGCGCCTTACTTCTTTATTGCAGGACAGATAAGAAGACAAGGATTTGAACTATTCGCACTGCAGAAAAAATTTGCGGTCCGTACCACTAAATGGACCACCGTGTTTATTAGACAATGCAACGTTGAATGCGCTGTATGCACGACCGAAAAAGTTGCATGTAGGATGCACAGGCTAGGGTACGTATAGCAAATTGCCAGGCCTATATGTAGCAGCTGGCCTATGCCAAGGCCTATATCGCTCTGCGATGGGACCTTAATCCCGTTTTACGAGTCAGCATTACAAGTAAAGCTGTAACTTCCTATGTGGTTTAGGGTTTGCATTTCTTTGATAATGTTATTTAACCGAGAGATTTGAAAATTTTACCGTGAGATGATGCCCCAAACCGTGAGACTCACGGTGAAACCCGTGAGAGTTGGCAAGTATGATATTCTGAGATACAAAGGGCTTCTTTTATACAGATGTTCAGGTAACATGACATATAATTTTAATTTATTTTTCACTTTTTTAATAATTAATTTCAATAGCCATGCTGTCTAAGTTTTATATGGCTGACTCGTAATGATATGATAATTTGTTAAACAAACAGGACAAAAAATGTGCACAATTCCTGATTGTCAGGCAATCAACAAGATGACTGATAACAATTTCCTTACGATCCTGCATGTCATAGGGGCATGATGATACCTCATACAATTTGCAGATGCATTGTCTTAAAAGTACACATGATGTCTGTCTTTTTTTATATTTTTTCCACATTTTAAAAAGAAACCAATGTCTTTACAACCATTCATCTATAAAAGTATCAAGAAAACCAGAAAGCCAAAAGGCTTAGCGATTCCTTGCCACTGAAATTTGAGCCTACCTTTTTTTTCAAATTGACAGTGCTTTGACATGTTTTTCAAATCGACAGCTAGTGCTCCGTAATGTTTTTCAAATTGACAGTATTCCGTAATGTACCCACAAAGAATACATGCAAGGCATCCAAGCTTCCTACTTTGAGATTCCGGGTGACCTTTGACCACCTACAGTAGAACTACGGTTCAGCTCACGATATCACATCCACATACTGTGTGTGAAATTTTGCAGTAAGCAAGACTCCAACCATGGGAAATTGTGTAAATATGATATTGAGACTTTGACCACTTGTGAACCAAAGTGACATTTGACCTCCACCAAAAACTATAGGGATCATTTATTCACTATACATCATCTACATGCCAAGTATGAGGACCCTACAAAAATTACCTTTCTTGTAATACAATGCAAACAAGCTTTTCAGACTTTGATACTGCTGACCCCAAATGACCTTTGACCCTCACAAAAATCAATTGGGATCATCATTTAAATACAGCCAACCCACACACTAAAGGTGAGCTTAGTTACATGTATTTTTGAGATGCAGTGTTTACAAGGTATTGACCTTTTGACCTGTCATGACCCCAAATGACCTTTGACCTCCCCAAAAATCGATAGGGATCATCTACTTCACACAACCAACCCACGCGCCATATATGTGCATAGTCACATGCAATGTTCTTCAGATATCATGTTTTCAAGGTTTTGACCTTTTGACATCTTTTGACCTCAAATGACCTTTGACCTCAACAAAAATCGATAGGGCTCATCTACTCAATTCAACCGACCCACATACCAAATATGAGCAAAGTCACATGTAACGTTCTTGAGATATCGTGTTTACAAGGTTTTGACCTTTTGACCTCTCCTGACCCCAAATGACCTTTGACCTCCACCAAAAACAATAGGGATCATCTACTCAATATGGCCAACCCACACACCAAATATGAGATTAGTCACACTTACCCTTCTTGAGATACCGTGTTTACAAGCAATTTCTAAGAATTTACCATTTGACCTCTCCTGACCGCAAATGACCTTTGACGTCCACGAAAATCGATAGGGATCATCTAATCAATATGAACAACTCACACACTAAATATGAGCATAGTCACATGTTAAGTTCTTGAGATATCGTGTTTACAAGGTTTTAACCTTTTGACCTCTCCTGACCCCAAATGACCTTTGACCTCCACCAAAAACAATAGGGATCATCTACTCAATATGGCCAACCCACACACCAAGTATGAGATCAGTCAAGCTTACTCTGCTTGAGATATCGTGTTTACAAGGTTTTCACGTTTTGACCTCTAGTGACCTCAAATGACCTTTGACCTCCACGAAAAACAATAGGGATCATCTACTCAATATGGCCAACCCACACACCAAGTATGAGACCCGTCACAGTTACCTATCTTGAGATATCGTGTTTACAAGCAAAGCATCACATACACACACACATACACACACACACACACACAACATCACCATCGCATAGATTCCTTTTGCCTACGGCAAGGAATCAAAAAGTGATCCAGGATTTAGTAAGGATGAGGTTGCTATTCACTATTGCTGACACATCATGTTTATCTTTTCTGTCATGAGAATACATGGTGCTTTATGAAGGCTTTGCAATTACATTGAGGATCCATCATGCTGGAGGAGGCTCATGCGAAGTACACACAACTTTGAGCTGAATGCACTGCACAGTGTGTGCTGGGATACATGTGATGACATTCAATGAGGAAGCCTATTTAGTGTGGTCTCCTGGGACATACACGGTGTGTTCACATTCAACAAGCAAGCGTATCTAGTATGTTCTAATGAGTATCATATGTACTCTGCTGTTACTCTCTCTATTAAGTATGACTGGACAACCTATGCCTGTAAACAAGGGGGAAAGCCCTCTGAAAATTTTTTTCATCGCCTAGAAAATTTTAAGTTAGAACTGACCCAATACACTGTTACACATGTGTCTCCCTGGGGACGTTCACCTCTTCTTCTCCCCCCTTTGAAGCCATTTCACTGCTCCAAGTATCTTGACTGGCTACAGCCTCTAGTTTTTCTTCCTTTGTTTTGTTGCGATAGATTTTTTAACTGAACACAAAACAGCCTCATACTTTTCCGTAGTCATTCGCTTAAATCTCTCCTATGAGATGTGTAAATGCAATTCCTTCAGTCCTTGGCAGATTGCAATAGCTTTTATTCTGTCACAATTCCTGTCCAGTACGATTAGTGCTGGGTCAGCTGGAGTGACCTTTCCTCTGTCGTTTCCAAAACCGTTTAATATCTTCATGGCCTTCAGGAGCAATGACCAGTACCCTCCTCTTGGGATCTTCCCAAGTGAGTACACCAAGATCCTTGATGATTGAAAATATAAAGACAAAAATTATACTCAGTTTATAATATTTATGCTGGTGACAAGTTGCATTTTCTAAACTTGTTTCCTAATAACATTTCATCCTAATAAGTGTTCAGTTATTCCAATTGGTAGGAATAATAATAAAGAGAAAAATTATCATCTGTGGGATGAGGGTGGTTCTGTTATTATCTTGAAAGTTTCTTTGTTGGAGAAAGACATTGGGTTACTGGTGGATCATAAATTACATTTTTCAGATTATTATCATGCTCAGGTTAACAAAGCAAATCGTATAATGGGTCTTATGAGAAGAACGTATACTTATCTAAATGGGGGTGTCTTTTAGATATTTATTTCAAGCTCTAGTTAGACCACGTTTGGAATATGCTGCTTCTGTTTGGAACCTCACCTGAAAAAGGATGTCGATTTATTGGAGAATGTCCAGAGACATGCCATGAAACTTATTCCATCACTTTAGGGTTTGCCTTATCAAGAAAGGTTGCATAAACTGAATTTGCTAACCTTTAGAAACAGACGGCTCAGGGGAGATATGATTGAAGTTTTAAAATTGTTTGTGGTGTTTATGACATAAATATTACTTTTGACATGCTAAATTTCAATACTAGGAGAGATATTTCAAGAGGTCACGATTTTAAACTCATAAAACAGCAGTGTCATGCAGATTTGAAGAAATTTGCCTTTCAAAGAAGCGTTGTTGATTTTTGGAATAGTCTTCCAGCCAAAGTTGTGGAAGCTTAATCTGTTGTTACTGTGACGGAAGGAACATTGTAAATATGTTGTTATTTTTTTTAAACTTCTCTAGCTTGCTTAACTACGTGTGTAATTCCAGGCGATTTGTTGTTTTCCTAGCCAATGATTAAAATCAGAACTTTCCATAGCCCTGGTTGTTTCCAATTATTTCGTGAAGTTGCTTTATGTCCCGCGCGTACCTGTCTAGACAGTCCAAGTTCGGTACGGAAACACAATAGATCATAAACCAATCAATGGAAAGCATCCTCAGCTTACCGTGTAGGAAGAGTCACGTGTCTCCGGTAAACACATTCCTCGCCACGCCGTTTCTCACGTAGACGAGGACTGGTGAATAGACGCTCAAGGAGAACGGTTGTAACTTACGGTGAGATCCAACGACACGAAGGCCCGCGCTTCCCGGTAGAACAGACTGCAGCTTTCCAGTGTGAGTATGTTATTAGCTGTTATTCTTAGCCAGGGTTAATGAGGTTAATTAATTGACCTTGAATTAATTGACGTAGTCAGTCTCGGGGAGTTTGGATTCAAGAAGGCCTAGGCTGGTACGTTAAGGCCTACGCTGGGAACTTGATCTGACTAGGGTAAGGAGTTGCTACCCAGTCTGGGAACTCAGGGAGACTGGCTGGTATAAAGGCTAAGAAGGGACAAAGTCTGTTTTGGGAAGTGGTATTCTGTTAATTTGCGGTGAAGAGGGGTATAGAGGCCAGTCCGTGGAGACCGATAACTTTAGCTCTCTTAATGCCTTGCCCGACCGTGTAAGGAAGGCAGATTCACAAGTGCAGAGGGGATGACCCACCAAGTAATCGGTAGGAAAGTCTAGTCGCTGCTAAAAGAGGCTTAAGTTAATATCTTCCTTTGAAAGTAGCTGTCAGATTATGTTTATTTTATAGTTCCGTAATACCGAAGTTTAGCACGAGACGTACGGCTCGTGTGGGACAGACAACAGTACTTTTAGCCAGCTACGCACCGAAGTGTAGCACGAGACGCACGGCTCGTGTGGGGGAGACAACCGTTATTTAGCCAGCTACGCACCGAAGTTTAGCACGAGACGCACGGCTCGTGTGGGGGAGACAACAGTTATTTAGCCAGCTATGCACCGAAGTTTAGCACGAGACGCACGGCTCGTGTGGGGGAGACAACAGTTATTTAGCCAGCTACGCACCGAAGTTTAGCACAAGACTCACGGCTCGTGTGAGGGAGATAGCAGTAATTTAGCCAGCTACGCACCGGAGTTTAGCACGAGACGCACGGCTCGTGTGAGAGAGAGAGACAACATTAATTTAGCCAGCTTCGCACCGGAAGTTTAGCACGAGACGCACGGCTCGTGTGAGGGAGACAACAGTAATTTAGCCATCTACGCACCGAAGTTTAGCACGAGACGCACGGCTCGTGTGGGGGAGACAACAGTTATTTAGCCAGCTACGCACCGAAGTTTAGCACGAGACTCACGGCTCGTGTGAGGGAGATAGCAGTAATTTAGCCAGCTACGCACCGGAGTTTAGCACGAGACGCACGGCTCGCGTGAGGGACACAACAGTAATTTAGCCAGCTTCGCACCGGAGTCTAGCACGAGACGCACGGCTCGTGTGAGGGAGACAACAGTAATTTAGCCAGCTACGCACCGAAGTTTAGCACGAGACGCACGGCTCGTGTGAGGGAGACAACAGTTATTTAGCCAGCTTCGCACCGGAGTTTAGCACGAGAAGCACGGCTCGTGTGAGGGAGACAACAGTAATTTAGCCAGCTACGCACCGAAGTTTAGCACGAGACGCACGGCTCGTGTGAGGGAGACAACAGTAATTTAGCCAGCTACGCACTGGAGTTTAGCACGAGACGCACGGCTCGTGTGAGGGAGACAACAGTAATTTAGCCAGCTTCGCACCAAAGTTTAGCACGAGACGCACGGCTCCTGTGAGGGAGACAACAGTAATTTAGCCAGCTACGCACTGGAGTTTAGCATGAGACGCACGGCTCGTGTGAGGGAGACAACAGTAATTTAGCCCGCTTCGCACCGAAGTTTAGCACGAGACGCACGGCTCGTGTGAGGGAGACAACAGTAATTTAGCCAGCTACGCACCGGAGTTTAGCACGAGACGCACGGCTCGTGTGAGGGAGACAACAGTAATTTAGCCAGCTACGCACCGAAGTTTAGCATGAGAAGCACGGCTCGTGTGAGGGAGACAACAGTAATTTAGCCAGCTTCGCACCGGAGTTTAGCACGAGACGCACGGCTCGTGTGAGGGAGACAACAGTAATTTAGCCAGCTACGCACCGAAGTTTAGCACGAGACGCACGGCTCGTGTGAGGGAGACAACAGTAATTTAGCCAGCTACGCACCGAAGTTTAGCACGAGACGCACGGCTCGTGTGAGGGAGACAACAGTAATTTAGCCAGCTACGCACTGGAGTTAAGCACGAGACGCACGGCTCGTGTGAGGGAGACAACAGTAATTTAGCCCGCTTCGCACCGAAGTTTAGCACGAGACGCACGGCTCGTGTGAGGGAGACAACAGTAATTTAGCCAGCTACGCACCGGAGTCTAGCACGAGACGCACGGCTCGTGTGAGGGAGACAACAGTAATTTAGCCAGCTACGCACCGAAGTTTAGCACGAGACGCACGGCTCGTGTGAGGGAGACAACAGTAATTTAGCCAGCTTCGCACCGAAGTTTAGCACGAGACGCATGGCTCGTGTGGGGGAGGCAACAGTTATTTAGCCAGCTACGCACCGAAGTTTAGCACGAGACGCACGGCTCGTGTGAGGGAGACAACAGTAATTTAGCCAGCTACGGAGCCGGGTCTGGCACGAGGCACGGCTCGTGTGAGGGAGACAACAGTAATTTAGCCAGCTACGCACGGAAGTTTAGCACGAGACGCACGGCTCGTGTGGGGGAGACAACAGTAATTTAGCCAGCTACGCACCGAAGTTTAGCACGAGACGCACGGCTCGTGTGAGGGAGACAACAGTAATTTAGCCAGCTACGCACCGGAGTCTAGCACGAGACGCACGGCTCGTGTGAGGGAGACAGCAGTAATTTAGCCAGCTACGCACCGAAGTTTAGCACGAGACGCACGGCTCGTGTGAGGGAGACAACAGTAATTTAGCCAGCTACGCACCGAAGTTTAGCACGAGACGCACGGCTCGTGTGAGGGAGACAACAGTAATTTAGCCAGCTACGCACCGGAGTTTAGCACGAGACGCACGGCTTGTGTGGGGGAGACAACAGTAATTTAGCCAGCTACGCACCGAAGTTTAGCACGAGACGCACGGCTCGTGTGAGGGAGACAACAGTAATTTAGCAAGCTTCGCACCGGAGTTTAGCACGAGACGCACGGCTCGTGTGAGGGAGACAACAGTAATTTAGCCAGCTACGCACCGGAGTTAAGCACGAGACGTACTCACAAGAGTGGTGACACATGACGGTCGAAGGCTACCGTTTTTGTTATGTATTTTGTATCATCGATTAACCGATCAATTGAATCATTTTGTAAATTCCTAGTCTGTTGTAATTAAACTTTCTGAAATAATAATTTACCGTTGTGGAAGGACATCTTAAAACTTGCGTTTGTCAGTTATTGTTTTTCACGTTTCGAGTTTTAATGTAACTGCCTTCCCCTTGACCAGTAGTTTGTTCTTATTAAACAAAAGATCCCTAAACGGACCCCGGGGCGCCGTTACATTACTTTGGAAAGAAGACATGACATATTTTGGGGAAATTTAGATTTAAAATTTGATTCTGAAGCAAGCTACCCTTCATACATATGATGGTCTGTTGATGTTAAGTTGTGTACAATGGTCTGATGTCTGATGCCAATATAGGGGCTTCTAAAACCTGCATCCACAATGTATCATATCATATCATATAACATGAACAAAACAAAAAATCAAACACCCATAGTCATAGCAAACATTCACTTATGATAAACACAGTTCCTACATGGTCCGAAAATTTTTCTAAGGCTGGGGGCAGGGCTGTCACTTTCCCTACTAATGTCACATGACACAAGTCTGACTTATGAGAGGATTAAAAGTGCCTGGTAAATAAATCTGGTCAAAAAGAATCCAGTTGTTAAAATTTAGATGAAGCAACACATTAGTTATATGAACTTCACATTTACAAGATACGAAAGCATACAAGTAAACATGAAATTCATATTCTAGGTCTCACACGTGAAGGTGCCATTAGGGGTACACTACATAATGAGAAAGGAGGGGAACAGAGTAATATGCCCCCTCTTCAGGACTAAATTATGTTACAATGGTTGAAAGGACCCATCCTCCCACCCTAAACAACTTTTGTAGGGGTTTACTGCAATTCTCATTTGGCTCAATTCTTTGATGGACAGTTAATTCAAACAATGCAGAGTACCAAAGCTCACATTACAGAGCATGAACTGAACTCAAAGTGTTTTGATTATATATACACATTGAGCTTTTTTATACTCACCCTGAAGGAATTAACTGAGATAGTGTCTGAATGAGGATGAATTTCAGACAATTGTAGAAGGTTAGGAGAATTGGCACTGTTTGGGGTGAGAGAATTGGGCCTTTAATTCATCACACCACTCTCAGTGAAAACTGTCTCATACAAAAAAACATGGAGGAATGGAGTTTCCAGCTACTGCCATACATACTTGAATACCATTAAAGGGGCAATCATAATTAGTGTTCACAACTTTTTCACATTTAATTTCTGCACCACATTTGCACATTGACTCAAAATTTCCAAAACATGATCCATGATCATGGTGTCAGTCAACAAACATAGAATGGTCACAGTGTACTACTAGAATCTGTCTATTCTTGCATCTGTGTGGAATTTTTTAACACAACAAATATTCAGAATTTGTCATTCAACAGTAACTAACACAAAATTAATGTTCCTTCTAACCTGAAGGGCCTCTGCAATGTTTCTGTATTTTGATAAACTGAGGTGCTTGAACAAAAGGTTAATATACTCTGTCAAACTCTCATTACCTTTTTAAAGAGCTGACAGCATTAAACAAATAAATGCACAGCTTCTTTAACTACTTACCTTTGCATAATCTCTTAAAATATCAAAATCTGGTTGAGAGAGGAAGTCATTGTATAGTATACCTGTTGATTAAAGGTCATGAAAAAGTCATGATGAGGGACATTTTGAATAAATCATATTTAAGTGAAACATAGCAAGAAAGAGTTACATTGCCTTATTAATACAATATGCCTGATATTGCACTGGTCATTCTTCCTGGAGTAGCTTAAAACCAGAATGCAAAACTGCATTGAGGTTTCGATGATACACAAACGTTCCGTTTCAAATAATCCCATCACGTACCATTATCTTCTCATTCAAATGTTATACTAACATGTTCAAAAAATAATTTTGTTTTCCCACATGACCTTTGTCCCCCCCACCAAAAATAGGGATCATCTTCTTACCATAAGCATTCACAAACCACACATGAAATCTATTTAAGTCTCCCACTTTAAGATGTGTTAACACCTATTAAACAAGGTTGTCGTTCACATTTTGACCACCAGTGACCCTACAAATCCTTTAACCTCTACACATTGCAATTTCAAAAGGCTTCGGGCTGACTTCAAGAAATGAAAAATAGGAATCATGCAAACCTTTTTTAAAAGTGGACCCCTCTCATGCTAGGGCAACCCTAAAAAACCATGGTACAATTAGAAATGACATAATGATGGTTTTGATGGTTTTGTATAATTACCTGCAAAAAGTCTTGAGAGTTTACAACACTGTAAACTAAGGACCCTCTCCCCATCCTTTCCAGCTGAAAGGTTTAATTATACTTTTAAGACTTTGATGAGGGTTAGATTTCAGTGCAGAGGTTTGAACCAACCCCATAAATACTGCAGAGTCAAGACATTATTTTGCAATGACACTCCATAACACTGTGTCATGTGGGAGGACTTTTGAACAGCTTCTCATAACACTAATATATATGGGAGAATTTCGTAAGTTTTCCCCCGCTGCAGATATACCACCCTGCTACCAAAATATGCTGCTGCATGCTTTATATCATGTTCTAGAACAAATAAATATTGGTAGGAAAGCTAAATTTCCCACTAGGCTAGCCTAAGGATATTACACAGAAACATACATGTGTAGAATAGGTTCAAAATGTACATATATGCTATACATTAGGCAATGGCAAAAGTGCCAAGACAGTGGACATGATGAAGAAAATTACATCGCAGGGAAAAACTTTACACCTAAAGCTCACAAAAGTACTGCAGATTGTTGTATAAGGGTTTTTTACCAATGCCTTTTAAATATTTTTGATGTTTTTGGCCAAGTGGATTTTTGTTGATCCTCTTCAGAACTCGATTCTGCTTTGTGAAAGATGTAGCACCGGCTAGGCCTAACTTAGGCCTACGTTAAGCCTAGGCAGAAAGTACTAGCCCACTTGCTCATTCAAACCATACAATTTTGGCCTAAACTTTACAGTTTAGGGAGCTAGACACTTTGAGATTTCAACAAAGATCCTTAACATGTGAAAAGAGCAATTTTTGGAGGATATTCGTAATTGCGGAATCGAGGGTGAAAATGGTAATTTTTCCACCTAAATCAAGATACTTGGCATCTCTGTAGGGACCATCTCCTAACTTTAACCCATTCACATTCCAAATATGAAATCTATCCAAGTTCCCTACCTTGTGATATTGTTGTCCCCCAGGTGACCCCAGATGACCTTTGACCTTTACCAAAACCAATAGGGACCATCCTCTGACTATAATGCATCCACAAACCAAATATGAAATCTATTCAAGTTTCCTCCCTTGAGATATTGTGTTGACAAGATTTTCAGACTTTGACCCCCAGTGACCCCAGATGACCTTTGACTGCCACCAAAAACAATATGAACCATCTTCTGACAATAACACATCCACATATCAAATATGAAATCTATCCAAGTTCCCTATCTTGAAATATCGTGCTAACAAGATTTTCACACTTTGACCCCTGGTGACCCCAGATGACCTTTGACCTTCACCAAAACCAATTAGGACCATCCTCTGACTATAATGCATCACCAAATAAAATATGAAATCTATCCAAGTTTCCTCCCTTGAGATATTGTGTTGACAAGATTTTCAGACTTTGACCCCCAGTGACCCCAGATGACCTTTGACCTCCACCGAACACAAAAGATACCATCTTCTGACCATAACACATCCACATACCAAATATGAAATCTATCCAAGTTCCCTATCTTGAAATATCATGCTAATAAGATTTTCAGACTTTGACCCCTGGTGACCCCTGATGACCTTTGACCTCCACCAAAAACAATAGGGACCATCTTCTGACCAAAACACATCCACAAACTAAATATGAAATCTATCCAAGTTTCCTCCCTTGAGATATTGTGTTGACAAGCTTTTCAGACTTTGACCCCCTGTGACCCCAGATGACCTTTGACCTCCACTGAAAACAATATGAACAATCTTCTGACCATAACACATCCACATACCAAATATGAAATCTATCCAAGTTCCCTATCTTGAAATATCATGCAAATAAGATTTTCAGACTTTGACCCCTGGTGACCCCAGATGACCTTTGACCTCCACCAAAAACATTAGGGACCATCTTCTGACCATAACGCATCCACATACCAAATATGAAACCTATCCAAGTTTCCTATCTTGAGATATTGTGCTAACAAGATTTTCAGACTTTGACCCCCGGTGACCCCAGATGACCTTTGACCTCCGTCAAAAACAATATGGACCATCTTCTGACCATAACGCATCCACATACCAAATATGAAATCTATACAAGTTTCCTATCTTGAGATATCGTGCTAACAAAGTTTTCCGAAATTGACCCATGCTGACCCCAGATGACCTTTGACCTCCACCAAAAACAATAGGGACCATCTTCAGACCAAAACGCATCCACAAACCAAATATGAAATCTATCCAAGTTTCCTATCTTGAGATATTGTGTTGACAAGATTTTCAGACTTTGACCCCCAGTGACCCCAGATGACTTTTGACCTCCACCGAAAACAATATGAACCATCTTCTGACCATAACACATCCACATACCAAATATGAAATCTATCCAAGTTCCCTATCTCGAAATATCGTGCTAATAAGATTTTCAGAATTGACCCCTGGTGACCCGAGATGACCTTTGACCTCCACCAAAAACAATAGGGACCATCTTCTGACCATAACGCATCCACATACCAAATATGAAATCTATACAAGTTTCCTGTCTTGAGATATCGTGCTAACAAAGTTTTCAGAAATTGACCCCTGCTGACCAGAGATGACCTTTGACCTCTGCCAAAAACAATAGGGTTCTTCCTCTCAATATGGGGCATCCATGTATCAAGTTTGAAAATTGTCAGACATTTCTATCTTGAGATATCGTGCTAACAAGCAAAGTGTCACAAACACACACACACATACATACACACACACACACACACATACACACACACACACATTCACACATACATACACACGCCATCATGACTGCATAGGTTTCTCTTATCATCGAAACCAAAAAATGGCATCTTTAAGGTATACCTACAAACATTAGTCACTATGATTGGCAAAATGAAAAAAAGTTCATATCCTCCTACTACATAAAACTAGATAGCAATGGTTTGGGAGGGCCATTAAACTTCTTTCAGGGGGTGCTACAACTGTTGTGAGTTTTTACAGTGGTGCCAAACATCTTTTGCAGAGTTACTTAAAACCATTCTAGTGAGAAAATGGGTATTTAATATTGAAATTGTACTTATATGTAATCACAACATCTACTGTACAGTAGCAGCTTTCTCTCCATTTTGTCAGCTTGAAGATATGCTCACTTTCTTGTTGGATTTTTTCCTGAGTGGTAAACTTTGCACATGGATTAACAATCGTGACAACTGTCTTGAGGGAAATATAAGCTTTGTCTTAGGCCTGAAAGACAGTTGGACAGTTGGTACAGTACTGTAGTACTGTAAAAAAAGGCACCTAACCAAGACAGCTAATAAGTTAACCTACACCAAATATACATATAAAGGAATATCCAAAAGTCATCATTATAGCAGTTGAGTACTTTTGAATATTTGCAGAAAATGCTTGCACCAATTAACAAGGAATGGATCATGTGCAGTCATTTGACTGTATTCTTTTAACAATAATTTAACAGGTCAGATGCAATGTATAGTTCACCCACCATGAGTAAAAGTGAGTCTCTCTCTTTCTAGCTCCCAAAGACGAATCTGATCACTGATGGTGGGTGGAATGACAGGTTTCTGAAAAAAAAGCAAGACACTTTTAAAGAATTTACATCGCGAGCATGTCTTCATTCATTTACACATTTAAAAGGTACAGCTCACACATTTAAAAGGTAAAGCTAACACATTTAAAGACTCTTTAGTGATAATAGTTCTACCATTTTTTTTTGCAGTAATCAAGCAGATTTTCTCAAGAAAACAGTAATTAATTGAAGTTATGTTATCATCCATGCTATTTCAAACATTTATAAAATATAACGGCAATTATTCTTTCCGAGGTTTGACACAAGATTGATTGATTAATTACATCTGCAGAGTAGTGGAGCATAATACTAACAAAATTATCACTGTGCTTCTGTGTGAAAGTTTACTAGCGCCATCTATTTAAGTATAAATTGCCTATAATAACAAGATCAAATGATCTGTATTAACACATTATTAATCTGTAATAATTACAGATTACAAATATTTTTTGGCATTAATTGGCTTTCATACTTATGCTATATTTGCTATCCAACTGCTTGAAGTGAACATTTTAATTGCCACCCTTCATTTTTAAAGAAGATTGTGTAAAGTGCATTTAGCAAAAGAGCACTTTACTTTTTAAGGGTGATTTACCACATTTAATCACAAGTCACTGTCACTATTTGCTACATATATCTCCTGAAGTAAAACCCATTTAACTGACCAACTAAACCAAAGCTTGAATTGCATTACAGTCGCAGTGTGTTGCAAATACTGCAAAAAGAAATATTGAATCTTTCACAGTCTGAAAGGCCAAAAAGAGGCTTCTTCTGAGTTACAAACCAACACTTAAGCCTATGCAGCTTTGTCCAACTATGGCAAACTATACAGATATTAGCATGTTACAATAAAATCTTTTTGAAACAAGATCAATTGATTAAGTACTGTCCATAGTGGTGCAGCATCGTAACAAAACTTTAACTGCACTTCTCCATTTGCCACGATGAAACTTGAAATGATTCTCTCAAAAATTTTCAAGCATTTCTCAAGAGTTTTAATTTTCCATAACCCCTACACTTCAACAAACCACTTTTCAAATAGTCATATGTTGTCCAAATGTATCAATTGGCATGTTGAGAAACTGTTTGGGAAGTGTGTGTGTTGTTTGTTCAGTTGCTATGGTTTTACAAGAATGATGGGATACTTCCGCAGCCATGTGGCTAGAAATATTGCTGACTCTGACCTTATGTATATGTAAACACCAAAAACTGACATCATAGGCTAATCAAAACCTTGTGCCTGACCTCAGGTGAGTCTTCAGCCATATTGTTATATTGTTTAAAATTGTTAAGTATAATGATGACTGGAACTGGTATCTTTACATAGTTATGGCAACAACTAGTGCCAACTGAATTCTGACTGAACGAAAATTTTTTGACCTACTTAATCTTATGACCTACATAATCTTATGACCTACATATAGCAAGCATGTTGACATATATGTAAAGAGTACATTTTTAACAACATTCAATGCAATGGTTTTTAACAACAATGTTAAGTATTTAAGTAATCAGTAGCATAGTGAAAGGCCTATGGACAGTGAGATGTCCCCAAAATCATTTTCCTGGGACCCTTAAAATAACCATGGGAAGAAACAGGGTAAGAGTGAGATGATCTGAAGACTTCATTACACCACAAGCATCAAAAAGGGAATTTATTCAGTGACATAGCAAGAGGCCCATGGACAAGAGACTGTGAGGTTACCCCAAGAACATTTCCTACAATCCACAGGGTGAAAATGAAATCTTTCAGGCACCAGTTTTGAGTTGTCTGTGGCTCCTTCGATATTTTCCAACCTGCTGATCTAAGCCACTGAAGCAATTTTCCAAAAAGGTGAATAGAATGAAGTTATTTCTTACATTGGCAAGCATTTGTGGATGAGCGTGTGATCTGAGGTAGTGAAGTATCTGTGCTGCCGTGATGCCATTGGCGACTGCTTGTTGAACACTTTCTCTTGTCAGCATTCCAACTGACATGTTAGGAAACCTATTGATAACAAAAGTAATAAAAAAAAACTTTTTACATATTGACACTTTTGCTATCAAGACACATTTCTGGAGTAATATGCAAAGTTGTATATTAATTTTTGACATGGTTTTCCCAATTGGTCAAGGAATCATAGATAACTTGCATTGCTAGTATGCATCTGCTTTAGACAAACAGAAAATGGGGTCAAATAATCATGTGGATCTTTTTTATGACCATAGCAACAAAGGAAGGGGAAACAACAACTGACTGCAGAGTGACCAACTGGGATCATTTTACGCACTATACTTCTAGAGTGGAATCAATGCCTGCTCTACACTGTGTCTAGAACATGTGGAATGCATTTGCTTTAACTCCAACAGGTTGGTGTCAAGTGATATGTCTCCAACCAAAACCAAACATGTGATAATTATTTCTGGAACTTGGGATAAATCAAGATCTTATCTGTTAATAGCTGACCAAAAATATTTTAGAGCTGATACAAGAGGTATGTTACAGTTTTTCACAAGAAAGTATGTTCTCTTCCTTTTGGAGATATCACTGCATGTTTTTTTCTGTGGCTTTACATCAAAAGCTGTTTCAAACCTGACTAAAGTTTCATTTTTCCTGGACATTTCCGCAACTGGTGAATATACATTACTGATGAAGAAAATAGAAATCTGAAGCAGTGAAGCTTAGCAATCAGAATTATCTAATTGTAAACACAGGTTGACATAGTGCATGCACACCTGAATTGAGGGATATATGTTAGTTTTCATGTGTGTAAAATTGCTGAGCACTTGCAAACAGAGAGCAATCACGGTGGAATATGTTTTTTGTTTTTCACTGTGATGACAGCATAAACAGTGCCCCCACTTGGATCCTGATCTACAGATGTATATCAACAATAACTACCTTAATCCACAGTTGCAGTCAGTTTTGAGTGAGGTAGATCAACTTGCGGTATAAAAACAAAGCACAATTTGGAATAGGTCACCTATGTTTACAACCGGTTTGCCATTCCATCAGTGTGCCTGTAGTATATAACAAACTTTGATACAGAGATCCATCCGGTGCGTACAAAATCCATGGATTTTGCATTAGGGTTTGATCTACCTTGGTAGATTAAGATCCACCTTGTTGGATCAAGTGGGATCACAGCTTTACAACTAGATTATTACATCATTTAGGCTAATGGTTCTTGATGTCACTGTTTATTAACATAAATGATTTCATTGAAAGACTATACCATTATATATCAAGTTCCTGTTCAGCACAAGAATAATCTGACAGTGAAAGTAATTTAACCATGAAAACATGCAAAATACAAGTAGTGTTAACAAGAAAACACAAACCTGTACAATAATTGACAAAATAATCCCAGGATTTCAATTTGAAGATCTGAATCTGTGTAAGCATACACTCTGTAGTTTGTTTCTAAGACGATAAAGCCCTCCCTCTGAGCATCAAAGTTGACATTACGGAGACCTGTATAAAGGAAAGTATCAACATTTAAGGCTAAGTATGCCTTCTTCTAAACATCAAAATAAGTGGTTAATCTTATTTCAATGAAGACAACATTTTCATCACTTTTGCTGCATGAGAGGGCCAGATGTGAAAGAAGAAACCAGATAAATCTTGTTTCTTCTTTAATTTTAACACTTTTTAGCATTTCTTACTCAACTGGGTGCAAAGAAAGCTTGATGAATCCATAACAGACAAACACACAGGCAGACAGACAGACAAACAGACATTACAAAAAATGGTACATATATATGAATTCTAACCCATGTCAGACAAAGTTATGCAAACTGCTGTCTTTAAGCAGTTACACATTTATACACTTTCAACAAAAAGGAAAAATGAAATACAATACCAAATTTAAGAGAGTACCTGATGCAAGATTAATAGCCAGCCTAGTTGGAAAATATCTGCCTGATTTTCTCTGATGAAAAAAAAGAAAAATATAATGTGAACAAAGAAACACTGATATGGGAACAAAGAGAGTTAACCTATGCTCCTTATATAAAATAGCATAAAGCTATTCATGACAAATTTAGCTAGGTATTGCCACATAATGTAA
This sequence comes from Holothuria scabra, assembly GCA_037179385.1. Classification (NCBI taxonomy): domain Eukaryota; kingdom Metazoa; phylum Echinodermata; class Holothuroidea; order Aspidochirotida; family Holothuriidae; genus Holothuria; species Holothuria scabra. The sequence continues at coordinate 23,941,020 of CM074185.1, read as the reverse complement.
AAAGTGAATTTAGACAAATTGACTTGAAGGGCAACTGGTATGAATATATTTACAAACCAACTTAAATACCACTTTCCAGAAGTAAGTGGAAACATATCATATTCTATTGCTTAGCTAATGATCAAATGTGCATCTAGACAAATTAACCAGCTGTAGAAGTCAAGTAATTCTGTTTTTTAATTTGTGTAACAACAAAACATGACCAAAGTTGCTCCAGGTAAGCTGATGAAAACTTCCATCTGACCTTTGACATAATGCCCTTGATACAACAACACACCATGAGGGAAATTTTAGTATTTTCTTACCTTTCTCTGGAAAACAAGACCAAGTTCTCTTAGATGTTGTAAAAACTGTAAATGAGATTCACTCATTCCTTCTGATCCATAATCCTGTAAACAGAGCAACAGTTAAAGCCAAAGACTTGTTAATAAATACAAAAAAAAAAAACAGGTAGGCCTACAGTTCACTAAATTCTAGAATTTGCAACTTAACCCTTTACCCTTGTGCTCCAATCAGGGCATATTTGGGCGCCTCGGGAGTGGGCGGAAAGGCAGACGTAGCACGCCCCCCGTCAGCTTCAGTAGGTTATTGACCCTGTGACCTTAAACTATTGTCCCTCTCGTTGTTGTGGCCCAATTTTCGGGTAGCTACTCGCAGTTTTCGAGCTCCGCGTGAAACAGTAAAGATGGGTGACAGCCGAGCTCTCCGCATGGGTCCAAAAGGACCCAAACAACGGTAAAGGGTTAATATTTTAGAGGATGGAAGATAAGTCCCCTTCTGTTATCCAACTGTCACTTTCATGACTTGCTCCATTGCTGTGACATAAAATGTTGAAATTTCTCATTTTATTTTGTATGCAACAATGTGTTATGCCCTTCTTGTATAATTCATATTACCTGCTTTTGTTTTCTTTAGAAATGAAAATGTTTATTTGACCTTGAAAAATTTTACTTTTCTCCAATACCATGCTGTACAGATCGTTTATAAAGTCAAGTCTTCCTTCATCAATAGGGAGTAAACCATATTTTGAAACAACAACGTGCAATGCTAAGAAACACAGACATGTTGTTTTGAGTGGCACAAGAATGACATCACACATTACTGTGAAGTCTATCATTTCTAAATTGAGTGAATAATATTTCAAATTTTCTGTCTCAGCTAAGGATTTACTAAATTAGAAGAGATCTAACAACTCAGTTTATAACCAATTTAAATTTTGGTTGGGCCTGTCACAGTATTTTTGCCAGTCATAGCTCACTAGCTTGTTTTCAATAGACTCCATTGCTCATGCTGAGCACCAAGCACCGCAGTAGCAGGTTCCATTTTTTTATCAGCCAAGGAATTCTTTGTGAGGACAGCAGCTGAACCATTTGGAACCTATTTTCAAGCTATGTTGCATCTTTTTTTGTTATTTTTTTATTTACAAAACATGTTATTACAATCACCATCTACAGTTGGCTTAAAGAAGTGATTAACAAGCAGATCCCAAGCTTAACAGGAATGGCATGACAACTTAAAACCTAAGACTCATTACATCACAGTTTTTCCACATAACAGCATTCAACAACTTTGCATCACAGAAAACAGACTAGTAGTCTAGTGGTAAGGGAAATCACCTTATAGACTGGGCGCAAAGACTGTGGTTATAAGAAAAATACCATGTACAAGATGAAGATATCTATTATATTTTATGGTTCCATCAAATAGGAAATATGGCTTATGTGGGACCTTGGACCCCAAATTCCTAGACCCCCCAAAGAAATCTATCTCAGAACTGTTGTGAAAAAAAAATTAAAACTGTAAAACAATGCAATGCCTAGGAGAAGATCTATTCATTTTGACTGTTTGACACCAACAATGTCATTTTGGACCAAAATGCCACTAAAAAATTTGGACCTCAATTCCTGAATACTGACCAAATATAATCCAATCAACAATACAACTTAAGCTGAAGGAGGAACATCTTGTATGTTTCCATAAAATGACCACAACTGACCCCTTGGAGACCTTTCACCTCAACTTTATGAACACCCCTTATGGCACTTCACTTGGTAAACATTGTGGGCAAGTTTCATATTTATCCCCTAAAATGCAATAGGAACAAGTTTTTACAGTTAAAAGAAGGGTTTGAGGTCGCAACAGGATTTGGTATGTTAGAGGGGTGCTTATTCAAAGCATTTTGGTGAAATTTGCATTGAAATCCGATGTGTGGTTCTCAACATATGAACAGGTAAAGTTTTTACATTTTCAATAAAGAGTGAACTTGAAGCAAGCACATATGACATCACATCCCAACATAAATGGGGAGTCTTTTGTTTTACTTCAAACTTTACACTGGATTTTCTCCTCAACAATCTTATATTATTAAAATGTGGTTGCATGTTAAAGTGGCATGAGAATTTTACAAACTTTGCATCCCCCACAGGGAGGTCATACCCCTATTTACTTCAAGGTCAACACAACAGTCTGATAAAACAAAGGGAAACAAAGCATTCCTTGTCAATGTGAGGAAGTGATATAAGCTCTGCTGCCCTCAAACTCACTTTTGAACACAAATCTACTGATTTCATTTACTGATATCTCAAAAAATACATGTCCCATTTGAATGGAACTTTCACCACACTGTGTAGATTCTGTTCCTCTTTCACATGTAAAAATTAAACTGTTACTTAAACTTCCCCTTTAAATATATATGTTGATAGACAGACAGAATTGATGCATAGAATGACAAGTCAAGATTAAAATAGCTCAACTGACATAGGTTGTTTGTTCTAACAACTTGGTAAGCAGTATCCTGACATTTTCCTGAAAATATTCTTGGTTATCGTTTTTTTTATCAATTAAAGCCATCAACCTAATGAGGACAGATCTCCTGTTGTATAACTCACCTTTCCTAATGTTGAGAAACTAAGCTGGAAGAGGAAGGATAACTGATTCACAAGGTTTGCATCTCTTGCCTGCAAAAATCAATCAAAAAACAAGTTTCAAAACTCATTTTGTTCTAAGACCTTTAATAAAAGGGCTAATCTTCTCTTTCCTGACAGTTTAATTTCTCCCACCTATTTATTCCCATATTGGTCTAAGACTAAGAAGTGGTTGGGGTGTAAAGTGTCTGTCTTCAATCTTGTAAATTCCAAAAGCAAAGATGAATAATGAAGTTTTATTTATTCATTCTTGGTATAAATCCTTGCATTAGGCTAACTTGCCAGATACTATGAAAACCCAGATTTCAAGGCCTTTTTCCGGGTAATTGCAGATAGGGTGCCAGAAGACTCTACTGTATGAAGATATAGCCTATGACTACATAAGGGATCTTTGTTCTGTTATCTCAGTATAGTCAGTCAATAAGCAGAGTGGTCACTGGTCAATGGGATATGAGAGCATTATTTACACTGCTGCTATATGGAGAGCATCGGGCTAGATTTCGTCATGACTTCTGTGGGCAGGAATGAACCTGAGACTTCCACAAAAGAGGAGGAAATTAAGAGACAGGTACTGTTTGCTTGGGACCTACTTAAGGGCCTCTGGCAGCATTGATGTCATTATAATACAGACTTCTGACTCCTAAGGCTGTTTGTGGAAGTTTTAATACTGAGATGTAGAGCCTATAAGATATTTATCTAAAATTAAGACTGAAACTTTTGGGGTTTTTGGCACAGAGAAGAGGAGTGAATACCAAAGAAAGAAAGAGGAAATGCTCTTAAGAGAGGAAGTTTCTCATGCCTGTATAGGTCAATTTAGTAGGTGTCAAAGTATTTCCCATTTAAAACTCAAAGTAATGATTAAATTTGTTCGTCTACGGCTACCTCAATTCACTAGGGGTAATTGTGTTGTTTCAATGCGGTTATTTAAAATTAGGAATTGAACTAATCTTCAATTGTTGTCGTGGTGTATGAATGTAAAGTTAAACAATGCTGGACTTGTGCAATTTCAAGTATAATGCACTCTTGGAGATTAACCCTATCACTTGGTGTACTCTGGCTGCACCCAAAAGCAGTGATTTGTTCTCAATTTGTGTGTGAAAAAATTTAAGGTCAATGGGCCATTTCTCAAGTATTGAGGGGATATCCCCCGTTCCCCAGGGGATCATAGCCCCCCATGGTTGCATCTACATATATAGCTTGCATAAGCCCCCAATTGTGCATTACCCTTAAATGCATAGCCAATCCTTGTTAAACCTTCAAATAATGACTCATGCTAGGAATCTTCAATCTAGATGATTCTGCTTCACATTTGCTACTTATTCTTCGAGCTGAATAGCAGTTACACCAAACATGAATATTTTGCTGTTATGACTTGTTGTATTTTCCTTTAAAGGGAGAATTTTCTCATACCAAAGATTCCCATTTTCCTAACAAAATCATATCAAACACCTCCCACAACTGTCCTTATGTATGCTTCTTAAAGACATATACCCAGTCTACTGTCTGAGGCCATATTCTGTGTATGCATATAATGTTCCAATGTGTAATGAAAACACTCCCTCTGCATTATGTGAAAAGTAGCTACTCTGAATCTTTCAAACGTCAAAAATATAATGTCACTCAAAGAGCATTAAACAATGACAATTTCGATATACCCCCCTCCCCCCCCCCCAAAAAAAAAATTCATGCTTGGGAGTGATAGGCAACTGCCTTCAACCTTCTGAGATTTCAGTTAGTTCATTAGTTAAATAGATGAAGTTTTATGCCTCAACTTCATTTCATTTATTTATTTTCATTATATTTATTTGTTTCAACCCTGAAGTATATACAATGACATAGTTTAACATATTTACAGATGATAATATGAGAGTGACAGGAAGTGCCACTAAAAGCCAAAGGCTTCTCGAGAATGCACTCCCTAAAAAAAGAAAACAAAAACAAAACAAATTTAACAATCAAACAACAAACAAAAATTACATAAACCGTCCCATAAACAGATAGACCCTTCCCACAACAGCATAAGCAGACACCTCCACCCTACCCAAGGGAAAGAACTTATACAAGAATCGGATCAGCGCTGGTAACTGTGATCTGTGATTGTAGGAAGCCATTAGTGGAGTCCATCAGCATCAAATCATCTTCATTTATTGTCTACATGAATTTCAAACCCTTATGTTCAGTAAAATTGAAGGAATCAATGTACAATTTAGTGTAAAACTATCCGCGATATAGATAAGCAAGGAAAGTGAAAGATTATGAGGTGATAGACCCTAGTCATGGCTGATTGAAATCAGATCGTCACTTGCTCTCCAGATTCATCTATATGATCTTCTAGTTCAGTGTTTCCCAACCTTTTTTAGCACAGCACCCCCTTTAGTCAATTGGTTTTGAATAAACGCCCAATACAGGTCAAACAAGCAACAAAAAACTGCTATTGAACAATTTTCTTAATTTTCTTCTTGCAGCGCTACACAAAATGGCTATGGTAGACGAGGGGCACAGTAATGACATTAATGCTGGAATGAGACAAAGGTGTGTGATTATTGAATTATTATCCTTAATGTTTTGACTGCAGAATATGTCCATGTTAATTCCTGCTAATGCCCCCTACAGTCCCCTTAGCTCTTACCGCCCTTGGAGCCTTTGAACACCCCCAAGGGGGCAGTACCGCCTCCATTGAAAACCACTGTTCTAGTTTAATCTAGTGGCACCCACAAATTATTCTGTTCAGTTGTGGGGTATTGTATTTGTTTCTCCGAGATTGTCTCCAATAGTACAAGTGCTGCAACAGCAAAGTTAGTTAAATGAAGTTTCACAGCCCACTTTCTAACCAACTGATTTAAGACAAGCCAGCCATGGCCTTTTTTCCAGATGTGGCTCACTGGCTTTGCTTTCCCTACAGCACAGAGTACAACATTAGCTGACCAAACACAAATAAATTAATTGTGTTCAGCAAAAGTAGCACTAAAAACTTTTTCAACAAAGAAGCAAATATGTTCAAAAAATGATGGTAATATCTTACCTCTGAAGTTTCTAAATACTGTAACATAAAATACCACACTTGGGATGATGTATCTAAAAGTAGAAACTGAAAGCCAGCCGGGGTTATCACTGGTAAAGTTGCATCCTCAGGACTGAACAAAATATAAAAAAATCGTGGTAATCAAATTTAAGGCAATCTTGATTTTCCATTGGGGAAAGTCTTTCTTTGGTATATACTTCATGTAAGCCAGTCTAAAACTAAAGTGAAAAAACACTTACTAATCCTAATTGCTACAAACGATTCAGCCTATTCATCTTTCTTCACTGGTCTATTCACCTCAATTTGACATAGTTTTACATGAAGTACCTCACCTTTCTTCGCATGTAATAAGAACATTATCAATGTTAATGTTCTTGTTCTCAGTTAATGTTAATAAGAAAATAATTTTAAAAATTCCTGTATGAAATACATAAACATTTTTTAGTACAAATAGAATGGTGACAATGAACCCTAGTTACCATCTTTACCTCTCCATGTTCATGAAATACTAGGCAGTGTCAGTCAGTCCTTAAATACAAATCAATTATAGTATGTACCTTCTGACCCCAGACAGTGTTAGGTCAAATGTGCATCATGTCATTCCAAGTTGTGACCAGGTGGTGTGTCAAAGTCCTCCAAATTTCATTTCAAAGCAACCTACAGTAATCAGTGTGACAAAGGTGCATCACATCCAGACGCGGATCCAAGGGGGGCTTTTACGGCCTCAACCCTCCCTTTTTTGTCACATCAACAATAAAACATACAGGAAATTGGTAGGGCAGCTCCCGCACACATCTTTTTTCTCCAAGGTTTGACACTCCTTAAAAATACTGACTAAACTCTCCCAGGGGTCAAAGGGTGCAGCTAACAATTGATAAGTTTATTAGCACTTCTTACCTTCAGTGCACACACAGTTAAAGTCCAGTACTGTCAGAGCCAGGGGACAATTCAGTTTGTTACACACATGTGCAACTATGTAACATTTACTTTCACCCAAAGGCTTGTTTAATCATTGCTGAATTAACTGCAAAAAGACAAGCAAAAATTTCCTTACATTTTCATGAGCCCTGAATTTGTCAACACTAAAGCAATATCCCTGCTGAGAGCTTCTGGTCCTCTGGAGCCTACCAAGAAATGTAGAATACACTATCGGAAAAGAAAGGCAGAAAAACTTTGAAAGTAATTTTAGAAGTTCATTAAATATAAGAGAAGACTTACAAAGCACAAAACTTAAAAGTAAGCATGTAGCATGAAATGAAGCTACTTTCATTTTTAAAATTAACTTAGAAGTTGGCCATAATAACTGTGTTCCATTAAAAACATGCTTCATTGATGCACTGTGAGCCTATTTTACAGAGGACTAAGCTTTATCTAAAAATAGGATCTATCATGCAATTGTCACAGGGAATAATTTAGCATTCAAATTTTGTGTAGCAGTTTTGAAGATTTTTTGAGGTCTTTCACATGTTGTTTCTTTCACATGTTGTTTGTGAAAATGCAAGGGTTATGCACACAAAAAATTGCTACACAATTTTTTATTTGTGTAACAACTTGGCCTGTTTGTGTAGCAAATTGCAATGAGATACTGGATAAATTATTCTCCGGTCATATTTAAATTTAACATAAATTTCTCAAGCAGAGCTAAGTTCTGGGAGGTTTCCCTGAGAAAGTTTTGAGTAGGAAGTTCAGTCCTTTCTTAGAATGCAGAGAGCAAAGTTTACAATAGTTATTAAGTTATACTTGTATGTTGTTGGGTAAAGTAGTTAAAGAATGCTGACCAAGTCTACCAAAATAGGAGCCATTTTGAATTACCAATAAAAATGTGAAATGGCTCTAATCCTCACCTCCCATCTTTCTTTAGCATAATTGTCAAGAAATGCAACATCCCGGACATTTCCTTCAGCTGGATTTTCAGGAACAGAGGACCAAGGTTTGCCACTGTGAATTAATTCATCCATAGTGAAGAAAAAAATGTGAAGTTAGTTAGTTAGGTAGAGCTTTACAGCCCAGTTTCCATATGTGAGCAACTTCGTTTCGTTGTGTTTTGTTTACTTGTTTTATCACTTCATGTATAAATAGAAAATGATCACAAACATTAGATGAAACTTAATAGATGCATATATGCATGAGGTGAAGGAGAGTACATGAAAAACCCTGTTGAGCTTAGAACATGGACTCTCTAGCAAAACAAAATACAAAGCAACGTACAAAAGCAGTAACAAAAATCAACAAGTAAGAGACAGAGAAAAAAACAAACCAACCCTCGGAGAAACCTAAACCACTAAAACAACGAGGGTAACGAAAGAAAACACCATACTCCGAGTAACAGCGGAAAAACACGGTTTCAGTCCAGTGCATCACAAGATCAAGCATCACGATTAAAATAGGTCTACTTAATAGGTTTCAATTAAGTATCGAGAGAAGTTACTTCTAAAAGATTTAATACTAGGCTTATCTGTAACGGCATGTGGAAGAGAATTCCACCGCTTGACAGCACGGCCACGGGGAGAACTTTGTTGTGGAGAAGTCTGCATAGTATCTTGATGCAGGAATATGGATTGACGGGTATTGTGATCATGGATTGAAGAGTTGTGTGTAAATAAGTTTAGAAAGTGATTGGGTATGATGCCTTTAAGAGAGCGGTAAGTAAAAGTAGCAATGCACATGTTTATTATGTAGTAACTACCTGTCACTATAAGCAGGGGCAGCACCACCGTATTTTGATAGGGGAGAAAAGCATGAGTTGAGGGCTACTTTTTTATCCTTCTTTTCATCCCCTTTTCACATTTCTTGTGAATATGGGGGAAGGGGGGTGTGGTTGCCCCCCACTGCCACCATCTGATCCTGCCCCTAACTGTAAGTTTGATATTGTGTTTTCAAATTGTATAATAAATTCCTTTTGTCTTTGAATCTTTGATAAGGAATTAGAAAGAAAGGGTACTTCAGGAGCACTGGGAAGGACTGTGGGTTTAGTTTACTGAAACATGACAAAGAGTTGCACTGCAGTTTTGGCCGCTTTTCAGTTTAAACAGAATTTTGATCATTTGATCTACACAGTACAGCACATCCACAAGAAAACTTGTCGATGTTACACTTCATGAGAAATAATTGAATTCAAATTTGTCAGAGTAAAACTTTCAGTGACTTCAGATCACAGATAACACCTACCTCAACAAAACAAATAGAGGAAGGCCATTCAAGATACTTCACTCTCTTGACTGTCATCCCAAGTTCTTGATGTGAAAATTTTAAATGTTTTCACAATGAACTTCATCAGTTGTTGCTGCAGAAGCAGTACTACCTACTGACACTACTAAATCCTTGCTTTTTTTGCTATACATATTACAATCTTACTTTTGTTATGTGTGCAATGTTAACAAAGCATGACAAAGGCAACTGAGGCTTAGCTGAGACAACTGCTGCCTAATATTGGACATGGTGTATAAATGCATGTTTTACTCCACCTATATTAATTGTCCTACCAGTGGTGTTGATTGTACCAACATATTTTATGAGCTGTTTAAATACCACTTTGACTATTACATCTCATTACCAAATACTCTAAAAAATGGAACCAACTGCCATTGTGTAAATTGATGCTCCACATAACCAATGGAGTGGGCAAAACAAGTCAGTGAGTCACAACTGGAAAACTGGAAACGTAAAACTCCATCTAACTAACTAACTAACTACATCTCATTGAAATGACATTTGTTTGAGATGTCAAGTAGGCCATGTTGTACAGTATGCAGTATACTGCCCTTATTTCACAGAGTATTGATGATAATGGTCACTGCACTCATGCTTGCAAGTTAACTTGTACTGTACTTACTGCTTTGCAATATTGATACAAAGCCATTTTCCAGTTTATACTGTACCCACTTTTAGTATGTAAAACTGGTTCTTCAGTTATCCTTGTCTTGTTCTTCACTCAACTTTTCACAACATTCTGGTTACCATGATAAAAACTTGTTTAGTGTCTAAAAATAAATTTGATTGAGGCGTGACTTTCACTTCAGAAAAGAATGTTCAACTGATTCTCTTTACTTTCAGTATCGTTTGACAATGGCCATCACATTATTTAGACTGCAGACACTGTAAATGAGGTTTGAAACCTAACGAAATGAAAAAAAAAAAATTGCAATGATTAGATAATGTAAAAATTCCAATGTTCTTTTATTCCTGGTAATGGGAAAATGTTGAAGCTTCAAGACAGGGCAGAAGGGACATACAAAGATTTTATGCTGTGACAGTCAGATGATTAATTTAGATCTGTAACAAGTAAGTATACCAGTGTATACACTTTCAGCTATTGCTTGCAGCTATTGAAGATTGCATAAATGGTCCAGTGTTCCTTAAGATATCGCTATCATATTTTCCCCCACATTGAGAATTGCAGTAAAGAGGTTTTGGTCAGTTGAGTTTAGGAGTTTAGCTGGGGTCACAGTCAGAGGAAGGAAGGGTAAAAGGAAAAAGAAATCATTCAATTATTTGTAGAATTAAAACAAATTCCCAGTGATATGTCTGAAGGTGTCAAGTGAAAGCTCAGTAATTCGTTGGCACATGAGCATACCCATCAAATTCCAGAGCACTCCCCATCTATAACATGTGACCTTTTTCAAAATGTGAGTTTACAGGTCTCAAGTTTTAAACTCTCTAGGTGTGCTACAAATCACACTCCTCAGAAAATTGAAAATTAAGTAGTGGGATAAGTGTCTTGTTTTAACTTTAACACATTTAGATGAGCAACAAATACTCATCTAGGTGTGCAAAAAGTCACACTCCTCACAGTGATTCCAGGATGGTATGTGATTGTACATGCTGCCTCAAAAGTCAAGACCTAAGTTTCCTAGAGATATTTGTCAAATTATCCTTTTTGCACCTCAGATATGAGAAGTATTCTTACAGAGGACTGTAAAACACTGTTTCTTTTTTATGGAAATTGATAGTTAAATCTGCCTATTTTCAGACAGTTATACTGGCTGCACATAAATAAAAGTGTATGGTAGAGTTATACTGCCTGTACTGCATGCAAATATAGCAAGGCACTTACACTATGTAGTGAGTCTAGTTGGGTGTCATGTGAGTTTCTCAAGATTTCATGTAACAGCAATTCTCCTAAGTCACTAATTAAAAGGAGTCACGACAGAAAAATAGGAAGAAAGACTGTGACTTATTAAATAGTCTCCATCATTTTGGCCTACACAATAATTACCTTGCATTTGCAAGACCATTTGGTAAGCAACTCTCTTTACAGAGGTTCAAAACCTCTAAACTGCTTAAGGCAACCCCTTTCCAGTTTCACAAAAAGAAATTTGCCTTGCTGTGCTAAAGAAATATCCTTTAAGATTCCACATGTAAAAATCAATACATACCCTCCAATCAGAGCAACTTTTAAGTTTTCTCTGAAGATTCCATTCAGTTGCCAGCCAGGTAGACCTCCTGGAAGTGGTGTATCATGCCAAACTCTGAGGCCAGATAGAGTGCTAACAGCATCATGGTGTTGGCTGAAAGGAGAAACAAGAAGTACAGTGTTATTAAGTCTAGTATAAGATCAATTATGTATCAGTACAGAAATCCCTCACATTTGTCATGTAATTTCATGTAATAAAATGTGCCTGGTGCTGATACTCCCTGGCTGATACTACCTGGTGCTGATACTACCTGGCTGATACTACCTGGTTGATACTACCTGGCTGATACTACCTTGCTGATACTACCTGGTGCTGATACTACCCGGTGCTGATGCTACCTGGTGCTTATATTACCTGGTGCTGATACTACCTGGCTGATACTACCTGGTGCTGATACTACCTGGCTGATACTACCTAGCTGATTCTACCTGGTGCTGATACTACCTGGTGCTGATACCACCTAGCTGATATCACTTGTTCTTTAATTTTTACAAAGGTTATGGTATTTTCATATGTTTCTGAATGAGACACAATATTTTACTACATGTATCTGAATGAAACTTTGAGGTGACAAACAACAGCCTTCAGTTTTGTGCAGCACACTCGTATCTGCAATATCATTATTTGATCTGTATCAGTCCATTTTGAGAAGTAAAATATTGAATATTGGTGGTCCTGCAGTCACTATATCTGTGTTGGTTTATGAAGAAAATATTGGACAACCGTAAAAATATCTCTGGTCCCTGGATGACATTAACCCCCACAGCAGACATACACTTAGCTAAATGTGCTTACAATATTTTACTTTTCCACTGGAGGACCCAAGAGTCAGCTTGATAGAGGTTGGGAGCTAGAAACTTGATCACCCGACAGTATGTTTTCATGATTATGCAAACTGCAGAGAGTCAACTCTAGGTGATGACCGATCTGAAAACGATCAGAACGGAATGATGTTCGCTTCTGCTCATGTGCAGTCTAGTATATTGCTGTTCATTCTGTCCTCTTTGTCTACTATCCTGAAATCGAAATGTCCCTATTTACTTGTCAAAGCTTCTTGTATTGAACTTTGATCACTTCTTTATGCCTGACACTGTGCCTAATGCCTATCCAGCAAAGTCATCCTACTTCATATGCTATATACAGTACACATATCTACCAAATATTCATAAGTATTGTGACATGATCTGGTTACATTTTAAAACCACTGACTTTTGATGCAAAAGAATTGTGCTGATTTGCTTATCGTTAAGTAATTATATCATATGTACTGAAGGTTTCTTCATAATTTTCTCCACTCTCATACACCACTGTGGAAAAAAAGGTTTCAGTTTGACTTGTTGTAACCCAAAATGATCTTTGACCTCTATAACATACAATTGGAGTTAAACTTTTACTCAATAAAGAGTATCAAAGAGCCAAGAAGAGGATCTTAATAAGTTATACTTTTCTTGGACAGGGTGTGAGTTCTCCCTCCCAAATTCCTGATGCTTTGCTAATTTACAAATACTTCCACACATATGGTATCAGGTAAAACGTGGGGGAGGAGGGTTGGCTCCAAGAATGGCACCCACCAATGGTGAATGTTGTCTCCAACTTTCCAAAAAAAGATATAAAGAAAGTACTGCATTTTGGGCCACTCCTCTAGCTCAACATAGTTCTTAATTTAACGACCTAGTGAATACTTTCCATTCAAAAAACAGTTCCAAAAAACATTGTTCTACATTATCTTGTTAAATCTTCTTTTTCACATTTTTCTTTTAAAGTAACTGCTTATTCTCAACCTTCTGCCAATCGATCAATCTATTTTTTTTCAATGACAGTTGTTGATTGTAGTGTAATGTACCTTTGGTGGGATGCCTTCACCCAGGATGAAACTCCAGCTTGTGCCACTGGTTGATCAATGAACAATACTCGCATCACATAGTGTCTGGCCAACTGTGGGAGTTCTCTTTGGGAAGAAAATTAGAAAATATAAGGTAGATCTCTACCAGCACCAACTTAACTTCAGCATAAAAAATTTAATATAGGGGTGAAGAGTTTTCACCAGATCCCACAATTACCCAGCATTCAAATTTGAATATCTGCAACCCTGCAGTCATGACACAAAATGTTTCAAATTAACTTAGAACTGTTAGAACTCAGAAGAGGATGGGTTACTCATTGGTTTACCATGAATGCGATGTTTACATGTCTGGTGACATGAAATTGACAAAATCAGGTATTTGATGTAAAGAATATTGACAACTCTGAAAATAGCCACAAATCCCATCAAAAATTGAACACTTCACAGAATTATTTCTGATTTACACCTACTCATGCATAAAAATTTAATTAATATGCACAAATCTTGTGATGTCAAGAGAGAGAGACATGCGATATATGATCAGTGGAGTACAGTATGCAGGATTTTGAAGGTAGTGGGTACAACCTGTTAATACCCCCACTTGCATGGATTTTGATGACCCCTTTTTTTTTCTTTTGCTTTTCTCCACTTCAGTTCTTGGCAACTGACTCACGTCAGCATACTTGTGTACTTCTGCTATCCCAATTTTCGAAGACTCTTTTTCTTTCTGCTTTGACAACCATTTTTTGCCCCCAGGGGGCTGGTACGTGTGGTTAAAGGTTTGGATGATCAGTTTGTCTCTTCAAACTTTTCCTCTTCCTCAAACCCATAAACATGCATGTCAGGCCTCGATTTTCAGAAAAATTTATGGTTGTCCTTCGGGCAACCATTTCACTAATTTTAGTTGTCCACAATGAAATTTGGTTGTCCGAAACATTTTGCACACAATTACAAAAAAGTAATTGTGTGCATTTTATGTTGTCTTGTTGGTCTTGAAGAATAAAAAGCTAGGATGTTTGTGAGACAGAAACACTCCAAGTCTGAAACATGGCAGATGAAAAAAGTTGAAAGTTTATCAGTCAGCTTTATACTTCTTCCATCTGAGAGAAAAATGGTTGTCCATCGGACAACAAACCTTTAACTTTTGGTTGTCCATATGAAATTTTAGTTGTCCCGGACAATGGGACAACCATGAAAATCGAGCCCTGCATGTGCATACCTATGCATAGGCTGTATGCTACTTCCGGGTATGGAAACCCAACTACTGTAGTGCCGAGATTATTAAAAAAGGATTAATGTCCAAAAGAAATTTCAGCATTATACAACATACCATATCATTATTTTTCTGTGCAACAAAGTTCCAGCAGAAGCAATCAACTTTGAAGAGGTAATCTTGAGCATAGGCCCAAATAAATATTGACAGAACCCAAATATTGACAGAACCCAATGTTAGGGGTTCATGCCTAGGCCTAGGGGGCATGAAAACTAAATGATATGATAGGTGGAGCTAGTCACTGAACGTGACCGTATAATCCGCTCCTTGTAGTCACTCCTTACTACGGTCACTGGCCTACATGTACAAAGGTAATGACGTTTTAAACCAAAACAACAAACTGAGCTCTAATTACGATGGTATGGTTCATGGAACAAATTTGAGTTAACATAATGATTTTGAGCATTCTTAAATACCTTGTGGAATGTTTAATACCAGCGAATTCATAGCAAAAGGCAGGAAAAATGTGGTGCCATCCTTTGCAGTAACATCTACATCTTGACAGCTTGATCGTCTGCTACTGTGTTGCATGATGGGAAGGACTTCCGCTCGACAAGATATCGAAGACCAATTAGTAAGCGCGGCTAGTCAGTACTTGTACGTCATATAGTAAGCTCTCTGTACATTATGAAATTGTACAGTCACTGCGTAGGTGGCCCCGTTTTATATGAGGTCACATGACAAACACTGACTTCTTCGACTGAAAAATTACTCTGCACAGGCTTAACATTACTCGCAGAATTATCCAGCCAAAATTTCCCTTTTAAAGATCTTATTTCGTTAACAGACTTGTATGGAAGGTGAATGTGATGACAAAGATCATCTGTGGAAAGTTTGGTGAGAAAAGGTATCTTTTTGGGGACGTGAGGGATGCCTACTCACGCGTGAGTAGGCAAATGAGCTGTGTTTTTGTGTATACCAGGCAAGGGCCCAGAAATGAAGTGTATAGCATAGGAACGTAATGCTGGGTTCTGTTCAAGGGCTAGGTGGAGCCAAAACATTGTTACCATGAAACACTATGAGGTGTTGGACGGTCTGTGATAGGTCACAGAACTGACACTTCAAGTTTATTTTTACTGTTTCTGGGCCTGGGACAAGAGTTCTGCTTCTCTACCCTTAGACTTGGCGGAGTAATTATAGAATACCCCGCACTTTTGAAGGTCTTCTTTTTGATGGAGTCGTGGAGTCGCAGTGATCAAAGGAACTTGTATATTTACTGCACATCTTGTATGTACCAAGTGTGCAGAAATGTAGCGGGCAAAAGTGTAGGAATTGGGACTTAAATTATTTTTCTGTAAAGTCTTTCCCATCTATTGCTTCCATGTAGGCTATTATCTGGAAGTGGAGTCGGAGTCGCAGTGGAGAATGAGAATTGAACACTTTAAAACTGAGAAATTGGTGTCGGGCGTACTGTTTCTGAACTGGAAAACTTTTAAGTAAACTATCTTTTACATAATTTTCTTTCAAGTAAACACTAAGTGGAGTCGGAGTCGCAGTGAAGAATGAGAATTGAACACTTTAAAACTGAGAAATTGGTGTCAGGCTTACTGTTTCTGAACTGGAAAACTTTCAAGTAAACTCTATCTTTTACATAATTTACTTTCAAGTAAACACTAAGTGGAGTTGGAGTCGCAGTGAAGAATGAGAATTGAACGCTTTTAAACTAAGAAATAGGGGTCGGGCGTACTGTTTCTGAACTGGAGTCGGAGTCGCGGTGGGAAGTTGTATTCAACTTCCGAGTTCTTTTACATCTATGAAGAAATATCTGGAAGTGGAGTCGGAGTCGCAGTGAAGAATAAAAATCATTTTGTTTGAGAACGATGCATTGTTGAGTGGACATTAATTTTTGAGTGGAGTCGGAGTCACAGTGAAAACTTGCAAGTAAACTGTAAGTGGAGTCACAGTGAAGAATGAGAATTGAATGCTTTTAAACTAAGAAATAAGGGTCGGGCGTACTGTTTCTGAACTGGAGTCGGAGTCGCGGTGGGAAGTTGTATTTAACTTCCGAATTCTTTTAGATCTATGAAGAAATATCTGGAAGTGGAGTCGGAGTTGCAGTGAAGAATGAAAATCATTTTGTTTGAGAACGACGCATTGTTGGGTGGACATTAATTTTTGAGTGGAGTCAGAGTCACAGTGAAAACTTTAAACTCTATCTATTACATTTACATCTGGAAGTGGAGTCGGAGTCGCAGTGAAGAATGAGAATTGAACACTTTTAAAGTGAGAAATTGGTGTCGGGCGTACTGTTTCTGAACTGGAGTCGGAGTCGTGGTCTCCTGACTGTGACTCCGACTCCACTTGAAAAAGGGACCTTCCGGAAGGCGGGGTATTCTATAATTGTACCGACTTGGCCTAGGCCTGTATATAGTGCTACATTAAAAGTGTGCAAATGCTATATCGCAAAACTGGTACTGACATAGCCACTTATAAATTCATATTACTCTCACCTAAATACTGCAAGACATGTAGCTGGGTGATCGTACAACTTGTCCAGAATTCCTGCAGGCAGTGTCCGCAAATATCCGTGGAGGTCTTTGCAATCAAGCTTATTTCGAGAATAAGATGACATGGAAGCCGCCATAATTGGTCCCTTTCTTTTGCGCCACAGACCAAATAAGACTCGGTGTTCGACTTTCGGCCAAGTGTACGCAAGTTATAGTATACTATTACTATACCATACCATATACACAGGCCGTGCATTGCTGCAAAATCTGTGTGTAGTACGTCCAAATTTGAAACTGAAATTTCCTTGAAGTCCATAAAAGCGAACTGAACCTATTAAAATCAATCCTGCTTTTCCAAGTTAAAACATGAAACTGAAATGCTTAAAAACATTTCTAATGGTGGCTAATTTCCTTATAATTTTCCACAAAAATAACACTGCCATCATGCCAAACATACTGGATACATGAACATTTTGCAACCAGTCGCATACAAGTCTGCGCTGCCGAGTGGAGGAGGGGACGGGGGAGGGGAAAGTGAGGATGTTCCTGACAAATTTGGCCTGGCAGACAAACTCAAAACACAGGGGTTGTGAAAGGTAGAAGAAAGTGGGAAATAGAGAGAACTGAAAAGAATGATGAAAGGAAAGGAAAAGAAACTTGGGAAGTAATTTACCCCCATTTCCAGTTAATGTATGATGAGGTGTCGATCGAAAAATCATATTTTAATGTTTTTTGTATCAACAATCTTACACAGGTGTAGGCCTATGCAACTGTGTCTCAGTAGCACCGTACCAGTGGGTATCATTCACCCTCCCCTCGATCTGTGATTTTCCCGTAGTAAACTGTAGTGCGATTTTGATCAAGTCTTTTGCATTTTGCATCTGGACCCCTACTCTTAGACACCCAGTGGCGTAGCGACAGGGGAAAGCGGCTCTGAAAAATGAAGAATTCGGAAATTTGCTATTTGTGAAACCAGTCTACGGTGTGGTTTTGAAAATTCATGAAATTCCGAAATCTCCCTATTAAAAGCTCCACATTCGTTATTATTTGTCTCAAATGAACAAAATTTTCCGCGCGCTTCGCGCTCCACAAATTACGATTCCTAGGCAGAAGTGCTCTCTCATAACTTGAGTAAATTTTCCGAGATCTGGACTTTGTATGTGAAAAAAAAGGAAATTTGCTATGTGTGACAACAGATCATCAAGCGACATCAGAAACTACAGTGCTATTTCCATGATTTTTCTTTCATAAAATTCAAAATTTTCTCCAAATAGAAGCTCTGGACTCAAAAAATTTGGTCAGAGAGCCACATTTCGTCGGGGTGGGATAACATTATGTAGCAACAATGATCTTTAGTCGCCGTTCAATCTCAGATTTGCCAACAGGAAGTGCAAATTCTTCAGTAATTCCCCCACTTTTCAAATAATTTCCTTACAGGAAAACCACAATCAAAACTTTCCTGCAATACATGTAAGTTCCATATTTTCAAATATTTGAAAAATGGCAAAAATTCCAGCGAGCTCCGCGCGCCGAAAATTACGGCCCTAGTTCAGTGGTGTTCACACTCAAAAAATCGTAAAATCTGGATGCTTGCCTACCCCCTCCCCTTCCCGAAAAATGTCTAGCAACGTCACTGTACAACCTTACCAGAACAGGAGAAAAAATTTAGGCCAGATGGTCCCACCACTTTGAAAGCCAACTGAATTGACGCCCCTGCTTTAGACCCCTGTTTTCCTATAACATTCGACATTTTTTTTGGAAAGATATTTAATTAAGAGTGTTTAAAGAGTGATCTTAGCTCAAATCAAGATCAAGAAAATTTTGGTTTAGTTCATGAAGCAAGTTTTTGAAAATTTTCTAACTTTTAACTGAAAGGAACATTTTTTGGCAAACAGAAGCTCAAAGTAACGACAGCTAAGGTTCTACTTACAAGCCTGGGAAATGCTATTTCCGGCTATCTGATTGGTCACGATTTTTCAAAATTTTCTGTACGCTCCGCGCCAACTGATGGTGGCGCTCCGCTTAGATACTCGACCGGACAAATGATCAACCGTCAGCGCGCCCCCCTAACGAAAAATCCTAGATCCGCCCCTGGTTGGAAGCAATATGAAAGTGTGAGGGGCGGAGCAATTTTTGGACTACTAACATCATCCACCCCCACCACCCCCACCCCCCTCCACCACCCCCATTGCCCAAAAGGTACATTTTTATGCTAAATTTTTCTCTTTTTTCTATGAGAAAGAACGATTTTTTAAATAAAAAATTAAATATAAATTAATTGCCATAACCCATTTTCTCAAATTACACTGCCTACTGGAACGAATGGAAATATTCGCTTTTTGCTAGCCATGCTACACTAGACAACAATTCCAATATAAGCTTAGCTATGCCCTCTGGAAACATTGAACATTGATGAAATTTTAACAGCTTCAATAACTAAAGGAATCTACACAGACTACTCACCCAACTGTACAGGATTGAAAGGTTCCTTGATGATAGGTGCATATGAGAGCAGGCCAATTATCCCTGCCTGAAATATGAATTCTTGCTCGAAAGACTTTAGCAAGTTGGTGTAGAGCGTACATAAAATTTTGAAAAATTGACAAACGGACAACCAGAAATGGCATTTCTCATGCTTTAAGGTAGTATCTGGCAGCAGGGGGTATACAGACTTTTCAGGGAAAAGGGCAAACTAACGCCCAGGCAAATTTTCCGTTTTTTATTTATTTATTTATTTATTTATTTTTTTTTTTTTGCCTTCTTTAAACAAATATTTGTAGATATGGAACTTGTATCATACATTGGTTTGTATTGCAGAAAGTTTTGAATTCTGTTTTCCTGTAAGAAAATCAAAAAATGTCGGGGATTATTGAAGAATCTGCACTTCCTATATATTGGTGGCAAATCTGAGAAAGACGACTGAAGCGCGCTGTTGCTACATAATGTCATCTAAGACCTACGAACTGACGCTCTCTGACGAATTTCCAAATGTTTCCCAAACTTTGTTGTCCTTTTCAAAAACGTCTCAAAATCAAGAGCTTACATTGGAGAAAATTTGGAATTTTATGCAAAGCAATTTATAAACTTGTATAACAACATAGCTGCCGGTATCTCTTAATAATGTGGTGTCTCATATGATAAATATCCGACTTTGTCATTTCCAGAGCTAGGAAATATATAGTGAGCTTTACCGAATTAGAAATTTAAGTGAAAAAGTAAGCCAATTGCTTGTGGAGTATAGGGAATGGAGGGATACGTACAAACTCGGTAATGACGATGATGCCCCTAATACCTCCGAGACATTTTCAATGACTTTTCTCAAACACTACCGGCAGCTTACATCGAGATACATCCATCCCACGTGGTATCGTAATAAATGTATGTTTATTATTATTATTTATTTTTTGAAACAAACATGATCGAATCATTGCTTACAATTTACTCACAGAGTATCTAATTTCGAT
Organism: Holothuria scabra; assembly: GCA_037179385.1. Taxonomy (NCBI): domain Eukaryota; kingdom Metazoa; phylum Echinodermata; class Holothuroidea; order Aspidochirotida; family Holothuriidae; genus Holothuria; species Holothuria scabra. Next base: position 23,920,633 of record CM074185.1, on the reverse strand, counting down.
GTATGTTGGTGTGATGGGGGTGGGGATTAGCCGGAGCAAAAATTTCTGACTCACGCTTAGGGGGGGGGGGGGTCTCACTTCAAGCAGTTTCAATTCTTCTAACCTAATTATTTGTTATTTTTTACTTTTTAAAATTTTCAGCACGCTGCGCACGCCCTCAATCGCAACCCTAAGTTAATGCAGTACTTGTGGTTGCTCATACAGGAGTCAGTGGTAAACTTTTACGGGCCGCTACAGTGCCGTTTCCCTGCTAAATTTTATTCAATATAGGCTTTTAATTTTTTAAATATTTTGTCTAGAAAAGGCAACAAAGTTTGCATATCTTTTTGAATGTCGCCGAGAATCCCCGATCTGCACTCGTTGTATGACGTTATGCACTCGTTGCACTCGTTGTATGACATTCTATCTCAGATACATGCTAATAGCAATCGCAAATTCTTCGATAGTCCCCCAAATAAATTTCTTCACAGGAAGCCCTGGATCTAAACTGTTTTCTGCAATACAAGCTCCATATTTACAAATGTGTAAAAGGACCCTCATATTTTCAGGGCGCTCCGTGCGCCGCAATATACGGTACGTTCCTAATGCAGTGTTTACACTTAAGATTTTATTTTTTTTATTTAAAAAAAAAATGTTCTTCCCGTAAGCAAAATATGTTAGCGTAAAAAATTGTACCCTTTGGTCAATGGGGTAGAGTGAGGTACGGTCCAAAATCGTTTTGCCCCTGCCACTTTCATATTTTTTCCCACGCCACTGACCCCAGAGCATAATTCAGTTTTTTTAATGTTTGGTTTAGTACAATATTACTAGTGTTTAATATAACATAACAGGTTGAAGGGCAAAGGAGGGCCAAGGCCCCATAAGATGCCATGAAGTCCAAGCCCTAATCAAAAGTCAAACCACCAAAGCTTGACAACAGCCCCAAACAATCACATTCTACCACAGCCATGGAAATGTTAACCTTAAAGCAGTGAACTGACGGGGAGTTAACCAGCTGATCACCATCTGCCCTCCATTTGGCAGGCCTGGTCAAAGGAAAATTTTGGGAAATGATTTTATCTTTTTTGTTTGTTTGTTTTATTTAATCCTCCCATGCGGGAACTCGGCAACGCCCGAATGAAGGGGTATTAACGCCAAGCTGGCAATGCCAGTCTCGTGAGACAAACTCACAGTTTAACGTCTATGATTAAGGGATAGCAGATGAACTACAACACAAAAACTAGGCAACAATTTTAATGTCTGAACTGAGACTTGAACTCACGACCTCGTAACTGGAAGACGCACATCATTACCACTGTACCACTTGCTCCGTCCTTACCACCCTCTGGGTGATGTCTCGGGGGGGGGGTTAAAGACAATTAGGGAGAAGCAAAAAATGGGGGGAAAATATTTCCTTTCATGCCTCCTTCCCAACCACCAACGTAGCGCCGCCACTAAGTAGACAGGCTACGTCTGATTCAGTTCACTTTGAAACTCCTTGACCTGCAAACCAACTTGAAAAGGCATAGCCGTTGAGAATTCATAATATGCACGTACAACCAAAAGTTATGTATCCCATGATGCACCGTGGGAATATTAATCCAAAATGGCGATACAGCGGCTGAGGTTTCGCGAAATTGACAATATTTTATTTGCTAAATTGTAACTGTTTTGGTAAGGACAATATTAAACAATGTTCGATATCACTCGTTATTGTTCAGGATTAAATATTACTGGCGTATGTTTTCACGGAACAGAAACGCCTCGTAAGTCGTTGATTTTGTGAATTAGAAGGGTCACAGCCCACTTCAGATTTTGACGCAACTTCCCCAACACGATTAGTGTACATCCTAACGTATCGCTTATAACACTAGGCCTCATGTTTACGGTTTCACTCTTGTGCTTACGTATGCAAGAAAGTAATTAAGTAAATCATATTTTACTTACAAAAACGTTACTTTTCTCTTTTAAAAAGCAGTATTCAATATTTTTATCAATGTGGAATGTCAAGGTAGACATAATTAAGAGATATTTGCTCCTTTTATTGCTAATATTGGCCATTTTAATGGGAAATGAAAAAGAGCTGTAGCTAGCCAGTAAAGTTGGGCTAGCCTAGTATAATGTTACTTAGGGCACAACCGAAATTCAAACCATAGGCTAGGTAAGGAGCAGGTAGTGTTAGGGGTATAAGACAAAAAGCTGAAAATTCTCAATATTTGCTTTAAATCCGGTCATATTAGAAATTTTCCCCTGTATGTTCTTCCTTGTCACAAAACTTTCAAAATTACTTGGGCTAAATAGCACTCCAGGGAATAATTTATCCAGTAGGCCTATAGCATCGCAATTTGCGGTTACAGTTTGTTTCCGCCCTCACTATTTTCTGCCCCTCAAAAACGGTGATTTCCGCCCCTTTTGATTTTTAGCAGAAAACATCTTTTTGGGAGGCAAAAAGTAATGGAATGGAATGTGATATCAGTAGTACTTTTGTCAAATGAAGATTCCGTCAACATTTCCTTAAATTTTCAAACTTCATCGATGTCTTTTACTATTCAATGCCACACCCGTTTTTGCCATGTTGACTTTCCAAGCAACATCCTCACTGTAGACTTCAGTATACTAATACGTAGTTACGTACAGGTATAAGGTATTCGGTGCTGTGAACAATTGTTCACACAATCAGCATAAGTCTACCTATAGACAAGCAGAGTACTTTTACGTAAAAAAAATACGAGTCTGTAACTGGACTTGCCGTATAGAAAAAAAAGGACGTACAGTTCATTCTTTTAGATGAGGATACTGAAAAAGTTATAGGCCTATCCACAAATTTCAATGTTGTCTTGTACTTGGATTAGAAATTTGAAGTTAACAGTTATTTTTTACACATGTAAGTTCAAACATTACTTTCCACCCTAAGATTTTTAGGGGCGGAAAGTAACAGGCAGAAACTACTGAGGGCGGAAACTAACAAATGAAAAATTGTGTAGCAATTTTTGTGTGCATGACCCTTCTATTTTAACAAACAATCTTTAAAACTGCTATGCAAGAATTTGAATGCTAAATAATTGCCTGGCTAAATAGGCTAGGCCTAAAGCATAAGATTACTCTACCTAGCCTAAAGTTAGAGCCTGGCTCGAAAGTAAGATGATATACCGAAAATATTGTCTGCAGTTTTAAAACTTTCAGTTTTTTCTTCATATGTATACCTTAAAGAGCATTAGTCTGAAATAATCTTTAATACAGATTTTCATGAAATTTGAAAATGTTTTGGGAAAAGAAAGTACAACCCATTTCACCAACTTATCTACCAAAACTACTTGATGAAAATCACAGCACTTCCACTTTTTAAATATTGCACATGGAAATTTTTGGGCCTAATTTTGGCTGGCTGAATAAATCACAATGTAAACATTGTTATTTGGGCTATAAAAAGTTGTAAAACACACAGATACCCAGAATATTGACCTTGTGTTTCTAATTCTTTGTTCACTAACATGACCTGAATAATTGTCTATGTGTGCCAGTGAAGTTGATCACAAAATTTTAGGAAAACCAAACTACATTGCATATTGTGAAAATGATCTGACTTTCCATTTATATTCCTATTTTTTAGTTTTTGTAGATGGAGCAAAGTAATGAACGGGCAGTGGAGCAGTGCACTACATTACTGTAATGATGTGTCCCTAAGATATATTGTACATATTCATTTTGTATTGATTTCTTCATTGTAAAATCAATGGGAACAGCAAGTTAGACAGAAGATGTCTTAATATGTTGACTTTTTCTGCCCTTTTATGGAGAAATATTATTGTCATGTTTGTCATGATGTGCATATTTTGTTCTTTAGATCAATTTTATTTATGATCATGATCAATTTATTTCATTTATGACACTCACATTTCCACCATGAAGACCAATCATAATGAAACATTACCAGAATACAGTGGAAAAGGCTGCATTATAGCCTACTTGGAAGAGGAATTACCTTCAAGTTGATAACTTAGGAGTTTATATTATTTTTATCCTTATAGAGAGAGAATGACATCAGTCAGAGGTAAAAGAACTATTGAAGTTCAGCCTGTTCAGAGGGGCTTTTCATCCAGCAGTGCATACCAAGATGATTCCTTAACAGGTGAGAATGACTTTTGTAAAATTATAGGGTGTGAAGCAAGGGGAGAGAATAAAAAGTATATACATGCAGTTGTCTATGTCTTTGTTTCTTTCTCCATAGACCCCTTGCCAAACAGTATTTGAAAAAGATTATGGGGTATCACTAATCCTTCATCTATACAAATGGTATTTTACTGTTGCCAGAATTGACGTGTACCAAACGGAATAATTTATCCAGTATCGCATCGCAATTTGCTACACAAACAGGCCAAGTTGCTACACAAATGAAAAATTGTTGAGCAATTTTTTGTGTGCATATCCCTTGCATTTTCACAAACAATTTGTGAAAGACCTCAAAAATCTTTAAAACTGCTACTAAAAATTTGAATGCTAAATTATTCCCTGATACCAAAACTCTGTTAACACAGTACTGTGTAATTGATATTTTGAAGGGTCTTTTTATGAGATTTTTATTGAGTATCACCGTTCATTCAGTATTTGAAAGAACAAAAGCTAATTTCTCAAGGGGTAAAAGCCAGAGTAATTATAAGACCACTGTACACTGCATAAAAGTAAAACAGTACATTTAGCATTACTGATGGGTTGTGAATGATACAGTACATCAGGGAAAACTGTATGAAGAAGAAGAAAAGTAAGATGTGAATGACATTCTGTGTTCTGTTTAACCCACAGATCTTGCCATCGCATGGAACAATATCAGTGCAGCCAAAAGGGTGGTAAGTATTCTGTTACCTGCATTTTTCAGTAAGCAGCATTTTGAAATAACTGCAAACAAAACAAAAAAGTAACAAAATTGGTCCAATATAATACACTTACCAAAACTGAAGCACTAGATGCTCCCAATAGAGCCATTAATTTAAATCTGTCATATCATCAATTTTCAGTTGTTTTAAAATGGACAGATAGGAACCAGGTTTTTAGCCAGAAAGATATGAGTGTGGGACACAAAGGTGTAAAGGCTTATCCAAAAATATAACACCATTGAGCAGAGTGGAGTGTGCATACAAAATTTTGGCAAAAACATGCTTCCCTAGATGGCAGAAAATGGCAGTTCCTGTGTATTTCCCTCAGATTATTAATATGTAGTATTACTGTGTTTTAGGATAATTTTCTTCGGCAAGTTGAGAATCTCAGGAAGAGACTTGGGGAAAATTAGTAACTGAGTTGTGGTATAATGGTGGGTGTGTGTGATGGCTTAAAGGACCTAATTTTTGGCTGGCATGAGTGTGGGTGGACAAAACCCAAGTGTGGGTTGTTCCCATCCCTTGCTGACCCTTGTAGCTACAACCCTTATTGGAATATTGTTAGAAATTTTAGGAAGATCGGTGCAGAGATCAGTAGGGTTATTGTTTGAAATGTAAAAAGAGTGAACAATTGCAATACCTTTCTGTGTTAATGGGTACATGGTACAGTATTGGAATTCTCAGAAAGTACTTGTAATCATAAAGTATCTCCCATATAGAAGTCCCTTGCAGAACTGACATCATGGATATAGACTTCTAATTATAACATGGCCCAGATATTTTAGACACAGGATTGTACATAGTTAAATTTCTTAAAACTTAGTAGAAGGTACTGTAATCACTGGCATAATTTAATCTGTAAAGAGATTGGCATGCAATATAACACATTCCTACTTGTCAATCAGTGGCAGAATATGATAGTTTTACTTTTTGAGCTCTTGCTTTCTTCCTTTACATTATTTTACATTCCAAATGAGTTATTTATGCCAACTTGGGAATGAAGATTGCATAAATAAAGGATATCTTAAGCTGTATATGGCATGTCCCTCCCATGACATCACAAGATTTGCATATTGAGTTCATATGTAGTAATGGTCAAGAGCAGGCTTGGGGTAATCGTAATCAGTAATCGTAATCGATTGCAATCGATTACACATTTTGAAGTAGTTGTAATTGCAATCAATTACTTTTGTGAAAATCGCAAAGTAATTGCAATCGTAATCGATTACAATGGCAAAGTAATCGCAATCGTGGTTTCATTTCTGATTACATTGAAATTGAATTGAACAAAGAAGTAAAGCTACTAAACAATTTTTTCAGTGCTTGGTTCTTCTGTTGGAATGACAAAATTTAATTGTCCATGTTTCTGGGATGTTCCAGCTTAAAATGAGTGAGAAGTGCATGGGTTCAATAATCTCTATTTTGGGAGGACTTGGTTTTGTCCGGGCTTATCTAGAGCAATGTCCATGACCTTTTTTCCAGTTGTCTGCACTGGATTGTTTTGCCCACTACATTGTTTATGTGAAAAGAAAATGTAATCACGATTGTAATCATGATTACATTGCAATGTAATCACAATCGTAATCAATTACTTCCAATTTTAGCTGTAATCCTAATCATAATTGCAATCGTAAAATATGAAGTAATCGCAATCGTAATCGATTACATTGAGATGAAATCGTCCCAAGCCTGGTCAAGAGCAAATGAGAAATTGCCCCATAAAATGGTCAATTTTTGGTCATTTAAGATGGGAATTGCAGCTATTTTCTTTGTTTTTAATGCTTTTTACATTGAATATCCAATTTTGTCATTTTCATGTCACACAAATTTTAAGCATTCATTTTCATAGGTATCATACACAAATTCTGAAGGAGTGGGAAGGGACATTGTTCCTTTTTTATTTCCAAAAAAGACAGTTTCATGCATGATTGTTTCCATCATTTAGTTGTAATGAATATATGATATTGCAAACCAAAGCAGTCAATGTACCGTTTATAAGAGTCTGGTGGACTGTTCGTTAAGGCATCAGCCTTGTTTCCAGGATTGCTGGTTTGATTACTGCCATGTTCATTACGTTGTATTCTTGGGCATAATGCTTTATCTTAATTGCCTTTCTCAACCAAAAGGTTGAACGGACACTTGAAAGGTAATTTGCATCACCAGTACTGATTTAGGTGCTGCAGTGTAGAGAACTCTCTTTTGGAGTAGTTTCTGCTGACCAGGGGTAATATTGGTGAAGTGTTTGGGTACTTTGTGACTGTACCTCAATGAAACAGTGCTTTATAAAAGCAGAATATAGTTATTTGTCTTTCAACTGTTACAAGTTCATTATTTTCCATTCATGAGGAGATCAATCATTGGAAATGTTTGTAAATGTTGATTCTTTTAACATGTTACAGCTATATAGAGCAGAGACCAGAGCATCTGATGCTGCATTGCCATTATCAAGCCAAGCAACTCATGAAAGGCACAAAAGGAGAGTCCGCAGTGCACAGCCTCATCAAAGAGTGTTTTCTCCTCCCATCGGCCGAGATGAACAGGTCCTAGACAGAGCAAGCAATGTATGTTGGATGTTGAATTTTTGAAAACATTCATTTCCTTGAAAATTTATCACGTACAATTCATCAACTACTTTTCTAGACTGTGTGATGGTATACAGTTGTCTGTAGTTAAAAGATAACTGTGTAAACATAGGAATCAGCATGCCAAACAATTATCATATCATATATCATGTTTTATTGCAAAATTTTCAGTATCAGATATTTCTGGAAAAGTAATTAAAGCGCTCAGCTATCACTTGTGGGTAGTTTCTTGCCACAATGAAACTATACAGAACATAAACCTTAAGACTGCACAATAATTAATATATAAAATTACACCTGTATAGAAACCAAAACTTTGAAATAAAACTAGATAGCACCATTTGAGCTATCGTTGACTTTTAATAGCAACAGTGCAGTTACATACCTGCAGTTTGGCAGACTTGCCTACTCAAGTCCCACTTATGTCCATGGTAACTGTTAATTTGAGTCGTCCTGCTATTTTAGTAATATTGCATAAAGTCCTTCTTACAAAGGAAAGAAACCAAATGTAGAAAAGGTCATGCCCAAGCTGCAACTTCAGATAATTATGAGAGCTGAAATGCCAAAATCTCTTTAAGAAATTTGCCTTCAGAAAATGATCAAAAGACCTTATTGTCGATTTGACTTTTTCAACCTGTCTTGAATAAAAACAAAGTGCAGTCGAAGAAGTGAAGATACTTTATTGCATTATCACAGGTTGACCCAGTGTGTACATCAAACTTAATTCTTTAATTTCATGATTACATAGTGAAAAATTAAAGGGGTGTGGAAGCAAGCAAAGAAAAGTTTTTTTTCTTCTTTCCAGTTGCAGGAAAATGAAACTTACAGAGAGGTCAGAAGGTCACTATTGAGAAAACTTAAGCAAAAAGGTATGTAAACCAATTAGGTAGACCAATTGTGAGGATGGAAAGTCAATCTTATGATTTCTGGTGTTTGAATTTAGATGTTAGATGTCACTAGTATGCTTTTCATGGAACTTGCAAGACATTCAGTCACATAATTAAGGTCTTGTTTCATCCTTTTTGTATTCATGAAGTATGTATTCTATTGTTTGAAGAGGAGCCAGAACACCTTTATTTACCAGGTTAAAGACAATAGAGGGGGCACTGCACAGCCACAAAAGTTTTGGGGACACAAAACGATTAAAATAGAAATGTGTTGGAAATGTATCATTGAACAGGTGGTTTAAACTTAGCCTTAAATATTGCAATCTTTGAACTACATACACTTAGTGCTGTCTGACAGGACAATCAACAACTTAGCACCATACTAAATGTCTCCTCATGAATAGTCAGGTGAACATCAAATGTTCAAATCTTCAGGGATGTGCCTTGAAACTGTTTTTGCCAGACTGCTTGGTATTGATGGGGGTTCGGGGGGGGGGGGGGGGTAAGGGAGCTATATTAGAGGTTTCTTGTGCCAGATATAAATAGTATTGGGCAGTGTTCATTATTTTGTGGTGAATACTGCCTTTTGTAGAAAACTTCCTGGTCTGTTAAAGAAATCCTACCCTCCATAAATTTTTTTTATGTTAGTTCACTGTTATAATATTTATAGCATAATATTATTGTTGTTAAAACTACTAATATCATTCTTTTATTTTTCTTCACAATTTAGGCAATGATTATTTTGATGAGCCTAACCATTACAAAGGTAAACCTCAGTCCTACAGAAGTCCCACTGCAGATAAACTCTACCCTAGTGTTCACTTTGCAAAAGATACAAGTAGGGACATTTTAGACAGAGGCTCTACAAATCTCTCTCTTGATAACAGTACTCAGGTCCGCGTTCTTAATGATACACCCTCACAAACCTTTGTCAGTAGGCCTAGAGAGCCAACTGTTGAAGTTTCACCTGGTTTAAAAGTAAACAGGGACTACATACCGGCGTATGATAGACTGTATGGAAACTATGGTCGTGATTTCCCTGCTAGTAGTCAAGCAGATCATGGCCGTTTGAACTATGGTGCAGCACATGACAGGCATCAAATCCATCTTGCCCCCACTGGATATGAACGATTACGACAAAAAGTTGAATCGCAGAAAAATGACTTGCATTCTAGGAGAACTGGTTCAAGTGACGTATTACGGAGGCCTCATCACAGAGAGACTGATCCTGTTGTGTACATGCAGAATGGACCTAATGGTTTGCCAGGGGATGAATATATCACTGCTCCAGTGCGCAAAATAGCACGGGCACCACAGGCCCCTCATTACAAAGGATTTAATATACCACAGACTCACTATAAGTTGCCTGATGGAAGGATTGTGTCTGAAGAATCTCTGCCCAGGAAGCAGAATAAAAAGAGAGAGCAGAAGCACAGATCAGCTCCAAAGGAAGAGGAGCTTCATGTGAAACCTTTGCAGCCTTCAAAATCTCAATCAGACAACAACCAGAATAAACCCACCCGCAAGGTCAAACGTAAAAAGGCATCATCATCTTCTAAAAAGGAGAAACACATAGAGACTAAAGAATCTGTGAGTGCATATGCTTGGCGTGAGGGGCAAAAAGTGGTTCGAGATGCATTGGGACCTTTAAAAGTAAATAAAGAAAAATTTGCTCATTCCCCTCCTACTAAAGATGAAAACCCCTCATCAGTAAACTCTGATAGTTTAGGGAGTGTGGGGGAAGAGAAAGAGTCACCGAGGGAGGATGGAGATAAAGAAGAGACCAGTGGTCCAAGAAGAGGAATGGACAATATCGATGCAGATGACAAAGGTGTAAACCCTGTTAATGATAGGTTACCTTCAGCGGCAAGGGATGTTTTAGACGATTTACATCTGGATTCAGATAAAGAGAGTAAAGAGGATGAGGATGGCAAAGATGAGCCTGCTGAAATGAGGCAACCTCTCTCATTTATTGTAGATCCTGGACAGAGAAAGCCTCCCCCTGGTAAATCAAAAAACAACTCAGAAAATGACATGACCACAGCACCTGCTACAAAAGTGAGACATTATGACAGCAGAGAGGTCAGAAAATATATGATGCTGCAGAAGAGCAAAAGGAAAAAGAAGCAACAGGAACAAGAACAAAAGAAAAAGGATGCAGAGATGAAAAAACAGAAGCAGTTGGAAGAACTTTACAAGAAACAAAAGGACAATGCCAAGGTGATACCCAAAGACAACATACAGGGAAAAGGGAATGAAAAGCAGTTGGACAAAACTTTCAGTAAAGAACCTGAGCCAAGACATGTGCAGCCAGTTGCTGTTGAAGGTAGAAGACCACCCCCTAAGGCACATACTATGAGGCGGGTAAGCTATGCCCTTGTTGTGTTTGTTCTCAAATTATAAGTTTATTTAATGAAAAAAGATAATGGTTTTAATGTTGATTTTAATTCAGTCTCTAAAGAATGACTAATTGTTCAGTTTCAAATCAAATCACTTTGTAATTATAGAATTCTACTTGGCATAGCATGATAAAAAAAAAAGGGTTTGGAATGAATCTGTGTATCAGATTTGACTTAATATCAAATGCTCACATAGGGTAAAACTCTAGAAATATTGATACATACAAATTTTAACTGACTTTGCCTGTTGCAGTGTTTGTCTCTCCCTTAAAGACTCATGAAACATTGTTCCCTCAGTCATTGAAAATGTGGGAAAGTCTTGAAAATTCAGAAAATTATTTTTTTTAAGGCTTAAAAAAGTCTTGAAATTCAGGAAAATTGTGTCTTGGAAATTTTCAAAGTTACATTGTTCCCATTTTCACCCATAATATTAAGCTTTCACGCACTGTAAACCAGTTAAATTACCAATACCTTTTTTACCGGTTATGGTTCAGTGTGGTTGTTGCATTGAAGAATAATCGAAAAATCGGTAAAATTGGTAATATCTTAAAAATTGAAAGTAACCACAAATAATCATGAATAATTGTGAAATAATTGTAAAAATGTGAGTTATAGCGCTATCTTGTCCTAGTTGACAGTACAACTCATCGGCGGCAGCGGGTGTTTTTAAAGGAGAAACTTCCAGCCCCTTAGAAAGCTTGCTATCCGAGTTGGAAAATGTCTCAAAATTCAATATCAAATTGATATATGGATTGGAAAGTACAATTTTTCTTATTGACCCTTGTCTATTACGATTGTCATTTTTTATTTGAAACAAAATGGGACAATGCAACCTTGTGACAAATGAAGTGTTTTTGAACTTGTGAATGTGATGGCTCCCCTAGATAATATCATGCATGTAGATTTTATGGAGCATGCCCATCAAAATGTTGTCATCTTTTAGTCACTGTAACACCGGGTATGATGATCAGGTACCTGGTTCCTATTTTTTGGTACCGGCACAAACACAGTATGAGCTGTAATGTGCAGCTGCCAAGTTTTTGGTCAAATGATCTATGCATATAGCATGCTCTAAAATCTAGTAAAATCTACTTTGTTTTACTTTTTACCTTAAAGTCCCCGCCATTTATATATTAAGGAAGCACAATGGGCTGTTTCGTTAACAAAATTCTAATAATTATAAAAAAAAACAACAATTTGGCAGTCCCCAAAAGAAAAGTGTTTGTGAATGTGTGGCTCTGTACTATTACAGTGTTACAGAGTACAGGAAGTTGCCCATGTGGGCAAAACCCACATGAAAGCAAGCTGTTAATGCACTTATTTGCATTACACTTGCTTACGTTACTACTTACTGCTTGGCGTTATTTTAGCATGGCTAATACCCATCGCTACAGATGTGTAGTTTTGTTGATCCCTGATGTTGAAATTGGGCCACCCATGTATCTTCTGATGGCCGCTTAACTTTCATTGAAAAGTTTTAGAACGATCTTTTAATGAAATCAAGCATAATTTTAGGACAGTTATGTTCTTTTGGAATACAGTGAAAGCTTAAATAATATAAAAAGGTATTGTACATAGTAATATCAAAATCCACTATTTTCTTCACTTCAAATTTCATTAAAGTCATCAATACAAAGGTTGTGGGAATTTGTACTTGGTCCTGAAAAAGTCATGGACAATTCATAAAAATTGCTTCAGAAAGTCCAGAAACCCAGATCTAATTCTTGTTTCAGTGTAGGTCAAATGTAATAGATTCAGAGAGTTATTTTCGTGACACTGTACAATTACCTACTAAGGGTACCTTTTACTTTACTGTTTTATAATTCAGCTGGATGTTACAAGCTCAGATAAAGAAAACAAAGCTTTCTGGAGTACCAGTAGTAGTGACACCAGCTCACGGTCTAGCCCACAGACGGACATTTCAGGTCAAGGAGGGGAAATGGCTGCAGGGACACATCCAGCAAATACAGAGGTCAGGGGTGGCGACATCGTCTTAATCCCAGTAACAGAGGAAGGAGCACCCATCTCAGTTGTTGGGGTGCAGAAGATTCCATCTCCATCTCAAGAAATTGGTACAACAAAGCAGAAAACAGAGATGACTTCTTCCCTTGCTGTGGCTGATAATGCATCAAAAGGTGAGATATATACAGCCATAGTTGTTCTTCATTGACTATTTAAAAATAAAGGGTTGTAGCTGAGCTAGTCTGGGTCCCCCAGTTGAACTGGCTCTACAAGTTTCCCTACCAGCACAAACTGTCCATTACAACTTTGTCCCCAGGACAAGGTTCTCTGCAAATAAGTAATGTATTTCATTTGAAAAACTTTTTACTTCCTCACCTTCATTTTTGTTTTAAACGCAATTTATGTCGGAAAGCTAGAAAAATCCAAAAGGGCAGTCACATTCTTTTTCTTTTTCAGTGTCAAAACATAACCTACATAATCTACCATCTTTTCAAAACCTACCGTCTTTCATAATAATGTTGTTTATAGTACATAGCAGCTCTAAGTTTTTTGCTGGCAGGTGACTGCTTACTGCACTCCCCTTTGTCAGTATTTACAACCTGCTCTCAGTTTTTGTCTGGCTACAATGTTCTGTAGCATAAATGTATAATCAGAAGGCCAGTCCACATATCTTTATAATTTGATGTCAATCAAAGAGTAGCTACAAATTAGTAGTTTTGCTCCCGCCCTCCCCCCCCCCCCCCCATAATATATCAGAAGGCCAGTCCACATATCTTTATAATTTGATGTCAATCAGAGAGTAGCTACAAATTAGTAGTTTTGCTCCCGCCCTCCCCCCCCAAGCCAAAATGTGGTTTCAGGTAGTAAATGTCATTTCTCAATAGCATAATGCAACTCCAAATTTGTAATTTAACTCCCTCCATTATTTGTTTACTTAAAAAAAAAAAACAGACCCTCCTGTGACTGGTGAACAACCAGGGAAACAGGATCGCCTGCAAGCCTTGAAAGCAACAGCAGCAGCTTTACAGAGCAGATTGGACAGTGAAGTAAAGAAGTTTGCCAGTGATCTTTCAAGTTTACTGCCGACTGTTAGGCAGCCTGTACCTGAATCTGGAACAGTACCCCTCCATAATGAAATTGATGAAGACCAGAGACTTTTGAACCATCAGCTTAACATCCCCCAGTCGAGACGCATAGAGAGACCTCTATCTCCAAGGCAACTTACATGGCACAATGAATTGGGTGGACGGCATGGAGAGCGTTGGGCTTTTACTGTACCCACACCAGGTACAAAGCCATCTGTGAGGTTTGAGGATGAAGACAACAATCAGAAGTCTCCATTTCAAACCAAACAGCAAAGAATCCTGGGGTCTGAAGAACAGAATCAAGTTTTTACAGGGATTTTGCCAGGTAAGAATGAGTTGCTGCAGGTAAGGGGGGGGGGGGGAGGTGAATGAACTGATAGTAGTACTTAATATTTATTTCTCACTGCTTGACTCCTTTTTTCTGTACTGATGTTATCGAGATATTGTTTGATAAATGGTAGAGATGAATTGAACTGAATGAAGAAATTTATTGCACAAAAATATTAATACTTTATTCAGTGTTGTAGCAACATTCAGTCACTATTCTTGATTATTGGAACTTCTAGTCTATAGAGTGCTTTCACATAAATCACAAGCCCTGCCCCATTTGTTTGGCAAAGACATGTAGTTCCCTAGCTAACATATGGATAGCTGAGAATGCAGCCAATATGACCCAAGTGTGACTATTGCACTAAAAAGCTGTTGGTTTTGGCCTGGCAGTGAGTGTGGCTTACCAACAGTGATTTCACATGAAAGGACAGTTTTATATGAACTTTTGTATCTCACTTTCAGAGTATTGTTGACTCCTTAAATCTTATATTTGCTTCTATTTAAGGTGTTCAAAGTATTACTCAGCAAGCAGCTTTAGGTTTAGAGAGGAAGAAACAAGATAGAGCTGCCACCTTGATCCAAGCATCATATAGGGGTCATCAGGTAAGACAGCAGCTAAAGTGGGCTGCTCCCAAACCATCCACAAGGGCGGATCACCAGCGTGAGCAATTTCTTGTTGGCTTGGAGGGGATAGAAGAACATCTGACCTTGAGTGAGGGCGCTCTCAGTGATGACTCGGCTAATGCAGAAGTAGAAGAGGATTACCTGCCAAAGGTGAGTACTCTCAAAGTATTTTAAGTCTTGGTGTTAGTTATTCACTCTTATCTTGTGGAATTTAGTTAGGGGCTCCTTAATTTTGCTTTGACAAAGTCCTGTATTTCTTTCCCTTGCCCTTTTCCTAACTGTGAGCCAATGAAACAAATAAGCCACACTGCTTAAGTATTATAAGGAATAGCATCAGCATAGCAAATAGCAATCTGAATATTCTTATTTTGAATCACCCTCCAGTGTGAGAAACATATGATAAGGATTAGTGATAAAGATATAAGCTGTTTAAGTTTTGGTGTAGGGCCTATGTTTGTCAGTTCAGGAATTTCACAGTTGTGCAATACAACATACATTTTTTTCTCAAAATGCCTGGATGGAAGTTGTGGGATTTCTCTCGTTCACTTAGTCATTGCATAAAGAAGTGCCTGGTACCCAGAATAGTGGTTTTTGGATTCAGGACAATAGGGCAACAGGACAGTTAGTTAAACAGGCACAAGTGGCATTCCTTCCTGAGTGTTAAGGTGTTTCAGTTTTGAAGACGATGGTACAAGGGAAATAACCATGACAACCACTATCTAGACCGAACATTGATTTGGCAGACAACCAATCTGAAATCCAACGGGATGGACTGATGTTCTCTTCTGCACATGTGCAGTCTAGTTTTTTGTTTCTTTGTCTACCATCCTGAAATCAAAAAGTCCATGATATTAGGCAACTGCATCTAAAAATACTGCAGTGTTGTTTTCATGACATCCCCCCAAAAAGTAAAGTGAATAGCAGTAGTGCAAAATACTGTAAAAATGTGGAGCAGTAGGGAAAAATTTAAGTTTGATAAAAAGTGTTCAGGAACTTCTTTGGAAAAAAACCTAAATCCATGAAAGCTTCAAAGTTAGTTCTAGTTTAACAAATTCATACCAGGTTTCATCATACAAGCTGAATTTTTGCCTTCTGTGGTAATAATTAATGTTAAATTTGCAAGCTAGTCCCACACTAATTTCAAGTATCTTCCTCTTTCCAGTTTCAGAGTCTCCGTGCATCCCCTCATCAGCATGTGTTAGAGCCTACACCTTCATCAGCCAAACCGTCCAAGGACGTCAGCCCAGAAATACTAAGTAGCATGTTTCGCACTCCGTCCGCCTTTGAGCCCACTAATGATGGATTAAGTGTCATTGACATCTTTACCAGACGATACCAACAGGCACAAAGAAGTAAGTACTTAAAATCTCGAAGGGTATTTATCTTGTGTCCAGTTGTATCTGTCAAGCAGGAAAGCATTGCAATGGCAAGGGGATGTGAAGATCAAGTTTCAAAAAGTGTTAAAGATTGTGAATGTATCTTTTGTGTGATGATATGATTATGAATTAATGTTTGAGATATTGTTGAGTCCTCTTCAAACCCCAGCACTCATCAGCTGTCAGTACATGTTAACATTTATTGCACAAGCCATCATTCAAGCAATATTATAGAATATCAGTTGGAGCCTTTGAAATAGTCTTTGGTGTGTCTCTCTTGGGTAGCTGTTGAAATGCTTAGCAATACTGATGAAACATATGATTGGTTAACCAAGAAGATGAAATAATTGGGTCATTAAAAAAGTATTGTTGAATACTGGGAAAGGGACTCCCCATCATTAATTACACTGTGAATTTGTAGTTAAATTGGGATTTCTGTAAGTTGCTTTTTAGAATTGGAGCAGAGGACAATTTTGTGCAATGTACTTCACATTGCACAAATAGAACTTCAGAATAGTTGTAGAGTTAAAACAGTTCAATTATTTTGATGCTTGTGTAATGTTGTACCAAAATGCACCTACTAATAATAGCTCTATTTTTTTCCAATTCAATAGGTTTAATAGCCTCAAGGTCTAAACCTCAAAGTAGCAAGACAAAATCATTGGCCAATGACAGACAAGTCTCTCCTCAACCAGACTTGAGCAGTCCTCACTCATCCCTCCGGCGCCCAACAACTCTTGAATACAGTGATGATGAGTTTCACTCAATCTCCAGCAGAACGAAATCATCAGTGGCTACTTCAAAAGGTCGCTCAAGATCCCAGAATGTATCAGAGGTAACAGATCCACCTTACACACCAGATTTTACGGAGGCCTCTAAATCCCCTGTGTCAGGTGGGAAAGAAATGTCCAGTGTTGAAAAAGGTTTCGGTGGAGGTTCCAGAACAAGTGTGGAAGCTAGGTATGTACTGGTGAATTCTTGCTCTTAAAAGTTGTCACTTTGCTAGTTGTCAGTCTCGTCTTAGCTGTTACTCTGTTCAAGCAACTAGACTTACAAGGAAATATTATGCTAGCTTACTGCTGTTCACCAGTGGCTCAACGTTTTATTAAAATTGCTCGAGAGTTGGATACTTGTCATTTAATTAACAAAATCACACTATAAAATTTTAAGTCATTTGGAAGGAAATTTGTGCAACCAGAGGGAAATATCCCATTTCTTTACATGAAAATGTAGGGAAAGTTATGGGAAATTTCACTTTCTTCCAGGGCAAGAATTTTACTCCTTTCCTGGAAAGTAAACCTTTTTTTTCCAGCCCTAATCATTTGATGCTGTTATTAGGGATGTAATTTGATGGTCTAGTTACAAATGGTGGGATAAGAGCTCATACTGTGGCTTGCTCATCTTTGAAAAATAGTGAAGAGAATGTTTTGTCATAGTCATGATGTGTGGTTGCATCGCTGTTATGATAGAAGACCGGAAGCATATCATGTCACAGAGCCAAAGTGTGGTCTCTTGGATTTTATAGTAAGATGAGGTTTAAAGACATGACAACACAAAATGTGTTATGCAGTGTCATCTAAGGAAAAGCAATGCAATGAGTGGTCTGTTAAACGTTCACTAAAAATTAGTAAAAATTTAGTGAAATGCTACTAATTTCTTGACAAAAGTAAATTCAGGAGTCATGTCAGAAATGTCTCTAAGGGTATTTTTCTTTGAAGGAACATGTGCATCATTGCATGTTACACCTACTAATGCTGATAGCTGATTCATCAACCAGTCAGATATGTGGGTAAGTTTAGGACATGCACAGGACAAGTCCTCCTGTGTGTAGGGAAAACTGATTGTTTTCCTCTACTAGTATGTCAGTGGACAACAATGCATAAGGTCTGCATGTATTGTGAGTCACAGATCTAGTCTGAGGTCATTACAGTGTGAAACTTTTCAGTGCATTTTCATACTGAAACTAGCTGTGGGTCAATATAAATTGGATAAAATCAAATAGAATTTTTGAAAATTGATACTTCAAGCAAAGCAGTTAAGGAAAAGTGACAAATTAATTCTATGATGCATAATATGTATATGACAGGTACCATGTGAAAAAGATCCTTGATTACTGTCTTATGATATTAAATTATAGTGAGTGGACAGATACATGTTAGAGGTGCAAGTGCATGATACTTTGTATGGTGACTACAATTTTTAGATCAATACTTCATGTGGTTACTATAATCTGTATATTACGGATCAATGTGCTGCAAATAGCCGCTTGCATGTTGCAAAAAGTGTGCAATGCAAAAGTTTATGGGATTTCATTTTCCCAAATTTTGTTGGAATTCTCCTACTGTTCATATTTGTTTTTGTGACTCACAATAAGTTTGTTTTTATCTTTGTTGATTTAGAAATACTTCACTCCCATCTGGGTCCTTATCTCCACCAAGCAAAAAACTACCAGTTTCATCTCAACCCTCCAGCCCTGTGACCACGGCTAGCATCAGTGCTGTCTTACAATCTGAAGATGAAGCCTTAGATTCTCCCGAGAAGTCCCCAGGAGATCCAGCTTCAAACTCACTGGCTCATCCATTAGCTTCAGATAACCTTCCTAAGAAAATTGTTGCAAATTCTCCATGTAGCTTGCCACTCTCTCCCACCAATGAAAAGCCAAAGCTAAGCAAATCTCCAATGAGTGACCCAGGTCATCAGGAGGTCAGACAGTCACCACTTGGATCAAATGTGTACTCATCTTCTGATGAAGAAGTGCCACGATCTGTCAGGTCCAGAAAGAGGAGGGGGCGTAAATCCCCATCCTCAAAGAAATCACCACTTAGCCCAGTTGGTCAGACCAATTTTCGGCCAATCAGTAGTCCTGTGGCACCATCAGCTCCAAATGCTGGACCATCTGAAAAGGTGAGGGTTGATTGTTGTATTTGTATGTGGGTGTGTTTGCATGCCTTTCTTCCTAGCGTGTATGTCATGGTCTCAGTAATTCAATTGTCTTCCTGTGAAAAAAAGAAAACTTTTTGAAAAAATTTCAAAGGCAAAGTCTTTGATCGTTTGAGTTTCTGACTGTCAGCCGTAACTTGTTAAACATCTGTACAGTACCAATATTGCAGTTCAGCGAACCTTGAGTCAAAACGGCAATACACTAATTTGACTGTTGCATCAGTATCAGTGTTCTTTTCAAATATTCATTGTCTCAAGTCACCTATGGATAGAAATTTCATTTGTTTGCAAAGCATGATGAAAAAGTGTCCCTTATGCTTGTATTTGCACTTATGCAATATTGGAATGAGTAGTATACTTGCCAGCTATTACATTTTAAACAGAAATCTACTGTTTTGTGACTGTTGAACCCCCTAAAAACAGAAAGTTCTTCCCTAAAGTACTGAAAATGTACTTGATGCTAAAAAATAATAAGGAAAAGTATAAAGCAATGGCTTAGAAATAAAAACATCAATGTATACATTGTTAACGTTTGGAGATAAAAAAAAGAGTTCAGCCCCTTGTACCCCACCCTTTGAAGCAAACACTTGTGTGCTCATCAAGACCCATCATGGATCATCTAGACTGTTAAATGTCACATTTTCTGACATGACAGTTGTGGCAAATATGGAGTAGTAAATTCAAGCACGACACAATATTTTTCAATACATTATGAGTCCCTGATGTCATACTGTCCTTTTGTGATACCCTGGTTTATATCACAGACATTTTGATTGTTTCATAGCTTCAAATGAAGTTCTATATTGTTACCAAATCTGAACGTGGGGAGTCTGTTCATTACCAGCAACTTCATAATATATCTGTTCTGCTCTGTTTGTCTTTACTAGCCTCCTCTTATACCATCCATGGTGGGATATTCACCCAGTGCTCTACAACTCAAAATGGCATCTGAGCTAAACCTTCTTGATATGTTGGATGCATCGTCGCAACAAGTGGCTGAAATGGAACATGCACGTACAATGGCACTGGCTCACGAAGAGTCTGCTGCACTGGCCCGGATTTTAGAAGTGCGCCAAAAGGAACACGAGAAGGAGTTACAATTGCTTTCAATGAAAGCCAAGCAGGAGGTAGAAGAAGCTAATCGTCAGTTGGAAGAAGTGAGGCAGAAAGTAGCCAGTACCACTCTGGAGACGGAGAAGGTTCTGATGAAGTCCAAGCTTGATGCTGCAGAATCCAGGAAAGAGGCTGCTGATCGACTTTTGCAGACTCAAGCAGAGGCCTCCAGGATCACTGCAGAAGCTGCAAAGCAACTAGCAGAGGTGAGGAACTGGTTTGGGTATTATTTGCTTGCATTGTGTAGACCTTATGCATTGACATTAAGTTGACATCTTTGTGGTGAAAAACAATGGAGCATGTGGAAGTATGCAGTAGACTTTGCTCTGTGTATGTATTAGACTTACTCAGGTGTTGGTTTTTAAATGCATTTGTTGTCATAACATGTAATATGTGCTTTCTGCCAAGCAAGGTAGCTCTGTGATATAATGCAGTTTTGGTAGCAGTGATGTATTATTAGTATGTGTGGTGGATGAGAGTTGTAGCAGAAGGAAGATTTAGATTAAGAGATGAGAAAGTAAAGTTTATCCTCATTTCGTGGGATGATAGTAGCATAGGACAGTATTGAATCAACACAGCAAGACCTTTGCTCTGCAGATAGTTATTCACTGATTTAAATGTTGTTTAATCAGTCAATAAATTTATGGATCTGTCCCTGTATTAGTTGCTTGTTTTTTCTGTTGATGGATTCTGTCCCTTTCTTTTTGACAGGCTCACAATGCTGCAGCATCTAAACCACCCATAGAACCAGCTGACCCTAGTAAATTAGCAGCAGAGAGTGTGCAGGCAGCTGTAACAGCAGCCTTGGAACAACAACGCCTTCACCAGCTTGAGATGCTGAAAGAAATGAGAAGTGGTTTCAAATCCCCTCCTCCCCCTAGGAGGTAAGGAGCAATGTTGCAGCTGAAACAGGCATAAGTGACCATAAATAGAACTAAATAAATTAAGAAATACAGGATAACTTTCACATATTCAAATTATTTTTTGGTTCCTTGTGTAACAAAGGAACCTAAGCAGTCAACTTGGTGGATGAGTGAGCTTGTGTGTGTGTAGGTGATAAATTGGAATGTGAGGTGTATGGTGTGATAACTCAATAACCAAGTGATCAATTTTCCTCAACTTTGATATGCATGTTGATGTTGTTGAGTAGATGTGCCCTATAAATTTTGGTGGAGGTCAAAGGTCACTTGGAATCACCAACGACCAAAACATGAATTTCTGTGAACACAGTGGCATAATTTTAGGATAAGTAAGGTTGGTAGGAGGTGAAAGTGTTACGTTAACCAAAATAATTGGAAAGGGTCAAAAAGTCAGAAAATTGTTGCAGTGATACCTTGCCAGTGAAACATTTTAGAGGGGTGATGTAAAGGGATCTGTGTTTGTCTAAGTGCAGTGCATGTGATGACCTCACTTGACCTCATTTGACCTTTGTGACTTTTTTGATGCCTGGATTTGTCTTGTCCAGATGAACCAAAAATGCATTAACGCTACCCTCTTACAATGATCCTAACTCGAGTAATTGACTTATAAGTGACAGGTAAGTTAGTGTGTAGGTCATATGCATTGGAATGTGAGTTACTGACATTTCAGTGAAAAGTTAGTAATGTGTGTGCGAGCGTGTTACATGCATTGGAATGGGAGGCATATGGTGCGATAACTTAATAACTAAGTGAGGTCGCACAGTGGACAGTTGTGTTCATGTTAAATGCACGTGTTGAATTACTTGGACCTTATTTGACCTTATGCCCTTTGTGCCTTCTTTGTAAGGTCTGGATTTGAATTGGTGAGATGTACCAAAAAGGTAATCCATGATGAAATGTTCCCCCTTACTTTTTGTTACATCTTTCATTTCTGCCTAATTATCTCTTATCGCTTCAGGGAGGAAAAGGAGCCCACTACAAGCAGACTTGATTAAGTCAGGTTTCATATCTGATTTATTGATTGACAGTAAAAGATGTGTTTCAATACACAGAAAGTAACGTAACATTTGGGGTTAGCTAACAGTTCAGTCAGCATCTGTCAATTGCTTTTCACGCAGTGTGAACACAATGAATTCATAGCTGATTTAAGGTCACAGATCATGTAACAAACTCAGATATTAGTTACACCCCATACCGCCTTTGATGTGCTGGGGTGTTTATGTTCCATTTTCAAGAAGCGACGTCACAGCATGCAGCTACCCTCCTATACTGCAACAAACTCAACTTAATGACATTTTAGTGAAAGGGGATCAGTGTATGTATTTTCACATGGAAATTATGGGAGTTATGCAGTGTAATAACTTGAAAAGTCAAGTGATTAATTTCCCTCAGACTGCAAGTGTATGTATGATTTTGAAATTTAATGTGCCATTATTTATGGGTGAAGGTCAAAAGTCATTGCGGTTGAAGGTGCAAATGCCTAACCTTGCTACTCCCTTAGTACAACATCATCTTAACTGCAAGGAACCATATCGCCCCTCGTGCTCTTGTTCTTCTTCTTACTCTTATTTATCTCTTGTTTGTCCTTTTAAAAATCTTGTTTTGCAGTTGACAACCACAGCAGCCACAGTGTGCTTTATTTACAGCTTTATGTCTGTGTTTGAATGGTAAAAACTACAATATTCAACCTGTAAATATTCAAAGAAAAGACTATCCCACTTAAACATATTTTTTTTTATCTCTTTGCAGAAGTTTAGGTGTAGGAGTAAACCTACCCCAAAGATCACCAGGTCAGGGTCCTAGCAGAAGTCCAACTCCTCATTATACTGAAGATTTTATGCATAGCACCTCCACAGCTCAATCCACTGCATCCCAGAGTAAGTTGCCATCTTCTAAATCCAGCAGCAGTCCAGGTGATTCGATAAATACTAGTGAAGGGCTGAAATCATCGCAAAGCAAAGGTTCTTCAGTCCCTGAAAGCATCCAGAGTGATACATCTTTGGCAAAAACCCCTGAGAGGGTTTCTCGTTACAGCTTGCAGAGTGTTGAAAGTGAGAACGATAGCTCCATACACACAGACTCTGGTGCTAGGAAAGCTTCCAACGATACAGCATCCATCATCTCAGAAAAGTTGGATGATACGAAGTCAATATCTGATGATTATTCAATTTCTTTTGAGGAATCAGCATCAGAAGTTGAAAGTGTGGTTGACACTTCAGACCGAGCTGTGTCACAGAGTAAGAAGTCCACTGATCAAAATAAAAGCTCTCAAAGGCCAAGCTCCAGACAGGCTGTGACAACAGAGACAAGACAGGACACAGGTCGTGCATCAAATTTACCAGTCCATGGTATGCATGATACCACCCTTATAAGCCCTACTCCACCATATCAGATGTCAGTGGATTATATCAAACAGCAACTAGAGGAGGAAGTTGTTAGATCTAAGCAACAGATGGCTTTATTATCCCTCAGGGAAAAAGCTCTCAATGACAAAACCCAAGCAGAGTTGCAGTGGCTTGAGCACCAGAAGAAGCAAGTTAAAGACAACAGGGATACAGAGGGGTTGGAAATTGTAAGACGGCGACAAAAAGACCTTGTCACTAAGATGAACAAAGAAAAGGTTTGTCCTTCAAAATATTTTGTTGGATATGTTGGGGCCAATTTAACTGAAGATTGAAATCAACTTTTTGGGGTCAATTTACATTTTTTTGTTTTGCTAAAAAGTTTTTTGGGGCCATATTGATAAGTATAAATAGTGTGAGGTCCATGGGAAAGTGGTGCTGCTGTGAAAATAGTTGAATTATGTTGATTGGGAAAGTTGGAAAACAATAAATGATTGCTTTTAATTTGTTGTAAGTGGTCTGGTTCTTAGAATGGCTTCCTTTTTTCCTAGGAGGAAATTGCTCTTCTAAGAGAGGCACAGATAGCTGCCAGCCATAAAAGGAGGATGCTACTACAACAACAGGAAGGTATTATCAAACTGCAACAGTCCACCCAACGTATAAAAGCCAGGACACGGAATCTTACACCCATATCACCCCATCTTACATCCTTTGAGAGTCATGTGAGCCATGATTCAATAGAGGGGCCAAAGGTCACGTCATTAGGCAGTTCATATACTCATTCAAGGGATGATGACTTTGGAGTCAATGATCTTGGAATCACAAGGGAGCCTAATAGTACGTTAGAGCTTAGTCCAGCTGAAAAGCAAATGAGAGCTCTGCAGAAGGTGAAGTTGAGTGCAAGGTAAGATGTAGTTTCCAGGTAAATTTAAACTACTGTGACCAATGTCTTGTGTGTAATTGCCAGTCAGTTTTCTTTTTTGAACACTATTCTTCATTGTTAAAACTAGCCATTTTAATTTTAGAGGAGATTCTTGAATATCAGTATTTTCTCAAACTTAGAAATTAAAAAGTGGAAAGTAGCTTTTAGTACATGGATGCCATCCATGTCCATAATTTTAAATTTTCACAAAATATTTTGATCAGGCTTTTCAATTTTGTTAATGGGAGGAAGATAGAATCCATATATGTGGTAACTTTATGCATATTGGTTACTGTATAACCTAAAAGCATATTTGCTTCATTTTCATTTCCTGTATTCCACATTGCAATTGATCACCTAGAAAAAGTCTGAACAATGTGATAACTTTTTTTTATTGGTGGTTAAAGCATTGTCAAATTTGTTCTGCTCCAGGGGTTTATCAAAGCGAGCAGTTAATTTAAAGAAGCGGCGTAAGGAAGCTGAAGAACTCCTTGCATGGAAACAGAAGCTAGACCAAGAGGAAGAAGAGGTTGTTAAACTAGAGAAACAAGTAAAGACCATTCTGAAAGTCAAACCTGGCAAGTCTCAGGAGAAAGTAGTCTCTCCTCTACCCCAGCACCACAAACAAAGTTCTCCTAAGGTACCCTCAGAGAAAGATGAAACTCCATCATCCAAATCTCAGATTTCAGAGAGAGTGGATTCTGTCTGTAGTGGGAAGAGACTGGATTCTCTCTCTAGTGGGACATCTGAGCAATCCAGGACCAAGTCAAAGAGCAGCATCAGTAGTAAAGTGAAGAGTAAATCCACTGAGAATTCTGTGCCTGAGGAGTTGAGTGCTGCATCGAGTATTACGGAGGAGATCGAGACCAGCAAAAGTGAAACCAAGTCAAAGAAAAGGTATACTAACATGAGCTGGTTGTAAGCGATAAATTATACCCTATTGCGTCTCCCTCCAGTTGTTCCTTTTTAGTTTCCCACTCCCCCTTCTCCCCTTTCAAAAATTCTTGGAACTGAGATGTCACAGTTTTTAAGTTGGAATAGGACTCTGCTGAGTCTATTGTTGAAATTATACTCTCACCCAACTTTACTGAAAACTCTGTGCCCATTGTCCATGGTGTCAAAGGGTTGTATACTATTATTTGTATTGAGAGTGGTAGTGGAAGGTGGTTCACAGTTGGGCTAGAATGATGATGGAGTAATGGTGTTCACATAAACTGCAAAGTAACTAAAAACTTTCTGGTAAGCTCAGATCATAGAACACGAACAAATTTAAATGTACTGGCATGAATTTGTTTTATTTTCACTTTCATAACACTTAAGTAAATTGCATAGAAACAATGAATACAACAGGGAAGCATGGAAGATCTGAAAAAGGTAAAAGGCAGAGCTACCAGAAAAGAAAAAGAAATGAGATTATTTTATTCAAAAAGGACAGAAGAAGAAATCAAGAAGAAAGAAGAACATAAGTGTCAGAGATAATTGGAGGAAAGAATTGAAAGGCACGTTCTCAGGATACACATGAATATCAAAAGAGAATGGTGTCTGATAAGAAACTATAGAGAACAAAATTGCAATATAGTCTTGTAACATAAAAAGAATCTGCTTCCCAGGTATATATAGGTGTGTGGATTCTAGCCTGAAGCTTAAAAAAGACTGATGCGATTGGTGGAATAAAGCTAAAAATGCCAGTTTGGTAACTGCAAGAGGAAAAAAAAAAGATACACTTAATTGTCAGACGTAGTAGTTTAAAATCACTAGTTTTTTGCCGTAGAGGAGCTTTTGTTATGGATGTAAGGGGAAGGTATAATCCCCTTTAGTTGCAGTTTGACCAACTGCTGTGGTGGGCTGGAAGTAAAGTGTTCTGTAAAAAGCAGTTTGTATTCCTGACTTATTGATCCTGCATTGGAGCATCATCTCAAACAAACTGGGAAATACCACAAAAGGACTGATTTTACTTTCAACTCCCCAAATCAAACATCTATGCCAAATGCCTTTCAATTGTATGAAAATAAAATGCTATAACTTTTGTACTATATTGAGATGTTGTGACGCATTTGTTTTAATTTTTGTTATTTTATTTATAGACAGTTTCTCCTTTGATCAGTTTCATAATTTTAATCTTATTGTAATTTTTTAGCATGAATTTTTTTCAATTTTTCCTTCAGTCCATCCCGAAGCCCCAACCGAAACTCTTCAAGTGATGAGACTGTCAAGGATGCCTCCCTCTTGGGTGATTATGCAAATGAGTCATTTGACTCAGTGGATCACACAGTGACACCAATTAAATCAGTATCCCCATCCCCATCGAGAACTACATCCTCCATGAAACCTTCCCCAGTTTTCAGCCCTCTGTCACCCAGCAAAAGAAAACAGGAGTCGGAGAGTGGATCAGAGTCTGAAAGATCTCTGTCACAGACATTCTCAGGTAAATACAGGGATGAGATCAGCACTTTCTTAGATTTACAAAAAAAATTTATGTTTTCAAACTAGCAGTTCAAAAACCTTTTCTCTGAACATTCTGGGCAAGTAAAAAGGTATTGTCAAAAGTGAAATAAAATGCAGTGAGATAGACAGTGTGTGATGAAAATTACATGAACAGTACGTGAGAAAAGTCATACATGTTGGAAAAGACAAAGAATATTTTACTGTCTTTCTTTTAAAAATACCCTTTATCTTTTGCTGGGTCTTTTGAATGACTGTTGGATATCAGGTTGAATGAGGGCATTGCTATATGTGCAAGATAAATTATTGTATGGGGTTTGTCATACTTGCTGATATTGCTGTAACCAGTTTGTTTTGGCTTAGGTGAAGATAGATAGATTACTGTAGCCTGAAAAGTTAGGTATCTTACCTAACATGACAAAAGCCCTAGAAATCTGGTGTGACTTCAAGCTCTTATACATTTTTTTTGATAAATTGATCTCAAACATGCTATGAAAAGACCCCTTAGTGAAAGGAACACTTTTGAAAACCTGATTTAAGGACATTTGGTTGGGTTTTCAGTAGAATGTTTACACAGTTGCAAAGATGCTTATTAGGCTTGTGTTAAACAAGCTATGTGGACATGCACTGCTTATCTGTGTACAGAGATTTTTTGTAGGGAAGAATAATTGGCTTCATATAGAAAAGAACTGCAGATGGGAAATGTAAATAAATGCATGGCTGCACAATTTCTGTCAAAATCTGTAAGGGGCAATTCTTGACATGAAAAACAGAGCAGAGCTGCCAGTTGTTCCAGTTTAGGAGGAACAGGTCCTTTTTTATGCCAACATTTGCTGTTTCTGTGAATCTTGATCAAATTTAATAAGTTAATGCTAATTTGTTCCTTAATTTTATCATTTTAACATTTTAAAGAAACCGCATCTGATCAGAGTGACATAGAGGGCCGTATCAGAGCTTTGACTGATTCCTTGAAGAAGAGGAAGATTGAAGCAGACAAACTTCGCAAACAGCAGAAAAGGCTTTATCGTGAAAAACTGAAAGCTCAGGAAGCTAGTTTGAAGAAACAACTGGAGGTGAATTTCTCATATATACGTATGACATACCAATGACCAACCCCTTCCCCCTCCTCCTTCATACTGTCATCTTTTACGAAAGGGGTGATTGTCATTTAAAAGATAAGTCCAGAACCAACTTTATGTTTGATATGTTAAAGAGGAACATATTCTTAGCATTCTAGTGAAAGTTTCATTTTTTCTCACGTTCAGTTCTTTGAGATAGTAGCAATTAAAGTTGACACATTTTCTATAAAAAATGAATTTGAGGCAAGCAGGACTCACTTTGTTGGGCAAATGATGTGTCTTTCTTTATTTTTCATCCTGTTAGTTTGTCCTTGAATTGATCAGGAATGCTATCTTGGCCCTAAGGTAGATGGAGTTTTTAAACTTCCATTGCTCAGGATGCCAATGTGGTACTTTCACTAGAATGCTAAGAATATGTTCCTCTTTAACATATCAAACATAAAGTTGGTTCTGGACTTATCTTTTAATCAGATTTTAGTTGCATAGAATTGGTGGTTAATTGTAAATAAAAACAAAACATTGGCCAACAATGTGAATTGAAGACATCAGGCCTGCTTGCTTCAAGTTCATTCTATGTAGAAAATTTGTCACATTCAGTTGCTAATATCTTGGGACAAAACATGAAAAATGATTGAAAATTTCACCAGCATCCCCAGAATATGTTCCTCTTTAACGTATCAAAGGTAAATTTGGCTCTGGAATGTTATTTTTAGAAAGACTTTCCAGCTTTTGCATTGTGTCATGTATTTTGTATGAGCTTCCTCACATTTAATGTATTGATGGAGGAAAATTTTTCTTGATTATGGGCTTAAAAACTGTAGGCTATGACTCACTACATCTCAGTGTTACTGCAAATAGGGTGATTTTATCCAGTTTTCAATGTGACTGGTGCTGTTTGCCAAGTGGATAAAGGGAGTGGCATTTAAAGCAATAAAGTATAGTGACATTGAGGTTTTTCATGCAAGAGCAATCTGTGGTCTCCTGTCTGAAAACTTCTTTACTTTCTTTCTCTCAAACAAAAATAGGCTTTCTTAATTGGTTGAGTTAGTTGGCCATCCAATGTCTATTGTAGTGGTAGTCTGAATAAATTCTGCTACATTCTTGCTCACTTTTCATTATTAAACAACTTCCCTTTATGACTTGAATTGATGTCCCTGACCTTTAAAATCATAGGTAGAAGTTTGGGCTAACCAGTGAAGCATGCAAAGTGAACAAGCAGGCAACAGATGTTGGTAAAAAAAATTGCTCAGTCCTTGCCATAACTTAATCTTCATGACAACTCACCATCAATTTGTTCTTGTCTCATTCTTTCATTCAGACATATGACAGTTTCATCAATCAGACTCGCAAAGACCTGGTCAAGGAGATGGACACTCATGTCCCTTCAGTCATAAGTGGAGCTAAACCTCAGATCAAACACCTCAGCATATCAGAGACTCAAAGGAAAAGAGATCAGTCCCACACAAGAGCCCTTCGCCAACGAACTGCTTCGGAAAGCAGTGTAGAGGGCAGTGTTGAGATTCCTAAAAAAAGGGGACATGGATTTGCAGAGAAGCGTTCCAGCCGATCTAGTGTAGATGACGATCCTGTATCTAGCATTAAAGATGTAAAACAGAGTCAAGAAGGTGTGTGTTTGTAAATTTAGGAAATATAGACAGGTTTACAAGATGTTAGGAGATGGAAAGTTCCAAAATTTGCATAAAATGACCTAAGAAAGGAACTGTTGAATTAAACATCTGTTTAACTGGAAAAACAACCCCAGGGGTAAAAATGCACACTTGGTGGTGTAGGTAGAAATAGGGAGGCAATTTATGCAGCTAGGCCTATGTAAGTAAGTAATTTTTTTATGAAAAGGGCTGTCAACAGATCACACATTTGTCAAACGAATATGTTGGTACAAATGCTTGACCACTTGTTGGGAAGATGAAACTGAAAGTTGGAATACCATCATGTATCCTGGAGGTTGTTCAAATTTGTTGGGAAAGTTGTTAACAAGATCATTGGTTTGTTCATCAACAAGTTTGTTGCAATGACAATATTTTTAACTGAAGATATGATTTTGTACATTATGGTGCTCAATACCTTTTGGCTTTTAATGGAACAGGAACTCAAAAGTCAAACACACTGACATAAAGCAGAAACACCTCACAAAGTAGGTGGGATATTTGTTTAAAAGAACATGTTCTTTTCCTTTACTCACAAAATATCTTACACTGTGCCATCCAGTGTAATGTTTAATGATGGTTAATGCTGCTAACGTAACAATTTCTGTATGTTTTCATTTCACTTAGACGAGTCCAAGAAACCCTCAGAGCTTCCCACTAGAAGCAGGAGTTTGTCAGGCGACAGTAGTATCACTGAAGATTTGAGCCTTAAAAGTCTAGAGGAGCCATCACTGTCTGAGACATCTCCATCAGTGTCTCACAAGTCACACGATAAGATACCTGAGGAGAATGAACATGTCCCAGAGAAGGAATCTGTTACTCCCCAAGACCAAGGGAAATCCCCAGATTCTGATGTCCTACCAGAAACCAGCAAAAGTCAAAGAGAGAACAGGGAAGAAACCATTGAAGCTGTGAAGGAAGATACAGATGCAGATAAAAGTGAAAAGTTGATTGAACAACATCCAGAAAGTTCTGAAATACCAGAGGAAATTTCAAGTGCTCTCAGTGAAGCTTCATCTAAATCAGCAGCTTCTGCTCGCAGAACATTGGACTTCCCTCCCAAGGAAACATCTGATAATTTAGATGATGGCAAAACTTCTGATGTCTCTATTAAATCCAGTAGAGAAGGCAAGAGTCCATCTTTGAGCTCTGGGATTACTGATCAAGAGAATAAAGATGAGCAACTTCCTATGCAGAGTCCGAGAACTGAATCTCGATCCAGCTCCAAGCAATCTCACACTCCCAGAACTGATCCATCTTATAGCGAAGACTTTCAAGAGTCATCTGTGTCTATTCCTATCAAGGAAAGCAAATCTGACACTGAGGATGATATCAGTGAGCATCTGAGTGACCGGTCAGCTGCAAGTGGGGAAAGTCAGCTCTCAGAGAAATTTGTCTCCAGACCTCAGGATGAGCCAGATGAAGTTCAAGTAGCAGCCGTGGTCTCTGAGAATAATAACCGGATCACTCCTGGTCATTCCCATCAAGGGGAAGAAAGGATGCTGGAGCCAACTGCTGAAGTGACAGTTTCACCAAGAATTTCGGAAGAAGAGCCTGTAAGGTTATCTCCAGAGGCAGTTGTGGATGTCTCAGAGAGAAAGGATGAGTTGGAGACAGATCTCTTGCCAAACTTACTGGTTGGGTGCAGAGTTGTAACTGAAGGTGATAAGCATGGAATACTGAGGTATAAGGGTAGCATGAAATCCAAAGATGGTTTTTGGGTTGGAGTGGAACTGGATGAACCAGTTGGGAATAATGATGGAACTGTGGATGGTACTGAGTACTTCTCATGTGCAATAAACTGTGGTCTGTTTGTATCATCTAACAAGGTGAAGGAGGAAGAAGAGGAGGGCAATCTCTCAAGGGCATCTTCTGTTGAGGAAGAGATACCCAGTCAAAGTTCCATCAGTGTTAAAGTGGACTCCTGTGACAAGTCTGGATCATCCCTAAAGTTTACTGAGGAATTTCCTGCTGGAGCAAACACTGATGATGAAGAATCCATCGCAGAAGAAATTTCTGAAGGAGTCACAGATGATGCAGCATTGCAGAAAGTGATCATTTCAACAGCAGAAGCAGTGGAGTCCTTTTCATTTGACAGGGATGAACCTGAGGGTGGAGAGTCTTCTCCTCATGATACACCACGTGGGCCACCTGAAGAGAGCGCACCAGAAATTCCAACACCAAAACCAGAAGTTGTTGAAAAAATTGCAAGTGATTTGATTGAGGAAGTGGTAGTGGAATCTGTAAAAACCATGGTAGGTGTGCTTGAGAGACAAAAATCATATGAGGATAGAACTGAGGAACCTGAAGAAGCAGGAAAACAAAAGCCTTCATCTTTTCTGGAACTTATCACCCCATCTGAAGAGGATGGAGCTGTTGTCGCTCCTTCATCACCTTCTTTACCATCAGTTGATGGGGAGCAGGAAGCTTTAGATAAAAAAGAGCAAGTTGTCAAAGATGAAGTGGAGGTTATTTTGAAATCAGTTGTTCAGCAAACAATTGATGAAATGATAAAAGTTATGGAAGCAAAAGAAGAGAAATGGAAATCCTCAGAGCCAAAAGATAAACCGTCCGTCGATGAGCCTCTTTCCCCGAAAACACCGGAGAAGGGTGATTCGTTATTAGATGTAGTTAAGATAAGTACACCATATACTCCAGACAGTGATAGAACTACTCCAGGGGATGACCTTGATTCCCCTCTTCCAGATGAACTCTTTATTAATAGAGTCAAAGTTGAAAGTGCAATCAGTGGAATCCGAGATGGTGATGACACCACACCCCGGGCTCGACCTACTTCTCCCATCTTTGGAGAATCTGGGAGCATCAATCCTCAGGCATTAAGTGATAAATTGGAGCAGTTGCAAGCATTGGATCAGGATATCTTTGGAGCTGATCTCTTTGGGGGACAAGAGTGGTTTGATGATGACTTTGGTTCCATGCCAAAGTCCAATTCTATCATAAAAGTGCCAAGGAGAGCTGCTGATGACAGTGCCATCCCTAGTCGCAGCCCATCCCCGGAGGAACCATTACCCAAGTACAACGAAGCTCGTCATGTGGAACTGAAGAAACTGGTGGAGGAACCGTTTATGGCGGTACCTCACAATAAGAAAGATGTCACAGCCTTGATGAAAAAAGCTGTGACTGTGGTTCATGAAAAAGCAGAACAGGGGAATTCATTGGACTCCCTTACACCTATGCAATCCTTTCTAGGTAGTGACACAATTGGTAGTGATATTGAGAGTACCAGCAAAAAAGCTTATAAACACTTGCTGTTTGATTTAGCCAAAGAAACCTATCAAGCTGTCGTGAGTGAGCAAGAACCAGTGATCCAGCCACTGTGGATGAAGCCAAAGAGAAGGCCGCGAAAATTTCTCTTTCAAGATGTCCCAAAGAGTCTAGAAGAAATGAATGCAGCTGTAAATAGCGAAGCAACAAAAACTTTGGGTCTGTCACCAATGAATTCTGGGGAGGCTTTTAACAAGTACACTATCAAAAAGAAAAGGGACAAAGTTGATGAAATTTTAATTCAAGAACTTCGTGAGGAAGAACAAGAGTGGGTGGATTATGATGATGATGAACTGTCAGTAAAGATGCAGCTTACAGAGTCCATCTTTACTTCATTATTGTCAGAGACAGCATCTGTTTTCAAGAGAATCCACGAAAGTAGATTAGGGAGAGAGAATCCATCAACTTTGAGTGACTCTGATATTGAATTTTGATGTGTTCTTTTAAGGTTGACCAAGTAGGTTAAATTTTATGTTCCCTTCATACTGCTTGAGGAAAAAGAAGCAAGGGAAGGGGATGATAGGTCAGCATGGTTGGTAATGTACCTTGAAGTTGGGTAGGTGTTAAAGCCTCATTCAATTCACAGAGCAGCCTACCATTGCAGGGGCCACAGAGTGAATTTTGAAGTAGGGGGCTAGTTACCAAAGTGGCCCAATATGTTCAACAATGCAACAGCAATGTAAGACTGCCCATAGTGCCTATGGCAGAAGGAGTGCCCCTCCCCCCTCCAGTCTCAGGGGTCCCTGCTATGAGTGAGTTGGTGTGTAAATTACTCTACAATGGGTGTTTGCAGACAAGTTGTTGATCAGTTTGGTTCATGGGTGGATTAAAAGATTCCATTCCCTGCCAAAGTTTAATATCAACAGTAGGATAGTTAATGGTTTGTTGCCCTAAGGGATCCCATGTTTGATGGGTGCTGATGTAATTTTGATCAATGTCCTGCCTCATCAATGCTGTGTTGGGGTGCTTTTGGAAGACAAATATTGCATGGAAAGAAGTATTACAGATCAGACACTAATTATTGCATGACATAATATTTTAACCACATTCTGTTTTTAAAAAGAAACACAAGCAGCTGTAATATGTTCTTCCATTGTCAATGTGTGTGGTCTTTGTCATAATGGAGTCTTAAAGTCTTTATGCTTCAAAAAAAAAAAAAGAAAATAAAAAATGTCCAGTGTTTCTTTTGCAGCAGCAATAATGAGTCTTATCATTTGGATGGCTTTAAATTGAATATTTGTGTGAAGCTTGCTAGGTTTGCACTTGTGAGCAGTGATTACAAATTCATTTGCTGGGGGTGGGGTATTAATAAAAGTAGATTGAATTTACTGTCCATTGATGGAATGATAATTGGTAAGAATGCAAGGAAAGATATCAGGAAGAAAATTTGGATTTGAAGTTTGCACTTAGGATGAAACAAATAGTGAAATGTTGAAGTGCTTGAATAAGTGATTCTCATACATGGTATATTTTCTTTTACTCTTTTTTGCTAAGTGCCTGAGGACTATCAAACCTGTGCAATAATTATAATAAGAGACAAAAAGACAGAGTTGTTTATGTGTATCAGCCTTAATTTTAGTTCCAAGAAGGGCAAAAATGTCAAATAAGAAAGGGACTGTGCCTTTTTAATTCGCATGGTGCATCAGGATGTATTTTCTGGACTGTAAAAATGACTCCAAAGTTGGGGTGATATTTTTAGTAATTTTGAAATCGTATATTCATAGGTGTGTGGGTGTTACTTATCATGGAAGCTGGTTTGAAGACAATGGAATATTTTTCTGGAAGTGGGTGTCGCTGAACTTTGATAGTAAATGAGCCCAAATTTCATCCTGGCAATGATATCACATTGTAGTAACTCCCAGGTTTGAAATGTGTGGAAAATTTCCAAGAAAATTGAAATAGTTATATAGTTGTCTGCATATTTAGTTTCCATGGAGAGCTTATATCACTGTTTAAAGTCAATCTAACCAAATGTAGAGGGCCATTTCATGCTTGACCTAATGGAAATCAAGGATAAGTTTGTTGGTATGATCAGACAAGTTGTAAATATGGACTTACTAGGTCTTCAGTATGTCCCTTTAATGGCCTTTTGCAATGATGAGTAACAGTTCATGGTAATAAGTCAGTTGGGTAATTTGTTTCCACATGGAATTGCAGAACACAGAGTGGGATATACAAACAGCACTTGGCACATTAGTGTACAGTGTTCTCTTGTATTAGCCAGTACATGCATACAACGCCAAGTGTCTAGCCAACTCGTGGGAAAATAGGGGTCTCAGTTCTACTTTGTGGCAGATTAAAAGTAAATAATTTCACTAAAAAGACAATTTAGAAAAATCCACTTTACTTAACCACACTTGAGATCCCTCCTTATGTTATGGATGGATTAAGAAAGAAAGACTTCACAAAAGTTTTCATGTAAATTTAAATTTTGGAACACGTGTTGTAAGTGCAAGAATGGTTTGTAATAGTTTGTTTATCCCAACGATTTGGACAGTGTGGGCATATGCATAGCCTTTAAAATGAATTACCAAACTAGTTTATTAGTGATCTTCCATTCCTGCATTTTGTATGCCATGTTAAAAATTCCCCAAGAACATAAGAGTAATTGCCTTATTACCAAAATGTTAAATTTACTGCTGTATATTGCATAACCCTCCTTTTTTTTTATCAAATTTAGCATTGTACAGTTATATTCTGATCTCACCAACTTCTCCATCCAGCAAAATAAAAAGAAAATTTGAAAGGCCTTTTATCCTACCATGTAATAAATAAAACTTTCATGGCTTCAGTGGTGCTTTCACTTTTATGTGCAGAATCACTAGAGTACTATGTTGCACATTTGTTTTAAATCCAGCCAGATCCAAAGAAGTAAGCTTTTAAATAAAGTAAAAACTTGTTTTTAAAGATGATTTTTCAATTATGTAAATAACTGACATGTCAAATGCATACATGTGGCTATCTGAAATATTTAGGGGCTTAAATATTAAAGGCTTTTAAATGCATACCCAAGTAAATACAGAAAAGAATTTAAGTTTCCATGGTGATGGCCTAAATTAACCTTTTCCTTTTACATAGATTGGTATTTTGGGGTTACTTACTTGAAATTTCAGTTTTGGTGGTTAACTGTACATTTTAGTCAAAATCATGTTTCTGATGTGTAAATAAATGGGGGTGCCTCTTTCCATTTCAGAGTGCCCTCTGGTACACATCATCTTGGCAGTTTTCCTTTTTAGGTCAATTTTAAATGGATTAAAAGAAAGAGGATAAAAATGAAATTTTATTTGAAAAATGCCAGTGCACCTAGTGAATTGCAACAAGAGTGATTACCTCTTTAGTCAAACACTTTGTGTAGTTCACTTCAATTTGGAATAAAAATTTGCCTGCTTTTTCCCTTATTTTACAAAATTATTTTCTTTATGCCTAAATCTGGGAATCTTTTGGTTTGCCATGAATTTTGATGTGTTGGGTAGGTTTGAAATAGTATAATGTTAGGCAATGGAGTCTTACATAGCTTGTTTTTTCTGGGATGGGGTCAACATTTTACAAATCATTATATTTCCTGAATCTTGTATATTCCATTGTTATCAGTGTCATTTGAAAGAGAGGTCTTATTTTAAGTGATGGCATATATTGAAATGTGTTTTAATTGTACAAAAAGCTTTATTAGACCTTGTGTACTTAATGACACAGGCAACACACTTGTCTCATCTCGGGCAAGTAGAAGGATAGTTTGACATATATGAAGTGCATTCCATACTATTGTAATCTGGTCCTCTAGATAAGAATTGAGATTATAAGTATGGTACCTAATCTCCTTCATGTGCATATCAATGTGTAAGTAAATGTTTATTAAAAGCTTATGAGGAGATAAATGATTGCATTAAAAAAATATTTTATACATGTACAGAGTTTAATTCCTTTTCAACTTTGTGAGATTAGTGTAAATATGCTAATGAATAAAAAATGCATACATAAAGAATTTGTTTTCAGTCTGATTTTATTTTTACATAATTTTAACCTTTTGAGTAGTACATTGAGGCAGTATTTCTAACTTGAACTTGGTTAACTAATTTATAGACAAATCCGATCAGCACTTCTGTTAAGTGACTGTGGAGAGCCATTAGTGGGGTCCATCAACCTTAATTCATCTTCATTTATTGTCTACATGAACTTCAAACCCTCATAATCAGTGAAACTGATGGAATCAAATACAATTCAGTGTACAACCATCCATTATACAGGTAAGCAAGGAACTCGAAAGATTAAAAGGTGATAGACCCCAGCTATGGCTGACTGAAATCAGACTTGCTGTCTGGAATCGTCTACACCCACAATCTGTATTCATCCAGTATCAGATCCCCTAGGCATTCTCCTTGTGAAATAGCTACTACCTCACAGATAATTCCACTTACTACCATGTGCAGTTTACTAGCTAGTGAAGTGGAAACTTTTCCTCCAGTTGGTGTCAAAGCTGGTATCCATGGACCAAGTACCACCCCACAAGCTCTAAAATCCAGAGGAAACCCAAATTATGTAGTTTAGGCCAAAATAACTGAATTTTTTTCTTTGCAGGAAAGAAATTATATAAATAAATACTAAAGTCTGGTGCACAAATCCAAACATACCCAAATTTCCACCAAAGACTGATGAACCATACTTTTTTAAACACAAAATGCATAATTTCTTACATTTTGATACCAATGAATATAAAATGAAACTGATCTCTTATGAGTCAACTTGACAATATGGCAACAAATTGAAAGGACATGAATAAATAAAATCTATTAGATCAACATCTTTTCCTCAAATGTAATAAATTTAACACTTCAATTTTTCCAATTGCTGGCAGCTTTTTATCCGAAGGCTACATTTGCCATGATGGCAGCTAAATTACAGTGACCAATTCCACAGATTCTTTTGATGTTTGCAGCATCTCACATTTCTTGTTGCTTTAGACTGAGAGAATAACTTTTCACATTTTCCAGGAGTTCTGCTCTTCATGGGAGCTGTGCCCCCAATATAACATTGAACTTTGATCTTGTGAGAATTGGAGGATCCACACACTAAAGCAAAATATCCATTTTAAGAGCATAGGTCAATGACTACAAAATTTTTAACTACAAATATTATTTTATTCATGGAAAGTTTGCTTTTACCCAACAGAGTTACATCTTGCCCCTCCCAAAACTGTTGTAAGCTCCTTGCGTAAGTAGAAAAATCTAGTTTACTACATAAGGCTATAAAAACTGGTAAGCATGAGAGGCTCTAATATGTTACTATAATGCTTTTTGCACATGGGTGTAAACTTAAGTTACTCTTGCAATTTTTTCTTTAAGTAACCAACCGTTTTCTCCAAAAGGAGTTCTATTCCCTGGAAGGAGCAATATCCTTGCACAATGACAAATCCAACTGACCAACCTCCCAGCCTTCATACCCTTGATGTCATATGTGTGTCTGAGTGGCACTGTTCTAGACTTGCAGAAGGGAACAGATATTACAAATGATCTTAGCAAAAAGGAGAAAACATATCAGCTGTAAAAGGCATTTTTACATACATGGAACACAATGAACTACAGCAACTCATTGCTGCTGCTTTAAAGGTAAGCAGTCAACTCTCACCCCTGATTACTACAATTTTTGTAGCAGTGTACAAAAATTCTCAATTGGCACAGCTCTTTGACTGACATCAATTTCGAAAAATGCAAAGTACTGTAGCTCATTTTACACAGCATGTACTCTACTGAGTGTTTAGATTACACTTTGGGATTTTGCATACTCCCCCTGAAGCAATAAACTTAGGTTGTGTCTAGATGAGGAAGGGTTTTACACAGATGGCTTAAGTAAGTAGGTTAGGAGAATTAAAACTGTTTGGGGTTAGAGGATTAGACTTTTAAACCTGATGTCAATTGAAGAGCTGCCACCAAATGAGGAGTTACTTTCCCCGACAAAATATGCACTTCATGTGATGAGTTTACTTCTTGGGTTTGTATAAAATACAATTGTTCTGACAGATGAAAAATATTTGCAAGGGAAATACAGTGACAACCCCTTCCTAATACCATCTATAAGAGAGAGAGAGAGGCCATTTTATTTCCTGTAAAATGAAGTCTGCAAAGAATATGCAACACATTTGATGCAACATTTTGACAAAATGTCATACAACTGAAATAAGTAATAACTTCCATGTTCCCCTAGAATGCAACTTTTTGCTTTTTTACTTCAACCATCAGATGATGAATATTTATGAGGTCACCCTTGTAGGTCATGTTCTTGAAAGGAGCCACAGACAGTATCTTCTGAAACCGATGATAGTATTGGATCAGTTGGGTTAGAGCCCCCTTTTGGTAAAAACAAAAGAAATACATAAATTAGCTCAATCATCTCAAAGATAAACCTAATTAGCACCATCCCTCTACTCATACCGCAGCTGCCTCAGGAAAGCTGACGGGACAGACAAGAAGCTTTCCCGAAACATTTTCATCTTTGTTATTTTGACATGTTGCCTCAGGATGAGGCAACATGAGGATGAGGATGAATACACTTACAGCCTGCAACTTTCAGATAACCAATCCTTCAGGCTTGCTACATTTTAGCCACAAATCACACTTTATGCAACTTTTATTATCACAAGAGTGCTTCAAAATAAAAATTTATATGACATTAGCTTAATTTAGTTAACAAGTGTTGTGTGAAAAATAATGGCCAAACAGAAATAATGGACTTGCAGGCAAGTACATCAAAGCAAGGGGAAACTAATGAAATTCAGGGAAATATTATTTGTGAATCAGTTAAAAAAATGGGAGTCCAGGTATGGAGTATACCAGAGATGTCAACATTTACACCCAGAAATCAGGGAGATTCCACACAAGAATGAGGGAGGCTTTTTAGAATTATATGCAACTTAATGAGGGAATAACTTTTTTCGAATCAGGGAGATTGTCATATTTGCTACCTGGAATGGACAAAAATCTTTGAATTTTCAGGGAGTCTCCCCGAGAATAAGGGATAATAAGCATCTCTGAGTATACACACAATGTGCCATGCATAGACTAATATTTCAAGGGTGCACATGTGTGAGGATTGCAGTTCAGGGAAAGCACTTAGCCTTTTAAATGTTAGTAAGTTTCCAATCGGTGAAGGACCAACATGAAATGTACTTTTTGGTAAATTGTTTCGAGTTAGAACAGGTTCAAAATTTGTTTCCACAATATTTTTGATTACAATAATAAAACACTCGATTCAATATTAAAATACAAAATCTATTTAGTATTGCCAGTGA
The DNA here is from genome assembly GCA_037179385.1 of Holothuria scabra. Taxonomy (NCBI): domain Eukaryota; kingdom Metazoa; phylum Echinodermata; class Holothuroidea; order Aspidochirotida; family Holothuriidae; genus Holothuria; species Holothuria scabra. The sequence goes on along the minus strand of CM074185.1, from coordinate 23,880,549 downwards.
GATAGTTGGAATTAAACGTTCAAAATTCCCTCTTTTGTATATGAAGCTGTTCGCTTTACCAACATGTACCTGTTAAATACGTGTGCTTGAGAATTTATAACAAGCCATACAAGCAGGTAAAAGAGCCAAAATCCTCTCTTACACCTGCATAGCTGTTCCAAATACCAATACCTTTATGTTGGTCACGCATGCATGAGAGCGTTAACTGAGCCATATGAGTAGTCAAAAAATGTGACAAGGGGAGCAGTCCCTAAAATCAAAACTGAGGGCTTTGATTAATAGGCAATTTCTCAAATATTTGGGGGACATGCCCCCAAGACCCCCCCCCCTTTCTCCCTCATGATTGCTGCCCTTGTTTGTTTGACTTTCACTATTCAGTACACAATATACACTGACAGAAATGTTCTCCTTCAAATTTTTCTAGTGATAATTTTGGTACAGAGAATTTTTAAATGATGTTAGCAATCTCACCTGAAGAATAGATGTACCATTCTTGAAATTGGTAAAAGACCTCATCACCTCCTGATTAATACTCTCAATTGCTCTTTTCCAGGTTGATGCAAAATGTTGAACGATTTGCTCCACCCTCTCTGTAAAAATAAAATACACAACACTTTCATTCAAGTCCACTGTTCTAGACATTCCTGGCAGCAACAGCTGGCTGCAGCCAACTTCAACTGTCACATAATGGTGGACAACAGGGAATCTTTACCACTCTCAAATTTTGGAAAAGTAGTTAAATGCTGGGATTACACTCATGTCTGATGGATAGGGACCTTCAATGGGTGTCTTGGGATAAGAAATGGGAGAGATTAGTTCACACACGCCTGCCATAAGAAGCTATGAGCACTTGTAAAATTGAGAAGATGAGTCTCACTGGGTGTTTCCCCCCCCCCTCTCAGACTGGTATAGGGCTTCCTCATCCTAAAACATTAAACTTAACATAGGTTTTGGAATCAGAACTTAACAATACCTTTGCCATAGAAGATTTGCCATACCAGCATACTATTACTGGAACAGGATCCAGCAACTGCATGTATTTAAAACCTTGTACATATTTTGTACCATATTTCCAAAAACAAAATTATAAAAATTTCAGTTTGTCAAATTAAAATGGAGTGGAGGAATAAGATTTGCTGAAGAAGTGACGAACCTCTCTTTTTTGAAATGCAGTACAATACAAATGTCAATTGCAAATTTGTAAAGGAGCTAAATAGAATTGCAATGAGCCACTCCTTTTTGTAGTCCAGTCCAGTCATTTACTACTATTCATGTGACCAAAGTCGAATCAGTGGCTCAAGTCACTGTATCATTTCAATGAGAAAAATTATGTTGCAATTCATCTGGGTAATTTCCCTTTTGGAAATTTCTGACTCAAGTTACGACTTTGCTACAAAATAAAATCATAGGTCTGCAATGGCAATTCTGAACATTTTGTTGTTAATGGACAAATAAAGGGGAAAGGCTGAAATTGAAAGCTGCATTATAAACAATTGAAACCTAATCATTTCACATTAACACCTGATTCCCCTAATGAAAGGAGTAATGTGAAGGGAAAAGATCATGTGACCTCACAATATATGAAATACATCTCAAATTCATAGACCTTATGCGAATGATGTCACAGAGCTTAAAGTATGCCCACCTTTGGGGTAAAAAACAAACCAACCCCGACAAATGAAGACAGCTTGATTTGTCAACCAGTCAAATCGGCCCAATCTGCTACATGTGCAAGATAAATTCTTATGCGTGCTGCCACTTGTTCCATTTTTTTGCCACCAAGGATGACGTCAGTGTGTCGTCAATGACTAAAGTCCATTAGTTTGGGGGAGGGGGGTACATCTATGAGGATTTGAAGGCTGCAGCTGGAAATCACTGATCTTAGGGGCAGTTAACTCTCACCCCAAGCAACAAGTTTTTGAAGTAGTACACAGAAATTCTCAATTGGCACAGCTCTTTGAGTTAAGCTCACATTACACAACATACACTGTACTGAGAGTGTTTTGATTACAAATTGCCGTCTTGTATACTCAGCCTGCAGAGATAAATTTGATTGTGCTTGGATGAGGATGGTTTCAAATAATTGGGGGAGGGGCTTAATTATGCATGTCAGGAGAATTGAAAGTGTTTGGGATGAGAGAATCAGGCCTTTAAACAGTTTAAGGTTATCTTACTGTCTTGTTGTTTCATGCTGTCAGCCTGTCCTCTCTCTATTCGGCTTTCAGCATCCTTCACAAAGGTCACCAGGGAACCGAAATATGGACTAAGGACTTCTTCAATGTACTCCTGGGTTCGGGCCTCTAATAGATCTCTGAAACTCGATGCCTCTCTAGAATCTTCTGAAACTCTTTCCTGAAAATGGGAAAACATCATATCAGACCACTCACAGCATGACTACCATGGGTGTTAAAAACTTGAGAAGCTGGGAGGTTCATTCCAGGGAAATTGGTGCATTTGTAGGGAAACTTTGGCAATGGGAGGGAATAAAACCCTTTATGTAGACACAGATATGGATGAAAATATAGCCAATTTGGACTTTATGTAGAATTAAACATTTCCTCCAGCCCTGATGCATAAATTCAAAGGCATAAATGGGCACTAGACCATATCTAATATTTTCAACATGATGTAACCACCATAAGTGAGGATATCTACACTGATGAAGTGAAGGTTGAATAAGTATCTCACTTAAAGATGTTCATAAACATGGTTATTAGGTATAAGGCACCTATACTTCCAACAAAAGCATCAACATGTGTAGTTACTGACCACTGTAACAATCCACTGATTCAAAATGAACAAACATGTAAACACGCCTCTGTGAACAACCACAATACCACCCCTCCCCCCTCCATTATTCCCCTTAGATAGTTATCAGTCATTCAAAGGGACAACCACAATGTACTCAACCACACAACACTCGGAACAAAATCACAGTATCCTGCCCCCCACATTACACCTACAGCCCCATCTTCGCTCCAATTGCACCATCACCCCTTCATTTATTATTCAAAGCCGATACCACTGTCAATTTAATACTGAGATGACACTCAGCATCATGTCATAAATGTTGATCAAAAAATGATACTACCCTCACAACCCCATCCTCTTTTTTTTTTTTGCCCCCATCACCGCTTTGTCCACTATTCAAAGCAAATAACACTGTGAACTTACTGAGATGACACCAAGCATCATGTCATAGTTATTAATCAAAAAGATGAGCTGTTCTTTCCTGGCTGGAAACTCTGCTGCCATGCGAAGGATGAAGTTCTCAACTTCGGACTGGAGTTTGGCTAGTAGCCTGTCTAACCGTTCATCAGGGAAGGACTGGTTAATGCTCACCAGGGCACCAGAAAATTCAGCATACCTCCTGGTAATCTGAAAAAGAGTCCTAGTCATTACTTCACACGATCATTAAATTTACACAAGCACAATATGCTAAAATCATCACAAAATAACACCTGTCAATTAGTTAAAAATTCACAAGTAGCCTCACTTTTCCACAGCTTTATTACAGGAAACACTTACAAAAAGCAGTGACTAATTGAAACCATTGATTACAAGAGAAGGCATGGTTGGAATTGGAAAGCTGGAAAGCCAAATTTTGGCATCTGGAGGGAAATTTTGGCAATTGGGAGGAAATTTCCCTTTTCTGAACATGAAAATATTGGGAGAATTGTGGGAAATTTTACTTCCTTCCTGAGAAATAATTTTACTCATTTCCTGGGAAATTAACATTTTTTCTCATCACATGTCACCCTGTGTCAACCTGTGTCCTAGGGATTTCAAAGACACAGGTTTGCCAACCAGGGGCATGTGTGGTTTCTGTTGTTTTTCAGGTCTGATCAAGCATGGTAGCCATAATACAGGTTGATGCAACCATTTTTGTACAAGAATTTACATACAAATGTACACTTTGAAAACTTTAGAATGATTTATACTGAGAAGATACAGACATCCTTGACAATGAACAAAATTTTAAGATCCCCACCCTGCCTTGCTATTCAAAATCTCTCATGCATAAGATGCATAAGACTTATGATTAACTATTGTAAACTTACCAGATACAAGTACTGTTACACTCTACTTATTGGTAGCATTTATCAGAGGAGCACTGTATTATAATTACTTCTTTACAATTTCAAAACAACTGGGGCCTAGGCCACCCAAACTTCTGTCAGGCCCCCTCAAAATTTTCAAGGTTATGTTTTGAATGAGTGTTGCATGTTTGGTTTGATTCCCTGCTCTGGCCCGTCTCCCCATCCAGAAATTTATAGTTTCGCGACTGGAATGATAGGATTCCATCTTTCTTAGCATTTTCTCCTGTTCACACATTCGACATTATTTCAAACGGTGCCATTTCACAAGCGTATACTGAAGTGTCAAAGGTATGATCTCCTTACATAGTGTGGACTTATATCAATGGTACCAAGCTTCTGAGGATCCGTCTCTCGGATGCTCTGAATATTCAACTCTAGGATATACTGAAACCTTGGAAAAAGCATTTCCAGCAAAGTTTCCCAGTACCTGAAACAAGGAACAAAAAGAGGTTATTTAAAAGTTTGCAAACATGACAAGACTGGTCCTTTGCAACAAAAAAGATGAGCTCATTACAGTTAAAATCAAAATACTGGTGTGATAATTTGACATAAACACAGGGAAATGATGAAATAAAAACATGATGACCTTTACACACCTAACATTGAAAATATGAAGAACTAAAAATATCAACCATAGAAGAAATGGATCATGCTTCATTTAATTCTTAATTTATGTTTGTTCAGTAGATATCCTCCACTTCCATTGGTCAATTACATCAGGTGACTTTATGTTAACACAAGCAAATGGTGTAGCCCATGTGCATCTTGCAATAGAATTAGACCCCAAGAGTGGATTATCCCCTTCATAACGTGAGTCCATAGTTAACCTTAAATTTTGCTGGTGTTAATTGCAAAATAAAGGAAATAGTCCAAATCTACAGGACTTAAATGAAATGAACTAAAAGCTCTAGCCATAATAATTCACACACCACCATACACACCAGCAAAGATTAGTTCATACAAGAGGAAGTTTTTTGTACCTATACCTTACAAACAAATTAAAGATCTTTACCTGTCCAGACCAGGCACTCCTCTATCATGCATAATAGTACGGAACCGGAGAATAATATGAATACAGAGGAACACGGCGATAGCATCATAGCACTCATGAGTGTAAACTTCCATGTGTTTCTGAAAGAGAAAATGATAAAAACTATTTATGACCGGGTTTACGGGTTAAAACATTTTTTTTACTGAATCTGCTTTCTGATGACTAATGATGGAAAATGTTTCCTGCTTACACAAACTTTAATTATTACAACTTTTCCTGCAAATATTAATGTATGCTCCATTGAAATTTGTTGCAAAGTCACAGAAATGAGGGGTGTTTCAAGGTTATGCAATATGTAGTGTTATTAATAGACCCTTTTCCAAACAGCAATTGCAAAGGATTGTGGGATGGAATTTTGGTACAAGATGTTTTTGGCCACAGTAAAATGCCATTGACAAAAATAACATGTACCAAAACTATATCCCATAATCATTTGTAATTGCTATTTGGAAAAGGGTCAATGCATGAACCCCCACCTTTACTGAAAGGAAAAGAACACCTGTCATTGACCACCAAGATGTAAATATATGGAAATTCATAAAGAAGTTCAAATACTTCAGAAAGACACTTATATTTTGTTTTTCAAATTGCAAACCACCCAGACATTTGCCATAAAAAAGTGTAGCAGAACCTTGCCCCAAGCAATCGGCAAACAAGAATGCTAGCAACTGAATTCCCTCTACTTATACCTAAATACAGTTATTCAACACCTCAGATAGTTGCCATATACCCAACCTACTTACTTCTAGCCCTTTCAACAACTTTCTAAAACTCATCTTGATCCAGCACAATTCTAGTCTACGGCTTCAGGACATATTCTGCTGAGCATACAAGACCCTAATGTGTTACCAAAATACTCACAGTGAATGCTGTATTATATGAGCTACTCTGAAATTTTTGAATTTGATGTCATTCAAAGAGCTGTCCCAATTGAGACTTTTGGTAGACTATGGGTAAAATTGTAGTTTGGGGGGATGAATCAATGCCTTTAACAGCTGAGTGACTGCAACACTAGGTTCTGTAATACACTCCCTCACTTTATAATCTTTAACCCCTTTACCCCACATATTGCTGTTTGCAAAGTGGGAGTCTGAGTGCGGGGAAACACCGTGGGCATATTCTAAAACCCCCAGCCCAGAGGGGGTGCTGCTTGTAAATAAATACCTCCGGGGTTATTGCCTATTAGTGTAAAAAGACATGATAGCAACTTTTGGAGGAAAAATCACCAACTTACAAGAAACACAGACAAAGTTTTTCCCATGACGGCATTGAAGAGATCTTGTGCATTATTCGAACTGACCATAAAGAAGTCACACACAAACAGATATTCACGGCAGCAATTATCCAGCAAGGAATAATGCTGGCTTCGGAACAGGCTCTCAAATGTGTGCTGAAAATGAGAAAACAAGAGGACATTACCTATTACTTCTGCAAAGATCTAAAGTTTGCAGGCACTTAATCAAATCTGTTGAAATACTTGCCAGAAAGAGAACCACAAGGGTGTTTACTATGACAGTGAGATTTTCCTGGGGACCTTACATACAACAGGAAGATTTATTCCCACATAGTGTCATCAATTTTGATGTTTAAAGCAGCTCACTGAGTTGTTGCATGAAATTCAACAAATGTTACTTTCCAAAGTTGTTAAGTTTTTGAAACCACACAATTTGAAATTTTAACTTTTTCTGTAACTATTGGATTTAAAACTTGACTTATCATGCTTTTTATAAGCATTTTCAAGTGGTAGTACCCTTAAACACTTTCATTAAGTCAATGATATCAACTTAATTAGCCTTTTACAGGAGGAAGTATCATGGACGGCATGTTTGGTCAAACGGTAGCGCATCCGCCTCTCACGCAGAAGGCCCGGGTTCGCTTCCCAGGTCGAGTCATACCAACGACTCTAAAAAAAGGAGCATACTGCCATTGTGCATGATGCTCCGCATAAGCAACGGAGTAGGCGAAACAAGCCAGTGAGCCACAACTGGAAAAAAGGTCGTGGCTCGACTTGAACCAATAGGTTGGAAACTGGGGAGTAAAACTACATCTAACTAACTACAAGAAGAAATACTGAAGTGAGATAGTTATGAAAATGGAAATTTTCTCCCCCCCACCTTCAAAAAAAGCTTACTGCTGAATGTACCAATTTTATTTTCCCAATAGGTTACACTGAAATGTCCAGAAAATATTAAAAAAGGTCCATATACCTTTGTTTCATCTTTCTGTGCAGCATGGGGAATGATGATTGGAGATTCTAGGTGCTGGGTGAGGATCTCCCCTCTGTTACCCATTGTAAAGACAGTAGAACGGTTCTTCAGGGAGGGCTTACTGGAAAAGAGTCCTTCAGAAGAAACAAGATTATTTATTCAAATTATAACAACAATTGATTAAAAATATAAGCTTGATATACAGGTTTGGTGCAAAATTTCTTTCTATCAAAAAATTTATCAAAATGGAAAACAGTATGCCATATTTTAGTCAAAAATAGTAAAATACATGGAATTCTGATTATTTAGCAAAGAAAGTCAATTGAGGATCACCCCTTAACAATGCCTATTATGAAATAATGAAATAAAAGTCATATAATATTTTACAATATGCCGTCCTTCAGTCCTTTATTATATTGAATGCTGAAAATCTGACATGTATATCATATCTGAGCTACACAAAGTAAACCTTCCTTTTTTTGGATCAAAGTTTTGTAACATTCATTAGCCATTTAAGTTTTAGAGCAAATGCAAAACAGAACAGAGTGTTACATGGTTACCAGAGAATAAACAGGTTTTGAAGATATAGTAGCACTGGTCTTCAGCACAGCTATGAACTCACACATTTACCCTAAAAAGGGTGTGTGGACTCAAAAATTTGTAATATGGTCAATATGTGATGAATGTTGACTGAAACTGCAGTAATTTCTAAGGTTGTCCATGCCAATTTCAGCAAGGAAAAATAAGGCATTAAGATGTCTACAAATGTTTAACAAACACCACCTCTCATCATTTTTTCACCACTTTTGGGAGTATTCTCTACTCACATCAGACCTTTAACAATGACAACCTCTCATCCTTTAGTTACCCCTTATGTCTGTATCCTCTATTCCACTCCCATCAGGTCTTTAAGAAAGGCCCCTCTTACCCCTCACTTAACCTCCTTGGCTATAACCCCTACAGACTTTTTTCAAAGACCCCCTCTGACCCTTCACTTACCCCTCTTGGCTGTATCTTCTACTCCCATGAGGTCATCCTTATCTGCTACTTCATCATACTTTTGAAAAATAAAAAGAAACAATAAAAACTTTGAAACACCTTAATATTATGATCTCTACTATCTAAACATTAATTTATTTGTTCACACTCATGTGGAAATTTGTTACACTTTGAGAGAACATAATAAAATTTTAAATATGATACAAAAATACACATACACAAAGAATTACACAACACACACTCAAACATGTTAAAACAGAATGAAAAATATTAAAAGTGTAAAATCATCAGCTAGAACAGAACAAACTTTGCTTTTAAAGGGAGACAGAGTTGGGTATAAGGAACATCTGACCCTTTTATTTTTGGAATTGGGCATAAGAAATTGGTCCTCTGAGCAAAGAAACACTTAATTTGGGAAAAGGAGGTGATTAACTAATTTTGTGGCCAACATCTCAGCTTTAACAATTAAATACACTTAAACAATTAAATACAAAGAAAAACACAGAGAGATTGGACATTTAAGCTTTGTCCCTTTAGGATCGTAGCTCCTTCAGTGGGCAGAACACCAGTGGAGTCTTTGTTTAGTTACATTGCTTAGCTATTCCAGTAGAGTCAAGAGACTTAAAGCATACCTTAACAAAAGTGAAAAATTTCAGAAATATGTGTTACAGAGTAGGGTTTCACGGTACCACTGATAATTGGTACCGTCGGTACCGCCACAAATGGTACCAGTATTACCGTAGTACCGGTACCAGAAGAGTAAAAAAGTAGGATTTTTATCACATGCAAAATATCCGTAAAAATACCATGCATTGACATAAGTGAAGTCTTCTGATAATCCCTGCCTCCCGTTCCAGTATTTTTTATAACATTTAGTCACCCCACACTAAACAAATCGGTAAACAAAAAAAGAAATAACCTCTCTGCAAATATAGCGTCCGATAATTTCGGGACACACAATAAATCAGCGCCGCACGTCCGCACCGGAGCTAGACCCCACAAGATGACAAGAGCACTCAGGATTGTAATGAAGATTGCAAAAATAATTTCTGCAAATAATAACTACCCCCTCCTAAAGTATAACCAAAAGTTATTAAGTAGAACTTTACAAAAATATTTCCATAAAAGACTGATTCATCAAGCTTTCTTCCCGCCGAGTTATCGCTATCAAAACTAAATCAAAGTGTTTCAAGATTGAATTTACGAATGCATCGCGCAGCAATCCGTTGTACAATAACACTATACTGTTCTTCAGTACGTAGAGCAATACAACAAAGCAAGTGAGTTGATCAGTTGAACACGCGAGCCAATGATTTAAGCGGGATTTACTGTGTGTTCAGTCCCATTGCTTCACCGTGTTACCGCAATTTCTGAAAGAACGTTCGTTGCGTTCGTACGAAAGTTTTTCTCCCACAGACATAGACAGTGGACCTTATGGAACGGTCCCACTGAATCACTGTGTTTAAATCAGAAATCGTCGATGCAACGTTCATGTCAGAGCTTGCAATGCTATGATTCTTTGTCTGCTTACAACGAATTTCGCACTCGTTTAATGTTGTGTGCTATCGTAATCAAAGTGAATTTTATCAGTCAACGCATGGTATCTATTCGCAATACACCATGTGAAAGCATTTGCTGATGAGCAGCGATCGTTCGGGGGTTGCGCAGAATGTCAAAAGAAAGCAAGGGCCCTGTAAGTGTGGAAGGTACTAGTTCTGCGAAAGTAACGTTAAACAGCACTTTCCGAAATTCGTAGGGGGATTTGTGACTGAAATAGCGCAAAACGATTATCAAGTGAATGTTCCCTGTTTGTATTGCAATCCTTAGAGACAAGGTGCATTTATCAAATGGGTTTTTGTTTCATTCAAGTATCATTCAAATTCAATGCTTTATTTTTGAGAAAAGATTTTCACCACAAAGTTGACTTATCGTGTCCGTCTAAATACACAATGTGAAGGCGCGGGCGAAGCTAGCGCTGGCAGGGATAGTTCTGAGATTGCTCAGAATGTCGATAGAAAGCAAGTTCCTTTTTAGTGTGGATGGTGCTAGTTCTGCGAAAGTAACGTTAAACGGCAATTTCCGAAATTCTTAGGGGGGATTTGTGACTGAAATGGTGCGAAATGATTATCAAGTGACTCTTCCCTGTTTATATTTTAATGTTTAGAGACACGGGGCATTTGTCAAATGGACGTTTGTTACATTTTAGTATCATTCTAATTTAAATGCTATAATTTTGAGAAAAGATTTTCACCTTACAGTTGAGTGCCGAGTCTCCACGATACTTCGGTACCTTTAGGTTAGTGGTACCGTACCGTACCGGTACCGGTACTTACGGAAATACCGGTATACCGTGAAACCTTATTACAGAGCATGGAAAAAGACTTCAAAAAGAGTCCAACTTCAAGCTTTATATGACAATCCCAAGCTGAGATACGAAATGTTGAAGTTTATTCACTCAATTAAAAATGATAGATTATGCAATAATTTGTTATATCATTGTTGAACTACTCAAATTAAAGTCTTTGTATTTCTTTGTTTTTCTGAAAGCTACTGCACCTTATGCCAATATTTGATCACAACCTTACTGTTTTAGGGTGACTAAACAAGCCCCATCTGTACAACATGCTATGCAAGAAAAGGATAAGGGTTCTGAAAGCTTGTATAAGCACTTACTTTTTAAAGGGATCAAAGCAGGTAATGTGAGTTGTACAATGTAACCACTTTATCTAATAGCCCAAGAACAAAACTGGGTGTTAGTTTTAAAATTTGATGGAAACAATAGGGGATGAATTCTTTCTAGGGAATAGTCCGTCACACTTATCTCTCAGTAAAACAATCTGTGCGACGTATCCCATGTAAAGAAGGGTTTAAGGTCAAATCAAGTGTTGATATGATAGAGGGGTACTGATTCTACTCATTTCGGTAAAATCTGCATTGAAGTCTGATGTGTGGTTCTCAAATATGTGAAGGTAATATTGCCATATTTTCAACAAAAAAACAACTTGAAGCAAGCACACATGACCTCATATCTTCACAGTAATGGACAGTCTTTTGTTTATCTTTAAAATTTACAGTCAATTTTCTCCTCAACAATTCCATGTTGATTGAGAGAGATGGCACAATTGGCATGAAAATTTTACAAACTTTGCATTTGACAGAGGGAGGTCCTGATCCTTTCGATTCAAGGTCAACACAACAGTCTGAAAACACAAAGGGAACCAAAGCATTACTTGTAATGTGACAAATAGATGATGTATTTCAATAAAAATTTCATTTGGAATTTGGTTCTCCTTTCAAATATGAAAACTGATTTTGTTTTGCTTAAACTTTACCTTTTACATCATGAAAAAGTGTGTTGCAAAATTAGAGGGCAGAGGAAATAATGCCTATTCATCATGGCAAAACTAAAGTTACTCACCTGAAGCTTCATAAGCCTTGAGATGTAGCCTTTAAAGTAGGAATAATTAACTTTGCTCATAGTATCAACATATTCATCACGTACTTCCTTGGCAACATGACGCTCATTTGCGAGAAGAAATTCATAAAAGAACCTGTAGATACAAACAGGGAAGAAACTATGATAGGTAAAATCAAAAAAGGTAAAATTCAAAGTTCCAATGTTAAATATTTTTATAAATTACACAAGTAGTTTTTCAGTTAAATATCTCCCTCTAAATGCACAATAGCTTCTTAAAATCACCCACAGAGCTGCACAACTTTGAAACATACTGTCTCCTATTGTGCTGCTATACTTTATGGTCTATGTTCCATGGACCAGCATTAGCAGGTTAAACTATACACTTTTGGGAAACATGATGATAGGGCAGAGCTTGTGTTTGAGATAGTGAGTAATGTTTTTCAATAGAACGTTTATCATAGAACCACACACACAGTTTGCCTATTTGTCAAAACTCATTTTGGAGGACACTGCTACTATACTGCATTAAAGAAAGAAGACGAACAACAAGAAAGTATAAAAGCTTTTTTCCACCTATCACAATAAAACAAAATGCTACCCCTCCACCCCCCCCAAGGGGTGGTGTGGGGTAATACACATCTATCGCTGTGTCAAATAAAACAATAAACAAAGAAAAAAACAAAAGATGGACTACTTTCAAACTACCCACCTAGACTTCAGTAATGCATTCTGTGGAACCTGGTAATTAGCCATTGGTTTCTTCATTTGGTTAATTTTCTGCAGCAAAAACTCTCTTATCTTTGCAATTGCCTTCAAAGAAAACAGAAATTTTTAGCATTCATCAACAGCAGTGTTATTGTTATATTTGAAAGCCAACTTCTTCTTCCATTTTACCAGACTAGACTATATCATAGATTAAAGGCTCAATTCTCTCACCCCAAACAGTACCAATTCTCCTAACCCTCTTACTGAAGCCCCTCCCACAATTGTCTGAAATTCATTCTCATCCAGATACAATCTCAGTTTATTGCTTCAAGGTGAGTATAAAAAAATTTGATTTATACAATCAAAACACTCTCAGTACTGTTCATGCTGTGTAATATAAGCTTTGGTACTCTGCATTGTTTGAATTAGCTGCCAATCAAAGAGCTGAGCCAATTGAGAATTTTCATGCCCCCCGTACCAAAATTGTAGTTTGGGGTGAGAGGTTTGAACCTTTTAATGGATGAGATTATGAGATTTCATGACATACCAACAGGAATGTGTTATAAAGTGTCAACTAGATAAGACAGTAATGTTTACATACAGTTTCAAATATAGTTCAATTTCAAATACAGTTCAAATACAGAGCAAATCCTTCTCTTTGGTCACCTCACATTACTACAGGCAGGAAGTAACATGGGCATATTTTCTGCAACCCTCACACCACAGGGGGGATGTTTATCATTTAAAATAACTTCACAAAATGAATGTATTAGTGAAATAAAACAGAGGTCATACATTACAACTCTCCATAAAATTTAAAGAAAGGGACTTATAAGCAATGATTGCTTCATATCATAAAACTAACTAAATACAAGCTATAGGATTCCAATACCCAAGGTGACTCATAAAGGGTTTTGTCATTTTTCACCATATACCCCATTGGAACCCTTTTTGAGTTTTGTTAAAAAAGACTATGGTTGGCAACTACTTGGTGGTAACCATTCTTTACATCCATGATTTCACCAGTCCACCATGGGACTACCAAGCAAAGGGAACAATCACTCCCATGAAATCGAACAGCCTGAAAATATCTCAGTCCTACACCCAGCTACTAAATACAAAAGGACAATTAAAAGCAGAAAACAGAACAAAATTCACCTTTAGTTTAAGATTTTCCAGGACATCAACGACATCACGGCAAGACAGAGCCTCCTTAAATGATTGCTCCTTGACAAAAGATATCTTATGGTTGAGTTCATGAAGCTGCTCCAAGAACTGTCTTTCAGTAACTGGTGTATCGAGGATATGGCTGTGAATGTAAATAAGGGCAGCAAATAATTTGAAGTTAATTAGTTTTGCCGAATTAATTTCAAACCACGCTTTTATCTACTTATTATCCAAAATCATCCTGCCATGCAAGCAACCAGGAATAGGGCTTCTAAAGTATCTGGGGGAGTGTCCTCGGTACCATTTGGTGATACATAATAATAAGTACAGCAGCCACAAATAATAGTAATTACCTTTAAAAATACAAACTCCTCAAATCTTCTGTGAGATCACTCTGGCATGTGGACCACCTTTTGAGAACCCAGCAACTAGGTCCCCTAATAAACTGAGAAACCCCAAAGTTGGTCCATATAAAGTCACTGGCAGGAAAAGTTTGCACAATTTTGTGATTGTACATTTCAATGTCATCAGTCACTATCCAAAGTTTCCATTGCACAGTTATTGTGCAGTACATGAAGATCAAGGACATATAACCAGTATGAGATTATATTTATCAAGAATTTTGCTCTTCATTTTGACTTTTTATCTTGTTTCATTTCAAAATCTTTTGGCAAATTTTACAAAAAGGCACCGTTTCACTACTTTCACTTTTTCACTTGCAAAATTGTAATTTATAAATCTTTGCTGAAAACACTTTGAAGCAAGATTTCCAAGGGCACATAAGAAAATAGTTTAAGCTCTTTCATTTTCAATTGTTCACTCTCCTTAAAAGCTAAACTTTCAATAAAACTCACTTGATCATAGACTCAGGGACAGCCATTTCATCTACAAACTGGCTGAGTTCACCTCTAACTGCCTGTCTGTTTTGTAGTTTGATGTTCATACTAATTGACTGTTTTTGTAGGGTCTGTATCTCTGCACTCAAACTTCCCAGGTCAGTCTGGAAGCCACTCAGCATCTGTTCCATCCTCTGAATCAGAACAAACAGTGCAGCATGGTTAATACTGATGACAGAAAGCAGAGAAACTCTGCAATGGGCTTATGGGCTAGAGAGGGGCCACTTTTTCTTTTTGTTAAAGCCCCCCTCAGAAAAAAATGAACTGAAATTTCCCCGGTCAGTCAGCATCTGTTCCATACCCTAAATCAGAACAAAGCATTGATTATGGTTAATGCTGAAGAATGACAGGCAGGGAAAGTTCAGCAGAGAACAGGAAGGTTTTTTCCTATCATCACCTGCATCCCCCCTCCCCCCTACCCCCCCCCCCCCAAAAAAAAAAAAAGGAAAATTTTGTTTAGGCTCTGCTATGGCTTTGTGTGTGAAAGTTTGGACTTGCTCAAGTAGTTCAAAACAACAGATTATGCAAGAAAGTTGAAATATTTCCGAAATAATGCAAGATAAGATCAAAATCACTGCACTTATTGCAGGAATATATTATTTCCCATCCAAGTTTTAATTTTGCTTAAAATAGTACAGAGTTGCCATCAAATCAGGCAAATTGTAGCTTCAAGGCAGCCATCTCGGTGTGCCTTTTTTGCCCCAGCCAGTGGCGACAGTCTGCACATAGGACGTACAAGTTACATGCTTTATTCATATACAGAGAATCTGTGAGTATCACACAAACCTCTTGTGATTTAAAGACACTGTATCGTGGAGCAAAACGGGGGCGGCAGCATCTTTTTAGAATTGTTTTTTCTCCTTCGCGCATCAAAAACTGTTACAGCGCCATCAACCTCCTTAGCCGTGAAAAATGTTCGTGCAATCGACGGAGGGAAGTTGAAGCATGGAAGTAGTAGACGGTACTCATTCGGGTGATGTGGATTTCTGCAAGACATTTGCAAATACCACATACAACGAACAATCGTCCGCAATAACAAGAGAAGTCGGCGAGGGCAACTTTTCCCAAAATTAACATGAGATTGACGGCACGACATCCAGGGAACGCTTTATCAGCTTTAATTAACGAGTAATTTGTGATGTTTAAAGCTGCGAGAAGGTAAGGAAAAGATATAAGAACAAATACGATGGCAATTAGTAGACATTGACAGTAATTCTGCGAAAAATCCTTTGCTTGGCGATGTGTAGTATTACTTACGTGTATATGCCATACAAAATTGAACAAGGGAGAAATTTTCCCAAGATTATGGGCACAAATTCCCAAGGTCCAATACAATACAGAAAGAAACAAATTCAACTTCCATCACGTTGCATGTGGATCCTTGTTATTTTATTGAGTGTATAACTAATGCTACAGTAGTTTCTACCGGGATACACCTTCAAATTAAGGCTGATATATCTTAAACAGCTGTGAAAGGGACAAACCTTTGGTCATTGCCAGTATGAAATTACTTCAAGCACAACACTCTTTGTCCTACAATTGAGTTACATAGTGTTATAGTAAAATATATCCCACAATTAGAAAGACTTGTGTGAATTGACAGATTTCAGACTACACTCTGATCACATATCATGGCCTACCTAGCTCAACAATTGGCTTTTCACCCCCTAAATTAGGACAAAATCAAAAAAAGACTAGTTGTGTGGTGCACAAAAGTTTAGGAAGGGTTTGCTTGATGAAAGCATTATATACAGTATGATTAGAAATAAATTGGACTGACCATGTTCAAAGGATAAGAATGCTATCCAACCAGCTCAGTACTGTTGTAATAATGCCAACAATTTCCACTGAATGCTTAATTGACATGTAACAGCAAATTGCATCTAGGGATAGTCTTGCCATGATGGTTGTCTGAAACAGTCCTTCCACACCCAACCTCAGGAGAACTTAGTTTACTAGACCAAAGATTTTAAGACTTTTCAGGGTGCTTGCTATAATCCATTACCTAACCTCATTTTAAAACATCAGGGTATTAAATAGCCCTCAAACAGGTCTATGTCGTCAGTTAAATGGCCTAATGAAATTCTCTACATGTAACAGAATACACATGCAGCCCTGTTAACTAGGGAATGGGGGTGGCAATTAGAACTTCTCTCCACTGATACCCGAAGTGTAACTGAATATAAGTCTATCAATCATTTAAAGCCCCCCCCCCTTACCCTCCAAATTAGGGAAAAAAGGTTCTAGCTACCCCACATGACAAAGTTTTTCGTCAAACTATGTTTGCCACTGCTTGGCTTCTTTAAAGGGTGAATCTCTTCATTCCAGATGGTTCCCGCCAGTTCTGGTAAAATGGCTAACATCTTTAGCTCCTCAAAAAGCACACAAACTTTTGTTGCTAAGAGACTAACCCTGTCAAGTAGCTGTCATGTTTAATAAAACAGAACAATTGCAGTGCATGCAACTGCCTGTTGTAATGAAAGCATTAGCTCCCTAGTGCTTCTTCTGAATTGGTCAATGGAAGAGCAGTCACTTATTACAAAGGTTACTGTGTCATAACTAATCCACATGAGTATCCATATTTTTTGAAACAGATTCCCTTCACAAGCTAGCGTACATCTCTCATGTTTCATATGCTAACTATTTTGCATTTTAATTAACATCATATGAAATAAACATCATATTAATCCAGGCCTGTGTCAGTCATGTAACAGCTCAGTAGCCTCTGCCTGTCACAAGAATCTTCAGTATGGCTATATGTACATAGCATGAAGTAAATTAAAATATCATACCAGAGTAATCTAACCTTCGAGAGTACAACATTTTCAACAGTTTACTCAAACTAAAAGGTTGTTACTACATGTGACATATTACTTATTTATATTATGCTCTTCTTTGTATTCTTGAAGGCACTAGCACTACAGGAACTGCATCAACTTTCTGGAAAAAAAATCACCTACAATACCTACTCTATGGCAGAACTCATGCATGGGAACCTAACGTTATCTTCTTGTTAGGCTGGAAGGAAAGTTGATGTCTTCTCTTTAAAGAAGAAAGTGCAGGCCAGGTCTGTATGGTGGCTTTGAGAACTACATCTCCACTGCAAGCTGATTGCCTAGAGAATTCAACTATTCAAACTTGCTTCGTATGACTGTCAATATTTACTTAATGCAATATTCCGAGACTGGGGAAGACGGCCGGTGTCATCATGTTAGGATACAGTGACAGGAGTGCAAGTATAGGAGTGGAAAGGCCACCCAGAAGTACATTGAGATGGGAATTTCATGTCATGATATCAGTGACAAAAAATGAACTTGTAGACCCAAACTATGATGCAAGATATATCATGAAAGTTGCATGAAAGCCTCGGATTCCTACATTTTAAAAACTTCCTTTACAAAGATGGTAGTAGTTTTCATATTACTTGAAATATAAACTTTTTTTAGAAAAAAACAAGTTTTTGTATCATTTTTGAAGTGAATTCATAACAACATGCAAAATAGAAGAGTTATGTTTTGTTTGGGAATTAATCATAGTGTCTACTATTGTAAAAAAATAAGTGCTTTCCACTGTCATGCTTGTTGATCAAGAAATGTATTATGGCATGTTGATGGGAAATTTTAAGTGTAAAACAATAAAGTGAAACAGCTGGTACAAGATTCCAGTAAGAATATGGTACTCTACCTGATTTTCATCTTTTCTTTTATGTAATATTTCTGTCAATTGACTTTTTAGGAGTTCCAGTAATTGTTATAATTTTGTCAAAAATCATTCAATATTACTATGAGATATGAGTGAATAACATATTTCCTATACCTTTACATATATGTCTTGAAGACTAGTTGGGTCAGGCTATTCACTTACAGAGGTAGATCAGAAAAATGATGGGGTATTTACAGGATGTAGAGGAATCTATTTCCAGTGGTTTACAGCAGTTATGGTAGTGTTGTAAATTGCATTCACTGGAGCAAGAACCTGTAGCACAGATGTATAGCCTACCTACCATTTCTTTTGAATGAGAATAACAGTGGCTGTTTTGATGATTTTGAGTTTGCAATTAATGAGCTGTTCATTCTCATATAGAATCTAGCATGCACCTAGCGTATTTTATTAGAATTCTGGACCAAAATGGGGGGTGGGGGGAGGAGAGGAGGAGGGGGAGAAAGGAGGAGGTGATACTTACCATACACACTGTCCTGCAGGTTGAAAGGCTGACAAGAACTAGTCCACCTCCTTTTTGAAATTTACAAATCCATCCATAGAAAATATATGGTCAAACTTTCAATAGATCACATTCCACTTTTTTCTGAAGGGCAGCAAGTTTTTACATAGTTTTCAGACTTCAAAAAGGATCACAATGAAGCCCTATTTTAAAAGCTGTGTTCTACACATGCTAGTACCTTCTCCGATTTGAACAAGAACACCAGCCTAGTGCACCTTTGCAGTAGAAGTTCAGCAAAGCTGAATTGAGTTTCAAAAGCCTACAATTACATACAACTTCATTCTTATTGGGGACTTCTATGTAGCAGTAGGGTGGACCTGGGTGGACAATGCCAGGGGTCCATGGAGAATTCAAACACCTCAGAGCTTGTGTGTGCAAGGTTTCATTCCTATCCCATACCCCCACCCCCCACCCCCACCCATGAATATTGGAGCTAGAGGCTTTTAGAAAAATGAATTTGGGTACCCCCTTGTTGTCTATAGTATAGCTTCCTCATGCATCTAGAAGGCTTTTTTATGCCATTGATTGAGTACACAACTACCAGTACCCCAAAAACATTGATCAATAAGAGTGGAGTAATTGTTTCAATTCATATCAAAATTTAACCAATTGGTACTGATCTTCATGTATATAAAGTGCTATATATTCCTAACTATCTTTGTGGATATGCTCAGTACATTCCCTTCAAGTGTAGCAGTGCTGTTTGTACAGTAAGCAAGTGTACATACTGTATGCATGCAATCTGCACAAATATATTTTCTCCTGCTTATGACAACAACTTAATTCTGCATCATCCCTCCATAACTAAGAGCAAACAATGATGGATGCTAGGACATATATGAGACCCATCGAAGCAGTGCCACAGTCTCTAATTTAAGAGGCACCATGCATGCACCAGCATGCACCATTTACTACCAGGCTGGTTTCTAAATGGCACTCAGGTGGGGGCACATAAAGTACTGCACAATATCACATATAAACAAGCTTGTTGATCAGGTGTAGGATTAAATGAAATTAGTGGAAGAGAGCTGATAAAAGAGTTCTCATGGATTGCTAAATGCTTGAAGTAAATGTAATCAAAAGTTTTATTCAAGTCATATTTGGTCCTTGGGATGTTGGCATAAGGTACATGAATGTGGCAACACAGACCCAAAGCACATCATGAAGTACTGAACCTGAAGGAAGTACTGTTCAAGGAGTGATATCAATATTTCAGCACAGATGGGCAATGCTTACAGTATCAAGTCCTGATTTTACAATTGCTCTTATTCAAAATGAAACACAGGGATTTGGTTTAACCCATTCATAGAAAATTTCAAGATTGGAAAACTTCTGTGTCCCACTAACCATGGCGAGGGCTCCACACATGATGATAGCTAGGAAATGTGTATTTTTAGCACAAATAAAATTTACACTGGAAATTAAATGTTCGTCTATAAAAAAAAAAATATTCTTCCAAATTTTCAACAATTCTTGGCAAGGAGCTTCCCATTTTGCTGGTTTTTCCACTGGCACCCTTGCTCATGGCATATTCAAATCTAAGAAAAGAAATATTTCCATCATTTGCACAAGAAGTTTAAGAAAACACATTTGACCAGTGCAAGTGTAGGATATGTAACACAAGCTTGCTCCAAGTTAACAAAAATTGAATTAAAAATCTGAAAACTTTAATTGTTTATATTTTGAGCATCTGAAGAATTGATTTAATAATTTTATCACAAAATTCTACTTCACCGTATTAAACATAAATTTATTTGAAACATTTTTTTACAGGATATCTTTCAAATGTGAATTAGGGTCTACTTCTGGAGGTAGAATATTCAAGCTAGGCCAAGTCCTCTCACTATTTCATACATTCTCCCAACCTTTTTAATTCTACCCACCCACAGCTGTTTAAAACTTTTCATTGCGCAGACACAATCCTGGTCTACTGTTTGAAGGGTATATCATCAAAGTGAGCACACAAAACCCTGTTGAATCAGACTGCACTGTCTGTCGGAATATGAGCCACTCTGCATTCTTGAATTTGATATCACAGATCAGGATGATGCATGGCTATTTCTTGCACAGTACAGTTACTACAAATAAATAATCTATAATTATCAATCTGAATATCCTGAACATACAGTTTCAAACTTCCACTTCCTTTGGCATACCAATGTCTCTATTAAACAAATGACTTAAACACCTTTAGAAGGGTTCCTGCCATCATTGAAAACCTAAAAAGTCATGAAATTTGAAAAAATATTTTCCAGGGCCTGGTAAAGTTTTCCAATTCAAAAAGTTGTGTTAACCAAGTCATGATAAATTCATCGAAATTTTCACAAATTTTCATAATTTGATGTAACAGCTCCCCCCCCCCCCAAAAAAAAAAAAAAAAAGTTCTGCAAATTCTTTTAATATTTGGTCCTGGAAAAGGAAAATTTAGTTTCCAGAAATGTAGGAACCCTGCTTCAACTTATGATTCATTTGAAGCTTACAAAAGACACATGCTCCACTGAGTGCACCAAAAATTGTTCCTATATTCTTGTTGTCTTTATTGTGCATGATATGATAGTCCCATTATTTCTTTCATGCTTTTTAGTAGCTGGAATAAAATTCAGACCTAAAGTTTCAGGTATAGCTGATGTTATAGCATATAAATGAAAGGCTTCAATACAGTTACAAGCTGGTTGGCAATACTGTTCAGGTATCACACCATCTTCCTATTCACAAAACTTCATACACAAAACACATTTGGTCAATAAAAATTGCTTTTGTGATGTAAACCATTAAATGGCAAGCAAGGCAAGCAATCTTTCCAGTATTGATGTGGTTTTCTGGGTTCTGCCAGGTTACTCAAAATCACGCATAAATCCATCCTGGTTGGGAAGTATCAACCAGGTGCCTTTTACACCCCAATTGTAGCTGAGATTTTGAATCTTCAGTCCAGTTGAATGTGACACTGTAAATGACTAGCATATGCAGAGGTGAACTTGACAACTTTGGGTGGATCCTTGGGCTGGTCCTCCTGTGCCAAAAAAAAAACAGATTAATATATGAAATGCCCACAGAAATATTTTTGCTCTGTCTGAGTTTTGTTTCCTTGCTTACTTGAAATTTTTCTGGATTGCTTAGTAATCTGCATTGGTACTTCTTCAAATTAAATGTAATAAGCAGGCTCAGCTGGAACTAGAAATGTATGAAAAACACTTATAATTTTTTTTCTTTATTCTCCTTGTCACAAATTCCAAAAAGATGAAATTGTTCTCATATTTCTCACTTTCTTGAAGAGAGAGCAACTCATAAAAGATTTCTTTCAAACTTGTGGTGCCAAAACTTGATTAACTGGACAAGGCCAGAGCTTCAGAGGTGAGGTTGGTATTACTGTCAGTGGGTCTTGGAACTGGGGATAGGCAATACTACCATTCCGGAAATATTGTGAGCAGAATCCAGATCAAAATGGAAATTCAAAAGATATAACAAAAACTTGATATTTTTCCATCAGGTACAAGGATTCTCTTTTCAAAGAAACTGAAACAAATGCATAGTGAATTTACCTAGATAGTCTACTTTCATGTTTAGACTTGACTGCTTCCTCCCACATTATATTGTCTGCCTCTGCCTCATCAGTGTCATTTTCATTGTGGCAATCCAGGAAATCTTCAACTGAACTGTTGACAAAATAGATTGTACTGCACTTAGACCTGTACTTCAAGTCACCTCTTGTCCAAGCAGGCAATAATAATGGAGCAATTAGCAAAGTTTGAAAACTACATTTTATCCTTTATATCATATTTTGAAGATAAATGAATGAAGAAAAAAACTAACAAACTGACAAATGGCAAAAAATTTGCAACTTGGGTAAAGGTATTTTTTATCCATGGATGTGTTCATGCCAAATGCAAATGGTGAATGTTCCTACCATGCAGTTTCATGATACTGTTTCAATCTAGGGAAATCTCTGATCCTCTTTTCTGCCCTTTGATATCAAAGCATGATTAATGAAAAGCTTAAAGGGCAAAAGCAGTCTCCCCAACTTGAAGTAGTGTAGTGGACTCTCCTGTTTCATGATTGGCTCTCCACTGTCATGTGCCATTTTTTGGGGAGTCACTGCTTGGTTTTCCTAGAATATGTAATATTGAAGTCCTTAAAAATTATTAAAGATACTTTTAAGAAATTAAGAAGAGTGAAAAGAAAATTATCAGCTTTAGCCTCTGCTTCGAAATACAGTAAGTTTGGGATGACTGTTTTTGCCTTTCAATGTGGAAAAATGACAACAGCAGTCATGTACCTTGGAGTAGTATGGTTAAAATGGGAAGACCCAGTGATTGCAGATCTGCCAGGACTGAGCCTATACAGCACATTAAAAAATTACAAAACAAATTCTGTTTAACAAAGGATTTTTTTCTTTCCTGGTCAGCTTTTTGATGTTAATATCCGACATTTCAAAAGCACATTGGAAAGCAGGTATATATGTTTTGCAAGCATGTGACTGCATTTGAAAGTGGTCAATCAGTTATCACTAGAAAAAAACTTGCATTTTCAGAATTAACACCCAAAGAAACAGATTGGGTAGTATATATTGTTGGAATAATAGATAAAATAAGTAATAATAAAAAAACATAGGACTTCTGACTTCATAAATCCATTTTGAAATGATGAGAGTAGCCTAGCTAGGTTAAAAAATAAAAGGAAATACAACTACTGTGAGTAGAAGAGAGATGCATATCTGACAGTCAAGCTACGGTACTGTACCCCAGAAGAAATGCTTACTGTCATGAAAATAGTCAAAGCTTTAGAACTTTATGAACAATTACAGTAAATATAGCACCCCCTCCCACACTGTGACAAAGACATCACACTTCCATTGCAGAAAGACATGGGAAGACTTTCATCCAATACCCCCATCCCTTTTTGTTTGGGTAGAGGGCAAAACAACTCCATGCTTAAATCTTGAATGACCCTTTGTGTTTTGGCAATTTATTTTGCCATAAGTGTTCAGTAAACCAGGAGTGCCAGAGAGGTGCTAAGGGGAGTGAGGTGGGACAGGGGATTCATCTCCCAGTTATGATGGATGGTCCCCGCTGTATATGGGAAACATTTTAGGAAACATTTTCCATTCTTTTCAAGGGAGCATAGATGGGTATGCTATTTATTGTCCAGAAAGTGACAAGTAACATTCCAATTGTGTACTTCCTTCTAATTCTTGAAGGAAATGCAATTGTCCTTTAAAAATCACAAAACTTGAAATTTAATAATCAAACCCAAATCAACATTGAATTTAAAATCCAAATTTTCAATTTTTCTTTCATAACATTTTATTCAAAATAATTCCTAGACAAATCTCTGGGTTTTGGCCACAGATTTGGGTTGCTTGTGCCTACAGTATTATGAAGGATTTCATCATTCCCTTGGAAAGAGACTGCATGGCACCATGCCGGATGTTGTGACTTATTACAGCACGTACTACAATGCTATAATCATGGGTGAAAAGAGTTGTGAAGCTGAGAAGCTCCTTCCCAGAAAATTTGGACATCTGGAGGAAAATTTCCCTTTTCATGAAAATGCAGGGAGAATTGTGGAAACTTTTACTCTCTTCCTGGGAAATAATGCAACTCCCTTCCTGGAAAATAAATATTTTTTCCAGCCCTGGCTGTAATACATGTTGTAGTCTGATGGAGTTTTACGGCCCAGTTTCCAACCTATTGGTTCAAGTCGAACCGGCCACTGCCTTTTTTTCAGTTGTGGCTCACTGGCTTGTTTTCCCTACCCCACTGCTTATACAGAACAGCGATCATGCAAAATGGCAGTAGGTTCCTTTTTTAGAGTCTTTGGTATGACTCGACCTGGGAAGCGAGCCTTCTGCGTGAGAGGTGGATGCTCTACCGTAGTACCGTTAGACCAAACACACGGTCTGTGTAATACATGTTGTATAAGGGAATCGTGCGTATAGGACATGTATGATGTTTGTCTGAACTCAATGAAAGTGCAGCTAGTCTTGGGCAATAACTATTGGTTTTAAGTTGAACAGCCATTTGCAATCCTCCCTGTGTTTGGCTTCCATAATTACCTGTAGTTGCTGATGAGGGACAAACTGGCTCTAATATACTGTCATAGTGGCCCTTGACAGGAGTAGATGTCAATGCTGCAATTCAATGGAATATCATATTTACAGCTGGTGATGCAAGTTTGCAGCACAGGATGAACTGTATGGATGATTTTCAATTATTATAACCTGCACACTTCTAACTACTATAAACTTGATAGTAGGGCAAGGCTTGTTTTTAAGGAGGTATCTCACAATTTTCTTCTCATTCCATAATATTGGATATTCAGGCAAACCAAGCAATTAAGTAAATTGCACATTTCAGGAAAGAATATTGTCACTTGAATCTATAGCCAATCATGAAACAGCTGGGCAGTCTAACTACTGTACACTTCTGTACTGTATACTGGGGTGAATGCTCTTGTCTTCAAGGAAGGGAGCACATCATATCAATAGAGCAACTAGCCCAATTTGTAAAGGTAAACTAATCAAGCACATTACAATTATAATTCTGAAAATGTTGGCAATGTCAAAACATTACCATAGTGGGTATATTGTGCAATTGGGAGAAAATAATATTCACTCAGGCTTTGTGGACAATTAATTGATACTGCAATTCGATCTGCATCATTATCAAACAAGATATTGGATAAAGGCCTAACAATGCTCATAAACTGTGCAATATTTTAGTAAATATAGATATAAAGTTTCTAGATAGCAAAGATGAGATTTAACTATACCCAACATGAACATGTCATGTACAGTATTGTGTCAGTCAACTCAATAAAAAGTTCAAAGTTTAAATTTACTTTCAAGTACAGTTCAAGTACAATTCAAGTACAAGTTAGTTTTCCCTTTAGTCACCTCTTACAGTAGGCAGGATCAAACAGGCTTCACCCCTGGAAGCTCTCAGGTTTTAGCATAGGCCTACTGTATCTCTGAATGAAAAATGTAGTCTCTGGAGAGGTATGTTATTTAAATTCTTTTCAGTAAACCCAAACCCAACTCCTTTCTGACCAGCCAACATTTAGGCAGGGGGAGGGGGATTGAGGAGGGCCAAGGACAAATTTCTATGGAGGGCAAATGCCCCCTCTTGCCCCAACATAGAGCCAGTGAGCCACCATTCATGGTGCTAATTAAAGCCGTGAAAATGTTACAACCAATTCTGAACAGCACAAGGTAGACTGTTCTGTGCTATAGTGTTGTGAACCATGGAAGTACTACCTGGAAATTAGCTGGGAAAACATGCTTTTGGAAATTGAAAGACTTGTTTTAATACATCCTGCAGTTATTTTCACTCACCTATGGGTGTAACAGCTAGCAACTGAGGTGAGGTTGGTCATTCACTTGGCTCTGTCTGTTTGGCCCACTGCATGTACAGTACTTTGAAGAACACCTGAAAAGTAAATCAAGACTACTTGCAATGAAACAGTATTTTATCTTAGGGAAGAGTGCATATAAGACTTCCATGATTTCAAATCACATGTCCCTCAATGATTAAGGGGTGGTGCCACAATTGGTTGTTATAAGAGTCATAATAATGATTATTGATGATGATGTGAACAATAGGCCCCATTAAAACAGAAAGGGACAAGGGGGGGGGGGGATTGCAATCTATTCTGTCTAAAGGAATTTTAAATCAACCTATACCAATTACCAGTGGCATCAGCAGTGGCTCTTGTATACCCCCCTTATGTAAAAAGTATATTGGGCAAAATGTGTAAGAACTTCACAAACACCTGTTGAAAGCAGCACTTTTTAGTAGTAAAATCAACAGCTGGGAAGTACCATTTTATGCAATCTGAAACACATTTTAGGCAAAGTGTTCTCTGTATGCAATGTGCTGGTCAATAGTGGCACTTGATATACAGTAGGAGCATTTTCTTTGGCCCACCACTTCAGCACTTTCCCTCTCCCAATGAAAAAGTTTAGAAATGCCACTGTCAATAACCGAGGACATAAATTTTGCTCGGGCACTAATTTTTATTGCAATTGGCATTTCATGTACACTCAATGTACAGATTCCCAGCCCGGTCTCACTGAAGACTTTAAAAATGGAGCTACTGCCATTGTGCTTGCAAAAGGGAAAACAAGCCTGTGAACCAAAACAGAAAAAAGGTCAAGACTAGCTTGACTTGAACTACTTGGTTGGAAACTTAACCCAGAAATAGCATTTATATGCCATTCCTGCCTAGATCTTGGGGAAAACAACTGTTAATACTGTATGTACAGGTACAGCAGCTACAGTATACTATGCTTAGCCTACCTTACAGTACCCCTCATAGCCCAGGCCTCCATTTTTAAAACATTTAGTGTTGTCTTGGGGCAACCATTTCACTCATTTTGGTTCAGAAGGAAATTTGGTTGTCCAAAATATTTTTCACTTAATTACAAAACAGAAGGCTATAATTATGTTCATCAAGGGCGGATCCAGGGGGGGGGGCAACTAGGGTCAACTGCCCCCCCTATGACCAGTCTAGCGCCCCTCAATACAAGAAAAATGCGCCCCCTGAGTCCTTAAAATAAAGTAAAAACTGCCCGAAAAGTAAAAAAAAACAAAGGTCCCCAGAATTTCGAACCGTATAGCTATATATAACTGCGGCAATGGGAGTTGGTCTGAGAAATGAGGTCGGTCAAATTCAAGAGTATGCGGCCCCTGTATAATGTTGGCGCCCCCTCTTTCAAACTGCCCTTCCTTCAGCTAGGGGGTGGATCCGCCCTTGATGTTCATGAGAGGAAACTCCGCTTAGCTCATTTGAAAAAATTAAATTTCCCAAGCAGAAAAAAGATAAATCCTGAGAGCTATCTCTGCGTTTGTGTTCAGTGTCATAAAAGAATACAATCACAATGCCTCTGTTGTGCTGGTCATCACTGGACATTTCCTAAGTAGCTTTATAGATCAATGCACACACAATACTGCATTGAAATTTTCTTAATCCATCTTTCCTGCCATGTGCCTGCTATGACGGGTACCAAATTTGAAAAGTAGCTAAGGGGCTTTTCCTAGCATGTTCATGTATTATTGGTCTTGAAGAATAAAAAGATGTGATGTTTGAGAGACAGGAACACTCCAAGTCTGAAATATGGTTATGAAACTATTATGGAAAAAGGTGAAAGAATTTATCAATCAGCAGTATACTTTTTCAGTCCGAGAGGAAAATGGTTGTCCATGGGACAACCAACCTGGTTGTCCGTATGGAATTTTTGTTGTCCCAGATATTCTGACAGCCATGAAAATTGATTCCTGTAGCCCAACTGGTTACTGGTAGTAGGCCAACAGTACTTTGGCTTGAACTGAATTTAGAATGCAGATTTCTTATTTCCCTTGTGAGGAGGGGGTTGTGGGGTGTTGGTAATTGAGGGGAAGGAGATCAGCATCAGTTTTCAATTGCATACAGGTACAACCAATTGTTGAATATTTGGTAATTATTTATGCCAAATTGTATATATGAGCATATGAGCAGAATTCAAATTTTTATTGGAGGTGACCCCCAATGCCCCGGTGTATGGTTTGTTGACGTTGTGTAAATTCCCCTCTTTCTCAAAATCCTTGATCTGCAACTGAGCCCAAAATCTGCAGATCCAGGTTTTCTTCGGCCACTGATGAAGGCCTACTGTAGTTAACTTTCTATACTATACTGTAGCATTGTTCCACACATGGGGGGAAATCTATGATGTACGTACTTGAAAGCCTAGGCCTATATATGGGGCCTTACCTTACATTAGGAAGGCAGACGTTGCCTAATACAACTCTTTTTTACCACATACCTGGCAAACCACTACTGGCTTTTGGATGGGAACCCTCACCACCCTTATTGAATGCTTTCAATAAGCATTCATTATGCCTTCTGAATGTATCATTTAGCATTCGAAGGACTGTCAGTGAGTTGGAATGCTTATTTTCTTCCTCAAATGAAGTTTTCCTTGCATTCAAAATAAGCCTTCATAATTTCCTTTGAAGTCTACCAAACCTTCAGTTACTGTTTGAATGCATTCATTAGTTTTTTAATGTGTTGGAATCCATTCACACATGAATGATATATGAAAGCTTATCAAAGCCTTCATTTCCTTTTTTTGCAATTCATATAACTAGTATCAATGCAGCTGGATGTCACTCAAGCATAAGCAAAGTTACAGAAATCAATTACTGGATAATGGCGCCTTGATCCTGCTCACCTGATTGCACCAGATAATCTTCATTTATATTATACAGTAAATCCAATATGCTCAGGCTTAGTACAGAACTGTTGTTCTCATCAAGTCTCTTTGGCAAATTACTGATCCAGCAAAGCTGAGCACTTACTCATTGTCAAGTGGACTGTAGGCTAATGAAACACCTAGGATTATCTGAGTGATAGCATATTGTAGGTCTATGCTTGATGAGAAAGTTTTGAGAAGACAATATTGGGGAAAGTGCAAACTCCGCGCCAGGCCCTCTGAGAGATCATAAGTGTAAACTATTTGGGGCATGTATATGACCAAACTGAGGACATAGGCTAGTCACATTTTTCAAGAGTAACTGCGTCTTATTCTGGGGTTAAGATTTTGATGAAGTGGTAAATGTAGTGCTGATCACTTCTGCTGTAACCTGTGCTAGCTCGTCAAAAGCTTTACTAGGCATAAAAATTGTCCTAACGTTAGGCCTATGCATACTCTGTACTGTACATAAGCTAAACACGCATGTGGGATGGGTATGTGGATCTTTAACGAGACGGGAATCCTGTTTACTTTTTACTATCAGTAACTGAACAAACACATTTCACTTACCTTTGAGCATGATCTGTGAGATGATGTTTCTCAAAACGCCGTTATAAACAAGAGACTTGTTATTCCCCAACCAATCAACCTGCTTTTTCTGCGGCGATCTAGGCTAACGTTAGGTAGGGCCTATTCCGCGTGAGAATGAGAAAGGGAACTCCGTCTTTCGTTTGCTACTGTATTTTTCTCGTTTGATTTCTCCTTCTCATGACAACGTGTGCAAACGCTGTCCTTCGATTTTTTCTTTCTGAAGTTCTGAACAGGAAGACATTTTGCTGTTGTAAGACTAAGACTAGCCCCTTCGCTTCGACCAATCTCTCAAGTTCAATGCAGGTTTCCTAGGCCAGTTCGTCTTTTAGAAATTCCCAAGATCACGTCTCGAATAACAACGTATAGCCTCTCAACATTGAACTACAGTAATGATAGCCTATAAGAGCATCGCAGTCAAACTGATGATTAAAACACAAAACAATTAAGCCGGAAATTTAATACAAATTAGCCACCTTGGCATTCTTATTAGAACTTATTCACATATTTCATAACTAATTAATAAGTGACTTAAAAAAGTAGAAAAAAGAAACAATCACACAATATTTCTTTTTTCAAAGTGGGAAGGAAAAGAATGATCGAGACGGTTCAAAATTCCCAAGATATTGGGAAAATTCCCAAGGGTCTCTCTGTTGTCACTGAGCAAGGTACTCACTTGTATCAGGAAAACAATCCCTGCTACGTACAAATTAACACAGATACTACGCCTGTTAATGCTCACACAAACAAGCATATGTAGCAGTACACTATCCCACGCAATCGTATGAACTGTTATCATGCGGTGTCTATGGGCTACATCCGGGATTTTGGGTGGGATAACAATTTTTTTGAAGGCTGTCCAAATGTCGCCCCCGTTTCGCGCCATGATACTGTGTCTTTAAATGGCCATTGGAAGTGTCCTAGAATCCATCATTTCAAGGATTTATAGTCTATTTCACTCCTCACTTACCCCCTATCACCTCATGTACATCATTTACACTTATCCATCTGGCAAAGTAGATAAATAGCAGTATGGATACCATACCATCACAGGCCCCCCCCGCCCCCCCCCCAACACACACACACACACACACACACGTTGCCTTCTTCATTTTACCAGACACTAAATATGAATGGTATTCAAAGGATGATATATGGAAAGTATAGTCCCTCATGAAATCCCAAAACAGGGAGTTTTGAGGATTTAAGATGTTAAAAAGTGAATCTCATTCATTCATCTCCTGTTTGCATCACTCTTTGCCCTATATTTTGCCATTTCCTTATGAACAAGTCATGTTACCTGCTTTTGTTTCATGTTGGAATTAAAATGTTAGCATAATATGGAAAATGAACAGTATCCATGGATGCAAATTTTACTTTATGGACAGCGCAAACTGTACACAAATCACCTTGAAATGTGGACGGTGATTTCAAATGGACTCAATGTGGTAGTCAAAACTATCCAAGGGCAGATTAAAGCAAAAGCCAAATATGATATCACAAATTATAACACAATCTTCCATTGTAAATTAAGCAGTGTATAAACTGTATTGTTTTATTTATACATTTACATCTGTGAATACACCCTTACACACAATGGGGCTATGACAATGTTTCCGAGGTTCAATGTTACCAACTCTTGGAAACATTCGCACTTTTGGGAACATCAACCCCTGGGAATGACGAGCCTTCTAATCATCACAAAATTATGGAGATTATACCAAAACGGGTAACACTGAACCCCGGGAACATTGGGGAGACCTCCACACAATCTCAGTAGGAGTGGATTTTACTAACCTCTAAGATGGCATCACATGCTGTGATTTGATTATGAAGACTGGCAATATTCTGACTCTCTTTAATATAATCTTGAATAGATGCATTCTCAACTCCTTCTAGTTCTGACTCAATCTGTTTAGCATATTCCCTTAGATCAACACCCTGTCAAAAGATACACTAAAATAATGCAAGGTTGTAACAATTAAGCTGTAAAAGGGTACAAAATTAATACAAAAATGAAAGAAGCAAGTCTTCCAGAAAAACCATGATGTAGTGAACAAGGGCTTGATTGTTTTTGGAATATGTTTTAAGTTTAAAACTATTCCATGCTAAACTTCAGAAATTATGTGATAATGGTTAAAGCAAACAAGCACATGTATCAGAAAAAATGATTTATCATCAAAATTAATGTGCAGGTTGTATGGCAGGTCTAAGGAGCATATCTTTTACAATTCAAAAACTTTTAAGTTCTTTTTAAGTTGAAAAGTGCCATTAATAAAAAATGGAAAGTAGAACACTTAAAAAACATTACCGACTCTAATGCAGATTTAACAACGTCATCTTCAAGATTCCTTTGAATGTGTACATCAACCTCATCAAGTATAAAATCATCTGAGGTCAAATCAAGAACCCCAAGGTTCAGATCCACCACATCTGGGTCAGGTGTCTGAAGATAAAGGTCAAAATAACTACCATAATGACGTGATTACTTGTATAAGGAAGTCAGGTTAGACATTGTTTTAGCTTTCTGCAAAGGACAGTAAACAAAAGAAAATCTGTCAATCTATGGTTAAAAAAAAAATCAGGTCCATACACCTGGGGAAGGCCCAAAAAGCTAAAGGATGCTGAAAGATACTGTAAATAGTAATTCAGTATGCACAGTACAAAGTAAAGGCTAAACAATGTCAATGAGCCCTGTGGTAGCAAATGATAATGCTGGCACTGTCTGAGTGCATCCAACTAAAGCATCAAACTCTAAAACCAGGGTTGGATTTTTTTTTCAAAATCACAGTTTAAATCAGTGATTTAAATGCATTTCTAGTTGTTAAACCTTGCTTATTCAATACAAAACAATAATGCATAGTCACCTGACTGTAACAGACCAATGAAAACTGAAGATTATTACTAAGTATATCATACTATTACTAAGTATAGGGGTGCACTGGATTTCAAATTTGGCCCCAATTCTGGCCAGATTCAAGGATTTTTCCAATACACTGCAACTTCACTGAAAAGTCTTGATTAGATATCATAGAATGCATAGACTAGCCTTATTGCAGTGTGCTATATTCTAATGAAAGGGTTTTATACAAGCTTTCAACATGCTGACGGAATTTCTAGTGCCCTTAGAACTTAGGGTGTACACCAAGGTAAAAATAAGAAATGTATTATTCATTAATGTCACCCACCTCCAAGAAGAAAAAATTTTATACTTATAATGGGGTTGTTATAAACATTTTCTAAATTAACCATGTAGACATGTCACCTTTCAATCACAAAACCCCCAAAAGACTTGAATTCCACAGTTTCTATATGGAGAAATTTCCAACATAGCCTAATAACAGAAATAGCATTAAGAGTTATAGGCTGGTCCTGTTACCAATTGATAGAACTGCCCAAATTCTGCTCAAAATAGGTATTACCCCACCTAGAAGGTTCCGGTTCTTTATAATTTTTGTATAAATCTGGCAAATCTGGTTCTGGCAGGATTTTAAAAATCCAAATCTGGTACACCCCTAACTAAGTATGAATGAATAATTAATAATAATATGTACCAGATACAATGACATTGTAAGTGGGCTTTGGGCTGTTTAATATATTTATTAAATTTTTGACTTGAGCTACACTTTAAGGATCACTCTCCAACACTGAAGGTCGTTTTCCCATAATTCCAGTATGTTGTCTGAACTACAGTACAAAGCATAACACACAACATCCTGAACACCTGCTAGCTAGCTTGTGGTCACACTGGAGACAAATTGCTGTTGCCCCAAAAAATGTCTTGTTGTCCAAATGTGAAAGATGATACACAAAAAGTTGCATAAAAACATCACACTTGTATTTTGTAATTTTCCATTTCTACCTGTTTCAATGATGAAAAATAAGCCATACAGTAAGTAACATTGTCTCAATACCACTTCTTGGTCCTAAAGTTCTATTCACAGCATGCTTCCTTGAAGATGTAGAAAAGCTAGTTATTTACAAATAAAATGTACTTGTCAATCAGATGACCTTAAAGAGGGGGATTTGGTTGTCCAAAGCAATTTTTACCTGTCTTGGACGATATGACGAGTGCTGAATCTCAGCCCTAGCATAAATGAACACAAGATCCCCTCCCTCCCTTTCTGATTCGTTTAAATTGAGCAACAGTCAGTGGTCATTTATATGCATAATTAAGTCAGTGGCATGATCAACTCAAATGTAAAACTGCTGTTGGATTACTTATTTACGAAGTGAATAAACTGGATGCCAGAAACCGCATGTTCAAAATCTGAGCAGACCAGGTAGGTTGGCCCTTGGGTCTTTTAATATTCAAATTCAAATTTCAAGTTCAAATCAATCTGAAGAAGATAATCAAAGTAAAATGTTACTCACAGCATTAATTTGTCATGCATAAACTGACTTTAGCCCAAGAAAGGTGACCTAGGCCTAGGCCCTAGGGTAGCGCAGCCTGAGCTAAACACATTTCAAGAAATTTTGCTGGAGAGACGTTATTCTCTAAGATCATTTGTACAACCATTCATAAAGTACATGTTGTTTACAAACTGTTTATCAGATTTTTATTGCTTGACGTATGTTTTTGATTGAGTAAGGCCCTAACGTTAAAGAGCAGGAGCAGTCATCCCAAACTGAACTTGAAGTAGTTTAGTAGACTGTCCAGTTTCATGATTGGCTGTTGAGAGTCATGTGACAATGTTTTTTTCCCCTTCAAATGTTAAATTTACTGTAAATAACTGCTTGGTTTACCTTAAATAAGCAATAGTTAAATCATAAAATGTAATGAAGAGTTAGGCTTAGGCTAACTGTTAGGCGTTAGAAGTAGGCCTAACAGTTAGGCCTAACGTTAGAACCTGTTTGAACTTCGAATCACCCAGATAAAGCTGAGAATGTGAATGAAATTTACCTCGGCCATTGGAAGTAGCCCACGCAAAATTCAGCAGGAAGTAGGCTAGGCCTAGGCTAAGTTAGGCTTCAGAACCGCTGGGCACGAATTTCGAATTAGTGACCTGTTCTGTAGTTTTTAGTTCTAAGTTACTATTCAGCGGTCCAACATTAGGCTTAACAGCTAGCACAGATGACAGAGGCGAGCCAAGTCTTAAGCTTGGTAAACAGTTCTGAGGCCAATCAGTCAGTCAGTACATTACTGCACTACATTACAGGTACGTGTTACTTGGTCAAGATGTTTTCCTAACGTTACTTCTGTGACGTGCTGACTTGGAATGGTTATGTCGCCCATTAGTGTTATCGTGTACTTGCTGACTATATCAGGTGACCATTAAAACGTATAAACGGATGGTTTAAGACTACCATCACCTGTTTTTGTTTCTTACTTGTACGATGATTGGTTGTATTTTGGCAAAGCTGGCATTTTCCACCAATTGGGTACCCTCACAGTAATTGTTCTATGACAGCTGCTTTAAATCGGCCTTTTGAGCCTGTCACCTAATGCAAGATGGTAATGCTTCTTCGCCACAAATTTAATCGAAAATAATCATGATTTTGATGTATAGAACGGGCAGAGTTGACCCCAGATACTGTTTATGACACATCCTTCCTACTTAAGATGCGCTAATTTTAAGCTAAACTAACTTTAAGAAGGTGATAATCACTTCTAAAGCCGTTCCTGTTGTGATTCAAAGTGAACGAAACTTGATGTAATGTGTTAACGTTATAAGGCTTATGCCACTCAATAAACACGATCGACTAACGCTAGGCCTATCTTACATACATAGGCCTAGCTCCCAAGTTCCGAGAGGCTAGATGCGGGTCCATCTGATCTGTCCATTGGTGGATCGCCGGCCTGGGGTAGGCGTATAAGGGGAGGGGTTCCCCCTCCCCTTTTCGAAAACTTGAATTTTAGAAGTGTCTAGGCTACACGCAAAATGGTGGCACTTTTTTGGCAAATCAGTCGACACAATGTCGCTAGGTTAGCTACTGCCAAAAAAGTTCAGTACAGTACTGAATTTTTTTGTGGTAACTTAAAAAAAATATTGTTTTGAGAGATTTGCCAAAATAATATTATGCAGATACACACAAATGCCCAATGACCAAAACCTTTCCTAGTCACAATATCCAATAGTTGTTCTTGAGGTAAATTTTGTGCGGTATGCTACCGACACAGTTTGCAAACGTCAACTCTGTATGTCACAGGCGATCGTACTGTACGTGCTGCTGGTGATTTCCAAGGTTTCCGTACATCTTGCATGGCATTCTAGCCATGAAAACATAAGCCAAGAACTGTCAGGACAGTCCAGAACTTTGGGGCAACTCTGGGACTCTGTGACCCGCAAAGTGGACAATTATTTTCCCTATCAAATGCGGCGGTGCACGACGTTATTACACTATTTTCGCAGTGACAGGAATATATTTACTGAATTTGTTGTTAGTGGTAAGATGAATTATTTGCTAATTCGTGTGGTTCTCTAACTAGGAATACTTCAGGGATTTGAAATGCCGGTTTTTCAGAGAGCTTGGCGGGTTTGGGTGTCCAAATGCGGGTCCAACCTGCGAAATGCGGGTCACTTGGGAGGTATGATCTTATAGGCCGGCCCCAGATTGTTTTGAGTTCAACTCTGATTACACAGTCGATTGAATAAATGTTAGTAATGACCGCGCATGAATGTTTTTTTGTTTGGGTTAATTTTTTTGACAAATTCTGCTGGTTTCTTTGTGAAGAAGGCTTAGGCCTAACGTTAGGCCTAGGTAGGTCTCACGTTAGGCTAATGTTTGGCGAGGCAAGCCTGCCCTGCAGTAAAGTTTGACTTTGAAAATTGGTACTGGTGGAATGTTTGGATATCTTTTCCTGTCCATCTAAGCCTAGCATTACCCATTTTTGGGGAAGTTAAATCTTGCAGTTATTTTATATTATTTTTTTTTTCTTTGGTTTCAATAGGGGCAATTATCACACATTTCAGTGCAAAGTTATTGATTCTAAAAAATTGTTAAAGGCTCAAAATGTATTTGCAGAATTATGCAAAATGACTTGACAAGAATGACCTTTTTGAGAAATGACCAGAAACCTCTGGGCAACTTCATTTATAACGTCTTTGGTTTCATAGATGTACCAGGGGGTTGAATATAGTACTTATTAGCAGGTAAAGATCTGGCCACCAATATTCAACCCCCTTCAATTTCCCTTCAATTTTTCTTTTATTTCACTTTTTCTGATGCTATGTTACTTTAGGCTTAGTTGAAATTATTGCTCTTTATTAAAAATTGATGTTGGTGATTGGACAAAATAAATCATTGCATATAGCCTACCATTGTACAATCGCAAATCACAAAGGCCTACTACTCATCTTTTAAGATGACATCCTGGGATTTTCCACCTATTTGACATGAGTACTAGCATTAATAAACATTTCCCAACAAATAGTAAACACTGAATGTCTCAACACAGTTAAGAAATGCAACACTGCCTTGTAACTTCTGTAGTTACAACCTCATAAGGAACTCCCTGCAAATTTTCCTTCCAGACAGAGTGGAATGGCAGGTAGAGTGAGTGTGGTAGCATAGCAGCATAAGTGCTGAAAACCACAACACCTCCATTTTGGTTTGGGTGAACATTCTCAGCAAACAGCACTCCACCCTCAGACAGTGAGGAAAAGGCTCAAGTAGTTAAACATTTTAGATAACAAAATAATTAAAAATATACAGATTTAAAATTTAAGCTACATTCAATATGTAATATAGTCACAGACAAAAAAGAGAGAACTTCAGCTTTTTTGCATATAAGTGGTGATTTCTTATTGAGTCCTTATTGAAGTTAGAGGCCCAAAATTCAATAACATCATGGGTAACCCACACTTCTTGTGGATTTTTCATCATAAATGAGCATAAATCTGCACTAGGCTTATTTGCCTATCAGGTAAAAGAAGACACAATTATAATAAACACCTGATTTCATGCACCTAAACTCAAAGCCTTTGGTTCACATTTCATTAAACTAACCAGGTTGCTGACCCTGATTTACCCTGTATAATCATTCATCCTGTATTTTGGTTTCAAAAATACAAGAGGGTGCTCACATAAATAGTTCCAGCCATTTGTTGAAAAGTAATTGTTACAGAATATTTAAAATGTAGGCCCAACTGTGTTAAAATCTTTTAAGGGACTCTGGAGTTTTCAGTCCTAAGGGAATCACTGTACATAGAAATTGCACAGTGACTAAGCTGGATCTGATTAGTGATTGGCTGGAATGGAATAAAGGAGCTTTCCAAGATATTCATGGACAGTATACAACTCAGTAATGAATTTGTCAGACACTGCATATAGAAAAATTGCTCTGCAAAAAAGTCATTCAAAGTCAAGAGAACCCTGGCTTTCATACTAGCCCCATTGGCACTTAAAAAAATCTTATCTCTTTATGGTGTTATACTGACAAAGAGTTGAATGTGGATAACCTAAGGCTAAGCAGATACCCCAAGCTTATTTTGAAAACAGCTAAATCTTACAAGTTGCTCCATATTGCTTTTCTAAACATGCATATACTTTCCAATATATTTTGGCCATTCTTTTGCATTTGCACTTCCTTCTTTAACATTGCTTTCTTCTCTTCCTTTTCAGTCTCTTGTAATTCCTGAAAAGTTTCAGCACATTTTGCGTGTGCTCAACACCAACATCGATGGAAAGTGCAAAATAATGTACGCCCTTACTGCCATTAAGGTGAGTGAGTCAGAATATGTTAAATTTTGGGTTCACATAGAAAACATGGTAGGAAGAAAAGTATTAGATTAGGTGCCCATGGACAGACCAACCATCCATGCCACTGGTGAAAATATGCATTTTAAGGTACTAGTGTACCTTCAGTGTTGCTGGTCCAATGTCAAATCAAGTTTTGGTATGTTTAAGGGGTACAGTACTTATTCTTGGCATTCTGATAGAATTTGCACAGAAATGTGATGCGTGGTTTCTAAAGATATGAGCAGGTAACACATCAATGGACAGGCTTTTGTTTTTCTTTAAATTTAACAACAGAAATTTTCCTCAACAATCCCATGTTATCAGAATGTGGTTGCATTAGTGGCATGAGAATTTCTCAAACTTTGCATTTCCTCTAGGGAGGTCCTGTCTGTAATACCTTCCAAGGTTAACAAAGCAGACTGAAAAAGTATGCATTCTGTGAGAGTGAGAGGCAGTGGTATGACATCTGCTGACCTGAAATATAGAGTAAAATAATAATTAGACAGGTAAAAAGTCCTTACTTGAAGTTGACTTATGTTTTAGCAAACATTTTACCAATAAAACATCACCTTCTATGGACAGTTATAAGGCCTTGAATGTTGAGGCATGCAAGAGTGATTGAACACCATTACTTACCTCAAGTCACTGAAGGAAGTTCAATATTCCAACCCCTAGATAAATGGGAGCATGAAAAATACACATAAATTGGTTTAGTTTTCAAAGCACACCTACCACAAGCCTTAATTTTAAAAGGAGTGTGATCAGTAGCACCCCTGGATAATCTGAAACCAGACCTTGAATGTTGAGGTGTGTAATCGCACACGATCACTCACCTTAAATCACTGTGATGAGTGAGATTCTTTGCACACCTGGATGAAGAATGGGAGCTTGGGTAAATCTATTTAAATCAATAAAACAGCACACCTACCACACTCCTTAGGAGTGCTATTGGTAGCACACCTGTAAAAACTACATTACAATTCAAGGCCAGTTAAACTTTCTGGTTGAAAGATGGTTACTAATTACCCATAATAGTAGGAGCATGTGTACCAAAATTAAAATCAGTGTAGAACACAATGTGAAGAATGACCATGTTGATCTATGAATGTTCCACAAGTTTAAAATGTGATTTGATAGTTCCCTGCTATTTTTTGAGCTTTGAGAAGTAAATGCAATGAATTGTTTTGTAAAAAGATTTCTTCTTTGTTGCTTACTAGGGCATTGGAAGGAGATATTCCAACATTTGCTGCCGTAAAGCAGACGTTGACACTACCAAGAGAGCTGGAGAGCTTTCCGATGAGGAGGTAAGCCTTGTATCCAAGACATTCCTTATTATTTTGATCTGGGAATACTTAAAATAGCTGTTCAGTAAGGGTGAATGTTTCATAATAAAGTGAGCCTGACTTCAGCAGAACTCTAACAGCATATTTTTTGTCTTTTACTTGGCAAAACAAACTTAAGAGTTTTGGAAATTTCCTCATTTCAGGAAGTTGGAAGTCTTGTGCAAAATGTGCATTAAATCTATTTTGCTAAACTCAACAAGTTTTGCTATGGCAACTTTGGTTGAAATGGGGAAATCTTGTAAGTTGTTATTACATGAATAAAGTTTTTCTGCATGAACATATTTCAAAAACATAAAACAGACAACACCCATCAAAGAATAATTTATCCAGTATGGTATTGCCTTCTGCTACATGAAGTGATCAAATTTCAGTACAAATGAAAATTGTCTAGCAGATTTTGTACATAAAATGTATGGGTTTTAAGAATTTTGTGATGAACTAGCCTAGAAACAGTAGAATTGCTATGCAAATTTTGAACACTTAATTACTCCCTTTTTTCCTCTCTTGATGTGAAGATTTCCCATAGGAAAACCTCTCTATTAGACCCCACACTGACAATTGTGGATAATAGTTTCAGAAAAAGGATCTGTACTACCCCTGCTTACATCTCTGGTAACATGTTATTTCATACCTTTATAGCATGGCACACACTGTACGACTTTGCACATCGCAAGTCAACTAAACTGTTGTCACCTAGTTTTGAATCGTTGTCACGATTTTTAGTCACACTACAGGGTCATCCACACTATACAACTGGCTATGGCACATTTTCAGTCAAACGATTACACATGCACACTACTGGCACACATATTACGGTACAACAGCACAGAACAGCATACAGTTTGCAACTATACTTTCAGTGTGCAGCTAGCATTCTAGGTCTATGCAAGTTTACAGCTCACCAGTGATGTAGAATGCCTTGGCAATCTCTTCAACGGTTTTTTGCAAGCATTCCAATGGGAAAAGCTTTTGCTTCCAGAAGCACAGGTTGTTGCTCTCACATTTCTACGAGTTTGTCTTATCTCTACTCGCCGAACTCGGTCCATATCAGGGTTGTTGATTATTTTTATTTTTTTTAAAAAATCAAAAAAATCAGATTTTAATGATTTTAATCAGATTTTTTTTATTTTTTTTAAATTTCTCAAAGGTATGATGTTACAAAATTTCCTGGATGCTAGTGTGTACTCCATAAACTACAAAGATGAAGTTTTCAGCTTTAAGGGCTCTCCTTTGCAAAAGGAACAAAAAAAAAAAGTATTGAAAAATGAAAATAAATGCAGTTTAGCTCACTGTAGCAGTGTATACACAAAACATATCAGACAACCCCTCCCTGGTTCCATATAATATTGGACACATGACGAAAGTATTGTGTTGTATGAAAATGTTGTGCTTACAAAGACAGTGATTTCAAAGGAAGAAACTTTGGATAAAATAACAATGTGCTCTATATTCCCAAAAGAAAATGGTAACTGAACAATACACACTAACAATCCTTTGAGAATAGTATTGAGTATAGGCTATAGGCATACAGTATGCAATATGTTGAACTAGGGAGTAGAAACAATTCCTGGTTGAAACAGGGAGCTGGCGCCCCTTGTTACTGAGCTCATTACACAATGGCTTAATAGCAAATAAACTGGCAATTGATAACACTATGTAGAACTTCTATGGTGTATGGAATGTAACTGTTTGTACATTCATTCATCTATCAATACTCTATATTTCTAGTACTTGGACTTGGTACTGTGAGGTCTCATTGGGCATAATATGGGTCCTGGTTTACCTGTAAGGGTTGGCAAAATTTAAAAATAATTAAATCCTATATCTAGATCATAGAGTAAGAATTTCATAAGCATCATGTCTTTGAATAACCCCAAAGCCACTCACAGTCATAAACTCAAGCACACTACAGGACTGTTGGAGATTCGAAGATTGGGTTGTGGCTTACAAAGTCGTGTAGTGTGCAGCTAACTTAACAGGTTCTCTTCCTTTGCTTGCTGGTTATGAATATTTTGAAGCTGCCAGTGGTAAAATGGGTGTGGGGGCATTTCAGTGTGTAGAATAAAGTAAATTTTCTTCCTTACTTCTTTGACAAAGGTGGAGAAGTTGGTCACCATTATGGGTAACCCACGCCAGTACAAAATTCCTGACTGGTTTCTGAACAGACAGAAGGATGTCAAGGATGGCAAGTACAACCAGATCATTGCCAACGGCTTGGAGAACAAACTCCGTGAGGATTTGGAGAGACTAAAGAAAATTAGGGCCCACAGAGGTCTCCGTCATTACTGGGGGTGAGTTGCTTTCCATCCACCAGTGGCTCTAGGACCAGGCCTTGAATCACACTCCTCAAAAAATTAAGATGTGTGGTTGGTGTGCTGTTTTATTAAATTTTATCAGATTCATGTGACCTCCAAATATTCATAACTGTACAAAAATCACACCCCTCAAAAAGATTTGAGGTGAGTGATGGTGTGCTATTGCTCTTTCACTCTCAAAATTCAAGGCCTGAAGGAATAGCTTGTTTTAGGCTCTGGGTGGCAGGGGTGCACCCATTTGATCTTTAGTGCTAAAATCTTAGACAAAAATGATGAGACGCTTTTGCCCAAATGTAGCATAATGTGTGCACAGATCCTCTAGTCTTTCAATTTCCCTCCTCCCCAAGGTCAATGTTGTCCTTGACAAAGTGTACTCCAAGTTTCAAGAATTTCAACATTGATCAGGGGGGGGGGGAGTGGGGGACTGTCCAATGTATTTTGCCCATGCTTTAGGTAAATTTAAGTTACCTGGGTGTAGGTTTGGAAGAAAACAATGGGGAGTTGTACTACAAGTGAAAATTTTCAAATTTGGAGATTGGAAAAATATGTTATCTAAAAAGAGAACGTGGAGTTTATTAGTGAAATCCACTTAAAATTTTTAAACCTGTGAAATCTACATACTAGTGGAAAATGGTCTAGCTTTTATTCCCCATGTCCTGCATTTTTCCAAAGTGAGTAGTTTTTCAGAACGCATGTCCAGACATTTTTTTTCAAATTGTACACAACACTGTTACATGCCAGATTACAAAATATTACAAATTTTTTCCTTCAAACTTGACTAATTTTGCTAATTAATATTATTACCCTCATTTAGTAACAAATACCAAGTCTGCTTTAAGGATTTGGAGGGGTTATTGTTTATTTAGCTTATATAGCTTTCAGGGAAAAGTTTGTTGTTTACATTAGCACTTGGGACAAGAGTTTGATTAGCAGCTGGCATAAAGGACAAGTCACAAGACTCCTGGCAACTGTTTCCTCTATGAGAGTATTCATTTGGTCAATACACTCGGTATGAGAAAGTTTGACTCCTTGGAAATTTCAGTTTTGTGGAATCATACACACATCAAATGTGGGAAAAAGTTAAACCCCCTTTTTTGGTTCCTTGCGTTAGCAAAAGGAACCTATGTAGTCAGGTTGGCGTGTGTGTGTGTGTGTGTATGTGTGTGTGTGTGTCTGTGACGCTAGCTTGGGTACGCTGTAACTCAACAAGGGAAAGTTGGATTAAATTGAAACTTGGTATATAGAAGTGCCATAGTTTGAAGGTGTGCCCTACCGTTTTTGGTGGAGGTCGAAGGTCATTTGGGGTCACCAGAGGTCAAAAACTAAAAACCTCCTCAACACAATATTTCAAGGTAGGAAACTTGGATAGATGTCATACTTGGTGTGTGGATGTGTTATGGTGTAAGAATGAAATCCGATATGTTTGGTGAAGGTCAAGGGGTCATCTGGGATCACCAGGGGTCAAACACTGAAAAACGTTTTAACATAGTATTTTAAGGTAGAAAGGACAGATTTCAAATCAATCTGTGTTTGGTTAAGGTCAAAGGTCATCAAGGTCACTGGAGGTCAACCACTGGAAATGTTATTTAGAAAATCTTGTAAGCTAGATAAAGATAGGTTCAATAGAGATTTTACCTCACCTGGTTTTGCATGTTTACACACCCAAACAACTTAGAAATTTGGCCTTTATGTTCGTTAAGTAATGATTCCTTTGAGTTGTACACAGATCTTTGATCATTCGAAGTTTTAAGAGGGCAATAACTGAAATCTGTAGATTTCAATGAGCACAGGTCACACTGCATTAAACTGGTCTCTCTGCAAGTGAAAGCAATGCATGGATTATACAGTATGTCTCTTTAATACTGCTGTGCTCTGTGGGGTAACGTAATCCTCATTCTATTATCACACCCTATTAATCACTTGCTTTCTGCTTAACTGCTGAATAAACCCTGTTTTCTGTGTAGAGATAGCAAACAGGACAAATGGTAGATTGTTTTAAAGTAATAGCAAGTTTTATTTGAGAGCAGGTAAAAATAACTTATGAGAGAAGTACAAGGGGTGTTTTTCTCTCTCTGACCACATTGAGTTTATTGGTGATAATATCAAGTTTGATTACAAGCATTAATACATACGGAAATGAGGAAATGTTTTTGAAGGATCACCAAGCTTTGTACAAGTTGAATACATGTAAGTAAGGCCACAAAAATCAAATCATTGATTTCATGTAATATTAGTACCAAAATACCCCTTGTGAAGATGTTACAAACATGGAGTATGAGCTTTTGCTTAGCTCTATTTTGGAGACGTGCTGTACAGTTCTTATAATATCCAGCAAGGAACCACAGTGCCCATTGGGCTCTTGCTATT
Organism: Holothuria scabra; assembly: GCA_037179385.1. Classification (NCBI taxonomy): domain Eukaryota; kingdom Metazoa; phylum Echinodermata; class Holothuroidea; order Aspidochirotida; family Holothuriidae; genus Holothuria; species Holothuria scabra. The sequence goes on along the minus strand of CM074185.1, from coordinate 23,836,264 downwards.
TTCCCCCCCAAACAAATACTCCAACAGTGCATCAGATTGGCAAGCCATTGCATCAAAATCCCATCAGAGTAGCTTAAGGCAAACACAGCTTCTGGCTGGCACAAAGTTCAGTGGGAATTCCATTGAAGATAAGAGAATAGTCTTGAAATGTGTTCTAACTGCAGTATAAAAGAACCCTCAGATTTATCTGGTCATTTAAGCAAAACAAGGCATTCATCAGATCCAAACCATCACTACTAATCCTAAGAATGCTTTCAGAAGAGCCCCTGTTACCATGACAGTTTTGTAGCTATGAGGGCTGGGGGGATCAGTAATGGCCCACGCTGGCTCTTGCACACTAAACTTATAACTCACTTCAGCCATCACTCATAATCCTCTGCATGGTCAAGTGGTCAAAGCATCTTACTTGCTGTCGCAAGATTGGATTTCAAACATCACAGGAACCCATTTGTAGGTTGCGTCATTTTTCACCATGGGAATCCACTTTTGGGTTCTGATAAAAAATGCATGGGTGGTAACTGATTGGTGGTAACCAGTTTTTGTGTTCGGTGATTTCATCACCACGGGACTACCATGCAATGGGGAACAATCGCTCCTGTGAAATCTGATGGCCTGCTGTCGAAAGGTCAGGAGTTTGAGTCATGCCAAAGGCTGAAAAGTGGAATCTGCTACCATTGTATGTACTTGGTGCTAAGCATAAGCCATGACATGGGGAAAACAAGCCAGTGAGCCACAACTAGAAAAAACCTTGTCCAGCTTGACTTTTACCAGTTGGTTTAGAAAATGGGCCATAAAACTGCCTGGCACAAACATCAGCTCCCTGTGGGAATCCCATTTTTGGGGGATTAGAGGGTTACAAACAATGCAGATAGATCAAATGTGTGAAAATCTCAGTCTTGCTTTTCAGATTCCCTTTTGAAGGCCCCTATAATTTTGATTGTTAGATTGATAAAGTGTTTGTGCAGAAAGTGTATGACCATTTTGCTTTTCTTATTTTAATTATATACAGCCTCCGTGTCAGAGGTCAGCACACCAAGACCACAGGAAGAAGAGGCAGGACTGTTGGTGTATCAAAGAAGAAGTAGATAGTTTGCATTATGATGATGTAATTATAGGTTGAAAATAAATAAGACAGAAAATTGAAAAAGTTTGTGTTTTGTCACTTACTTTGAGAAGACATCTTAAATCCTCTAATATTTTCTTTTTCACAAGAGTGGAGTAGTTGAAGGATTCTTCAACTTTCTCAAGAGTCTCATAAAGTATAAAGGCCAAGCAGAGTGTTAACATATTTAACATAAAGATTCACATAGCCAATGGTCTCTCCTGGTTTCACAAGATTTAGATCAAATATCAGTGTGTTGAATGTTGGGAACTTGTGCATCTTAGTGAAAGAAGTTTTGACAAATGGTTGCTATTAATAGTTAGATGTGACACTGAACTGTTGTTCTTCTTCAGAAGAATTCTAGGTAGTATTAGGAAGGCATTTTTAGCATTAAACGTTTTGACCAATCACAAAGTAAACTCATGCAGCCTATCCTGTTCATATATCCATCTGGTAACAGTAGACCAGTCTGTATTCCAGATAAAAGGTCAAAATATCTTCATGCAGATGACACCTCTCTCCCTGAGACTTCCTCACCTCAATGACAATCATTGCATGGACAGTCTGACTCACAAACACAATAGAACCATGATAAAAAGTTACTGCTAAAAGCTTTTCTAATTTTCTAACCAGAACTGGAACCTGTGTTGCATTTTTAGACTTGATTGCTTTGAGTGGATTTAACAATACCCAATTACCCAAGTTGTGCAGTGGTCTCCCAAGTTGCAAATGGGACCTTTAATCACAAAATAATGAGTTTGATCATCACAAATAAAGTCCTCCCAGCAGAAAGTGGGCACTAGCTTTTAAGGTATTCCAGCAATGGACTGCTTCAAATTTGTTGAAGCAGGGAGTCATCAGGGACGGAGATCCAACATTTAACGGTCCTTTGAACCAAGTAAGTTGCCGACATTATGTTGCTTGTTGTCTTGCTCTTGAAATATTTAAGGCTCGAAAGGAATTTGGTTACTGAAGGCAATTGGTCTTTGTCGTCTGCTACCTCTCAAAGACATATCATATGGTTTCATTCATTGCCATTACGTTGTTAGTCGTCAGGAAAAAATAAAATTTTCAACTTGCGTCGCCAGTCCTCACATCTAATCTTTATTCAAATAGTTGTTAACGAAGTTTTTTTTAAATTCTCCTTCGAAAATACTTCATTCTAATGCCGAAAATTATGAAATTTTTTTTGTTAGGCTGGAACAATGTGTTAAGGTGGCGACTCATTAGAATCTTAGACAAAATTTCATGGTAGTTAGAAGTTTATAGACAGTCGTTTTACTTAAAATTTTTATTGAAACGAAGCACTTGTCGGCAAAAACGTTGTTCTTCAGAGAAACAGTTAACAATGGCCTTCGTTCTGAATTACCTCAATTTGAAAGGAGTAGGCGGCATAACAATATGAAAGTCAGAAATAACAAACCAATGGGAATAAAAGGACATGTCAATCGAATTTTGTTTGATTTATTTTTTTGAAAGGGATTAAAGAATCTCAAGTGCATATTATTTGATAGATGTGCACGTTAGATCTTCCCCGACAACTCCCAAATGGAACACTTTGTACTACCACAACAAAGTGTGGACTGTGCATGGTGGTTTGAAATAACTTTGGACTATGTGCAAAAACATAAATTCAGACGATGCAAACTGGTGTTAGTAGAGTGGTAAAGTTGATGAAGTCATCCAAATTTATGTGTTGGCAAAGAACCATGTCATTTATTACAAAAACTGACTAAAAGAGCCTCCTTGGTGAATAAATTGATATGCTCTGAGTGAAATATGCGTCAACTAAGGTACTTCCATTCCTGCCTTGAACCACTCAAAATTAATTCAAAGTTTTCTTTTAGTTTTTTCCAATGTCAACATTTCGAACCTTATGCTGCCGGTGAAAGTTGTTTTACAATATTTTCAACCACCTGAAAATAGTTTTCATAAGAAATTGGACTATTCTTTGAATTGTTCATAGCTTTGTCTAGATGTATGGTTTTCTACCCCCCGTTGACCTTTGACATCCTTATTTGGACAATGCCATATAAATATGACGTCCCTAACACTCATCTTGAGATACAGTGTTTACAAGGGTGTGTTGACCTTTGGTGATCCCAAATGATGTTTATCATCTACTAAAAATGATAGAGATCATCTACTCAGTATGGGTTTTGCACATACTGAGTACCGTATTAGTTTCCCTCAGTTACCCTTCTTGATGTAAAATGTGTACAAGGTTTCAACCTCATGTGATCCCATAAATTACCTTAAAACTACAGCAACCATCTGCCCCCTTTTTCAATGCAATCTGCAAAGTATGAGATCGCAAACACTTACCTTTCTTGAGATACCATACTTACAAGGTTTTGACCTGTGGTGATTCTGAATGCCCTCCATCAAAACAGTACGGATCCAGATCATCCACCTTGTATAAGCAATCCGCAAGCTAAGTATAGGTCCCTTACAGTAACGCATATCGCGATACCATGTTTACAAATGTTTATAAAGTTTTTTTTTAGAAAACTTATTCCTTTAAAAATCTTCCAAACAATAATAAAGAGATAACTTCATCTAAAATTAATATCACTAATAAGAAGGTGGAGGGGGACGCAAGAGACCATGCTCCCTCCAGCATGTCCCGGTCCAGAAATTAGAAAAAAGTACTTGCATCGCCCAGCTGGCCTTGGCTGCTCTACCTGCTAGTAGGACATATTGCAAAGTGGCGTAGCCAGGTTTGTGGTGCCCGGCGCAAGAAACTAAATTGACGCTCCTATCCCATTTTCCACGGGGGTAATTTTATGAATAGCCTACTTGCACAATTCAAAAAGTTAAAATTGGCTGTTTCAGTATCATGCCAATGGCAAGGGTCGCGCAAGGACTTGCTCGACAGGGGACAAGCTCTCCGACCGCGGGGCGAGCATTTTGAAGTCCCAACAAAGGCGATGAGTTACAGGTGTCAGACACAACTTTCAGAACATCAAGGAGAGCGCCGAAATTTTTGGCGTCTTTAGAACGCTGAAATGATTAAAAATCTAGAGCTTGTTTTGAAGGAAATTTGAAATTTTTGGTGGTGATTTTGCTTTCAAGGATCATAAAAAAGAATTGAAGAATTATCCCCACATGTAAGCAAAATCGAAACAGTTATATGGCTCACCGAATTTTGACCTACGTTCTTAGGCTCTAAGAAGAAACTGGAAATTTGCCCCAAACGTTCTTACCTTATTGCACAAAGATTTGAAAATTAAAGGCTTTGATATTGGAGAAATTTTGGATATTTACGAAAGAAAACTTTGGCTTTCAGCCTTTTAGTAATGTGAAATAGAATCATTTGGGGTATCCAATGGTCTGCCTTAGGCCTATATATTTAGGGGATGTCGTCATGGTCCCAAATTCGGACTGGCTGGATGTTATTCCAACTGAATGGAGGAGCCACTCTGGCCGGTCTCGGACAGAGTGTCTGGTGGGATAAGTCAGAGGACGAGGCTGAAGACTATCGAAGCAGAGCGCCAGCATCAGTTGGCGCGGAAGGCACTGCAAATTTTGAAAAATCGCAACCCCTCAGATAGACGAAAATGGCATTTCCTAGGGTGGTATAAGGATAAGCAGGGCATACACAAAATATTTCTACGGGGGGAGGCAAACGTAAAAATTACAGCCTGGTGGGATAATGCTTAGAGGGCGAGGCTGACGACTGTCTGAACGGGCGCAACCTTTTGGCGCGGAGCATACAAAAACTTGAGAAAACGCGACCCCAGATAGTCGGAAATGGCATTTTCCTGGCTTGTAAACCCCCCCCCCCCCCCCTTCCTTGGCGCGAAAACATTCAAGGTAGATTGCATGTAGTGAATTATAGATTTCAGATCGAAATAAAGACGAAAAGTAGTATGACGAACGGAAAGATCATGAGAAAATAGCCTTAGCCATCTTTTCATTTTATACTTGCTAATCTTACAATAACCTTGCCAGATAAATGAACCTTTACTTTTTTCAAGCAATGGGATTATAATAAACGATTGGCTTTGACGAAAAAAAGAGACGTTAAGGTGTACTCGTGGAGAAAATAATTGCTAATAATCATCTTGTTGCATATGCGGCAACAAAGTTAGAAAATAAACAGTGGACTACGCTGTAGGTTGTGGGCAGAGGCTTCTCTGCCAAAAATATACAATCATTGCCTTGAAAATCTAAGCGGAGCGCCACGATAGTTTGGCCGGAATGTACAAAAAATAAGGAATCGCCACCTCTCAGAATTCCAGAAATAACATTTTCTAGACTTGTCAGTAACTTCAAGGAGGTGTTAACTCCGAGTAGTCTTTACATAGAACTTTCATTTGCAATGAAATTTTCACTTCAGTAAGAAATGAACAAATTGCCAAGCGATCAGAAAGATATAAAATGTACCACTTCAATTTATCCAGCCAATACCCCTGCTCTCTTAAATTGTAAGATTTAAAATATTGGAGTTTAAATCTAAAAGCGCGGAATTAGTGACCATTCGGTCGTTCGATTGGTCACTAATTCCAGTCTTTTAGATTTATTTGACTCTATTGATTTAAGAGAGTGGGTAATCTGCTTTCTGTCCGTGGAATCTTAAAACGGACAGTCGTATCACCTCCATAGTTAAAATCATCTTGCAACGTTTTGCAGCTTCCGCCCGAACTATTTACCATCAGACCGTACAAAGCAAATTAATGTCCTATGAAGTGAAGCTGAGGCACGTATAATTGATTTTTATAGGCTGCCAGAATATGTGGCTAAGTCTCATTTTCAACATTTTGTTTGGGAATTTTTCATGAAAATGTTAGAGTGACTATTCTGTTTTTTTTTTTTTTTTATTTTGCGAACAAATTCTGGAAAGAATTCATACACGCATAACAGCTTTAAGTGATTTAAAGCATGCTAGATTGTTTTAGACTGATGCCAGATGTTTTTTTTTCTGCCCGAAATTCAGATCTTGCGAAAATTGGGGAGGCAGTCTCCTCCCTGCCCTACGGGCATATGGTTTAAGGGTGGTTTTCACTCTCCCTATTGAAATTGTGTCTTTACAGTATGCACCTTATAAGACACCTTTAAGTTAAAATTTGTGTTAAATATTGAACACATTTTAGGCGCGGATCCAGACATTCCAAAAAGGGGGGGGGGGTTAATTAAGAGAAACCAGGGAGTGCGAAGGAATTGCACCGCTAATTTCCTACATGTTTATTTTTCATGCCGCCCAAAAAGGGAGGGCTGAGGCCGTAAAAGCCAACTCCCCCTTCCCATTGAATCCGCGCCTTCATTTCAGCGAACTAAAAAATCTGTGAGTTGTGGGATGATGCAGCAGCAGTGCCTATCTCCGGGTAGGCTAGTTCTTGAGAACGTGTACTCCATGTACAAAAACACGCAGATACAACTTTTAGGTCTGTCGGAGCATTAATAGAGGGATCATGTGTATATTATACGCTCCCCGTGGTCCATCCCTGACGGGTGTGGAGACGTTGAATTCCACAAAAATATAAGTCTGCAAATCACTAGGTGACGAGGTGATCCGTCTTCCGAATTCGCAAGATGCTTTAAAATTTTGTTGCTTTGAAACGGCGTGAACTGTTTTATCAAAAGGATACCGTATATATATATATATATATATACATTTAACTCTGGATTCTACCTAGGTCGTCAGTCGTCTAAAATGCGACCGTAGATCGACAGTCATATTTTTCAATTACCCCCTTCATGACGTCATAAAAATATTGTGAAAAAATACCAAAATAAACTTAGAGAGCACCAGCGACAATGTATATAATATACCGTATTTACTGTATGTTTGACGTATATACACAAGTTTTAATTAAATATGTAAGGTATTGGGCAACAATTTCTCGTCTTATTACTTATGTACCCGTCAACATAGAGCCCACTTTTTCACATGCAAATATTTATAACATGATGTGTTCGAATGTCTACTTTATCATTCTTTCCGTATACGTTCTCGACAAGGCAGCTTGCTGACGAAATATAGAACTAGTACTACACCTAACTCCTTTCCTCATATGTTTGTGTTATAGTGTAGTGTGTGGTATGGTGTGTAGTCATAATTTCTAGAGCATTTTTATCTTAAATTACAAAAATTGTTGAGCGCTAGGCGCGCTTTTCTCCACATTCACATTTGGTTTAAGACTGTTTAACGCGATTTTCAGATATGTTGATGGACTAAAACATAGACATACGGGAGTATTTAAGTTTGGGGGGTCAGAAGCTTTTTTACCCCTAAAATGTATTTCTGCCCGAAGCGGGGCGTCACCGTGACCAATGGTTGGCGTGGAGCGAACAGAAAAATTTTAAAAATCGGACCCACCCGGGAATGGCATTTTCCAGGCTTAGAAGGCTCTCAGCAGTTGCTTTTTTGATCAGAAAATTGCCAGGTAAAATGTACCACTACTTTTGGATATAGTGGTCTTGTACATAGTCGGGGAAACCATAAAACGGATTTGAAACATGATAATGTATTTTACCCTCTTGCGATTCTTGGGTAATTTCAGTACCGGTATATATTGAATTCATGATAATGCGTGACTGTCCGAATCCCGACTGTAAGTGATTTTACTTCTATTAGTTACACCTTTTGAAAAAATATCACGTTACAGGGTGGTTTTAAACAAATTTTTCAAGCAGACTTAGACCGTACGTATAGACATTCTCACACTGCATCGTTATAGCATTGAAAAAAAATTAACGATACCCCATTTTTAATACCACCGCCCTTATTTGGCATAGGGGCAGGATAGATAGCAAACTACTGGGCACTTCACTTGACTGCTTGAACACCCTTCCGTCCTCAGTTGAATTAATTAATTTGACATTTGAAAACGTCCCAGCAGTTTTCAACCTTCGCCAGAATATGCTACCATTTCGGGCAATTTTTGCAAGACTACAGTATGAAGAGTGGGATTGAGCTTTTTTCACAAGCCACTCGAATGTGTCCCAAATGTTTGTCAACTTTTTATTTTCCATGAAAATTTTACTTTGAAGTTGAACATAGCAGAGGATAGCAGAGAATTGAAGGTACTAAAATAATCGGCCATTTGGGTCATTGTGTTACAAAATGATTGTTCCTTTTAAGTCGCAGGCTTCCAGATGTACCGCGATTTTTTATCTTTTTTTCGTCAATACGTTACCCTGACTAAGGGAATTTTCGATTTTCATGCGAATACTTGAAAGGATTTGGATATTCGGCCATTTTGGGCATTAAGGTGTGAAAGACTGTGAACTAAAACTCTCAAATAGTAGCTTTTTGGACTGCTCGAATGTATAGCGAATCTTTTCTTTTTAAGTTAAGATTCTCCATGAAAACTTACCGTTACTATGACGTTTCTTGGGAGGCATACGGCACCATTTTAAGATTTCCGGCATGAAAGAACTTTTGTAGCTGTCCGATTTTTTCCAAATTCCTGCCCGAATTTCCTCCAAATTCCTTCCCGAATTTAAGATTTTTGGGGTTTTCTTTTTCTTACTTTTTTTTTTTTTTTTGGGGGGGGGGGCGAGGGGGAGGAAGTCTTGTCCCCGTTTCATACGCCACTGGTCTAAAAGTGTTTTTCGTACTTTCGCAGATGATTGACTACTGCATTAGTAGTTCGTGTGGGCATTTTTCTACAGCAATATTATATCGACCAAAAATTTTGTTTTGCTGTTATCTGGAAGATTCTTTATTCCGAAACAACATCATATTGTGTAAAAAATGTTAGGCTTAGTATCTCAATTATAAGCTCACAGTAGTGGAATGGGATTATCCCCCGAAATCCGGTTCCTTGGTTTTTCACCTCAAACATATTATTTAGGAGAAAACGAACTTCTTCATTGCTGAATGATTTTTGATTATCACTCAAAGTCGAAAGGTGCAGGATAGCCGATACTTTTTAACATGATAAAGAAAGTCCTCTTTAACTACAAACATATTATGGGTCTTGCGTTTTCTTCGGGATAATTTCGTGAACAATATGATATGGTTTGCATATGCACAACTGGAGAACTCAAGATGTTTTGGGATGGGCTAGGGATAAGTTAGTTGGGAAAAGTGGGGTTGTGTGGTATGAGAACTGGGGTCGTTCTTCTATTTCATTACAATGAGCCAAAAATTGTCAGTATTTCTCGACCAAAGCCACTGAACTTTCGACGCGCGCGCGTCCAAACTGTTTCATTCAGGACATTGTTTTGGAAAACCGTCCCTTATGGCGCACCTTTTAATTCGGTTTGCTACATTCTTGACGGGATAGAGCTACACCACTTGTGATGTAAAATCTTTCATGACCTCTTTTAGTATGTGGCAAATAAATTTCATGCAAAACTTCATCATTCTTTGCGTAAAGGACCCACAGTCGCAGTTGAATGAGGAAGCTGTGTCTTCCAGCTCCCTGGTTGAACCAAATGTATACTTTATTAGCTTTTAGTATAGTAAATTTTTCCAGGCAAAGCCAAGCACACGCTCAAAGCAGTTTGTTCCCGAACCTTATGTGCATCAAAGTGGGGTTTCATGTAACAGTCTCAGTGAGTGCTAGACTAACATGCTTAAAGTGATGACTGGGATACTTGATTTCGAGCTCGTATCAGGAATTTATTTCAAAATTTACCTTTTCTCTTTATCATGAAACATGAAAAAACCCACAATAATGAATAAAGAAAAACACAATAATAACCATCTGTATTGAATACTGATTCTGTCATTTAATAGTCTACTGAAAGCTCCATGCTGTATTACAAAAGGAAGTGGAAATCCTCACAAGAAGAAAAAAAATTCAGGCGCTTCGCACTCATGGACACTTCATGAGCCACATCGACATTGATAGGCTGCAGCTAGGTTATCCATGACAGGATATCATGTAATTCTCAAATACAGTGGTTACAACATGCCACAACTGACTACAAACATAACCCTTGCCCTCCCATACATCAGGGTTCTCGGTTACCCGCCGGTTGCTCGTGAAAATGGCCCCCTCAATATCTGTCTGACACAGACCTCTGCCCTTGTCGCGCTTTATCAATCAGTGACGTTCACAAGAATTATGTGGTTGAGGGGTAAAACGGCGTCCGTCTGACATGAGGGAATACCGTGGCACCGGAAATTTGCACCATCGGACTAGTAAAAAGCAAAACTGTGTTTCTTATCAATAGCCAGTATAAAGGTATATAAAAAATGTGGATTGGAAATCTCGGGGACTGTTTTTCTTTTATTTTTATTTTTTAGTTTTTCGTCTTCTTATCAATGGGAAAGGAAAGCCTGATTTTAAAAAAGTTGCCAAGGTTTGACGACTATCCATTGTCTTGGCTAAGGGTCTGACGGGAGGGAGAAATTTGGTCTTTTTAGCGGGTTTAAATGCAAAATGGTGATATTTTTAAAACTTTGAATCCTGGGGCGCACTGTGGATAGGGGAAACCCCCTTTATCCGCAAAAATGTGAAAAGAGAACAGAGACTAGAAGCAGCAATTGCTGAAATTGCTCAACCCTTCTAAATGAAATCACCTGTTCAGATTTTTATTTATTTTGAACACAATTATGGTCTACACTTTTTACATACCTTTGTGCTAACCATGATGTAACACTTTGCACCTACCAGTTAAACAGTCACGGTGAACATCAACATTGCGCTTTAGATGTCGGTAGTGTTGCTTGGTATAGGACAAGAACAGCCTTCCCAAACTTAATTTGAAGTAACAGCTAAATCTCAAAATTATCTTTTTTCTCACCAATGTATCTGTCATTAATATTTTGGGACTTACATGTAAACCGAGCTGTTACTAGCTTCTGGTAAATTTGATTTCGTAATTGAGGAAAACTATGGTAAATGCACTTAATTCCCCCTAAAACACAAGTTATTCAACGCCTTAATGCCTGGAATGACACTAAGCTTTGATGGAGAAAATTAGAAATTTCCAACATTCTTTAAGACTTAATTCAGCTTCAAATCTTCAATTACACCATGAAAACAAGAAATGGTGAGCCAAATATAGGAACTTCCTGGATAAAGAATGATATCCGTATGCAATTATTTCCTCACACAGCAAATGGCTGTGTAACAGATACTGCATTCATTGCTGCATGATCAGTTTGCTTCCAGCATGCAGCACAAAAGAACATGTCCACTTCAGCAAACAAACTAGCCCGCGAGGCGGACGATTTTTTCGTCCAGCTCATCGCTACGAAAAATCTGAGGGGCGGGAGCCTAAAGTGAGCTGCAGCCACATAGGCGCTACGCAGGCTACAAACAAACACACTCCTTCTAAGTACACCGGAAAGAACTGAAATGGAGGGTAACTGAATTTTAAAGGAACACCAGCTGAAGGAATTTTTTTTAAAATAGCAATACTGAACTAATCCCTCGACCAATCTTCTCAAAATCTCAACATCCTTTGCCATGGCTATAATCATCCTTTTGCACAAATATACACATCTGAAGCGATTTGAAAACACTGAAACCTTTCAAAGAGAGAGAGACATTTTACCCCACAGTACCACATAAGCTATACCCACAAATACTTGTTGGGTTGAGCTAAAGAGAAAAAAGAAGAAAAGGAGCAACCCCCTCATTCAAATTTATTACCCCCTTTCAAAATACTATGGGCCCTTCCCTGTTTATAAATAAAGAATCTACTCCCTTGAAACCTGAACAGCCAAATTAATTTTTGATATGTTAAAGAGAAACATGTTATAAGCATTCTGGTGAAATTTTTGTTCATTTCCCATGTTCGATTCTCGAGGTATGAGGCATTGCATATGTGGCAAATTTTCCGCTTAGAATGAACTTGAAGCAGGTAGGCTTGATGTCATGGATTCAGATTGTTGACCTATGCTTTGTTTGTCCTGGAATTTTTATTCAACCGCAGGTGCATCGTAAGCAATGGAATTATAAGCTTTACGGGCAACTTAGCATCCCTTATCAATTCAAGGTCAAGCTAATAGAATGGAAAACAAAGAAAAGCAGATCATTGGCCAACAATCACATCTTCTTGCTTCAAGTTCACTTTTTGGTTTCCCGAAAGGGAAATCCTTTGGACTCATGCAGACAACACTTTCGCAAAACATGTGTAGGATCGTGCATTTTAGTGTTGGCTAAAGCTATGGTTTGTAAGCTCAACGATTGAAAATTATTTCATTGTTTCGCCTTGTTTTCGGCAGAATAGCACCAAGCCAAAGCCTGTCTTCATTTTGGATCATCGAGGTCGTTGTTGCTAGGGTAGATCATTGTTAAAAGGGACAGCTGTGTGAATGGCATTGCTGGACACCATTATATTGCAATGTGTGGCTTTTTGTTCCTTTTTGAAAAAAATACTATGACTTTCTTCGGGTATATTTATAATTTTTCATTGCATAATTGCATAAAAATCATATTTCGTGTCGAAAATATGTCCACATATGGGGCCGTCAGAAATATGTGTACCTTCTGTAAAATGTAGCAATCTTTATAAAGCTTTGTTCCGCTGAGCGGTTGTACATTGCTTGACAGCAGGGCATAGTCAAATATTGTCATGTTTTTACAAAGTGACTGACATTTATACATCAGGACTTTTTCAACATTTTTGCTTATAATTATAATTTTACTACTCGTTATCCATGGTAAATGTACTTTGATGCTCTCGCTAAGAATTGTGAGGTATTTATTAGTTCAAGATACAGCTTTACTTCCTATTATTTAAAGGCATGTTCTGGTGGCTTTTTGCCTTTATCTTGTAAGAAAAACAAAAATATTCCACACCATGTCCTTCAAACCCTATCACAATACCACTTTCCTAACTCAAGATATCTCACTTTAAAGATTAGTTATTTCTATTAAAAAATACCTCTGCCCTTCAACAAAGCCACAGAAAGTTATGTAATGTGGGCACATTGCTTCAAATTCCTTTTGCTTTTCTTTATAATTGAACATCCTGTTTGTCCTTGAAATTTGATACTGTTGGAATGTTTGAATATCTTTTCCTGTAGATCTAGCATTACCCTTCAACATATGTAGAGCGCAACCAACAATGTTCCTTGATATTGTCTGCAGCGGCATCACAATTATAAATAAATTGAATACAGCATCAAATTAATGTGCCACAATGACATCACAGATTTCCCATGATGCATCAAATCCCAAGAAAAATTTCCAATATTTTAAAAATTTGTATCTTCCAAATGCTGTAAGCTATTGAAATGCAGTTTTCACCTGTTGAAAGAGAAAATTTTTCTGTTTATTTTGAAGTTAACGAATTTTGTCTCCAGAACATGCCTTTAAGTGGAAGGCATTGTACCGTCTAAAAGGTCACACGTCGGGTCGGCTTTTCGACCGCAGTTACGTAATAGCATGTACAGTGCATGCATTCGGGTCAGTTAGTGGTTGTGACATTATATCAACAGAGAACAAAGTAAAATATTGCCGTGTTTCTTGCATAGAGGCTAACATTTATTATTTATCGATTTGTACATCAATACTTTCACAAAAATTTTGTTTTAAATTATTTTTAAAGCTTTGTCTCCCATTTGGAAACTTCAACGATACCTTTGGTACAAATTGTTAGGAACTTTTTGGCCAAGATACACTCTTTACTCCCTATGATTAAGTAGAAGACACTGGACTTCCAAATAGGTCACTTATCCGGACGACCTTTCTATTCTTTATCGCAGTGAAAACACAGGCGTGACTTTCATTGAATCATTTCGTCGCGTCACTTAAACCATGGAAGTACCAAACCGGATCGGGTTACCGAGTCTCACTCGCTATTTTCAGAGCTTAAAGTTAGACCCGAAGAAAAACTTTTGCAATTAGGCTACTTTGTTTAATAAGCTGTTTGTTGTTTGAATCTCCGCGTCAATGTCAAGGGAAAACACATGTTTTCATGCAAAAACCTGTGATAACCCCTGAAAAAAACATGTGAAAATCTGCAAATTTTGAACTAATTGCCTCACCTGTTTTTGTAAGGGTTCCATTGATATTAGTTACTATGAAAATTATACCATTGTATTTTCTAATGATTTTCTTGCCAACCACATTTTGTAAGTATTTAAAGCCGTCCATTTTCATCGCCTTACAAACCAGAACCTTTCTTTGTATTACTGATTGTTTTTTCATGTCTCACAAGTTAATATGAAAATATGGTTAGAAATTGTAATTCATGTGTCTTTCATTTTCTGCCCCTGGTTTGTACTTTAGTTTCATGTATTTCCGAAGTATTGCCAAAAAATCAAATTTCTGGTTCAATAACTCTGAAGATAACAACTTCAACCAGCCCAAATATTACAGATTAATTAACTGTTCATTTGTTTCCTTTAAACAACACCTCAAAGCCAAGTTCAGCCCAACTCACAAAAACTGACAACTAATAGTGGGCCATCAAAGCTCACCTACACCTTTGAAGGGCCAAACATCTCACCCCAAACTACAGTTTTGGTACCCGGGTACCGAAATTCTCAATTGCTCAGCTATTTGATTGACAGCTAATGTAGTCAATGCAAAGTGCCAAAGCTTATATTATACAGCAGGAGAATGTTTTGATTATATAAAATTGAGTTTTTCTACACTCACCCTGAAGCAATAAACTGAGATTGTATCTAGATGAGGATGAATTTCAGACAATTGTGGGAGGGGCTTCAGTTAGAAGGTTAGGAGAATTGGTACTGTTTGGGGCGAGAGAACTGGGCCTTTAAATTCATTCAGTAGTTATGACCGCAAACTTCGCTCTTGGCCTATAATTTATCAAGTATATCTCTTCTCACCTCCCCTGAACCCATCCCTTGAAGGTTATTTTGGACTGCCCACATCTGAAGAAATATTTCTCCCTTCTTTCGGGAAACTTTTCATACTTGGTTTTGATTATAGAAAATGTGTCAACTGTCAACTTCCATTGCCTATAATACCTCGATAATCGAGTATGGAAAAAAGGAATGAATCTTTCCCCAAAATGCTAAGGATATCTTCCTTTTTGACATATCAACATAAATTTGGCTCTGGGCTATTCTTTTAGAGGCTAACGTCGCTTCTGACATGGGTGATTCTATAAATAAGGGTACCAACTTGTGACATAGAAATTTTGGAGCCAAGTCCAGAAATTAGACTTTGAGGTGTAAAAACATTTTCATTCTTCTCAAGTTATTTATCGAAAATGGTGTTGTGCAAGCCATTTTTATGGATTTCCGAGTTTCGTACATCGTCTGGATTGTCACATTTAGAGAAAATTATTTGTTCCCCGTATAAAGGGGACATGAATACTGCATTGATTACATTTAAGGCACTTCTGGATATTTTATACAACATTCAAATACCTCCTTTGGAAATTTGGACGATGTAGAGCTGAAAACTTTATAATTTCCTTGTTACAACCATCATATTATTTAAATTTTGTGAGTGAAATCACCGGTCCCGATATAATTAAGTTCCCTGTGTAACTAGGACGGGTGGAAGATGAAAATGGAATTGTGTGTTGCATTCGGGAATTTGAAGAAGTTGGCACGTGGCTTACACTGCATATACTAAAAGTCATATGGAGAAATAAATTCCAGGCCGAAATGTTTGAAAACATAGGTTTAGGATATACCTTTTCCTTCGATGCAAAGGAGTGTCACAACGTAAATTTTCCAGGGAACGTACATACTTTCTCTCAAATTGCAAATCATATTTCCCATGTTTGCGTGAATTCCTCCCTTCAAACTTCTTCTAAAATCTTGCACAAACTTCAATAACCCACCAGAGCTAAGAGAATCTAACAATTTTTATGGAAAATATTCCCTTAGGTATGATGCCAATGCCCCCGTGTTAATGGGGACATGAAAATTTACAAGGAGAACAAAGTGTTGTTGGGCCCCTGAGGCAGAGGTGATGCGAATTTTTCGTACAAAAACAGTTTAATAGTGAAAATTGATATATTGTATTATATATTTCAAAGTCATTGACTGAATTAAATCTAAAAATAAGAGAAAACAAGTTTTTGAAACGGCAGGTTTACATGTCACACTTTTTGACTTAAAATGTGCAAATTTTTTATCAATTGTCCGTCATGATTTCATCGTTTCGCAAAATTTTGAATATTTTTTGTAATGATCAATCCAGCTTGATGATATTGATGGAATGAAAAGATCAGAGTATTCAACTTCAGACGTAAGTACATGACCACCATTTGTTCGGTTTATCACAACACAAAAATTTACAAGTAAAATTGGCAGATAAATAACAAAATGTGTGATAGGGAGTGCACTTAGAAACCCGTTAGGGCTTATCGTGAAGTGTCACTTCCTAAGAGAAAAAAAAAGCAAACAAAAAGAGTTGCATAAAAAGAAAGCAAACGCTACACGTAAATAAGCTATAACTACTATAAACTAATTACTCCAGGCCTAGTAAAACTCCCGTCCCCACCCCAGAACAAAGGCAACTCTGCCACTCGAATTAAAAGTACCCTATACACTGGAACTAAACGAGGTGCGGATAAATCTTCTCCTTCTCCTTCTCCTTCTCCTTCTTCTCCTTCTCCTTCTCCTCCTTCTTCTTCTCCTCCTTCTCCTCCTCCTTCTAATCTTAATCTAAATCTAAATCTAAATCTCAATCTCAATCTCAATCTCAATCTCAATCTCAATCTCAATCTCAATCTCAATCTCAATCTCAATCTCAATCTCAATCTCAATCTCAGTCTCAGTCTCAATCTCAATCTCAATCTCAATCTCAATCTTAATCTTAATCTTAATCTTAATCTAAACTGGCAGGGCTTTAAAAAAAGGTAGAGCAAATAAGCCAGTGAATGGATCCCAAGCAGGTATTGCGTACTCTAAATGAGGTGTGACCGAGCTGGTATAGGCCATAGTTTTGAGCTGCTCGTGGCAGTTGAAAAGATTCCTTTTTATGAGGCCAAGTACCCTACTCGCTTTAGTAGTGGCATGAGTAACTTGCGTATCCCACTTCATGTTGTCTTGAAGATGGATACCGAGATAGGGATGACAGAGAATTTTAAACGGCCAAACCTCTCACCCCAAACTACAAATTTGGTACGGGGTACCGAAATTCTCAATTGGTTCAGCTCTTTGATTGACAACTAATTCAAAGAATTCAGAGTACCAAAGCTTATATTACACAGCATGAACGGTATGAGAGTGTTTCGATTATATAAATTGATATTTTCTATACTCACCTTCAAGCAATAAACTGAGATTGTATCTGGATGAATTTCAAACAATTGTAGGAGGGGCTGCAGTAAGAAGGTTAGCAGAATTGGTACTGTTTGGGGTGAGAGAACTGGGCATTTGGGTCACATCACCCAACTTGTGTGGAATAGTGGATCTACCTGTTGATATATGCATGACCTAACACTTGCTATCATTGTATTGTATTGTATTGAGAAGATTTCCACAATGATATATACATACTTATGATACAGTATCTACATTAGACACTAAATTGTGGGGGAGGTCTGAAAAAAGCTTAAAAGCTTGTACAGGCAGACCCCCTGTATCGGGTACCTTAAGGGCACAATATATATATATATATATATATATATATATATATATATATATATATATATATATATATATATATATATATATATATATATATATATATATATATATATATATATATATATATATATATATATATATATATATATATATATATATATATATATATATATATATATATATATATATATATATATAAACATGACGGAGAAACTCTAAAACAACGGTGCTACAGAACTGAAAGGCTGGATCTCCGAGGAGATACAAATAGCGGAAGGCTAGAATTTAGATAAATTAAACAGCCAACAGGTATATATATATATATATATATATATATTGGAAAAGGATTACTTATGAAGAAATAAGAGAATAAGAAGAAGAAAATCAACAAGTTAATCATACATCACTACTGAGCATATAACACCATCTCGTCAGGTTAATCCTTGGCTGCGTTAAGCAGATGATCCTTAAAGCACTTAGAAAAACTACTAGTTGACGAGCAGGCTTTTAATATATTTGGGAGACCGTTCCAAAGTATTAAAGTACACTTGCCACTTGTTTTGCCAAGCAAGATCTTTCTGTAGATCCTCAGAATCCTTGATACTTGAGATAGTATTATAAAAGAGGCAGTAATCCGGAATCAATCGAACAATGGGTTTTAAATTATCAGGCAGATCATTTATGTACGGAAGAGAGAGGAGGGTCCTAAGACTGTGCCTTAGGGCACACCAGAGTTCACAGGGAGATAAGAAGACTGAACTTCGAGAACGGCTTTCTGTTCTCTCCGAGATAGATAAGCGTTTATTCAACAAACAAGTTCTTTGTTTATACCACAATATTATAATTTGTTGGCAAGTCTATGGTGGGGGACAGTATCGACCGCTTTACTACAATCAGGGATGACAACATCCACTTTCTTACGTGTATCCAGGGAACCGGCCAAGTCATCAACTGTTAGGACAAGCTGGGCGTCACCAGTGTTGTAGTGCTCGAGACCGGTCTCGGTCTCGACACCCTGTGGTCTCGGTCGCGGTCTCGGTCGCGGTCTCGGACCCTTGCGGTCTCGGAAATTGTCCTGGTCTTGCTTCGAGACCGGCCAAAAATTTATTGTTTTATTTTTTGTTTAAATAAGATACATAATGTCTAAAAATAAAAATTGAAGTGTTACGTACACTGTACGATGCATCTAACTTTACTTATGTATTTATTCATCTTTGAAGTGAGTGCTTTTTGTCCATTGTTATTCTATGATGGACAATTTTAGCCTACCCTACCAGTGAAGTACACAGGGAGGGTTATTGGGCCATGCTACCCCACCCCTTCCTCACAGAAGGTAGCATATGTGGCACCAGATTTCACTTTTACAAAAAAAAAAAAAGAAAATCAAAGGGGACGGGGCCATCCCGTAGGCTCATTTCGCAGCCGGTAAAGACATATGAGAAAGGGGAAGGGGAGTGGAGGATGCTCAGGTGCGATGAGCAATAGTTTTACATTTATCATGCAACAGGTGTTAGGGGGAAAACCTTTCATAGTCGGGAGTTCGGACAGTTACATACACAATTGCATTAATTCAGCGGATCTTGAATTCAGCCAAGAGTTGCAATAGGGAAACATTAACATATTTTCGATTCCGTTGTAGTTTCCCCAGTGAAGATTAAATACCATTTCATCTAATGTTATGGTACATTTTGTGATAAATTCCTGATCTCTTAGCAATTTGCTGGTTTTTTATTATTGCAAAGGAAAGCTAAATATAAAGACTACTTAGATACACTTTTAAAAACATGATAACGCAATTTTCAGCCATCTGAGGAGTAGAGATTTTTCAAAATTTTCTTTGCTCTCCACGCCAACTGATAGTGGCGCTCATCATAGACAGTGTTGTATTTATGGAAGAATTACATTTTTCGTGCATAAAAGTAAAATAACTGACATGCACCCGTGTCCCTAAGCCCATCACTGATGCTCTTTTATTTTAACTCCTAAAAGTATGCAATTTAAAAACAAATTTTACATCAAAAAGGTACCGGTAGCGTGCATGGTATCTGATTGCATGTAAAGACACAAAATGCTCAGTTTTACCCCATTAACCAACACAATTCAACTTTCAGGACTATTCCTGTTAAATTAAAAGTCTTGCACAATTTTGCATTTAAGCTCCTTGAAAAGGCTAAGAATTTTCAAAGGGGGAAAGGAAAAACCTCCCTCTTAGACCCCTTCCCTTACCGGCAATCACTCAACATATTGCATCCCCCCCCCCCCCTTCAGAGAAAAAGTGCCTTACTGAACCTCACCTTGATAAACTCATAGACTGAGTTTTCTTTTCAAAAACGCCAATTGCTTTGAAAAAAGGGTAATCATTGAGGAAATAAATGTTCATGTAATGGGTCCACACACTCCATCTATAAGCGCTTAAAGGCCCAAATTTCTCACCAATTCTCCTAAACTTCTTATTTATGTCCGTCCCACACAGTACAGTTCATGCTGTGTAATATAAGCTTTAATACTCTGCATTGTTTGAACTTGCCGCCAATCAATAGGTAATTTTTGTAGACTACTACGATAATTGTAATTTGGGGTGAGAGGACAGGCCGGGTATGTTTATACTGTGACTCTGATTTGATGAGCAGGACCACCTGGACCGTACTGGACGGGGGCCGGGTAGGGGCCTGCCACCCCACAAATGGTCATTATCTTCCCGAATCGGGCGGACTTTGGTCCCTTAGTGGGGCAGAAATTATGCTATGGGTGGGCACCTGGAGACAGGAAAAGTCACCTTCCCCTGTGAGAAAGAGTTCTGTACGTCAATGATGGCCATATTAGAAGAAAAAAACTTGGATTAGTGTTTAAAAGTTATTTATTCTATGTTTGGTCGGGCAACTGGAGGCGGCCTGATTTGGCATATGACCATAACCATAAGGGACTCTTCTTCTCTAGGGTGGTGACCTTTTGCAATTTTCCAGATCCCCAACAAGGGCATAATTTCTGCCCCACTGAGGCACTGGGAAGTCTGCCCGATTCAGCCTGTGGCGGAGCTAGGGATTTCGGTCAGAGGGGGCAAAATGGTCTGCAGGGGCGCTTCGAAGGAGTTAATACCCTGAGCCTCAGCACGATCGAAGCAACGGCTTTTCAGACTTTCCATTTGATTTGCTGCACATGGTAGAAGACTCCTTTGCCATTTCTCTTCAGCAAGTTTCTCTACTAAAACATGTTTAAATTTTCTATCCATGGGCCTCTGCAGAAGAACATTGAGGGAGGCCGGGGCACAATTCTTTTAGGAGGAAACGTTCCACGCCACCATGAGTTGGCGCGGAACGCCAGAAAATTTTGGCCCAAGATGCCTCTCAGATCTCTGGAAAAGCATTTCTAAAGCCGATTTACCGCATATAAATAAGGGAAACACCGAGTGAACTGTTAAGAAATGTTGATGTTAATTTTTCTTCGTCTTTTTCTTTATGTTTTCTTCGTTTTTTCAGGTTTTTTATTTTCCAGGGGAGGGCAAGTTCCCCCCTTGCCCCTACCTGCGGTCGTCCATGTTTCTATCCCTTTCTTTCACATTCTAGTAAAAAGACGGTCATTATATTTCATGTTATTGTCAGGTCTCGATTTAATATTTTAATGTAACAATGGGCTACTTAGTGAAGATAAAGATGAAACCTGCTAGAGCTTAATAGCAAGCGGGGGGAGTTAGGGAAATAAATCACCGTTAGGTGTACATTTTTGGCATCTGGCAATCAAGATGAGTGCACGAAAAAACATTAATTGACGTAATTTACATCATATGACCACTCTGAAATAGCTATTAATTAAGTACATTGCAAGAAATAGCCAAGACAAAAGGTGTGCTTGGCTCTCTACTTACCGAATTCATGATAAATAGAAGTAGCCTAAACACAGGCTTATTAGATGCAATTTTCTGGCTTTTGAGACCACGAAAGTACAGAAATAGGCCTTTTTCCATGGGATTATCGTGCAGTGACAGCCATTTATCATGAGAATGGTCACTTGAAGAAAAGCAAAGGTACAAAGGGGTGAACCCCCTTCCCCTCCGAGCTCCCTCAGTGGGGATTTGCGCATTGTCTCACTGAACCCATCTGATATGCATTACCATTTTTCATACATTGAGTTTTATCAATAACTGAGAAATTGCAGGCATGTACCTCCTATTTCATGGCTGGGTACATGTAGCTAAGAACACTCAGGAAGTGCCGTTTCCGGCCATCTGAGGGGTTTGTAAAACCAAAACCTTTCTTTTATGCCCCGCGCCAACTGATGGTGGCGCTCTGCTTAGATAGTCACACACATAAATTTCCTGAAAGTTGGAAAGTCTGCGTTTAGCAAAACTTAGTGCCCTCCCTGGAAGTGGTTTGCCCCCCCCCCCTGCTCTGCAAGTCTGGTTACGGGCCTGCCCTGTATTACAGAAGATGACCCTTTTCATCAGAATAAAAGGCAGATAGTACAGATACTGGTGACTGTTTGAGCATTTTGTTATCTGGGCCTTAAAACAACGCTATTAAATTATGTATTTTACCAGTAATGGTGCAAGATTAACGTATATTAAAAGCTGAAAAGGGCGCACAGACGATTTGGGTCCGTCGGGGGGGGGGTGGTCGCCCCCCCCCCCGACCGTATGGCAGCTCCGCCACTGCTTCGAGTTCGAAGCATCGCACGTCACAGTGTTACACAAGCACAGTATTAGTTCGCCTCAGTTATAGTCAGTTCGTAGCAGTACGGGCTGGCGTATTACGCCACCGAATCCTTCGCGAATTAGGAGTACAACACTGTGGCCCAGTTCAGCGGCGTGCGAAATAGGGGGCGGGGCCATGCCCACCTCTGTACATAGTCGGGGGAAACAACCCAGTCGGGGGAATTTATACACGGGAGCAATTCCCTTTTAATAGTAATCTCCACCTCCATATCAGTCGGGGGGATGAACATACTGGCCCCCCACCTCAAAAAACCTGCGCACGCCACTGGCCTAGTTATAGTCTAGCCCAGGTGCCAGTACAGTATTTCTTATAAAAGGAATCAGCCATTTCATCCAAGCTGTGTTTTAGTTTATAGTCCCCGTCAGGACATTGGTTCATAATTGTGGACAGACTCATTGTTGGAGGAGTGAACCAAATCAGAAACCGACTAAATTTTGAACTGTGAGTGTTTGATACTTTATACAGTTGCAATTGTGTTAGGAGTCAATCATTCATATGTGTTTTCAATGAGAATATAATATTTACAATTATCAATCACCCTCCCAGATACAGTTAATCCTACGCCTGAATTTCCTCTCTTGGAATGCACTAGATTGCCCCATTTTAAGTTAAAAATTGCAAAGCTCCCTACCATGGGGAGGGGACCCCCTCCCATGCCCACCCCCTTCTGCTACATACTTCGTGACCTCGCCCACAACACTCACTCACACGCTTGAATTTCAAAACGCACCCCTTGAAAAAAGCTGGTGACGGCCCTGTAGTAGGCAAAAAGGTATTTAAAATTTTGGACAGTTTATTTGGGGCGATGGGTATTGTTTAACAAGAAATTTCCGAACTGGCTAACGATAACCGTAATCCCTAACCTAACCCGAACAAAGAATACAATCGATACAATACAATTGCAACAGCCAATCAAGAAGCCACTTGTTAAACAGTGCGCATCTGCCCGTTTATTTTCCTATGCAACATGTACATTCCCTGGTCTCGGTCTCGACACCCTCTGGTCTCGGTCTTGGTCTCGGATATGCCGGTCTCGACTACAACACTGGAAATAGCCCCCTTGAACATTCTCGTAGATAAGCATTATGCTTATTTTAGTGTATTGTCATGTTGATGTGACGAAAAGGGGGGGGGGGGCTGAGGCCGTAAACCACTCCCCCACCCCACCCCCACCCCCATTGGTCCCGCGCCTGCCCTAGTAGCACTTGCATTGATCTTTACTACACGTACACGTTGTGTACTCCTCCGAAGAATCGCAGAATGTCACGGACTTCCTATGAAATCCGTGCAAAAAGTAGGCCTACTGTTCATGGCGAGGAATTCCTTTGCACCTACTGATCTTGCTGGGTAACTCTGACTGTTTTCCCGCTCACTTTGTGCGCGCCCTGCTGGATGTCGTCTGCTACCTGGATTCACCGCGCGCCTGGATTTCAAGGCCGGATTTGTTTTAGTAGTATGCTGAAGGCCAACTAATGCTTAAACACAAATGGTCTCTTATTATAGAAACCGCATCACGACTTCCATTCTAAGCCGGGGAAAAAATAGCTACTATAGGCTCGACTGCTGTACACACTTCTTGTTATGCGACGGGTTCAGTAAATTTCACATGTGCAAATCTTTGACATCTGGAGTAAAATGACGACTATTGGAATATACCACGAGCTCGATGAGGTCGAAAATTCTATAAGTGTGGGGAATGACAGTAGCCCCTCTAGGCTAACGTTCCATAGAACGTTTTTTCGTGCTCAGGAACTTCAGACAAGAGCGTGCATGTTGAATGCGGACCCTAAAGTTACTAGCCTAGTACTAGCATGGCATTAACGTCTAGCAAGTTGCAACGTTAGGCCCAACAACAGCCCCAGATGGTTTCTCGTCCCTTCGATCGGCGACGTAGGCTCGACGGCCCGGTCTTGTACTACTACTAGGCTATCCTCTGAAAGTCCAAGGAGCAGAACTTCTCCAGTGGGTCACGAAATGCACGATGTCTGGTCGAAATGATCTAAGTCTGATCTTCCCTTCGAATTGAGACAGAGATGCACTAGGCCTAGCAATTATGAGAACAACTTCCAACCTTACGAACGTTACTTATGAGTCGGAAAAGTGACAGGTAGCCTACTCACTGATTTTATTCTACTAACCCAGCCAAATGTTAAGCCACAGAGGTGGTTCCTAATTAGCCTAGGCCCGTAGTAGCCTTAGGCCTAACGTTAGTCAGAATCCAACAATAGCCTAGCTACCAACCAGCTGATTATGGCCCAGTTCTCTCACCCCTAACAGTCAACGGTTAGGATTTTCCAAACCTTCATTTAATAAGCTTAATAAGTCCCTTCCACAATTGTCTTGAATTCATCCTCTTCTATTGCAATGTCAGTTTATTGCTCCAGTGTGACTAGGCCTATATGAAAGAGCAATGTATATTGGCTATGCTAAATCAAAACACTCAGTAGGCCTAGACTAGGCCTAACGTTACAGTTCATGTTGTGAAATAAAAGATTTGATAGGCCTACTCTTCATTGTTAGCACCAATCAAAGACTGTGCTGATCCAAAAATAACTTCTGTAGACTACTACAAATTAATTTGTAGTTGTGGTGAGGGGATAGACCTGTTAAGGTTAAAAATTTAAGATGCACCTTTTGCTTCAGAAGATTCCAGTAGCTTACTCTGTGTACTGTCCAATGTGCATCTAAGAATAATAGCTCTAGCCTAGGGGCCTAAGGCGAATACCATTTCAAGATTTTTTACATGCAATGCTTAAATGCAAGATCTGCGTACTTTACGGCCTGTGCAGTTGCCATGTAATAAGGCTGTTTATTAATATTAGTCCAGTGAGTACCCACACGTTTTCTAAGTTTACAAGAGAGTCATTTTGGTTAGTCCGATAACACTGCTGACCTGACCTAGGCCTGGCTCAGGCTATTTTACTTCACTGGCTATACCAGAGAATTGCAAACACCCCTTAAAATGCACCTTGGATGTACGTCTTGGATACCACCCTTGAATAGAAGTCCTAGGCCTAGATACAGATCTGTTTCATGGAACCCCTATAGGTCTACAGTAAATGTCTAAAAGTAAAATGCCAAAATAAAAAAGAACATCATCAATTCATCATCTCTTTTAAATTATACATGGCAATCTTTCCATATGAATACTCAGTGTTCTCATTAGGCCCCCAAACCCAAGAGTTCCTGAACCCTCAACTTTTTTTTCCAAGAGTCCCATCAAATTTCTGAGGGTCCCATCTTTTTTGAAAGAGTCCGAAGATGAAATGAAGAAATGGAAAACAAACATGGTTGAGCAAAACAAATGTTTTATTTTAAACATCTCCGCACAATGTATGACCAAGCAGAGTAACTGAGCTGATGTGCAGAATCAAGCCCTTCATGTGCCTTGGCTTTAGGACAGAGATTCACCCCAAAACATTTCACCCACTTTAACCTACTTCAGATGAAAAAAGAGGTCATCAACTTTATTAATATAGTAGCTTTTAAAACTTATGATAAACTGAGCAAATTTTGAGGCTTCTTAAGTCCTTTCATAAGTTGTCGAAAGCGTGAACCTATCATCCCCTCAGTGGCCCTTCAAACCTGACTTAAAGACAGTGCTCTAGTACATTCTACTGTACTGGTATTCCCTTCCCTTCTCAAGGTAGCCAGCCCAAAACGTAAAAGTTAACAGGCATAAAAATTATCTAGATGACATTCACTTCATTAAATTTTTTCACGGCATGTGTAAAATACTCAAACCTTTACTTCAGCAGTGTCTTGTACGATATGTTTTCCTTCAGAGTTGCTAGCTTGCTTTGGCTCCTGTGCTATCCTAACAAGGTTTTACATTAAGATTTCTGAGCCTAGCCCTAGTCTTGAAGGCAAACTTGCATTGATCGGCAGTTGCCGATTTGGAATGCAATGTGGCTTGACGCAAAGTTTCTTTGCATGCAGTAGAACCGTACAGAATGGAATAGTGAGTTATGCAACATGAACAAAAGCATGAAATATTTACGCAGTGATCTACTGTATAATTTCAAACAGTTTTTACAGCCTTAAATATTCACCCTTTTTAGGAGTTTAAACAGTGATTTGAGAATGTACGTAGAGAATGTCTGACTGAGAATAATGTAAAGATTGATCGTTCTGTGGACATTCAAAATGACACAATACCTGCTGAAATTTTGCATAGCAAGTCTGCTATTCAAGATTGAATGATGTATCGCAATTATCAATTTTTCCTTGTTTTTGCATCGCAAATTGCGATGTAAAACCGATCAAATTGCTCCCTGAGCACTGACGCTCCGCAATTTCCATTCAGATGTTCTGCCGTGATATTTGCAACACGCCGCTGCATTAAACTACTCTGTCATTATTGACAAGTGATGGTACTCTAAGCTGGACAACAGCGCAGAGGATGATCTAGTTCGTACGTAGCACCGGCGATATCGCAGAACGGGCCACATTACTAATATAGATCTAGTCAGAGAAAGTTTTCTGGTCGAGTCAAACACGAACCGCGGTGATAAGAAACTTCGGTATGCAGATTTCCTACATGGATTTTGTGACGTGACATCGACAATGAACATTTCAAGGCAATGGGTTCGTGTGAACTTTTCAACACAAAACTTTCTATGCCTCCTTGCCAAAATTTTACATGCGTTTTGCAAGCAATTCCTGTGCGTCCCACGGACGCACAGGATTTTGTTTCAAGCGTCTCGAGTCAAATTCGCGCGTCAGGGACCTGGGAGCTCGGGTTAGTGAGAACCCTGACACTTTTGCTAATATTGTCATGTCAAATAAGGCCACCAACTGGAAGTACATTGCCATGTGAGCTGGAGGTTTTGTCATTCAATCAAAATCTTAGTCTAAGCTGTAGAGCCTGGACCTGTGTAGTGTCTGTTTCAGAGACTACACCTTAACTTTAGGCGTAGGCCAGGAAGTCTTTTTCCCATTTTGGGGAAAATCATAAAACTGGTGCAGCATTGTTATGAAGTGTCCACATCAAAAAATGGTTCATAAAAAAGTGCCAATGGGCATTTCCCAACAATTGCCGACTCTGAAGTTTAAGTGAGTTGGGACTGCCACTTGCTGCACAATCATGGTGAGTGTGGGAACTATGTAACTAAAAACCTGTATCTCATCAAGGTTGCATTGTGAAAGAATTTATGACCCCCTCGACGGGCTACAGTATTTCAAATTCGATCCTACAGACTACGGTAGCCTAGTAATTGGTTCTGCCTAAACAGGAAAATCGCAAAGGAAGCACACCACCCTGGAGAAGTGATTGGAAAGCCCTTACTGTACAGAGTTCAAGTTTTCAAATAAAAAGAATGAGGGAAAAATTTGATTTGTTTTTCTCCCATTTGATCACAAAATAACAAATTATTGCATGCATCCCCACAAAAAGAAGTGGGTGGGGAAGTGAAACATACCTTTCTTGCTGCGCATAATCCTTAGGCTTCCCTTATGTCAGGCTAGGTGTACCCCACCTCACTCAGAATTCATTAATCAGCTCAGTGTGTGGCACTCTGCGGTTAGGCAAAATGAAAAGAAGAAGAAAAAAAGAAAAAAAACAAACACCTAGTAAGGGCTATTACTTAAGGAAGCTGTACCTATCTTTGCATCTTGATCAGTTGTAATGATAGCAATTTTTTGATGTAAAGTTACTGTTCATATTGTTGTTTTGTATCCAAAACCAGAATGCAACATGGACAGATTTCAGTGGTACCATATTTTATAACAAAAAATGCCTCAGGATGATGTCCCTCATCTGTCACTCACTGGTCAAATGCTCACTGAACATGTTGGGAAAGTGTGTTTTTGTGCTTTTTTTTGATAAATAATTCTTGGGAAATTTGCTCGGACTTCCAGATGGTGAACACAGACATTCTTGGGACCTCCTGCCAAGAGAATTTGGCTTTTGACCTCTGGTGACCTCAGCGAATCATTTTGAGAATTCTTAGAAAATTTGCGCGTTGACCTCTGGTGACCCATATATGAGAATATGACCTTTGGCCCCTGTCAAAAACAATTAGGTTCCCTTTTCTGAACATAATACATCCACATGCATATGCATCATTTGAAATTTTGTCCAAGTTCCTAATTCAAGATGAAGGAGGTACTTTGGTTGCGAGGATTTTCCCCCTGGTGACCTCAGATGACCTTCGATCTTTGTTTACCTAACCTGACCTCTAACTCCATGAAAAACAATGTTCTTCCTATCAAGTTAACAACCAGTTAAACCACTGGTGACTTTAAATGACCTTTGGCTTCCACCAAAAGCTAGGGTTTTCCGTCAACAATATTTACAACTTTTACCAAGTATGAAAAGTGTCTATCATTGCTAAGAATGCTATCCAATGTTTCAATCAAGGAGGGGTAAGGGGGAAAATCTCCACTTTCCCGAAGAAAGGGTAAATTCCTCCCCTTTCATTTCCATAAAAATGAAAAAAAAAGGCCAGTATATTGCTTTCTTATCTGGGAAGATAACACCTTTGCAGCAATGTTTGGACTTATGCACTTATCAATTGCATCCCTGACACACCCCTCCCCCCTCCCCAGACCAGGGGATGGTCAGGTCTTGGCCGGGAACATCATTTTTGAAAAATTTGGCAAGTCCCCAGGCAGAGCCTGCCATGTCTGTGTCTGTGAAATCCCAGAACAAGTCCTGACCCTGTGGGGACAAAACTTCTGTGAAGTCCCAGCCAAATCCCAGCTCAAAGCCTGACCATCCCAGCATCTAAGGGGGTCGGTTGCAATTACATTACATAAAAAAACAGCCTTCAAAACTCTTCCAATTGCACCTCATAGGGGCCTTAAAGGCTAGCAAACTTTTGCCTCTGAACCCACCTGTGACTTTGGCCAAGGGCACTGTCAGTTTGGGGACTTTGGGGTTGGCAAGTAATAACCCTTTGTTTGGTGAAGCACCATAACAAATCAGCTGGTGGAACACTGTTGAGAAACATTAATTATTGTACAAGACATTAATGGGATTTTCACAATTTACATTACCCTTTGAACTGTACCTCTCAACGTGACTAACTAACAAAACAAATATGAAGTGTTTTCATTCAGGTCTATCTTGGGATACCTAGTTTACAAGGTTATTAATCTTTTGCCCTTAGTGCCCTCAAATGAACTTAACTATCCAAAACAAAGGGTTGTTCCTCTCGACATGACAGGGTAACAAATTAGTGTGGGACATTCCTATTTTGAGGTGGATATATTTACAAGCAGCACCAAAAGCCACACACACATAACACATGCATAAACATACATAACATAACAGGTTGAAGGGCAAAGGAGGGCCAAGTCCCCATAAGATGCCCTGAAGTCCAAACCCTATTCAAAAGTTAAACCACCAAACCAAAACAAGCAGCGCCAAACCATCAGATTCTACCACAGTCATGGAACTTGTCAATGTTAACCTTATTAAAGCGGGGTCCGTTAGTTTCCGCCCTCGCTATTTTCCGCCCGTTACTTTCCGACCCTAAAAATCTTAGGGCGGAAAGCACCGTTTGAACTTACATGTGTTAAAAATAACTGCTAACTTCAAATTTCAAATCCAAGTCAAAGAAAACAATGAAATTTGTGGATAGGCCTAAAAATTTTTCAGCATCTTCATCGAAAAGAATGAGTTGTATGACCTTTTTTCTAAACGGCGTCTAGTCACAGACTCGTATTTTTTTACGTATAGGTAGTCCGCTTGTCTATAGGTAGGCTTATGTTGATTGTGTGAACAATTGTTCCCAGCACGGAATACCGTATACCTGTACGTAAGTACGTATTAGTATACTGAAGTCTACAGTGAGAACGTTCCTTGAAGAGACGTCAACATGGCAGTAACGGGCGTCGCATTGAATAGTAAAAGACATCGATGAAGTTTGAAGTTTTAAGAAAAAGTTGATGGAATCCTCATTTGACGAAAGTACCACTGAAAACATATTTTCATATTGTTTTCTACTAGAAATTCAAGGGGCGAAAAACACCGTTTTTGAGGGGCGGAAAGTAGCGAGGGCGGAAACTAACTGTAACCTATTAAAGCAGTGTACTGATGGCGAGTTAACTACCCATTCTGGCAGACAATTCCACTCGTTGACAAGTTTTTCCCCCAGTCTTAAAAATTAAAAAAGTAGTCAAGTATAACAATGCAATCAGCCTGGCAACTATAAATTCGAATTCTTACCCCATCAATAGAGTCAAGATGTAACGCGTAAGTGCCACGATGCCGGCCGGACTCTGTGTACCGCCGTCGACTCTCATGAACGGTTTGTTTACAAACTGAATTTTTATATACAGCACTACTGCGCCCACAAATTTAAAGTTCCCGCGGTACGAGGCATCATCTCTGTTAAGGACATTTCCACTTGTACATCGATGCGAGTTGTTGCTTTAGCCAATGTCTGCCATATGAATATGAAAGATTTGAGACTTCAGCAACGGAAATTGTAATTTTTGAATGTATATGTAGTTAAATTTTGGAAGTTTTAAATCTTAAAATGGTGATACCGGTAAGTACTCTGGTGCTGTATTTGTGTACCCCCATATATATACTTGGGTGAACCGCGCGAAACTCGGAATTAAATCAGTATTAGTAATGTAGTAACGCGGGAGTGAATGCACTGGGCAACACTATAGATCAAACATGCACCACCACCGTACCAGCGCAGCTAATGATATGCCTGCCATCGCGGCGCCAGCGCTCTGATATTTATATAGTGCACCGTACCCGTCCGATCCCGTACAATACAAACTGCTGCGCAACTTGTCCCAATATTACGGAGGACTCTTAGCAATCACTGTACTTATACCACAATTTCTTGACGCCACTAGATGTTAGAAACAGTTTGTCTTCGGAATATCAAGTTGTTGTAAGTTATTCATGTCAGAAGGCCGTTATACTGCAGCTAGATGAAGTAAAAATAGGCCTAACGTTAGGCGTTAGCCATCGAAGTTCCTGACTAGTATGAATTACCATGTCAGCCTCGGTCTTAGCCTAGGCTAGGCTAGGCTAAGTAAGCAACACATAGGCTAGCCTACAGTTAGCCCATGCCTATGCATATCTTTAGGGTGGGTTTGCCATTAGTTTTCCCCTGGTTACTTTCCGCCCCTCAAAAACGGTGTTTTCCGCCCCTTTTATTTTTAGCAGAAAACATCTTTTTTTGGGGGGGGGGGGAGGAGGGGGAGGCAAGTATTGCAATGGAATGTGATATCAGTGGTACTTTTGTCAAATGAAGATTCCATCAACTTTTCCTTAAAGTCTCATACTATATCAATGTCTTTTACCATTCAAAGCAACACGCGTTACTGCCATGTTGACGTCTTTTCCAAGCAACATTCTCACTGTAGACTTTAGTATACTAATACGTACTTACCTACAGGTATATGGTATTCAGTGCTGTGAACAATTGTCCACACATTCAGCATACGCTTACCTATAGACACACGGACTACTTATACGTAAAAAATATAAGTACGTGACTATACTTGGGGTTGAGAAAAAAGGTCAGACAATTCATTCTTTCCGATGAGAATGCTGAAAAAGTTTAAGGCCTATTCACAAATTACATTGTTGTCTTGTACGTAGATTTGACTTGTAATTTCCACAGGCGGAAACTAACAGACCCCTATCTTAAGTACATGTAGGGTAACGTTAGGCCTATTTTTTCTGTACACTTTGTTCCCTGCATGAGCTAGAGGCCTAGGCTAGTCCAGTAAGGTCTCAGGTTGTTGTTGCTATTCTGGTTGGCAGGGCTTTCATTAGTGTGCGTATTTGCTTATTGTTCGTATTTACATGGTCAAATATGCATCAAAACAGTAACCTTAAGAGTCAAATACGCATTCAAATATCAATGAAAAGAGTGTGCATTCTCTTTCAGTTTTAGTGTTGAGGTCATATAAGCATCGCATAAATCCCCAGTGCGTTTTTGTATCCACTTCTTTCAGTTTGTAGGAAAATGTAAGTCAGTAAATTTACGAGAAATAAGGATGCTATTTGAACAGTGCAAAACCGTTCATGATCTTCATAACGTACACATTCGGGAGTTACATGTACTTAACTTCGCAGTAGACCACATGTTTGTACAACGTTACATAGGCGTATGTCGCGCCTTCCAAAGTACCATGTTCTGTGTTTATCTAATTAATGAACCCATCAAACGTACACGATAGCATCATTTGGTAAATCAGTACACATAGCACATGCCACAGTCATCACAAGTAAGATGGATATGCCACGCAGGCAATCCTTGAGCTGAGCATCAACTTTTACAGTTTTAGTATGAGCTTGATGGATCGCCACAGATCTCGATCAAAACCTTAATAGTATCAACTTAAAATGACTTCGAAAAATTATATGAACCATTGTTACTCATACTATGATAGTGTTTGGCATTGGCCTGGTGATTACATTTGCAAAGTTTTCGACTTGCAAAAAGAAGAGCTTTTAATCCCGAAATACATTGGTCCATCTCTTAATCATATGTGAGCTACTACTCTCTGCACACACTTTGTACTGTACAGACAGTACTCTCATTTTGGGAAGCAAGATCGATTGTCAAAAGTGTTGCAAATGAACCAGTTGGTCAAAGGTGCTAGAAATATTTACTTGACATGTGCAAAAGACCTTTAGATAACAACTCCAAATAAATTTGCAAGCATTAGTTCAAAGGTTATTTCACATGGGCCTTTTTTTTTTGAGTGGCTCGTCACTTTGACCATTGCCTAACATACAATATATGCCTTGATTTGGTGTTAAGTACAGATGAGAACATGGTTAGAAATGTAGCTAATGGTGGTAAGATTGGGTCCAGTGACCATGACCTTATTTGTTTTAATTTACATTGTTTCAGCAATCATGCTAGTAGTGACAAAAGAATTCTAGATTTCAGCAAGGCTAACTTTACTCGTACTAAGGAGCTTTTAACCATAGTTGGGGGGCCCGTTTGTCTCACTTAGGCCCTGCTGAGGCATGGAGTGTTTTCCGGGATGTTGTTTCTGACACAACAAAGTTGTGTGTCCCACTTAAGAGAGCTGTGGTTAAAAATAGGCCAATTTGGATTTCTAGAGAAGTTCTTAGAGCAACTAGGAAGAAACGTAAGTGTTGGCGTCGCTATAGGGCCAGTAAAAGTCCAGAAAACTTAGCAGCTTACAAGAAGCAGGAATTCTTAGTTAAAAATTTGGTAAATGGAACTAAAACTAGGTTTGAAAAGCAGTTGGCCAAGGAGGTTAAGATAAACCCCAAAACTTTTCATGCCTATGTGAGGTCTAAGCAGAAGCTTAAGGAGGGTGTGGGGCCTCTCAAAGGTGATGATAATACTTTGGTTAGTGACCATCAGGATATGGCTAATTTGTTAAATGACAATTTTGTATCTGTTTTTACTGAGGAATCATCTTTGTTGGGGACTTGTAAGGGTTCTGATGTCTCTTCTTCAATCAGTTATGTCATTTTCTCAGAGGAACAAGTTTGTAAAAAGTTAAAGAGTTTGAAAGCTAGTAAGGCCCCTGGGCCAGATGGGGTCCACCCAGCCATTTTACGTGAATGCTCTGAGATTTTGTCAGTTCCTCTTTCCATCATTTTTCAGAAGTGTCTGGATTCGAGTTTTGTTCCTACTGACTGGCGGGTAGCAAATGTTACTCCAATTTTTAAGAAGGGGGATCGAAGTAATCCTTGCAATTACAGGCCTGTCAGTTTAACCAGTGTTGTGTGCAAAGTTATGGAATCTTTGATTAAGGATAGTTTACTTAAGTATCTTTTAGATAATGAGTTACTTAATCTGTCACAGCATGGTTTCCTGCCAAGCAGATCTTGTGTTACTAACTTACTGAGCTTTCTTGAAGATGTCTCTTCATCTCTTGATTCTGGGTATGGCATTGATGTCATTTACCTTGACTTTTCAAAGGCTTTTGATAAAGTTCCATTAGGTAGGCTAATGGTTAAACTGCATAGGTTAGGGGTTCAGGGCAATTGTGCTGATTGGATAAATTCGTGGCTTCATGGTAGATCTCAGAGAGTTGCTGTCAATGGTAACTTCTCCTCTTGGAAAGAAGTCACAAGTGGAGTACCACAGGGTTCTGTCCTTGGCCCACTTCTTTTCTTAATTTTCATCAATGATATTGATAGTTCTCTTACATCTCGTATAAGTAAGTTTGCAGATGATACTAAGCTTTATAGGAAGATTAGCATTTTGGATGATGCCTTATTGCTGCAGAAAGATCTGGATAGGTTATTTTCTTGGTCTCAGACCTGGCAAATGTCTTTTAATGCAGATAAGTGTAAGGTACTTCATTTTGGTCCCAAAAGTTTTAGCTATGATTATAACATGAATGGTTGTGTTTTGAGTAATGTCACCTCTGAGAAAGATCTGGGTGTTGTAATTACTGGGGATTTAAAGTCATCAAGGCAGTGTGCAGCCACTGCTGTAAAGGCTAATAGAGTGCTTGGATTGATCAGGAGGAATTTCATCAATTTTAGTAAGGATATTGTGCTTAATTTGTATAAGCAGTTGGAAAGACCCCATCTTGACTATGCAGCTCAGGCTTGGAGTCCCTTCTATGAAAAGGACAAGTTTCTTTTAGAGCAGGTTCAGAGGAGAGTCACTCGCCTCATTCCTGAGGTGAGAAATTTGCCTTATCATGCTAGGCTTAAACATCTTGGGCTTACCACCTTGGAGCTGAGAAGGATCAGGGGAGACATGCTCCAGGTTTTCAAGTTCCTTTGTGAAAGGAATCCCCTTCTGACTTGTAGTTATTTAAGGGTTCAAGGTAATTCTCGGGTGCATGGGCATTGTAAAAAGCTTGAAAAGCCTTTTGCAAGGCTTGACATTAGGAAGTTTAGTTTCTCCCATAGAGTTGTCAACGAGTGGAATTGTCTACCAGATTGGGTAGTTAACTCTCCCTCAGTTCACTGCTTTAAGGTTAACATTGACAGGTTTTTCCATGGCTGTGGTAGAATCTGATTGTTTGGGGCTGTTGTCAAGCTTTGGTGGTTTGACTTTTGATTAGGGCTTGTACTTCAGGGCATCTTATGGGGCCTTGGCCCTCCTTTGCCCTTCAACCTGTTATGTTATGTTATGTTATGTAGGCTACAATCCTCGACAAAAGTACATGGGACAAACCCCGCTCCCCGTATCAATGTTGAAGTTTCAGGACGCCTTGGGCTGCCGCAACATTGAATGGGGGAGTGGGGGGATGGTGTTCCGTACATTGCTTGTTTTGCTTGTTTTGTCCCATCATTTTTGTCGAGGATTGTCGGAAGCCTGTACAAATGTATATGAAGAAGTTTTCGGTCATGGGCAACGTAATGACAGTTGGTGAATAAAGGTTGTGTACTTTGAAAGGAGTGATTAGAAGACAAATGTCACGGTGTTAGCATTATGAAGAACAATTGCTGCATGACAAGACAATAAAAGCGGCTTTTAAATATTTCACGGGGAAGAAATGTTACTTATCACGCATTATGGACTTTTGTCCATATTCGGTTTTTCTAATTAGGACCGAGAAGTGATCAAAATAAGGTACCCATGGCTGGTTTAACGTCGTTTATTTTGTCATTAACCTATTCAGAAGACCCGTTGCCGCAGGGTACCGAAGGGAGGGGGAGGGGTCGCTTTCAAGCCAGAAATATTTCTCGGGGAGGGGGCAGATCAAAA
Organism: Holothuria scabra; assembly: GCA_037179385.1. Classification (NCBI taxonomy): domain Eukaryota; kingdom Metazoa; phylum Echinodermata; class Holothuroidea; order Aspidochirotida; family Holothuriidae; genus Holothuria; species Holothuria scabra. The sequence continues at coordinate 23,800,384 of CM074185.1, read as the reverse complement.
GAACCTTGAGGGGAGGGGGGAACAGATATTGCAGATAAAATACAGGACAAACGCGGCGTTTTAAATTTTTGAAACCAAACTGCTACAGAAAGCTCCGAAAGTAGGCTTTATAACGCTTAATTTATTCGTTATCCCTATGTAGAACTCGTCACTGCTCCCCATTACTAAGAATATTTAATTAGCGCCACGGTTTACCGTTGACCTCACCACAATTAACCATCGACCTACACACAATTTCAATGACTGTCGAGGGTTAATCGTGCAAATAGAAGATCTCTCTATTTATAGGGAACTTTCATTGTGCAAAAATGGTTAACCATTTCATTTTCGAGAAATCTTGACGTTAATTGTCACGTTCACTACCCCCAATGCTTACATATAATTTCGTCTTTAACCAGATTGTAGTTTGAATCATCATTCAATGTTTATTTATGCGAAAAAGGAGAAAATTTTGTGGTTAACCGTTGGGTATTGCGTGAAATATGTTACCCCCAACCCCTAACACGAAAAATAAGATGGAAAAACTTCTTTGTTTTTCCCCCATTACAGTACATGAAATTTTTAAAGTAAATTAAATCTCTCACCAGGCAGAGTACTATTTCCCCCTCCCCCTTTCTTATATATGAGCTACTTCAGGAAGACAAATCTTTATTCGAGCGCCCATCGCTAATCTAACACGCCAGTATACTGGTCATACAAATTCGACTGTTACTACTTTCCTGTAGCTTGAAAAGTAAAAAGGCAACTATACTCGTTTCAGAGCATTTAAAACGAAAATTTGGAAATTCCTATACCTTTGTACAGGCTTCCGACAATCCTCGACAAAAGTACATGGGACAAACCCCGCTCCCCGTATCAATGTTGAAGTTTCAGGATGCCTTGGGCTGCCGCAACATTGAATGGGGAGTGGGGGGATGGTGTTCCGTACATTGCTTGTTTTGCTTGTTTTGTCCCATCATTTTTGTTGAGGATTGTAGGCTACACTAAGAACCTATCCTCCAGGCTCCAGATGGGTAGTTCATCAGTAATCCCCATACTGTAGTAAAGCTTCATGAGTGCAGGGGCTAATATTTTCCCTGTGATAAGTTTGTTCCAAAATGTAGACAGGTTGTTTTATTTCTGAACTCACACGTTGGCATGCATAGAAAGTCAATCTGATTTATCAACAGCCTACATGTCATCTGTGCTTGTCAAAACTTAGTACACTGAAATTTAATAAATTTTGACCATAGGCTATGTATTACTGTTACGAGAAGGTAAACAAAATGATGACTCCAAGTCAATCCAACCTGAATGGAATTGCTGGAACCCAATGCCAAATGTCATTCATATAAATTTCCTAAGCCTGAGGAGGGAGGAAAATCATGGATAACCCCCAGAAAAATTTGGTTTGGGCCCCCTCCCCTCCCAACATTTTAAGATTTTTAATAATTAACGTCCTTTACACGAGGGTTTCTCACCTGCATTAGGTTGTGCACTATAGTACAGTATTATAGTTTACACAGTGATATTTTTTATTTTATAGGGAAGGACCTGACAGACAATTCTGGCTGGCTGTCAAATACCCTTTCAAAATTTTGACTGGCAGTCAAATACCCTTTCAGATTTTGACTAGCAGTCAAATACTCTTTGGGGTAAAAAATTAATGAAAGCCCTGGGTTGGTACAAGTAGCAAAAGTATAAATTTTATCTGTTACCTCAGTCAAGATATCCTTAAACCTAGCCTTGTTATATATAGGCCTAATCCTAGCCAAGGCCAGGGCCAATTAAGGAGCTGATCGGTAGGACCGACCTGCGCTTACTGTCAGATACTCCCAGTTATGGCTCTAGGCCTAAAGCCTCTGGACCCTAAGTATGGAAGGTATTTGTGACATTCTCCCTTGATTTTACCAGAAGGTTTCTTTAGGCATAGGCTAGATAAAATTGTCTAAAACTGTCAATTTATTGCATTTATAAGTTATGTCGCCTGTGCCTGTTAACATTTCATTTCATTTGTTTCGTCCACACAAATACAAGTAGGGGGCCTACATAATCAAAAATGGTACAGTAGAAGTATGAAAAAGATACTAGAACAAACACATAGTGTCTAACAAGGCTAGCAACCATCAGAAAAAAAAACTTAGTAAAGAAAAAAAACTTAATCACAAAGGCTACAAAAACAAAACAGAGAGGAGAAACAGAGAAAGAAAAAGACAAGCGAGGTAGGAGAAAGAAAGGGAGACTAACAACACAAAACTCAGTATATCAAGTAGTAGAATCTTCCAATTTCTTAAAGGAGTGATAAGATTTAAGTTGATTTAAGTGATTTGGAAGGTTGTTCCATAATCTAACACAATAGTTGTTCAAAAGAAATTTTCCATGCCTAGAGTATTGCCTTGTAACAGAAAAAAGATCATCGTTTCTTGTGCTTGTATGCGAAGCCATGTTGCGATTTGTATGGACAATAGTTCTAAAAGCATTGGGCAGAATGGACGTTGACAAATTCAAAAATAAAGCTTTGCATCTTGAAAATGTGAATATCATCAATTTTAAGTACGTCGAGGTTGCAATGGAGAAGGTTGGTTGAGAAACATCGACGTTTGAAAGAAATTGTTTTTAAGATTCTATTCTGTAATAGGTGTAACGGTTTAAGAACAGAGCTGTTTGTCATCCCATAAATTTCTATGCCATAAGCAACCTTTAAAATAAACAAGCGAATAATAAATCTGAAGTAAAACGGAGTGAGGAACAGAAAACCTAAGACGATAAAAAATACCAGAGTACTTAACAAGTTGGTTACAAAGGTCATCAATGTGTGGTTTGAGTGACAACTCATCATCAACAATGAGGCCAAAGTATTTTGCACTCTCTGTTCTACTGATTTTACTGGAGTTAAGAGTGAAAAAATTGGGACATGAGTTATTATTCTCTTTGGTACGGAAGGCAGTGTAGGTTGTTTTTCCCAGATGAAGCTTGAGTTTGTTTGCATCAAATACACATTGTTTCCTGTTAGATAAGTAATTACACATAACATCCTAGACTTTCCTCCGAATTCCGTAAGAATACAACTTGTGAAGAAGAATTTTGTGATTAACAGTGTCCAAAGCCTTTTTGGTTTCGATGATAAGAGAAACCTATGCATTCATGATGGCGTATGTGTGTATGTATGTATGTATGTGTGTGTGTGTGTGTGTGTGTGTGTTTGTGACACTTTGTTGTTAACACGATATCTCAAGATAGGAATGTCGCTGAGTTTTCAAACTTAGTACATAGATGCCCTATATTAAGAGGAAGAACCCTATCGATTTTGGTCGAGTTTGAAGGTCATTTGAGGTCACAGGGGTCAAAAACTCGAAACACTTTACATTTAACACAACTAACTCGTTAACACGATATCTCAAGATAGGAATATCTGACAGTTTTCAGACTTGGTACTTAGATGCCCCATATGAAGAGGAAGAACCCTATCGTTTTTGGTGGAGTTCAAAGGTCATCTGGGGTCACAGGGGTCAAAGGACTCGAAACACTTTACAATAGGATATGGCACAGTAGGAATGTTTGAAAGTATTCAAATTTGGTACATAGATGTCCCATATCAAGAAAAAGAACAGCATAAGTTTTCATCGAGTTTGAAGGTTATTTGGGGTCACAGGTGTCAAAGGACTCGAAATACTTTACATTTAACTCATTAACACAGTATTTCAATGTAGAAATGCCATAGGACTTGAAACACTTTACATTTAACTCATTAACACAGTATCTGAAGGTATGAATGTTTGAAAGTATTCAAACTTGGTTCATAGATGTCCTATATCAAGAAAAAGAACAATATCAGTTTTCAACGAGTTTAAAGGTTATTTGGTGTGACAGGTGTCAAAGGACTCGAAACACTTTACATTTAACTAACTAACAGAGTATCTCAATGTAGAAATGTTCATAGGACTTGAAACACTTTACATTTCACTCATTAGCACAGTATCTGAAGGTAGAAATGTCTGGAAGTTTTCAAACTTCGTACATAGATGTCCCATATCAAGAGGAAGAATGGTATGGGTTTTGGTCAAGTTCAAAGGTCATTTGGGGTCACAGGGGGTCCAACCCGGAAAACCATGTTTACACAATATCTTAAGGTAGGAAGCTTGGATTGATTTCAAACTTTATATGTTGATGCAGTATGATGGGTAGATGAACCCTACAAATTTTGGTAGAGGTCAAAGGTCATTTGGGGTCACAGGGGGTCAAACCCCCAAAACGTTTTTTACATGATATCTCAAGTTGGGAAACTTGGATTAAATCCAAACTCAAGATGTTGATGTGTTATGATGTAAGCAAGAACCCTTTAGATTTTGGTAGAGGTCAAAGGTCATTTGGGGTCACAGAGGGTCAAACCCAGAAAATCTTGTTTACATGATATCTGAAGGTAGGCAGCTTGGATTGATTTGAATCTTGATTTGTTGATGCAATATGATGGGAAGAAGAACCTTATTGATTTTGGGTAGAGGTCAAAGGTTATTTGGGGTCACAGGGGGTCAATCCCCAAAAACCTTGTTTACATGATATCTCAAGGTAGGAAACTTGGATTAATTTCAAACTTGATATTTTGATGCATTATGATGTATGTAAAAAACCCTACTGATTTTGGTAGGGGTCAAAGGTCATCTGGGGTCACGGGGTCAAACTTGGAAAACCTTGTTTACAGGATATCTCAAGGTAGGAAACTTGGATTAATCTCAAACGTGTTATGTTGATGCATTATGATGTAAGGAAGAATCCTATTGATTTTGGTACAGGTCAAAGGTTATTTCGGGTTAAAGGGGGCCGAACCCTGAAAACCTTGTTTACACATTATGTCAAGGAAGGAAGCTTGGATTGATTTCAACCTTGAGATGTTGATGCATCATAATGTAAGGAAGAACCCTATTGATTTTGGTAGAGGTCAAAGGTCATGTGGGGTCACAGGGGGCCAAACCCTGAAAACCTTGTTAACATGATATCTCAAGCAAGGAAGCTTAGATTGATTTCAAACTTGATATGTTGATGCGTTTTGATGTATGGAAAAATCCTACTGATTTTGGTAGGGGTCAAAGGTCATCTGGGGTTGCAGGGGTCAAACTCCGAAAACCTTGTTTGCATGATATCTCAAGGTAGGAAACTTGGATTAATCTCAAACTTGGTATGTTGATGCATCATAATGTGAGGGAGAACCCTATTGATTTTGTTAGAGATCAAAGGTCATCCAAGGTCACAGGAGGCTCAAACCCCGAAAACCTTGTTTGCATGATATCTAATGGTAGGACGCTTGGATTTTTTCAAACTTGGTTTGTTAATGAATTATGACCAGAGGGTGGACCCTATTAATTTTGGTAAAGGTCAAAGTTCACCTGGGGTTATCCAAGGTCAGACCTTGAAAACTCCTACTTTGTATTTCAAGGTGGGAAAATGAGAGAGGGTTCAAAGTTAGAATGTGGATGTGTGATGGTTGGAAGATGGCTTCTGTTGTCCTTGGTGGAGGTTGAAGGTCAATTGGGGTCACCAGAGATCAAACTATGAAAACTTTGTTAATAGGATAGATTATCTTAAGGCACAGCATGAAATTTGGGTTTTCATTGTAGAAGTGTTTTGGTTAAAAGAAAAACCAGCTACTTACTGGTGGAGTCAAAGGTCACTTTGGGTCACCATGTGTTACAATAAATGCAGCATTTTTTGAAAAGAACATGTTCTGTATGCATCATCGAAACCTCAATGCATTTTTGCATTCTGGTTAAAATCCAAGTTAAGACTAAGCACATTCTCAACTTTGTCCAGAAAGGAACGGACAGAATTGATGGTTTCAAGCAGGGTGTGGCAGGTGTCATGGCCCTTTCTAAAGCCAAACTGTAGATAAAATAGGACTTTATTGTCATCCCAGAACTTGTGGAGGTGCTTTTCAGGACCCTCTCAAGAATTTTGTTAAAACAAGGGAGTAAACTAATTGAGCAATAGTTTTCAGGAAGATGTCTACTGCCCTTTTTATGAATTGGAATAGCCTTAGCAATCTTTAAAAGGTCGGGATAAGTACTAGTAGTAAACACCAAATTAAAAATATGGTGTAAAACGGGGGCAGCAACATGAGAGACAGACTTCAAAACTTTAGCAGAGATTTCATCAATATCTGGGGAATTAGAGTCCCTTAGAGAACGCATTTTCTTCAGGATTTCATCAACATCAATGGGAGAATTTAAGACACAACTCTCCATATAATCGATAGGCTTAGAGTTGCTGTGTAAGTCTCACATAGTTTACTGCCAACAGAAGTGAAATAATCATTAAGAGCATTGGCAATGCCAACATTATCAGTGATTTCTGTGTTTTAATTACTTTTTGTCTTGCTCTTACGGTTTATGAGTTTATAAAGGACTGACCACACTTTTTGCGATGAAGATTGGTTTTCATTAATGACTTTTATTGTAGAACGAAGACTTAGTGTGCTTAACAGTCCTGTTGAAAATGCACCTGTAATTCAATAAATGAACTCATTTTTCAGGGGTTGGATGGTCAATGAACTTGGGATAGACATACATCATACTGTACATTTGCAGCACATCGCCGGGACCCCCTGCTACTGTACATGCGCAGTATAATACACACACACTGCTTCTGCTGGCTGCTCCACGTGTATCATTAAAAGTGCTCAGAGGATGGGTGTACTTTGATTGGCAATAACATCATAACATGTCAATATTTACATTAGAAGTGGGGAATCCCCAAATTTTTTAAGGAGCCGCTGCATTCATAAATGAAAGCAGCCAATCAGTAAGCATGGTTCTTTGTAACAGAAGTTCATTCGATGTACAGCATGAAGCAGTAGCGTAACGATTTTCAGCCGACTGTTGCCATGTACAATAGCTGCTATGTACCCTGTTGGTTTTGATAAATAAAACAGTGATCAGAACTTTTTTGAAACCTTTTCCAATTCATGACTTACAAAAACTCATGATAGAAGAACAGGAATAATATGGTTAGAAAGCAAAACTTGTTATCTCTTGAAAAATGTTACTTTCAAGTTGAAATTTTGGAAACGTATGCCAGTAGTGAATTGACAAGTGCATGGCTGTTGAAATTGAACTATTACGGCAAAGTGCACTGTGGCACACAAGATACTTAGAAGACACTATGGTGCATGCATACATTTAGTGCTTTCAAATTTCATTGTAAGTTATGTTCATTACAAATGTATTGGTGGTGCTGAAGTAAAGCCTGCTGCAACAATAGGTTCCGTATTTGGGGTTCACAGATTAAAACGTCCCCCCATGACACCACACCCCAAGCCAATCACATGTAAACTAGCGAGGGTTGGGTGGAGAAAAGGCAAATATCGTAGCTCTATGCAATTTTTGAGCTTCTTGTTCGTATGCTTTGTCAATTCAGCTATACTTGTGAAGAATGATGTTACTGTACATTGTTTACTTTAACGCAAGTCAGTGACCCTGGGGCATGAGATGCGATTAATTGCATGTGATATTTTACTAAACCAATACTTGGTTGGTGAACAATTGCTAATCGCTGACAGCCCTAGAATGGGATGTGGTGTCAGTGGTACTTCTTGTTTGTTTTACAATATCGGTACCAATATTTTCACTGTATAGCCCAACCCTATCCGTGACTGTACTTGACTTTTAGTAAAAAGGTCATACAATTCTCTCTTCCCAATAGAGATGCTGAAAAAGTTTTAGGCCTATCCACAAATTTCATTGTTGTCTTGTGCTTGGATTTGAAATTTGAAGTTACAGTTATAAAGTTATTTTTATCACATGTGAGCTCAAACATTACTTTCCGTCCCAAGATTTTTAGGGGCGGAAAGTAACGGGGAGGGGAAACTACCGATGGTGGAAACTAACGGACCCCTGCTGATACTTGAGCAATATTTGGTAATGGATGGGATCTTTTTTCGGTACTAATTGGGTTTCCCTGCCAGAAGTTGCATTCCTATGCGTAGGTATGCACATGCTTCTATGTATCCCTATCCCTAACCGAGTATTACTATGTGTATGTAACCCTAAAATCATTATTACAAGTACCTACAGTAACCCTGACCTTATAAGTGTGGGTGTGTAAACCCAATTGGAGCTCTTTTTTCAAGAGATGGGCTACAAACTGACTGGCAGTTGGGCCAATGAATTTGAAGGCTGATTGCAAGGGCTGGTGACTACCTCATTCCCAGTTGTAAAATTAATTTCAGGGGCAAAGAATTCCAGTTCCAGAGCTGCCAACCTTTTTTTTGCCAGAATAATTCTGTTTTTTAGAGAAAAGTATGGCATTCTATTTTTTTGCTTGTTAAATTCTGTTTTTTTTCCTTCAAAATCTGAATTATAGGCTCATTTACCATACATAGTGATATGCATTGACAAGTTTGCAGTTTGCACTTTAAGTTCTGCATAATAAGCCGTACACATATGATATGTGTACTTCACTGCAGATACCAGATATCACCCACATTCCCACAGTACTTGCATTCCTGCACAAGTGGAGTGAACTCAGTTTTCCCAGACCCCATTATTGTGACCTTGGCACAGATTGCACAAATTGTCAAAAGATAGTATGCTGTGCAGTTATTGTATGAGGTTATAAGTTTTGTTTTGTATGATTCTGTTTTTTGGGGGGGCTGGAAATTCTGTTTTTTTTGGCAATTGGTTATCCCTTTTTTTGGTTTGACAAGGTTGGCAGCTCTGCAGTTTTAGGAGCAGGGTTGGGCGGTACTCAGTGGTGGCACAATGGGAATGGGGTGCTATAGGGAACGTAAGGGGAATTTGCCTCTCCCAGATTTTGTCCTTGCCCTGCCCCTCCCCCCCAAAAAAATAGTTCAGTTAGGAGTTGGGTTAACCAAAAAAATAACATGTCTTTCCAGAGACTTCATTTTTTTATCCATATGCTATAAAGCCCTCAGAGCTTTCGAGGGCTTTGCTCTCTGGGCCCCCACCACCAGGAACATAAGCTTTGGGCCCTGTTCTGGTCCTCGTCTGAAAATTTTTGTCCCCCAACATTATCGTTTCCCCTAAGTTTACCCCTCCCCCCAATTTTGATTTTGATGTTTTGGCATTGCCACTGGCGGTACTGTGAAATATTGGTCCTGAATCCTGATACTGTACATGTCGAAGTGCACAGAACTGATGATATTGTGCACAGTATTGGTTGACAATTCACTCTCAAGGGGGAAGGTAAGGTACCATATACTTCATTAATGCAACTGAGTGTATGATTATACTGCACAACCCTAGTACTGGTGTTAATTAATAGCTATATGTACTGCGTTCGCCATATTTGGGAGTCAAAATGGCCACTATTGCTCCCCCTTTAAGTGATCATTCTGTATTTGGACTATTGTGGTATTTTCCAAGTTCTGTATAACATTTCCCTGTGACTGTTTATATCCCATACCATAATTCTACTGTAGGTTACCATTTTAAAAATCATACAAGAGTAACAACTTCCAAAGCAACTTTCCAACTGTGAAAAGCTTTGTAACTGTCAATTGTTTGCTGTATGGTTCCCATGATCCTGTTGACCACTCTCACTGTTACAAGGTAGCCTTTGCAAGCAATTGTTCTCTGTACAAATATACTCCAGGGTTTTTCCTGGGTCTTTTGAACCTTGCAACCTGCAACGTTCAAGTTTCAAAATCAAAGATACCGCGATGTTCAAAATTGCTTCCAGCTACTGTAGCCTCCATAACTTTCCTTCTTTCTGTCAATGATTGCTTTTTGTTGTTAATACAATAAACGACGAAATGCATGTAACACTGCATGCAAGTCGGAGCTCTGTATGTATATCCCATACTACTGAACAACACAGTATTATTAACTAGCCTGCACTTGCCCTCGTAGGCTCGTATCAGGAAACTGTTGTGCCCACTCCAGAGTTCAGTTGTGTATACAGCTACGTGGCACGACACAACTTGCACTACCAAAACACAAGCGCCCGTATTGCAGGTTAGAGGCAGGGCTAATGTTTCAGTTTTGGGGAAATTATCCATGTTTTCATAAAAAAGATTGGTACGCACACAATCTGTGATTGCTTGCAGCCACATGCTCCATTGCTTTATTCTGCCAATAATGTTATGTGACATCAGTGCATGATTATCACTGTAAATTTATGGATTATTGAAAGGAACGGTTGGAAGCAGCTTATTTTATGCAGGATGATAAGCATCAAGTTTCTCAACTTTGTAGTTGGTTCGTTCACTGAAAGTTTACAAATTGTATACCAAACACTCTTTTTTTTGAAAAACAATTTGTAGGCCTACATATACAGTGTACAGAACAGTGGTTTGTAGATCTGTAAATAGCGGGAATAACTGCCAACAATCACAAGTGGTGATCAGGGAGGTACTGTACTTAAATGCAAGTTCGTGATTATCAACTATTAATGCTGATTTTTTATAGGAAATGCATCCTTTTTGTGGGAATTTTTACTGATTGGGGGATGAGCGGCCTGTTGTTAATTATTTAAAAAATGATCAGTTGAACACTTTGCGACTAACAGGGACCGCAGAGACTGGGGGCTTTTTCTGCTGTAGGCATTCTGGACTGCCTTTCATTGCTATTATATCGTTGAACATACTGGGCTGCTTTGGTGATTAGTTCGCCCCCCCCCATGCACACACACACTTCAAAATTCATTGTGCGGCCCCAAGCTCATATTCAGAGCAACCATCAATCATATTGTGTTGGTAGAAAACCAGGTATTTTAAAGGCCATGTGGCTGACGGGAACCCTGAGTGTGACAGAATTGAAGCAATTGCCATTGCCAAATATTTCCTGAAAACCTTAAAATCTGTGGGCTGGTTTGCCTGCCCTGCGATGCACAAACCTATTAATAAGAAGACCACTGCAACCTAGAGCAACACACTGCAAAACACAGCTCCTGGTGGCATAATTTTTGGAGCAAACTGGGACCTATCTTTCCCAAACAGGGAGCTGTCATTAAAAGTGGCGAAATTGCATCTTTTTATAACTTCTTATGTTTGTTTGTTGCATCATCATCATTTGGAGTGTGATAGGTGTTCCACCGATTTTCTGTAATCTGTAATAACCAGTGACTTTAACAATCGGCCTGATGTCAATTATTAGAAAGGGGGGGGGTGGGGTCATGTGTTTGTCGCTATTGTACACCTTGTGGTTTGTGCATATGGAATTACCATAATAATGATGAGGTTGGAAAATAATGGCAATAGTTCTGTATGAACGGGATATCATTTTTGTATTCCTACTATTTTCACTTCATAAAAGGGGATAAAATATCAACCCTAACACAGGATTTTGCATTCGATGTCATATGCCCTTTGATAAATTAGTTTGTGCTCTCTAGTTTTCATCCCTCAATCATGTCAGAACATTTGCATTATATTACATATTATGTACAGTTAAATCCCGCTCTCACAAGGACCATGAAGTAAACATGCAACTATCTAATCTTAGCGGTTCTGGGCAGCAAAACCGTTGCACTCATTTAAAGTATCTTATGATTCCTTTCTGGTATGGATATCCTTGCATATTTTTGGCACTTCTTGTCCGAAACTTAGATCTTGTTTCAAAAAGAATCTGCAGATGAAATGCATGTATGTTGATCCCCGAAAAATCCACAGACAGCCTGGGGCTCGGCCAGTTGTGCTGGTCAGCTCTGAAAGCTTGGGAAGTGCGACCGTGGTAACAGAAACTCAATGGGAAGATTCGTTTCAAGACCTGGTATTTTTCAACACTAAAGCACGTACGCCATGTCGCGAGTTGTGATTGGCTGGCTAGGGCAAACGCAATTTAACCAATCTTGATGCAGGGGCACTCTAAACTTTGCAATAGATCGTATGCATGTTACCAAGCAAAACATTGTCCTTTGATTGGCTGTAAAAACAGATACAAATGGAAGTCCACTGCATGCGTGGGCCAAGAAGTTCACTGCATGAGATGTTTTCGTTTGTGATGACGTTACATGACAAGACTGCATAAGTCTTACTGTAAATAACTTTACGGCAGGAATGCTGGGAATGGCTAATAATGTATGCAGGATAACAACTGCCAAACCTCGAGTTTCTAGTTGCTACATGTACAAAACGTTGACAGATTTATAGGTTAGCTTGGGTACTTGTCCACCCCAAATAGACTATTCGTGCAGCGGGTCCACTTTGGTAGTGTGTACTTTGATTCTATAGAATAGTTTGTACAGCAACTTACGCAACAGGCAAGGAAAGTGTGTGCGAGCGCTGATATCTTAGTATTGGTCGCTGGTCCAATCATGTCAATTTTGGTGCGCAACGGGTGCCAAGTAACGCCAACTGGGGGTAAAAATTGCCTGGTGCCTGCTTAATAAAAAGTTTTGCAGATGGACCAAATCTTTTGAAACAGAAATTACGGTGACAGAAGCCAATGTGACTGCTGTCAGTAGATCAAAATATTGTACAAATGTGAGTTTCATTGCTAATATTTTGGTGCCAACTTAAAGAAATTGCTTACAGATAGCTTGCGTGCAAGATTATAAGTGATGTCTGTATTGTTGTGAACAGGTGTGATATATGAGAAGCAACACATTACCTGACCATAGCATGATTGGGCTCAGAAAACACAGTACAAACAACTATTAAACTAAAGCATTATTTCTAGCCCAGCTCTCTTCATTCTCAGTCTCAGAGAATGTTTACCAAATTGGTAAAAAAATTTAGTTCATTACGGAGGGCAGTGGCGTAACTCTAGTGATTCTTTTTGCATGCGATATTTTTTATGATTCCAGTAGTAGATTTAGAACAAGGTAATATGATGGCAGGCAGGTACCCAGGTAATCCATGTAAACACTAGTGTAGCCATGTTTGAAGAAGGACCACCATCAATCAGCAGTTTCATGACATATAATAGTCACAGACAACTAAACGCTGACAAGTTTCTTTTATTACTTGTAGAACACTTTCATTCTTTCAAAAATCTCTTGGAGAAACATTAAAAAAATTTACCCGCACACATTTAATCATAAATGTATAATTTAAGGTTTGAGAAAATATTGTTTATGACGTTTTAGCCCCCAAACGAAAAGAATAGGAATTACTCTTGACAATGTGCTATGAAAAAAGGCTCAAGAGGCTGATGTTTCTGTTGATGCTTCCTGATCTACAGTACTTCCCTCCTACTTACCACACCTTGTTTTTTTGATTTTCCAAGCTCAGGGTATTGGAATGGAATGTTTTGTACTGTTTTACAATGCTTTTCTTTTTTAAGAATTCTACAGTATCTCAAAAAAGATGGCTGTTGTAGACCTTATTTGTGGCATGGAGAATGCCTGTATTGATTTAATAAAACCTTTAGTTTTGGTGGAAGTCAATTCAGTCAAATATGTGTCGTCACTAGGTTGCGGGCCACTAATTATAAGTCTTATTGACTTGCACACTAAATTAGGCTACTTCTGTGCCCCCTAGCTCCTAGTAGAAGTTTTCAACCAGGACATGCCACCCCTCTGATCAAAGCTCACAATCTTGGCTTTCATGGCACTTTCAAATTTCCATACCATGACCATTGAAATTTTGAGCTAAAGAGCCTTGAATGATAGGGATGTGTTTTCTGGGCCATAGTAGCTACTCAAAAACGGCATTTCACAGAGCAAAGTAATAGAATAAAAAATGACACTAAAATGGGTCAGATTGCCATGAATTTTGCACAGTTTGTATTTCAACTCATTGTCTACAAAATCAAAATGCAAAAATGATTATATTTTGTAAGTTAATACACAGTCAGAAACAACATCCCATAAATTTTTCATGGCGCTGGGTCTGTCAGTAAACATTTTCCCAGACATGAGTATTGGAGTTAGTGGTAGGATGCTTGGATAGATTTCATACTTAGAATGTGGATGTGTTATTGTGAGAACAAAGAACCCTATCATTTGTGGTGGAAGTCAAAGGTCATTGTGGGGTCACCAGGGATCAAAATGAGACAAACTTGTTTGCACAATATCTCAATGAAGGAATCTTGGATGCATAATGATGAGGAAGGAAATTCTCTTGTTTTTGGTGGAGGTCAAAGGTCAGTTAGGGCCACAAGGGGTCAAACTCTCAGTACCATGTTTAGGCATGATTTCTCAAGGTTGAAGTCTTGGATACTATAAATTTCACATACATTATGTGGATGCAATATACAGTAGTGCAGAACCCTAGTTCTTGTTGGTGAAAGCTCATGTGGGGTCTCACAGGGTCAGAAATCTGAATCTGATGTACACTACAATATAAGCCTTTCATATGGCTAATTCCAGTGTGACTGAAGGGACAATTTCATTTTTGAGAGAGAGTTTCTGTAAATTCTTCTCAAAATGAATGAATCTTTGGTGCAGAAACAATCAGGAAACATTAAATTCAGTGAAATAAAATAAACAAATTTCAATACTTGACTTATTGAATTCGTAACTGATGAGACGTGACCGACAGGACAATTTTGACACATTTTTCGCAGCATATTCGCAAGACATTTTTGTCTCTGAACTGATGTTTTGTTCTTAAAACAGACTATAGTGGAATGATAAACGATTGAGTCACAAACCAACTGTTATTTACTTCAATAGCTTCCCACCTCAAATTCAGTAAAGGTGTTTTTATCTCTACACAAATTAATTTATTTTTAAGTAAATTACATGTGTTTATTTGGATTTGTAATATGTTGACTTTTTAGATTTATTGTAAACTCTTCTCAAAATTCATCATTGGTACATAAACAAGCAGGAAACATAACATTCAGTATAAGTTGAAATTTATATATTTCATTACTCAGCACATCCAAATCATGACTGACGAGACATTACTGACAGGACATTTTGACACATTGTACTCACCATGTTTCCAAGCCATTTTCAGGTCTTTTAAACTTTTTTCATCTTTAAACAGAGCAATGATAAACATTAGTTTAAACATCATTTTAAACACAACATTACTGTAAATACTTTAATGCCGTCTCACCTTGAATTCAGTATCTGAGGTGTTTTTAAAAATCTTTACGCAAGTCTATTCTCTTAACAGAACATATTCCTTATGTGTTTATTTTGACTTTAATACAAGTGTGGATTTTTTATGCATTGTGCAATGGGCTTTACTTGAATGCATGTAATAAAACATCAGTTACGTACAGTGGTGCTAGTAAGTACACTGTGCAAAACAAAACAATGCACTTGTTTGGGGTCATAAATTATATGCAAAGGGAAAGCCTTGAAATAACCAAACCTACTATGCTCCTACTTACCTCCCCAAACCTTCTAGAATGAATTAGAAATGGAATATTGGACATCATCTTTTCTGTATCAAACAGCGCCCATCACTAGCTCAATTTTGTACGCTGAACCGTACCCTCTGGAAGTCTCTGTATTTGGTGCTGGTTATTTTGAACATCAAGGATCATACAAAAATATCATACTGTATTTATGTCACCTCAACCCATGTTCAACATTGTGATATGATCTTTGATGGAAGTCTTGTTAGGGGTGGAAGGGGTGGTGTAAATTAGGCATCATGCATTGAGACATTGCAACTAGCTGATGCTTTGGGGCTGGTCTGGAATTGGAAATGATTCCCTTCTTGAAATTTACATTAGGCGAAAAGGGCCTCTACGGACTTTGGTCACTGCTGGGGGAAATAAATGACCATGCACTACTGCACACTCAAACAGCCAATAACCCACAGGAGAATAAAGGCTAATCCATTGAACCAGCTCTTGGCCCTGAATAAACAAAGAATAGCATTGCTTGTGAGGTGACTTCACAGGCAAGAGGGAGAAGGTAGTTGAGCTGATTGCAAAATGAGTGCACATGAAAAAACCCTTTGTTTGCATAGCAAACAGAGATGCTGCTCTCATGCAGTTTGAACAGATTACAGGAAGTCTGGTTAGGCTTGTGGCAACCTCACTTTTCTGGCAATTAGTGAGGTATCAGTTCCAGTCTTCATAGAGGAGGGTTTTCAAGTAATGTGAGTACTGTATAGTAGGATCACTTTGAGAACCAGTTTTAAATTTTCACCCTGCCAATTAACGGAAGTTGTCGGAATTTCTTCTTCCAGAAAGGAATGTTACCTCCAAACCATCTGGACACCAGCTGGAGTCCAGTTTGATGAATTGATATTTAGTGCCATCTTGTGACGTATAAAGTATCAGCAGAATCAACCACCTGGTTGAAAGTTAATGCAAATTAATTGCATATGTGTAACTTGCTTGTACAGTACAGTGCATAGACACAACTAGAGTGAACACCATGGAATGAAGAAGCATGTACAATTTATTTCATTTTGGGAAGTAAAATTGAATGATGTATGTTATATAATGCATTTCCATTCTTAGGGTGATCTAACCATATTTGCCTCAAATTTTGAGCAGAGGTGATAATCACAGAGTTGAAATGTATGTAACTGACGGGACAGAACATGACTGACAGAAAAATTTTGAACTTAAATATTTTCTTCATTAAAGGTAGTGTGACATGTCAGCAGAAAGCCTTGAATGTGCTTGGTAGTTAAGGAGCAAGGTCTCCTAAGGAAGAATCCGGTGGAATTATGTCAATATCTTTTACTGTTCTCAAGATACACCTGAATGTTTCTGAAGCAAATTTTCATGGTGATGGTTATGGTTCAATGCACAAATAGTGATGTTGAGTGTTCCACAGTGTTGACATTTCTTTTGTTAACCCTGCATAAATTATCTCTGAAATGCTCATCAGATAGTTTATAGTTTGGTGATTGATACTGATGATTTTCAAGGACACAATTCCAACTTTCAAAGTAAAACCTTCAAGAAACACTAATGTCACAATTGTCCTCGAAATGAAGATTGCAAAAAACAAAGGATAACATTAGCCATATATGGTACAGTATGTCCCTCCCATGACATCCCAGGATTTACATATTGAGCTCCTATTTATGCATGATTAAGTGCAAATCAGAACCTGTGAAATGGCCAATATTTAACTGATATTTATGGGAATCGCAGCAATTTTCTTGGTTTTTAATTCTTTCTACATCAAATACCCGACTTTGTCATTTTGGTGTCACACTAACTTTAAAGATCAGTGTACTTTTTTCCTCAGGTTTTTTATGAGACTAATTTACTAGAAGATAGATTAAACTTAGAATAAAAAATGTGTAAATATTGATAGAAAGTAAAGAACTTTTTCGTATTTTTTTGACTGATGAAACATTTTTACACCCAAATTTCAGATATGCAGTTTACCAGCATAATGTTTCTACTTGGGTATAAGTCTGGACTGTAGCTGAGGTGTTAACATTGGCACTGGTGCTTCAGCTTCTGCACTTTACATTATATACTTGAGATGAAGATTTCTATACATATTTTGGGCCCTTACAACTCCCTATGTCTTCAGATTGCCATAAAATAAATGGAATTACAGCAGGCACAAAGCAAAATTGGTGTCTTACATTTTATTCTTCAAACATTGCTGAAATTGTCCTCACTTTTAAAAACGATACCAAAATATTGTCAATTTTATTTATTTTCATGGAAATGAAAAGAGGGGATTTTACCCCCCTTTCCCCTTCTGCAGAAATGCTGCTTTATTAGCTCTGTCAATTTGAAAGAAAAGTCAGACTTACATTTCAGCAGCAAGGAATCACTAAGCCTTTTGGCTTCCTAGTTGCATTCTGGTCATTATTATATTTTTCTTCAAAAAGCCTGGAAAAGGTCAAGAATTTCATTATTTCAAAAGTGTGGAAACAAAGCTTTTTATGATGTTAATCTACTTTGCTCCTACTTACCTTACCTGTTTCACAAATGGACTGTTCCATTTACCATGAAATACTCACTGGCAACGTCTTCTGTGGGTAGTTCCATTCTCTCTGTGCAAGTGGAAAACCCCGTTCAGGCTGGATTGGCAACATAATAAATACTGCCCCCCCCCCAATTTTCTTCAGACAAATTTAAATCCATTACAGTATATTCCTACTTTGATCTTAATTTCAACTTTCTTGACACAGATCTATCGCAGCAGAATTTGTTTCAGGACCTGAAACAAAAGGAAGTGAAACTCCACATTTAGCATTTTCTGGAGTAGGTGGATATATGTACCGTCACAATGGTGAGAGTGACATCACAACCAGAGTACCCTGGTGAGTCACGAGCAATGTAATTACATATCTTTTCCTACAGTCCATCTGTAGGACTGGGGTATATTGACTCGATGTCATCACAATAGTAAGAGCAAAAAGATTGCTATAGTTAGTTATAATTAATATATAGTCTACAATTTTCTTACAACATATCTAGGTTAAATCTAACTAGAACAAACACCAAACAACTTCTGTTTCTGCCATTCATTGACCTTAATAATGAGCCAATAACCACTCAAAATGATTTGAAAAATATTTTCCCCTACTCATTTGAAACTTGCAAAGTTCTTTTTCTTTGTAGGATGAAAAGCGAGAAGTGAACAGAAAATATATACAATAGTACTGCTGTTTGCCTATAGCCTATTGCTTTTCCCAGTATACCATAGTGGTCATAGCCCAAGCTTGTAGAATGTACCGTACTGGTGCTATAAATTGGAAACACTTCAAAGCCAACAATATTTCAATTCAATTTCTTGGCTATATCATAAGATCTTATGCCATGGTGTATGAACTTTTCATACAATACCAAGTAGGTCTAGGCCTACAGAATATAGAATTACAGTATGTGAAATTTTGTACAGCTGTATCAAATGCATGTATGTATGTAGCATCTGTTCTTATTTTATCAAACACCACCTCACCTGTTTGATAAAGTGCATGAAAAAGTCATTATTTCTGAATTCTTTCATGGAAAAAGCATTTTTAGGTAGTGCCAAACATAAAAATCTCTTGGATTTTGCGTAGCAGTGCATCAACAATGGAAAGACCCTAATTGAATCTTGAAATTTCCCAGGTTGTTTCTGAAAGCTTGATGGTGTCATTTTTGGTTATGTGTGATGCTAGATAAAAACATTTTGAGCTTCCATTAGCCTGTGTCAGATTTATTTCATCAGTCAAAGATTTCATGTGGAAGGCAGAAAGAATTTATGCCATGATAGTTAAATGGTTATGTTTTTGTTTGTGCATGTGAATGATGTAGGTGTATGTAAACTTTGGCAGTGATGAAAATGACTTACAAATGATCACTGTTTATTTCTACATAGATGAGAGACCACTGTGTCTATGTCAAAAGTTTAGGGCTGTTGGCATACTCAACGAAAACGGAAGATGTCAAAGTGAGCAAGTACGGAGAACAGCTTCCAATCATCCTGTTTCATACACTGTCTGTGCCCAATTCTGGAACTGTATATGTGCCCAACTTTCAGAGGGCAACATTTGTGACAGGAATGGATGTCATATAGGACAAAAGTTTCTAGGAATTTCGGAAAAGGGATGGCCAGTTTGCCATCCTGCTGAAGGAAGGAAATAAAACTTTTTTTTGTACATATAAAGCATCAAATGTGATGATAGTGTGCATACCAATCTATAAAGAAATGCAGGAGAATGAGACAGCAACAAACAAAGAGTGGGAACTAGTGACATGAAAACATAGAAATGATCAATCCACCGGAAACACTTTTAGGGGATTTTTTTTTTTTTTGGCTCATCTGAAATTACAATGCTGCCAGTGATCTACACTTGAGCTTTCAGAAAAGTGGCCTATTTAATGGAAAAAAGCCAGATGAGACCAACTGAAATCACAACAACTTCTTCTAACAGAACTTAACACCTTCATTATGCTTTTAAAATACTTAAACAGTACTTACCATAATACAAGTATGTCCAGGAGAGTTGTTTTGCTACAAGAGCAACATGATTTATCAATCCTGTGTAGCTCCACCACTTTGTGATTTACTTCAGTTTTGAAGACAGCCATCATTTTGGACAACCTGCTCAGTGCATTTTTCTACAGACATGTCCTTATCATTCTGCTCCGTTCTTGCCAAATGTAGTCTCTGGATGTTCAGGAAGCAACCATTGTTTATCAATTGGACTGGCTGATGAAAATCTTTTGTAATACATGTCTGCATATGGATTTTACTGTGCCCTCAGGCCCTGACTGTTAATGGGGCAGCCATTCCACTGTGAGCTGTTGTGAGCTGTTGTGAGACCTGAGGAGGGAGACCTTATGGGCTTGGACTCTTTGTAGCCTGGATGCTTTCATAGTATACCAATGATCAAGACAAAGACCCAGAAGACACATTTCAGTCAGCTAATAATGGATTGTAGTTGTACAGAACCTTGTGTTAATATTGCTTCTTAAAAAGGAATGTCCTTCATCACTTAGTTGTACATTTTTGTGAGGGTGCACTGACGTGGCTTGACTCAAGTTGACTGTCGCCAAACTAAAACCCCTTCAGTGTGGCCCAAATTTTGTTCATGATGTTTGTTATGTAAAGTTGGAGACAGTTACTGTAGCTTCCAGTTGAGTGGGGAGGGTCATGTATCAATCAGTACGGTATGCATTTAACTGACAACTGGTCAGTATGCAGCTGGCTCCTATCACCTACCTGACCTCTAGTGCTGTGAATGTTTAGCAAAATAACCAAACGTTTAACCTCAAAAATCTGTGATCGTTTAGCTATTAATCACGATTACCTTATCACAAAAAAAAATAATTTCATTATGAAGTGATTGATACTGAATATAATGCAGAAGTAATAATAGTTGCTATCTTGCATGGTAAAATCAAATTATTCTGAAACTTTGAAGCCTACAAGGTTCAAATATGCCCAGAGTGTCCCATTTAACAAAAACCAGGGATCATCAAAGTGTACAAATGGATAAAAATATGTCAAAAACAGGTTTTGCAATTAATCGCTTGCAGCTTTGTACAAAGCGTTTATTCCACATGCGATGATTTAGCAATTAATCGCTACACATTCACAGCCCTACTGACCTCATCAGACTGATGCTTTGGAAACTAGCAGGCCAATGAAGGAACATTGCAAAATCAAGTGATTGGTGGTTGTTGAAGTCAATAGTGGCATCCGTTATGGATGTGATCACATTGTCGTTGGTAACAAAGGAAAAGGAGTCAAGTTTGTGCACCGTAGCTTGCCCAATACTACACCTACAGTACAGTAGCTACAATTTTCTTCAGTCATCATTGACAAGAAGGGGTTTCTTCTGCCCAAATGCACGTGTTTGTCCAGGTTTGCATGCAAAATTTTTCCTGGGCATTCCTTTGTTTGTCCTTCTAAGCTCATTTTTGAGCTAAAATCTCTACTCAGTTACATTGCATGTAAATGTTATTTTCTAATTTGAACCCTGTTGACATGTACAGTAGTTGTTGCAATGAACTACTGAAAACAAATGCATGCACCGCACAAAGGGAACACAAGTCACAGTATATGCAGTAACTCCCCCGTACTACATACTGTGTGCTTCTGCATGTACGTGTGTACAGTAGCTAACTACTGTGTATGCTTTGTGCTTATGTAGCTAACTACTGTGTATGTTGTGTATAATGTGCAGTGATATCCTGTGTTTGTTAACATTGCTTGCTTGCACTTACCTGTTGCCTCCGTTTGGCTCCTAAAGGTACAGGTATGTAAGACAAAAGAGAGCAGATTCAGCAAAGAGATTGTGTTTGCTATATCAATTGCAAATTTGGTTCAAACAATCAGGCTTCGACAAATTTTTTCTTTTGTACTTGTCCAACGGGCTAGCTGTTTCCTCAATCTATACTTGTCCACATAAATATCTACTTGTCCAATTCAAATCTGTTGAGTACATAGTCTAAAAATACAAATGCCACTTTGCACAACTCAAAAAGATTTAAGGCTGGGGATACTTGCCCAGCGGGCTGCAACATTGAGCACGGTTGTTGCCCGAGTGATTTTTTACTTGTCCCAGGCTGTCGGGCGGGGGATTTGTCGAAGCATGCAAACAATTGGGGTTAATATGAATTTGTTTTAAAGAAGTGAAAAAATTTGCATGATTCTCTCTTTTCCTTTTGGCTTGAGTTGTTCACTCCTTCTCAAGAATAAACATGACATCATAATAGAGCCCTAGCTAGCTAAGCTGGGAGGATAAAAATGTGATCTGTAAAATTATGTCAAAAATTCAATGTTTTATGTTAATTCCCAGCATTTTAATTTTTAGTGTTTATGAATGGAGATAAAAGCCGGGTACCCCGGTCTTTAATGTGATTTGAGACCTCAGATAACGTCATCAAGGAAACAGTAGACCTCAGCTATTGCCTCAGTCTGCTCAGCCTCTGTGGTGACATTATCTTCAGTCTTAAATTACATTTAAGACCACATTTAAGACTTGCATTTATCCCATAATTATAAATAATTTATTAATAATAATTTTTTTTTTTTAATAATAAATTATTTTAGAGACTTGTTTCAATTTAAAAATTGTTTTGCGAGTTGAGTGTATAAAACATGATAATGAGGTGCATGGTAAGGCAGAAATTAAGGAAGATTTTTGTATGTAATGGTACCAGCGTAAGGGTTTTGTTTCTAGGTGGTGTTGAGGAGAACAGCTTTTTTTGCAAATAAACTGAAGCAGTACTATTTTTCTGTATAACAATGCACCACTGTACAATGGTTCCATCATTTGAAATTGAGGAATAAGAGAGCAAAAAATTGTTCTTTTAAATTACAAAGTACCTTAATTCTCTGAAAAAATGTTCGTTATAACCAAAGCAATTACACTACGCAGCTTTACTTTAAAGGGCCAAACCTCTCACCCCAAACTACAATTTTGGTACGGGGGTATCCAAATTCTCAATTGGCTCAGCTCTTTGATTGACAGCTAATTCAAACAATGCAGAGTACCAAAGCTTATATTAGACAGCATGAGTGGTACTGACAGTGTTTTGATTAGTTTTTCTGTACTCACCTGGAAGCAATAAACTGAGATTGTATCTGGATGAGGATGAATTTCAGACAATTGTGGGAGAGGCTTAAGTAAGAAGGTTAGGAGAATTGGTACTGTTTGGGGTGAGAGAACTGGGCCTTTAAAGTGCCTGCAGTTTGTACCTTCCTACACAAATCTTGGCTTTAAAGTGGCTGCAGTTTGTACCTTCCTACACAAATCATGGCTCTAAAAGTACCATGGATGCAACATTTAAGTCAACATCAAAGTACTCACTCTTTAAACAGTAACTTATCTGTAGGTAGTATATCGTGATTGTTTTAGTTTGACCATTTGTCATTGGTATGGGAAGAAAATTTAACAGGTTTGGAAAAATTTGTTGAATTTCATGAACCAACTCAATGAGCCGCTTTAGAACCAAAGCTATTACAGTACATAGCCTTACTTGCCTGCAGTTTATACCTTCGTACAAATACCATGTTTTTTAGAGTGCCATGGATGCATTTCTGATTTGATAGCCTTTTAGACTAGTGACTTCTTAGCATTCTTTTTTATGAGATTTCCAATCATGCACAGAGTATCATTGTTATTGCCACCTTTTTATTTAGAAGATCATGATTGTCAACATTTTAATGCAACTCAGTTGCAATATTATTTGAAGATGTAGATAAATCATGTTAGATGTCTTTGGTATTTCATGTTTATGCCACATTTTCTAAGAACAGGAATTTTATAGCTACTTTGTTGGGTATGATTCTCAAGACTTCCCCATGAACACTTAATGTGCATCCAAGGTATGGGGAATATAGGGACATAGACATGGGGTCTCATGAGGGACAAAGCAGAGACAAATTATTTGCAATTTTAGAAACTTGCCAGTTTCCTGTCAATTCAAACCATCGATAAAGCATGCCTTGAACTTTTCAATTTTCCAGTTGTGCTTCAAATCACACTGCTTGGGAAATTAAAGAGAGTGTGTGGTGGGTGTGTTGTTTCATTAAAGATTGGAACATGCTCCCGATTTTCAATTCTTCATTTAGCTGTGCAATAAAATCACACTCCTCATACTGATTTGAGGTGAGTGATGGTGATTGGTCAGTGATGGTGTCCGATCTGGGAGGTGTTACTATATAGAGATCCATCAAATCTTTAATTTATGCTAATCCAATTAGATTGATTCCAAAGTGGAGACTAAATCCTTTATTTTGGGGATTATTGAAATAGAGGACATGGAATTCCTTTGTTTAAGACCTTGGCAACCTCATCCATACCTACGGTAACTCCAACAAAAGGGATTATTTGGAACTATGCTGCTATGTTTAAGTAGTTGCCGAGTTGCCAGACACCGCCTCGACATTTCAAACGACTGGCTATTGCTTAATGTTCACAATGATCCTGGCTATAGACCAATTCTGATGATTTATGCAAAATGAGCAAAAGAGAAATAAGACTAAAGATTGCTATGGGATTTTCATTAATACTCATATTTGCTCACATGGTCTAAAAGGCACATGTAAATAGAGCAAAATACTGAGAACAAGACAAGTAGGTTGCAATCCGTGTCCAAATGGTCAAATTAATTTGCTTCCTTAAGCAACTGGCAATATTAAGACGGGACAAATTTCCAGATCTGCTGTTTGGCATCTAGCAGACAACTTCTAGTTCCTATAACACCTGCTAACACCTGCTAAGCCTATTGAGTCATAAAGAGCAACACGCAAAAGAGATTAGTGTGGGCAAATATAACGGCTCAAAGAAAAAGGTTCTCGATGAATCTACATCTAATAACACCTCCCAGGTCCAATTACACTTGCACACCTCAAAATTCAAGGCTAAATTTAAATTTAGAAATGCTTTAAACATGCATACTGTACACATAATTCATGTTAGTGATTATTTGCCATTTGTGAAACTACAGATTTGCCACTCCCAAGTCCTTTTGGAATACACAGACAGGTATGCCATCTTGAATACAATGTGTTATTGAGCATTTAGGACTGTTTGCATGGTCGGTTAGAGCATGAGGAGTTGAAGGTTAGTAGAATTGGTGGTACCATTTGGGTTAAGAGAATTGGGCATTTAAGCATTACTTACACATTATCCTTGTAAATTTCAATGATTTAACTTATATGCTCTTGTGTGCCTTTACATTTTCTAAAATTTTGCAGTTTTGTAGAATTTATGTTTTTTCACAGAGATTTTACACATAGTGGCTTACTACTTAAGGTGCTGCATTTTTTATAGAGGATACACTTCATTATGTGGTCAGGTAGGGTAACACGTACCTGAAGCTTGGGACCAACTCCAAAAAATGGGAACGGCCAAGTTATCTGTGTGACAGAGTATTGCTTCTAGACATATGGGAGATGAAGAGGATTGTCATAGGGTAGTTGTTCATACCTGTACATTCCATAATTTTCTTAATTGATGAGTTCCTGTCTTGTTCATTTTAGATCCAATTATCTGTGTGTTTGGTTGGGTACCGCGTTACCCAACTCAGGCCTCTTGACCTTACATGAAAATAGGCTGTAAAGTACTAAGAAGGGACGTTTTGGTTTCAATTTAATTATCCAACCTTAACAAGTGAAGAATTTTGTGACAAATATTTTGGGAAATCATTGCTTCTATGGTGGCACTTGTCACAAATAATGGGACCTCCAGGATTTTCAGTTGTTGGGAGATTGAGGTGGGGTGGGTAAGCAAACATTTGTTAGGGGATATTTAGGGGAAGAGGAAACCTTGAAGTGTTTACATTGCTGCTACTAATGTTTGTACAAAGTGGAAAGGGAGTACGCACTGCAGGGAGAAAGTCCCTTTCACCCATGTCCTATGAAGGGGTGAAGAGTGAGTTGGCGTTTAGACTTTTTTGTTGTTTAAGGTTTTCTCTGAGGGTTGGTTTTACTCTCTAGCTGTGTCATGCATTGTAGTGCCTTTTTCCTGCTTGTGTTTAGGGGTGCATATTCTCATGCTTAATCTTACTTCCTATACTTCTTTGAGCTAAGTATCAAATTTACTGCTTCCATAAACATGAGTTATAGCAAAGCAACCCCAGAGGTGATACAGCTTCTGGAAATTACCTGACTCTTTCTTTATTGCCATGGAGTGTAGGTGCCTTTTTTTTCCACCAATTTCTAGCCCTGCCACGATAATCATTTTTCATTTATCAGTGTTGCCAGCATTTCCACAACGATATTGCGATATGATCCCACAACTGTACCCAAGTCTAGTACTTGAGCTGTTGCAGTTGTAATTGTATGCATTTTGAGACAGCTTCTGGTTTTATATGTTTTGTGGTTAGTAAAGTGCTGTTTTTCATTTCATGTGACAACATAAATTATGATCATTTTAGGTTACTGACTAAAGACAATAAAAGATTTCATACTGGTGTATTTGATTCTGTTGCAATGTCATGTCTTAACACAACATGGGTTGATATTGTCAGGCAAAATCATATTGACGATATCTTGATTATTGTGGCAGCCCTACCAAGTTCCCACCATATCTCAACTCAAAGATTTGTTACTATTGATGACATGTACATAAGGCAACTTCTGTTTTCATTTCATAGTAACTTTGCTACTACTGTCCATATGGTTGATTTTGATGCATCTGTTGCAATCTTATTATTTCAAGGTTACTCAGATTAGGAAGAACAGTATGTCTTCCTTTTGTTACTTCTTTTACCTTAAACATCTGTCACAACTCTGTTTACATTAAAAAGATTAAAAGCAGCTATTATATCTGACTTTTATTTTCATTCTCAGAAAACATTTTTATCCATTGGCTTCCTGAAAACGGCAACCTGCTTTGCCCTCTCCCTTTGTCCTGTATTGATGTTCAAGTAGTCCCTGTGTGATTTAGGTGGTGTGTCCAAATGCAATCCATGCATTCAGTAAACTTGAAGAGAGAAGAAACATCTTTCACAAGAACCAAAGTACAAAATTTTGCATCTGTTCTAATTGCTTCCCTTTGTTCAGCAGCTCCATGTCTTCAAGCCCATCACTGAACTTCAATCCATTCGAATCCTAACACTGTGAAGAATATGATTTGAATGTGAAGATGCAGAACAGGGAAGTTCTCCCTCATAATTGCCAGTATTGTCATGTCAGAAATTGAAACATGTAGCTGATGACCTGCTGTGCACCATTGTTGTGGTGGAGTCTAGGGGGTCAAGCTCCTTGCTTAATGTTCACAACTTCATGTTGTATGTGGAAATCACATTGATGTACATAACTTTCTTATCATTTTCAGTGTAGTATTCATCACATTTGTTATAAAGTAAAAAAAGGAACTTTTATGGCTCTAGAACAGGACAGTTTTGCTTAAAATGAAGGATTGGACAAGTATGTTCCCTCCTCCAAAGTAGGTTTTGAGTTTGACTCCTGTTCAGGACACTGAAGATGTTTGACATTTGACCTTTATGCAAAATTCCTTAAATCAAATTTAATATATGAGACAAACAAACAAAAAAAAAACCCAAAACAAAAGTAGATATACAAATTTAGTCATTATATTGTTGCTGTATTTTTTATATTCTTTCTAGAATGACATAGATGTAAGAAATTTGCAAACCCATTCTGCTCTTAAAAGTTTTTTTTTTATCCAAAGTGCAAAAATCTCATGATAATACATTCCTTCATAAAATGTGATCTACTTATGTTCAAGTGAGACAATTACGTTAGAACTGAAGCAGCACAGAAAATTTTCACAAATTAACAAATGACTGATTACTGTACCTACTGTCCTGGATAAAAGTGAAAGGGGTAATGAGGTTTCTTCTATTGATCAGTATACAATTTAAAGAGGTCAAATCTTGTTTGTTATTGATGAGAAGTTACTTCTACTATGTCCCACCTGATCTGATTTTTGTTGTAATGGTGACCATAATCAGAGCACTGTCAAAGCAAAGTTGCACTCCTGTATGAGCCTTGTACTCATTCATGAATCCCCGAAAGAAAATATTTGTCAGTGGAAAATTCCACTCTTTATAGTGACATAAATTTATGTTGTAGCCAGGTGGAAAATAGGCTTACATACTGTCAGGAATCCCCCTCTATCAAAAAAGATTGCAAGAGGGAAATTCCCCTTCCATAATTTGGGTTCTTCCACCAGCCTTATTCAGTGGTGTTGCCATACTTTTCATTCTAGGAGGGTACAACCATTTTTCTGGGGGCACTGCTAGACACTACTCATAGTGCAAAGCCCGTGGGTGTAATGGTCTTTATGAGGTATTTACAGGTAATTCCATCTATGAACATGAGTGTAAGGGTAAAAGCCTGGGTCAAATGAGTATATGGGCAGCTCAAACACTATCTACCTACAGGGCCACCATGACTTGATGCATGGTACATTGGCACCAATGCAATTTATGATTTAGAAATAATCAGAGAAAGCAATTTTTGTCTGTGCATTCATCTAGAAAGAATCCATGGGCAAAAGGGTAACAAACAAAAGTTTACAACAACTTTTTGCTGTTGCTCATGTATACTCACTGAGTTTCTAAGACTCAATTAATAAACATGTCCCTAATTATATACCTGCACTAAAGATACTATATGACTGCAACTCTGACAGTCTGATAGATCTGCCAACTTATTTCATCAAACTCGAAAACGTTAATATATTACATTATCACGCTACTGTAAATGAATAGATTTATTGAGACTTCACATAAGATACAGCTGAGTCAATTCTTGTGTCAGTAATTTTCAAAATATAAAAAAAAATAATAAAGTTAGAAGATCTTAACAATCCTCTTTATGTTAAAAACTGCAGCACACAGTACCACTCTTTAACTTTTCCTTTGAATAAAGCATACTACCTCTTCACAGAGGTATAATACAGAAAATTGTAATCTTCATTAAAGAACAAATAAACAATGAAATCAACAATGATGATGTTTCACATAAATAAAAATCGGCCCAAGGGCTGTGGTTCCAAATGTTGTCCAGAGGGTCACAACTGGAAAAAAAGCTGTGGCCAGCTCGAGTTGAACTAATTGGTTAGAAACGGGGCCATCATGTGACTAACTGACAGTATTAACCCAAATGTTTGAGTGAGCAGGGTTTATCAAACTTATGGGAGCAATTATACATTAACTCAAGTTCCAGATCCACAGATTTTGATCAACCCACCAGTGTAGATATCCGCTGGACCTAGTTTGTACTGTGAGCACTATCGGTAGATCAAGTCACCCTGGATCTCCAACTTATCCCTTCCCAGCATTACTAAATGGCAAGCTGACAAGTTTGTGGACCATGGGGACCCTTTTTTCTCTTGCCCATTGTAATCATAAAGCACCATGATCTTCTACATGTGCTCTCTCAAATATAGACACGGCACTGGAACAAGTTAATGGACAATCATGGAGCAATGACACCATGGTCCATTACATTCACCAAGTGAGAACGTTGCCAAAGAATCCGTTCTTTGTCTTCTGATAGAAATCAAATTTCCCCTTTGGACCTGTTGCCTCAGATAAGGTGACTGATGGGCCATGTGCCTCAACACAAATTGTTGTAGACCCAGTGATTGTAAATGAAATGAAATGAGCTTCAAAGGAAATTTTATGCTAAGTTAGTTGTTGCTGATTGGCAACCCCTAATCACTCTGGGCTAGGATGAACTCCCACTTGCCACAATGTGGGCCACAGATAAGAAGTCGTTACCAACCTTAAACCTCTAGGGGTCCCTAAGTTCATACATGCCATTTATAATCATTCCTGTTCCATCCACACTCACATCCCTGCTCTCCAAAGATGTAATGGCCTTTACATGGCTCAAATTTTGCAAGCAACTCATTTGCATAGCATGATGCCAATCTTTAAAATGGTTGAAAGTTTATCCGAATGCACAATACACTTGTCTGCCTTCAGTTCCTGTAGCAAACAAACTTTGCCCTATTGCATTCCATGTTAATAGTCTTTTCTATATAAAACACATTCTCATTTGGTCACATGTCCTAACAAAGCTGCTTTAATTTTGTCAATTTTAGATTGTCCAGCACATAATAGTAAGAATGTAAATGTAAGGCCTCACAAAAATATTTCCATCACTGCAGTACTCTAGAGGAAATCTATTCCTACAGTTACTGTATAAAAGTATTGACCTTATTTTCATTCAAACTCCTCTCAGCCACAATCACACCCATTTTCAATTCACACGTTCATATCATATCCAATGATACTTTGCAATATTCATAAATAATTTAAACCATAAACAATGATTAGTAGTACCACAACTCTACCTAATATTTAACTTCACTTCTTACAGGACACACTCATGCCTTTCTGTCATTTTGTAATTACATTACATGATAATGATACATAATGTTTCTCTTCTAAATGCCTAATTGTAAAGCATGTGTTTCTTTTTTCCATACAAATATTACTGAATTATATACCATCACTACATGTATAATAATTCAAGCTTTTCAGCACTGTCAATTCTGCAGCTTATAAGGTATAGTACAAAATATTTAAAAAAAAAAAACAACAGGAATTGTACAAAACTTTTCCAAAGACATATCAAAAATAATGAAAGGGAAATTTGAGACAAGCACTGCAAAGTTGAAATCAGAGCACTTCTTTTCTGATGTTGTGTCGCATGAGGTCACGTCTCAGAGATTCACCTGAGCCAAGACTCTGTAATCTTGAGTTAACAATGTCATTTGTTGGGTTAAGTTCCCTTTTCTCATGAATATGTATAAGCAGACACTGTGATGAACAGTATAAAGGTGGTCTGGTATTCAATTTCGTTGTTTGGACGATATCCTCTCGCTCTTACTTTGATTCTGTAATTGTTTGGCGTTGTCAGAGCTCGTGTCGTGTAGACCACTCCACCCCTGGCATCATTACGGATTCCAAATGGCACCTGGCAGTTACAGTACTATATTTCATGACAATTGTCCAAGCAAAAGGCAATCATAAACCAGGGAGAGGAGAAATGGGGAGAGAAAAGGCTGGGTTTAATAA
This sequence comes from Holothuria scabra, assembly GCA_037179385.1. Lineage (NCBI taxonomy): Eukaryota > Metazoa > Echinodermata > Holothuroidea > Aspidochirotida > Holothuriidae > Holothuria > Holothuria scabra. The sequence goes on along the minus strand of CM074185.1, from coordinate 23,769,620 downwards.
GGTAGCTGTTTTCATGCAAGGAGCATTGTGATAATTTTTATATATTTTGTGCATTTTATGAAAACATATACATGAGGAGGATTTAACAATAACAGCAAAGACAGGTTGAAAGTGAGGGTCATGCGACATGTTTCTTGGTTCTCCGATCGAACCAGCTTCCAAGATTCTGTTACACAAATGTGATTTATATCATCACCTTAATACTAACAGCTAGCAGAGAATTGATCATGCATTTTGGAACTCTAATGGGCACATAGTACCTGCAATTCCCCTATTTGAAAAGACAGTAGGATTATAAGTCAAACTGTATCACATTGGACCACAAGGAAAGCTGATCAAAGGCTTCTGTTTCACCATAATATGAACATGAACGAAATCAACTTGGCATGTGCTTATTAAATAACTTTTTGACAGCATCACACATAGATTATTGGGAGCATGACTACCAATTCAATAATGAATATGTCACATGACCATCACCATATCTTACATATATACTGCTAAATATGCCAGTTAGTCTATCTAAAATTATGTGCAATTTAATGGAGGGCAGTGGTATTCAAAAATGGGCTTTTGCATCACAATTTTCACCATCTAGGCATTTTTTTAGGATCATAAATCTTTTGCTCCCTTTCCTCGGCTGTTTGTAATAATTTTACATTGGTTGTTTGTCCTAGTACTACACTAAGTTTACCCTGAAATGAGCGCCATAACAGTAGGCCTGGCGGCAGGCGAGTAGAAATGTAAAGTGGTAGGGAGAGAGACATCGTCCCTGTTCCCCCTCCTCAATTACCTACATCCCTGTCCCACAGGGAAATATTTCAGAACCACTGAGCTAGTTGGATACACAATGCAAGTAGTTATGGGTACAACCAACTTTGAATTACACTTAAAATATCAAGTTCCAATGCAAATATATAACTGAATGTCTAAAGCTAGACTTTTCAACATAAAAAGAAAGAAACTCCAAAAGGCTGGCAAGCTTATTTATCGTGAGTAGAAGTATATATTCTTCTACTTCTTTTGGACTTGGTGGCTACTCCAATTTTAACATGAAGAAACCACATAAATTTTCAAAAAAAAATCCTAACACCTCTCTGCCCTTCAATTCATCCCACTTACCCCCCCCCCCCCCCACCCATCTGTATACACATAATGCTAATAAGTAGCAGTTCTTGTGACACACTTTAAAAGTTTGGAGGGCTTAAACTAGATAAAGCATGTTTTCTGATCACTTACTTGTCTTTCTTCAACACTACTACCTTATACAAATATTTTTCCCCACAAGCTTTGGGGGAGAGAAAAAATTGTTTCCTTCTGCCCCATATAATGACCTCTTCCTCCTCCTGGTATAAATGACCATGGTGCTTATCCTCTACAGCATTTCTAATGAAGGGCAAGTAAGGCAGGTTTCACAGAAAATTTTCAAAGTGCATTGTGCAAATCAAATACAAAGGATACTTGCTAGCTGAAAGTGGAGGAATGTGGTTGGCTTCAATAGGACTTTACACATATTATCACTTCATAGGATAACCAGAGGTGCAAGTGGAAGCTTTGCAAGGAAATAACACTTGTAAAGAGCAAGGATTTCAACACCATTCTACAATCAGGAAGGTCCTTGTAGAACCTGTTTGCTACAGTGACTCCAATACCAAAGTATGGAGGAAAAAGGAACTATTTTGCACAAACCAATTTCCCACCAAACTTTCCACAAATCTGTGAGACCAGATCCAAAATTGTGGGAAGGGAGCTGTAAGGGTTGGCCTGCAGTTATTGTCATCATGGGAGTGAAATACCATTGAAAAAAATACATTTGTGTGTGACATAATGGGACATCCCCTCCCCTCCCAATTTAGATCCAGCCCTTATTTGATCATAACCATTCCTTAGTAATGGTCTTTCTTATATTAGCCTGTATTGCTAGACAGATTAATTTGCAGTGAGGGTTTTTTCTGGGCTAAAAGCAAATTGTGCTGATTGTGGAAACGATAAAACTGTACTATCCATTAAAGGTATGTGATGTGCACAAAAATGATACACCAGGGTGGGTCTAAATCAGGATTGCATTAAATTCGTTTAGGGTTCTATCAGGAAATGGCCACACACAAGATTGGTGAGAGACAGTAGAAGAAATGACTGGATAGGGAAAAATTGTGTATAAGCTTTACATTTTTTTTTTTTTGAGGAAAGGGAGGGGTTAAACAATACTCCTTAAACTTTTTCTTCTTTAAAAAGAATCAATTTTAACTGACATAATGATAGTAGCCCTGTAAAACTAACATTTTTCAAATGAGTGAAATGTTTTGAGGAAGGCAATCGATATCCAAAGTCATGAAACTAATGACCTTTGACCTCCACGAAAATCGATTGGGATCATCTACTCAATATGACCAACCCACACACCAAATATGAGCACAGTCACATGTACCGTTTTAGAGATATCGTGTTTAGGAAGTTTTGACCTTTTGACCTCTCGTGACCCATAATGACCTTTGATCTCCACCAAAAACAATAGGGATCATCTACTCAATATGACCAACCCACACACCAAATATGAGGTTAGTCACACTAACCCTTCTTGAGATATCGTGTTTACAAGCAAAGCGTCACATACATACACACACACACACACATACACACGCACGACATCACCATCGCATAGATTCCTTGGCCTACAGCAAGGAATCAAAAAAGCTGAGCAACTGATGGTGCATGGTAGGAGTAATAGTGCTTGTCTCATATTGGGTAGAGTGCAGGTGGAGCACGGACATAGATGGTCCCCACCGACTGGGACAAAAAAGGCCCGCCAAGATGGCCGCCGTGAAGCTATACATTGTCTGATTGGACACCGATTCTGTAATATTTTAAACAAAAGTTAAACTTGAATGGGAAGCAATATTATATTCGCGCGATGCGTGAAGTGATTTTGACATTACCCTGCCTTATTTCAAAAATATTTCAACTTTCTTGCAAAATATGGGACATACTTGAACAAGTCCAAGCTTACACACAAAACCATAGCAGACGGCCATTTTGGTGTGCTTTTTCTCACACTATGTTGGCGACAATGTACTGTGCGGTATGCTCTGTTCATGTATAGGAAGTCTGTGAGGTGGAGCAACTCTCTAAATGTTCACAATAAATCTGGAAATCACGACATGAATGCGAAAGATTGCCATTTGAACAAGCTGTTGCTTGCAATTTTTCTGATCATTTTCAGTGCACCATGTTTGCAATAAAGCAAAAAAATCAGAACTTTTACTGGCTTTTATGCTCAGCTAAACACAGAGATTTGGCTAAAAAGGGAATGGTTTTCGAGTATGTTCCCTCCCCCACAGTATAACTTCAGAAAGTTTTGAGTTCAAGTAGAGATTAAATTGGTACAAGTATTGTTGCAAAATCACCACTATAACTATGTAGGCCTATATATTCACCACATTAAGATATGCACAGATACACCTCAGAAAAAGTGTACATATACAGGTCAACTCCAACCCAACTTGTAACCTTGAGGTTTGGAGTTTGACTCCTGGCTGGGTCACACCAAAAACTTTTAAAAGAGGAACCTACTGCTGTTTTGCTTGGTTCTCATAAGTAAAGGAGTACGGATAACAAGGCAGTGAGCAAATTATGTTAATTAAGTGTGACCTATATGAAAAACTCAAAACATCAGTTAAATATGATAAAAGAGACAAAGAAAAAAAAAACAAAAACAAAAGTAGATATACAAATTTAGTCATTATATTGTTGCTGTATTTTTTTATATTCTTTCTAGAATGAAATGGATATAAGAAATCTGTAAACCCAATCTTTGCTCTTCAACAAAATGTTCTTATCCAAAGTGTGAAATCTCATGATGATGCATTAATTCGTAAAATGTGATCTATTTATGTTCAAATTAGACAATTACATTAAGACTGAAGCAGCACATAGAAAAATTTTGACAAATCAACAAAAGATTGATTACAGAATCTACTATGCTGGATAATAGTCAAAAGGTTTGTGATATTCCTTCTTTGATACAATTCAAAAAGGTAAACTCTTGTTTGCTATTGATGAGAAATTACACCTACTATGCCCCACCTGATTTTTGTTGCGATTTTGATCATAATCAGACCACTATCAAAGCAACAGTGCACACCTGCATGATCCTTGCACTTAATTTACAAATCCCCCAAAGAAAACATTTGTTTGTAGGAAAGTTTGCACTCTTTATACATGACATGAATTCATGTTGTAGCCAGGTGGTTATAGGCTTACATATCACCCCCCCCCCCACAAACATGACAGGAATCCTTACCCAACTTGCCAATGACAACTTGGGTAAGAAGGATTAGGCCACCTTATTGATTTGTTGAGGGAGAGCATCCTATTGGCCCAGCACAGCTTTTCAGTGTGTCATGCATTGGTGACTTTCAACTTGTAAAGTCTCAGAAGTCAAGATGCGGTTCATGTCTGCTAGGAAGTTGGGCTAAAGAGAATTAAGAGGATCAGTTGGGTTGGACTTTTTCTAAATTCTGGCTAATGGGCATTTCCTGTAATGAAAGATTGCAAGGGGGAAATTCCTTTTACATTTGGGCTCTTGCACCAGCACTGTGCAGTGGCATCATCATACTTTTCATTCTAGGAGGGTACAGCAATTTTGCCTGCGGGCACTGCTACACATCCCTCGTGATGCAAAGCCCCTGGAAGCTGGGTTGTAGAGTATTTACGAGGTATTAAAGACATCATTTAATGGTAATTCCATCTGTTAACATGAGTTTAAGAGCAATATACCCTGGGGCAAAAAAGTATGGGCAGTTCAAACACGTAGCCACCATGGCTTAACACATGGTGTAGGCACCTGCTTATGATTTAGAAATCTCAGAAGGCAACTTATGTCTATGCAATTATCTGGAAAGTATCAAAGTGCAAAAAGATAACAAACCAAGGTTCATAACAACTTTTTGCCACTGTTCATGTATACTCGCCGTGTTTCCATAAACATGTCCCCATTGTATACCTTCACTAAGGGTAATAATAATGTGACTGCATCTCTGACAGTCTGATAGATCTTCCAACTTCGTTTCATCAAACTTGAAAGGACGTTACTATATTACAATATCCAGCTACTGTAAATGAATAGATTTATTTAAAACTTCACATAAGATACAGCTGAGTCAATTCTTGTGTCAGTAATTTTCAAAATATAAAAAAAAATAATAAAGTTACAAAGATTTTAACAATCCTCTTTATATTAAAAACTGCAGCACACAGTACCACTCTTTAACTTTTCCTTTGAATAAAGCATACTACCTCTTAACAGAGGTATAATACAGACAATTGTAATCTGCATAAATGAACAAATAAACAATGAAATCAACGAGGATAACACTGCGCATAAATAAAAATGTTCTCAAGGGCTGTGATCCGAATTGTTTGTTTAGGAGAACAGCTTAATTACACTCACTCAAGATCCAAATCCACAGATTTTGATCAACGCACAGGTGTAAATCTCCCACGGGACCAGGTTTGTACTGTGAGCACAATTGGTAAATCAAGTCACCCTGAATCTCCAATTCATTCCTTCCCAGTATTACTAAATGGCGAGCTGACTTACATGTGCTCACAAAAACATAAACACAGCACTGGAAAAAGTTAATGGACACCCATGGAGCAACCATGATCCGTTGCATTCACCACGTTAGAACATGGCCAAAGAATCCATCTTTGTCATCTGACATGAAATCTTATCTCCCCTTAGGACCTGTTGCCTCAGATAAGGTAACTGGTGGGCTGTGTCCCTCAACACAAATTTTGGTAGACCCAGCAACTGTACACACAACCTATAAAACGTGGGCCTCAAAAAAATTCTGTGCTATTAAGTTAGCTGTTGCTGGTTGACAACCCCTAATCACTGTGGGCTAGAATAAACTCCCGCATGTCACAATGTGGGCCACAGGTAAGAAGTCATTTCCAAATTTAGACCTCTAGGGGTCCCTAAGTTCATACATGCCCTTTACAATCACCATTCAACAGGCATACACAATGTTGTCACATGCAATAAATCTTCATTCCTGTTTCATCTACACCCATATCCCTGCTCTCCAAAGATGTAACACCCTTTACATGGCTCAAATTTTACAAGAACTCATTTGCATTACATGATGACAATCAAATGGTGGAAAGTTGATCACAAATGTACAATGCACTTGGTTGCCTCTGCCCAACTGCATTCCATGTGAATAGTCTTCTCTATCCAAAAACACATTCTCATTTGGTCACATGTCCAAATAAAGCTGCTTTAATTTTTTCAATTTTAGATTATCCAGCACGTAATAGTGGGAATGTAAACCTAAGGCCTCACAAACAATGTTTCGTTACTGCAGTACTTTAAATTAAACCAAACCTATTCCTACAGTTACTGCATAAAGGTACTGTACTTGCCTTATTTTCATTCAAACTCCTCTCAGCCACAATCACACCCATTATCAATTCACACATTCATATCATATCCAATGATACTTTGCAATATTCATAAATAATTTAAACCATAAACAATGATTAGTAGTACCACAACTCTACCTAATATTTAACTTCACTTCTTACAGGACACACTCATGCCTTTCCGTCATTTTGTAATTACATTACATGATAATGATACATAATGTTTCTCTTCTAAATGCCTAATTGTAAAGCATGTGTTTCTTTTTTCCATACAATTTATTACTGAATTATATACCATCACTACATGTATAATAATTCAAGCTTTTCAGCACTGTCAGTTCTGCAGCTTATAAGGTATAGTACAAAATATTAAAAAAAAACAGGAATTGTACAAAACTTTTCCAAAGATATATCAAAAATAATGAAAGGGAAATTTGAGTCAAGCACTGCAAAGTTGAAATCAGAGCACTTCTTTTCTGATGTTGTGTCGCATGAGATCGTGTCTCAGAGATTCACCTGAGCCAACACTCTGTAATCTTGAGTTAACAATGTCATTTATTGGATTAAGTTCCCTTTTCTCATGAATATGTATAAGCAGACACTGTGATGAACAGTATAAAGGTGGTCTGGTATTCAATTTCGTTGTTTGGACGATATCCTCTCGCTCTTACTTTAATTCTGTAATTGTTTGGCGTTGTCAGAGCTCGCGTCGTGTAGACCACTCCACCCCTGGCATCGTTACGGATTCCAAATGGCACCTGGCAGTTACAGTACTATATTTCATGACAATTGTCCAAGCAAAAGGCAATCATAAACCAGGGAGAGGAGAAATGGGGAGAGAAAAGGCTGGGTTTAATAAGGTAGCTCTTTTCATGCAAGGAGCATTGTGATAATTTTTATATATTTTGTGCATTTTATGAAAACATATACATGAGGAGGATTTAACAATAACAGCAAAGACAAGTTGAAAGTGAGGGTCATGCGACATGTTTCTTGGTTCTCCGATCGAACCAGCTTCCAAGATTCTGTTACACAAATGTGATTTATATCATCACCTTAATACTAACAGCTAGCAGAGAATTGATCAGGCATTTTGGAACTCTAATGGGCACATAGTACCTGCAATTCCCCTATTTGAAAAGACAGTGGGATTATAAGTCAAACTGTATCACATTGGACCACAAGGAAAGCTGATCAAAGGCTTCTGTTTCACCATAATATGAACATGAACGAAATCAACTTGGCATGTGCTTATTAAATAACTTTTTGACAGCATCACACATAGATTATTGGGAGCATGACTACCAATTCAATAATGAATATGTCACATGACCATCACCGTATCTTACATATATACTGCTAAATATGCCAGTTAGTCTATCTAAAATTATGTGCAATTTAATGGAGGGCAGTGGTGTTCAAAAATGGGCTTTTGCATCATAATTTTCACCATCTAGGCATTTTTTTAGGATCATAAATCTTTGCTCCCTTTCCTCGGCTGTTTGTAATAATTTTACATTGGTTGTTTGTCCTAGTACTACACTAAGTTTACCCTGAAATGAGCCCCATAACAGTAGGCCTGGCGGCAGGTGAGTAGAAATGTAAAGTGGTAGGGAGAGAGACATTGTCCCTGTTCCCCCTCCTCAATTACCTACATCCCTGTCCCACAGGGAAATATTTGAGAACCACTGAGCTAGTTGGATACACAATGCAAGTAGTTATGGGTACAACCAACTTCGAATTACACTTAAAATATCAAGTTCCAATGCAAATATACAACTGAATGTCTAAAGCTAGACTTTTCAACATCAAAAGAAAGAATCTCAAAAAGGCTTGCAAGCTTATTTATCGTGAGTAGAAGTAAATTCTTCTTCTACTTCTTTTCGACTTAGTGTCTACTCCAATATTAAAGTGAAGAAACCACATAAATTTTCAAAAAAAATTTTTAACACCTCTCTGCCCTTCAATTCACCCCACTTACCCTCCCCCCTCCTCCCCACCCATCTGTATACACATAATGCTAATAAGTAGCAGTTCTTGTGACGTACTTAGTTTGGAGGGCTTAAACTAGATAAAGCATGTTTTCTGATCACTTACTTGTCTTTCTTCAACACTACTACCTTATACAAATATTTTTCCCCACAAGCTTTGGGGGAGAGAAAAAATTGTTTCCTTCTGCCCCATATAATGACCTCTTCCTCCTCCTGGTATAAATGACCATGGTGCTTATCCTCTACAGCATTTCTAATGAAGGGCAAGTAAGGCAGGTTTCACAGAAAATTTTCAAAGTGCATTGTGCAAATCAAATACAAAGGATACTTGCTAGCTGAAAGTGGAGGAATGTGGTTGGCTTCAATAGGACTTTACACATATTATCACTTCATAGGATAACCAGAGGTGCAAGTGGAAGCTTTGCAAGGAAATAACACTTGTAAAGAGCAAGGATTTCAACACCATTCTACGATCAGGAAGGTCCTTGTAGAACCTGTTTGCTACAGTGACTCCAATACCAAAGTATGGAGGAAAAAGGAACTATTTTGCACAAACCAATTTCCCACCAAACTTTCCACAAATCTATGAGACCAGATCCAAAATTGTGGGAAGGGAGCTGTAAGGGTTGGCCTGCAGTTATTGTCATCATGGGAGTGAAATACCATTGAAAAAAATACATTTGTGTGTGACATAATGGGACATCCCCTCCCCTCCCAATTTGGATCCAGCCCTTATTTGATCATAACCATTCCATAGTAATGGTCTTTCTTATATTAGCCTGTATTGCTAGACAGATTAATTTGCAGTGAGGGTTTTTTCTGGGCTAAAAGCAAATTGTGCTGATTGTGCAAAGGATAAAACTGTACTATCCATTAAAGGTATGTGATGTGCACAAAAATGATACACCAGGGTGCGTCTAAATCAGGATTGCATTAAATTTGTTTAGGGTTCTATCAGGAAATGGCCACACACAAGATTGGTGAGAGACAGTAGAAGAAATGACTGGATAGGGAAAAATTGTGTATAAGCTTTACATTTTTTTTTTTTTTTGAGGAAAGGGAGGGGTTAAACAATACTCCTTAAACTTTTTCTTCTTTCAAAAGAATCAATTTTAACTGACATAATGATAGTAGCCCTGTAAAACTAACATTTTTCAAATGAGTGAAATGTTTTGAGGAAGGCAATCGATATCCAAAGTCATGAAACTAATTATAGGAATAATTTTTTAAAGGGAAATATTGCATTGTTTTGCAGAAAAGTTTCATATTTTAAAGCTGGTATGTAAGAAGCCAGTACATCAGGTGTTCTTATAGAAAGAACTTTAGTAGCAAGTTTTTCTGGGAATCCTTACAGAGACAAACTTTAAAAATTTCAAATGGTACACCATCTGTTATTCTTCTTGTGCAAAATATTTTTAAGTTATAATTGAAGTTCTAAAGGTAATAACGAGAAAAGCCACGTCCGTGCACTTTGAATGCAATATTTCTCTTCAATGTTAGTGAAAAAATATATGTATCCCAACATATACTGCCTAAGTAAGTTTTAATGTAAAAAAAAGAAAGCAAACAAAAAAAATCCAAAAATAACATAAAATGAAGTTATGTTTGTCCTTACAATATCTGTAGGGTCTTTGAACACCTGCCTCTCCCCCCCCCCACCCCCCATGAAAGTAAAAAAACCCATACAATAACCAAAATGTGTGGTCTGAGCATATGGTTAGCATATTCATTGTGATGACTTACTTGCTACAAAATAGGATCAACTTTATATCATACAACCCAATTATAAAGGTTTTTTCATTTTGGGGGGGTGGGGGGGTGGGGAAAAAGGGTGGTCCCCTCTTCCGACTGGGAAAAATATGGCTGGTGTAGCAACCAGGTCGGATGCATGGACCCGTGCCAAAGAACCTGCAGGTTCAGATGCCCCAATCCATCCAGAGTTGGTGCATGGAAGATCTCATCTCTAACCACATATTTCGTTTGGAGATGAGAGGGTACTAAGGAAACGGGTTCGGAGGTCCCTGGCTGTTTATTTCCCCATGTCCTGAGAATCTTGCTACACTGATGAAGAAGGATTGGGGAGAAAACTAAAATCCTATCAGCTTACCTCTTCAGCCTCTCTTTGGTCTATAATTGAGAAATGAGATCTGGAATGAATGGTGCCATCATTTTCTCGGACCACTTTTAGTAGGATGAGATCTCTTCCCTGATTAAAACCGACAGTAGTGTCTACCGTATGAAATTTAATCCTGTCATCCAAATTTGCGCACTCTGGATTATTGAAGGGACATTCAAGCACGCAATCCCTGTAAAAAGGACAAATTCGAACAATTTTATTTAAATTCTGATGACAAGTGTGGTAATTGGGAGATACCAGGTCAAACTGCATGAACCAATTTGTGCTTGATCTGCTATGTGCTGCCTTGACCTTATATGAGCTATTTTACCATTCCTTATATCAATAAGATCGAGTAAGTGAGAGGGAAAAACAGACGGGCCCAACAAGCCAAAGTAACTTCTCAATACAGAATGTGTGTATATTATTCAACACTGTGAAAAATGTTTAAAGGTTCAGTTCTCTCACCCCAAACAGTACCAATTCTCCTAACCTTCTTACTGAAGCCCCTCCCACAATTGTCTGAAATTCATCCTCATCCAGATACAATCTCAGTTTATTGCTTCAAGGTGAGTATAGAAAAACTCAATTTATATAATCAAAATACTCTCAGTACAGTTCATGCTGTGTAATATAAGCTTTGGTACTCTGCATCATTTGAATTAGCTGTCAATCAAAGAGCTGAGCCAATTGAGAATTTCGGTAACCCCTACCAAAATTGTAGTTTGGGGTGAGAGGTTTGGCCCTTTAATCTGTCAACACTATATCAATACTGTACCTTCTATTGGCAGGAAATGCTAAACAGCAAGAAACAAAAGCAATGCCTTGGCTATAAAACAAGGCTTAAGAGTGTTTGTCCATTACCTTACAAGTATTAATAAATAAACAAATTTCTAGAATCTAAATTGAACGTTTTATCATGGAACTCATCCCATCTTATGGGAGACATTCAAAATTTCAAAATAGTAATTTGTAGGCAAGCCTAGTCAGGGCATAAAGAGTTCATTTATGGCACAAAAAGTACTAGCACATACTCACTTATAAAAGAATGACACATGACATGTACAGTTTTCAATTCATAACACTCTTTAGAGAGGCAAAGGTTGTTGTGCCTGTAGAATATGACTTTAAATCATGCCTACATGTACATGAAAAAGATGTATTGGGAAAAATGGAACAATGTTGGCTACTGATGCAAACTGATAATAGTTCACTGTGATGGACATGATGTCCATACTGTTACTTGTGCGTTGCTTGCAAAGGCACACTGTTTTCATATACGCATTACAGTGTTCTTGTACATCCTGGGGAATCAATTTTCATGCCTTTTTCCAGGATGAAATAAAGAATTTTTTTTGACCTTCATCAACACCTCTAACATTATATTACATGAAATATGAGGTGAAAAGAATGATTAAGTTAAGATTAGAAGTTACAATACATTTTGATATTTAAAGGGAGAATGGAGCCAGTGTGGACAAAAGTCACTCTGTGAAAATTTCCTTGGAATTTTAAGAACCTTACACAATTTTCCCTAATTTCAAGACTTATCCAGGCCTAGAAATAATTTCCCAAATATTAATGACCTTTTCAGATTTTCCATGATAATGTGAACACTGGAACATTAATTTATTGAATGCAGGATTGCCAAATGTTGGTATAAAATTTACCTTGATCCTGACTTGTAATAATAAGGAGGACATGTTAAATCCTCACAGCGGTATGATCCAGGCGTGTTCAAGCATGTCTCATCTCTGGAACATCTGTCAGTATTCATTTCACATTCATTGATATCTGGAACGCAAACAGACATGGCCCATGAAGAGGCTTTGTGGTATTTTAAAGGTCCCTTAGAGCCTTGCCCTATATTCTCTCTACCAACCAGTGTTGGTGTAAGAGTCACAATAAGGGACAAATTCCCCCTCCCAATGGGAGGAAGGTGGTGATTTTTGCAAAAGGTACATATATATATATATAATCAGAATACTATAATATATGCCATGTTTGTATTGATACAGTGCACAGAAGAGTATTTTCTGTAGCACATGTGAAATAGTGCTGGAATCAGGCAACCAGGCACCTTAACAGCATAAATACTATTACCAACTATACTTTCATCATCTCCAGACAGCTCTACAGCAGCTTTCAGTCAGTGTAATTTTCTCTATATTCTACAACCAAGCCAGTGTTTGAATTAAAAAAATGAATGGCTACAGTCACAGTCACATAACGTAACCATACCTTTTGGTTTCTTAAAGTGCGTATCTCAATCAAACTGCAAATTAAGCAAATTACATCGTGATGCATCCAGTTGCCTGTCATGTCAAGGCCTTTTTAAGAAATTTTCAGGGGGGGGGGGGTGGGGGGGCATTTAAAAAAGGGACCACCTAAACAGAGCCACCATAAGTCACCACATATTTTATGAAGGTTTTATTTTCGAAGAATGCTCTCCAGATTGCCAAAAATGGCACTTGCCATAGCTTATGAGCATTCAGAGCATCTTCATTTTTCATTTTAATAATTGTATTGAACTGACTGTAGACCTCCCTTTACCCTATGGCAAAATGTAATCCCTCAAAAAAGGAAAAGAAAAGGGAAACAATATTAGATAATGGAAATCTGCGAACTTTAAAGGGCAGGAGCGGTCATTCCAAATTGAAGTAGTGTAGTAGACTGTCCAGTTTCATGATTGGCTGTTAAGAGTCATGTGACAGTGTTTTTTCTCTTCAACTGTGAAATTTACTGGAAATAACTGCTTGGTTTACCTTGAATATGCAATAATTAAATCATAAAATGCAATGAAAGATACTTTGAAGAGAAATAAGACGAAATTTGTGCTATTTAGCTTTTTCTTCAAAAATAAGTTTGGGGGGACTGCTCTTTACCTTTAACGTTACAGTGTTTGGGTTGCCATGTGCTTAACTCCCATACTAGGTCAGCAATCTCATCATTGACATAATTGGGAAAAAGGCACACTCTGCACACAGGCTACATACATCGTACACCCGCATGTGCAGTCAGCAGACACACGAGGCTGACCAGCACAAAAAAAAAAAAATAAAAAATTTGTTGTGATGACATACCAGCTAGGCCTATAGTACATGCAATGCAATATTATTATGGCAGTGTACATTCATGACGCAGGTCCATGTTATTGATAGTTTTTTTACACGGGCACAAGCATATTTGGCAACAGTCATGCAGAAACTGATGTTACTCTCACAGTAACATCCCAGAAAAGGATCATGTACAGTGAGATCCTAGGCCTACAGTAGTTTCAGGAGACTGCTTAGGTGCCCTATGCTAGTCACTGAATGAAGAAGTCTGTACTTTCCCTGTCTGCATAAATTTGTTTTCAGACATGAAAACAAAAATTTCAAGAAAAAAGGGACCATACTGGGGTGGCCAAATGAGCCAAGTGGGGGGGCCAAGTATGGGACAGGGGGCATGGCCCCCCAGTATGTACATTAAAAAAGGCCCTGTGTCATGTGCAAAGCACACTAAAACATACCTAATCTTCATAGTAAGTATCAAAAATTTTCACTAGCAACCTCTCCCCCCCCCCCCTTTCCCCCTCAAAAAAAAAAAAAAATCAATTTTGCAGGCTACAGACAGGTTCCAGACCCAATGAAGGAACAAAATGTTTGAGATGACTTCATCATAATCCCTCTATTGGTACCCTCCATGCAAAAATATGATCTAGTGGTAACTGTGCACATTTTTGTGAAAGAGACTTATTTCCGAAAAATTCCTAATGTGACAAATGTTAGATGTCATGTCTGGGTGAATTTAATGTACATGAGCTTACTTCACTTGGTATATCATTTAAAAGCACACGCAATACCATTCATGATAAATACACTAGGTGATTCTGGATCCGTGCTGCATCAGAAATTAAGGCTAACAATGAACCATAACGATTAATATCTTTTGAAGAGGTTTAAATTGGCAAGTTTGACAGCAGGCTACCAGAATTGCCATAAAAGTGCAACCATTTTACATGTAGACATCTCTAAAATTAAATTTCAAAAAGGGGAGGGAGACACATGTCTCCCCTACACCCCTTTCTCCCCTCCCTCCCTCCCCATCCACCAATGAACAGGTCAGAGCATACACATAGACCTGCATCTAGCTTCTTGAGAACTAGAGAGCTATGAATATTCATAAATTGTAACATTTATGTTATTATTCATAGTTGATGCTGCCATCATCTATATAAAAGAAAATGTTATGAAGTAAAATAATCACCCATCCTTGATCTAAATTTCATCCTATTTTTATCTTACCGTAGCAACTTCTCTGATCACTCCCCATTCTATATCCTGTTGGACATGAACAATAGTAGCTGCCTTCTATATTGGTACAAATGCCCTGACAGGGTCTGAGACGACATTCGTCAATATCTGCAGTGAAAAAAAGTCAACAAGAAGTTAATGCCATGGCCCTTTATATATAGTTCCAATGCTCTACAAATCATAGACCTTATATAAAATGACTTCAATACTTCTGTGAAATAAGTGGCATTCCTACAATAAATCCTTTACACAATGATGAATAATCTTTAAGAACAATACCTTTTACTTCTGCCTTGGGTATATTTAAGAATTGCACTTTGCCAGCCAATATTGTCTTACTATCGTTCTCATTTTTTCTCTCCCTTGCTCCCTCGCAGAACATTTACCTGTAGAATTTCCATAAGGGTTTTCATTTTTGACAATTTTCTGTTTTTTTGTTAACTATATTTTGACAATTTTCTATCTTAAAAGTTCTTTCTTATCTAGCAACAAAACCCTTTTTTAGGTCTCACAGTTTCCATACCTGATCAACTGTAAATGCTACAAACCTGCCTGGATAATTGTTTTTAATATTGAGTGACTGAAACCAAATCACTCAAGCTGCCAGACTTAATACACCACCAGCTAACATGAAAAACTTAGCTTGAGTTTTGGAACCTCTGACTCAACATTACATCAGACAATCCATGCCATGCTGGTATATACTATGTTGAATACTTGATTGATCTCTCTAAATAAAAAAAAAAGTGAAAAAAGATCCAGCCTTCTTTTTGCAGTATAAAAACTTCGGTGGAAACATGGGATGAAAATTGTCAACGTTAGCAGTCTTTCCTGCAGATTGTCAAACCCTCCCCTGCAGATTTCCATGTCCCCTGCCCCACCTCCCACCCCAAAACAAAACAAAAAAGGACAAGGGTACATGTTGGTGGCATCGTTCATAGTCAAATGGTAACTGATGAATGGCAGGCTGTTGGAATATATATTAGACGACGAGATGCAGATAGTCCAGCACTTGGGTTTCCCCAGAAAAGTTAATAACTGCATCCAGTAACCCCCTGTTCATGTTATGTTGGCTAGGCCACTCTAACAACAAGTGTTACAATAACAGGAATGCAAGGGCAGGTAAAGTATCCTGAAGTCCTGCACAACAGTTATATAGGCTTGAACTATACTTGCAATTACATTCTCACTTACATTCTGAACAATGAAACTAGGTCTGTTAATTCCCCTCAATTTAAAAACCTAATTGGATGTTAAATCTTTATTATTTATTCATTTTTATCTATTTTCTACGATATCCATATTGCATTGTAGAGCTAGCACATTCAAAACGTCCCTACACAGTTAAGTCCATGTGACTTTTTTACTTGATGACAATTGCTTATACTCAACTTTGGTTAAACACTTAAGATAAATTCGCTCTTGGTTGGGGATATCATACATGACTTTCATTACCATACTGTACTCTCTAATCTACTCTGATCCAGTTCTTAACCCTTTACTGCCCAGCTCCAATTAATTGGGGCATATTTGTACCCCTCGGGGGTCGGTGGAAAAACGGACCTATCACGTCCCACATCGGTTTCCGTAGGCTATTGACCCCGTGACCTCAAACAATTGTCTCTCTCGTTGTTGTGGCCAAATTTTCTGGTAGCTACTTGCAGTTTCGAGCTCCGCAAGAAAGAGTAAAGACATGTGACAGCCGTGCTGTCAGTCTGTAGCAGAAGTGACCCATTGGGCAGAAGAGGGTTATATTTCAGGTATGTCTGATTATGTGCAGAGTTGAAAAGAGTCATCCAGTTTTGTGGTCAAAAATCATTTGTCACAGAAGCTTTTAATGTGGCTCAAGACTTGAGTTCCTGCACTTTTGCTAGAAGGAAGATCATGTTCCTCAAGTCATTTACCGTTTGAAAATTGTTGACTTGATTCATGACTTGTTTCAAGAATGGTTATGGGTGAAGTAAAGATAAGGTAATAACATAGTTAAGCCTAAGTGTAGCCCAATTAAGAGGAGACCTGAATGAGCCCTCCTCTCCCACATTCAAGTCTATCATTCCCCCTCCCCTTTGTTCTATAAAAAACCTAAATATATATCATCAAGTTAACTACTACTGTATATTCCCTAATAAAGGTCCCTGGGGGTGTTATATTTTTGAAAGGAGGAGGTGTTTATTTGAGGGTACATTTTAATAAAAAATTAAGTCCTACACCAGTGATCAAATAAACATACATGTTGTGTAACTGCACGTGGCAGCCACCATTTTTATTTCTCAACTGTAACTTTCACATTTACAGGCCTCAACAATTGAAAAAAGGCAAGCCTGACTTACGAACTAACTGGTTAGAAACTGGGCTGTAAAACCCTTTCTGAACAAACCTAAATTACATCAATAAAGTACATGTATGGTATAATCATGATGTTCTCTAAATGTATTTAGAAATGGTAGAAATATTACTTAAAAAATATCTGATTAATTGTAGGAAGAACCATAATCCCTTTGAGTGGAAAAGCCATACATATTCCAATACAACTATATATATGTGCAACCATGCAGGAAAGCATCTTCACAAAATCAGTAGAAATTAAAAAGATGAGCAGCACTTCTGACCATAGCTCATCTATTGCAGTCATAAGCCTATAATCACTGAAGAAATGAAAGTATACTTATACTTATTGAAACTGAACTAAAAATTACACAAGATATAATATTCTTTTTATACATCTTTTAAACAAAAATATTCCTTTGATGTCAAAATTACATTTGAAATGCACAATGTGGGTAGACTGTATAAGTATGTGTGCTGTTGTTTTTATCGTGAAATGGAGAAAAAGGGGTCATGCACATGTGCTGGATATGAACATATCTGGGAATCGCTTGATACGTATAGGAGGAAGGTAAACTGACTCTATCAGTTCAAATAATCTGATTCCATCAGTCTAAATAGCCTGTATGATAGGGGGTTTATGGTCACGGAAGTTTGAAGGCAGGATTCAGAGAGTATAAATAAATACTGTGATGATAAAAGCTTATGCAAAAGCCAAGGAACTGGAAAAGCTCTTTTTTTTAAATTTTGTATTTAAAATTACCCAATTAAAACACTTAAATGCAAAATGAGAGTATTCTTCTGAAAAACAACTTGTGTACATCAATCATTACATGGCTACTTCTGGTGTGAGTATTGTATCTATTTATATTGTATCTACAGTACTGTACTGTTGCAACATTACACTGGTATAGTTTCAAGTTTTAGATATCCCCAGTTGACTGCTATAAATCCAGATTTGATCAGTGAACTTCCTGTTGAAACTATTTCGAGGTCAATATGGGTTTGTTGCTGTATTGCACTGAGACATAAGATGTCCATGAATCCAACTTAAAGGCAGTCATTCGTCACCCCAAACTACAGTTTCAGTATACATATATCAAAACTCTCAATTGGTACAGCTCTTTGATTGGCATCACATTCAAACAATGCATCATAGCTAAATTACACAGCATGGGCACTGAGAGTGTCTTGATTACACATTATGGACTTGTATGGCCACTGGGACAAACCATGATAAAGCAATAAACTAGGATTGTGTCTGGATAAAGATGAGTTTTAGATAAATGTGGGAGGGGCTAGAAGTAAGTAGGTTGGGAGAATTGGAACTGTTTGGGATGATGAAAATATGCCTTTAATCACTGAATATAACATTTCTTGACAGGGCCACAGCTTGAAACCTGGGAAAAGGTTTTTTGGCGGGTAGTTTTGAATAAAATCAAAAAAAAAAAAAAAAGAGGGAGAGAGAGAAATAGAGAGAAAGGACAGTACCTCTGGTTGTAAATACAACTAGGCCCTTAGCCAGGCTGATAAATGGGGGAAGGGGCTGCAAGAATCAGTGTAATAGTTTTGCTGGCTTGGGAGGCCTAAGGGAAGGGGTGTCACCCTTACATTTAAAATTTTTTGTCTCTTCATGGAGAATGAATGAAAAATGGTGTAAAATTTTGTGCTTGGACAGGGTTAATCTTGAAGATTTTTCTTGTGACAGTTACTGTAGCATTGTAGTTTTTTGCAACCCTTTCAATCAGGGAATTTTTTTTTTTTTTTTTTTGAGGGGGGGAAGTGATGTACCCAATTGTGCTGTCTCCCCCATCTCCCCCCCTTGCTTCAAACCTGAATACAACTCACCCGACTACACTGTTCCCAAATTCTTCTTAATTTATGATTATGCCCACATGTGCCCATGAACATGTGGGTATACTCATGCATTTTAGAACTAACAAAGACAGATCTCTGTTAAGAGTATGAATGCAGGCAGTTAATTTTGCAAACCTCTAACTGTCAGACAGTACAGAACATGTACTCAAGTTACATGTCTGCAGAAGTAGCTGATTATGGAAAAATGATCCACCAGAGAACATATCATGTATCTAATAACTTGAAACCTGAAAAGATCATTTATGCCTATTGCTTTGGTTTCCCAATCGAACTGAGAGCTCGATCGCTTGAACAATCAATGCATTGACATATCCTTGTCAGAGGCAGTACACAGATGGAATTTGTACACACACTGAAGCACCTCTGGAAACATTGAAGCACTAGATATCATGTCCGAGACATCTTGTATCTGACATACTAACCTTGACACCTATTCTCCACCCTGTTGTATTGGTAGCCTCTCGAACACTGCAGGCTGGACGAAAATGCTTGATATGGGTATGGTTCACTACGAGCGCAACTTTTACGGTCGCTTAAACGAACCATCCCTCGACGGCACTTGCATTCATAAGTCCCCTGTAGGTTGATGCATTGGCCATCACAGGGCTGTTCCAGGCATTCATTTATATCTGCACAGAGTTGAATGTGTTTGTACCATGAACCAACCACAAACTGACAGTCCCTCCAGGAGCAAGGAAATATTTACAGATTGTGTCACATAATGCAGCCAGCCCTTGGTATCACTTCTTTCTCCACAACTTTCACAGACCAACCCAAACGAGACTTATACATACAGTATGGTAGCAAAACACTTAAAGGCATATTTTGGTGGCTTTTCAGTAGGGTCTCATATGAAAGAAAAAATATTACAGACCCATGATCCTAACCCAAGATATTTTATTTTAACCAGAATGCAAAAATGCATTGAGGTTCCAATGATACATAAATGTTCCATTTCAAACGGTGCCATCGTGCACCATTATCTTCTCATTCAAATGTTATACTAGCAAGTTCAAAATATAATTTTGTCATTGCAGATGACTTTTGACCTTCATAAAAGCCATACATAGCTAGACATACAAACAACACACAGACAAATGGACAAACAGCTATCTTGAAAGATCATATTTAAAAAGGTTTCCGGGCTTTGACCCCTGGTGACCTTTGACCTCCACCAAAAACAATAGGGACGATCTCCTGACCATATTGCATCCACATACCAAACATGAAATCTATTCAAGCTTCCAAACTTGAGATATTGTGTTAACAAGATTTTCAGACTTTGACCCCTGGTGACCCCAGATGACCTTTGACCTCCGTCAAAAACAATTGGGACGGTCTACTGACTATAGCGCATCCACATACCAAATATGAAATCTATCCAAGCTTCCAAACTTGAGATATTGTGTTGAAAAGATTTTCAGACTTTGACCCCCGATGACCCCAGATGACCTTTGACCTCCGCCAAAAATGATTGGGACCATTTACTTACTATAATGCATTTTCATTTCAAATATGAAATCTATCCAAGTTTCCTACCTTGAGATATCGCGTTAACAAGGTTTTCACACTTTGACCCCTGGTGACCCCAGATGACCTTTGACCTCCACAAAAACAATAGGGACCATCTCCTGAACATAACGAATCCACACAACAAACTTGAAAAATATCCAAGCTTCCAAACTTGAGATATTTTCTTAGCAAGATTTTCAGACTTTGACCTGGTGACCCCAGATGACCTTTGACCTCCACCAAAAACAATAGGGACCAACTTCTGACTTTAATGCATCCACATACCAAATATGAAATCTATACAAGTTTCGTACCTTCAGATATGTGTTAACGAGATTTTCAGACTTTGATCCCCGGTGACCCCAGATGACCTTTGACCTCCGCCAAAAACAATAGGGACCATCTTTTGACTATACCGCATCCACACGCAAATATCAAATCTATACAAGTTTCCTACCTTCCTACCATCTTCTGACTGTACCGCATCCACATGCAAATATCAAATCTATACAAGTTTTCTACCTTGAGATTGTGTTAACAAGATTTTCAGACTTCGACCCCGGTGACCCCAGATGACCTTCGACCTCTGCCAAAAACAATAGTTACCATGTTCTGACGATAACACATCCACATATCAAATATGAAATCAAAGTTTCCTACCTTGAGATATCGCGTAAACAAGGTTTTCAGACTTTGACCCCTGGTGACCCCAAATGACCTTTGACTTCCACCAAAAACAATAGGGTTCTTCCTCTCAATATGGCTCATCTATGTACCAAGTTTGAAAACTGTCAGACATTCCTAACTTGAGATATTGTGTTAAAGAGCAAAGTGTCACAGACACACACACACATACACACGCACACACACGCATACACACACCATCATCGAAACCAAAATACTGTTCGTCCTTAAGATTTGATACTGTTGGAATTTTTAAAAATCTGTTCTTTTAGATCTAGTAGGCTACCCTACACCATATGGAGGGTAAAGTCATAAATGTTGCTGAATATTCCTAGTACCATCATCAAAATCATAAACATATTGAATGAAAAGTTGAATTTATGTCCTGCGATTGATGGCACCACAGACTTCCCATAATGCACCTAATCCTAAGAAAAAATTGCAATTATATTCTTAATACTACATGCTTTTCACATGCAGTTTTCACCTCCTTAAAGAGAAAATTTCTCTGTACATTTGATGTCAATGAATTTTGTCTTCAGAATATGCCATTAAGCAGATCACCATTGATTTTTAGGGAACGATTAGTTTCTAGTGGTTGGTCAATCAAAAAAAAGCATAAGGTTGCCACAAAATAAACATGAAGGTTCTCAAAAGTCACGGTAATGCTACTCACTTTCCGTTCTTGGAGTTAACTGGAATATCTACATTTTATTACAGATATGGCTTTATTATTCTGGAGAAATTTATCAATTTTGAATGGCAAACTGAAAATTTAGCACCAAATGAAGTTGAAGCTGGGTGAAACAAGTTAATCCATGTCCTGGCTGCTCATAAAATGTGACAATGATTACGAGTCACTGGGGTAGGACTTAGCTTTCAGCTTATTGAGGCTACCCTGACTGATTAGCCAATATTTACCTTCAAAATACCCTGCCATACATGGGCTATTTTGCTCTCACAATACCATTTTGGGAACCATTTTTACATGTTTCAGGGCAAATCTTCCCGAGCCCTTGCCAATTCCTACCCTGCAAGTCACGTTTGCTCCCACTGGTGCTGTCCAGATGTGGTTACCATGGTAACTATGTTTTTGGGTCATGTTTTTTTTTAAAGCGTGCCATGTTTATTCATAATTTGGCAATGAGGCTTTACATGCACTGAGTGAGTGATGTAGAGTATAATTATTATTTGTGCCATGTTTTAGAAGGAAAAGTTTTAACAGGAAAGGGTGAGACAAATTGCTTAAGAGGGTTTGTAGAATTTAAAGGATGTAGTTTGGGCAGAACACTATTAAACAGGGACGTACATACAACAGCGGACAAGATGTGGTTCTCCAAGTCAATGCACTTCCAACGATCAGAAGTTACAGTAGCTTTACATAAAAGTAATGTAATAAATGGAGTACAAAATTAAAAAAAAAAATCTTCTAAATGCTACTTTTTCAATTCCTAAGCTCCCATAAATAGATACAAATTAGTCTAACTGTATTAATTCTTACAGAGCAGATTGAGTGCAATTACCATTCTGAATCCCCACTGCAACTCACATCATTATCCAAGCTTCCCACACACAACCCAAGTACCGTGACATTCTAAAATTGGTTGGCAATTTTAGTGGGTTTGGTCAAATTCAGACTTTTGATGATGTCTACATGTTTGTAGCCTGTAGGACTTACAGTATTCCTCACTTACAGCCCCAGTACGTGGCCTTAAACACAGCCTAGCCATTAATTGACTGAAGCACTTTGTACTGGTGTGAAACTCCTGATGTCAAAGGGTAATTCTAACCAAAAAGCCCTCACACAATAAATTTCCATCAACACACAGGAAACTTCTAACACCACAAAAAAAAAAAAAAAAAAAAAATGCACAAATCCAGGAAAAGCTTGGCAGACCCCCCCAAACCAACTTTCTCCTGGAAGATGGGAAGTGTGTATGTACGCCCCTGAGTATATTTTAGGAAAGACTTCAGATTTTATCAACAAGGAAGAATATAATGCTGTAATCTAGAATGACAACAGGAAATGGTGGTACAGTTTGATCTGATAATGTAGAGTTACACTGCACAGTGTGGAATGGTAATAGTTAGGAATGAAGGTGCAGACTGGAATGATAATGAAGGCCATGACAGTGCAGCTTACTTTTGCCATGAGGAAACAATGCCTCAGCTTGGAATGGTCATGAGGAAATTATGTTGCTATTTGGAATCAGAGTGAAAAATGACACTGCACAGTGTGGAAGGGTAACAAGGAATGAAGGTGCAGACTGGAATGATAATGAAGGCCATAATGGTGCAGCTTACTTTTGCCATGAGGAAACAATGCCTCAGCTTGGAATGGTCATGAGGAAATAATGTTGCTATTTGGAATCAGAATGAAGAATGACACTGCACAGTGTGGAAGGGTAACTAGGAATGAAGGTGCAGACTGGAACGAAAATGAAGGCCATAATGGTGCAGCTTACTTCTATCATGAGGAAACAATGCCTCAGCTTGGAATGATCATGAGGAAATAATGTTGCTATTTGGAATCAGAGTGAAAAATGACACTGCACAGTGTGGAAGGGTAACAAGGAATGAAGGTGCAGACTGGAATGATAATGAAGGCCATAATGGTGCAGCTTACTTTTGCCATGAGGAAACAATGCCTCAGCTTGGAATGGTCATGAGGAAATAATGTTGCTATTTGGAATCAGAATGAAGAATGACACTGCACAGTGTGGAAGGGTAACTAGGAATGAAGGTGCAGACTGGAACGATAATAATTGAAGGCCATAATGGTGCAGCTTACTTCTATCATGAGGAAACAATGCCTCAGCTTGGAATGATCATGAGGAAATAATGTTGCTATTTGGAATCAGAGTGAAAAATGACACTGCACAGTGAGGAAGGGTAACAAGGAATGAAGGTGCAGACTGGAATGATAATGAAGGCCATAATGGTGCAGCTTACTTTTGCCATGAGGAAACAATGCCTCAGCTTGGAATGGTCATGAGGAAATAATGTTGCTATTTGGAATCAGAATGAAGAATGACACTGCACAGTGTGGAAGGGTAACTAGGAATGAAGGTGCAGACTGGAACGAAAATGAAGGCCATAATGGTGCAGCTTACTTCTATCATGAGGAAACAATGCCTCAGCTTGGAATGATCATGAGGAAATAATGTTGCTATTTGGAATCAGAATGAAGAATGACACTGCACAGTGTGGAAGGGTAACAAGGAATGAAGGTGCAGACTGGAATGATAATAAAGGCCATAATGGTGGAGCTTACTTTTGCCATGAGGAAACAATGCCTCAGCTTGGAATGGTCACAAGGGAAAAATGTTGCTATTTGGAATCAGAATAAAGAATGACACTGCACAGTGTGGAAGGGTAATGAGGAATGAAGGTGCAGACTGGAATGATAATAATTCAAGGTCTTAATGGTGCAGCTTGCTTTTGCCATGAGTAAACAATGCCTCAGCTTGGAATGGTCATAAGGAAATAATGTTTCTATATGGAATCAGAATGAAAAATGACACTGCACAGTGTGGAATGGTAATGAGGAAAGAAGGTGCAGACTAGAATGATAATGAAGGCCATAACGGTGCGGCTTACTTTTGCCATGAAGAAACAATGCCTCAGCTTGGAATAGTCACAAGCGAAAAATGTTGCTATTTGGAATCAGAATAAAGAATGACACTGCACAGTGTGGAAAGGCAACAAGGAATAAAGGTGCAGACTGGAATGATAATAATTCAAGGTCTGAATGGTGCAGCTTACTTTTGCCATGAGGAAACAATGCCTCACCCTGGAATGGTCATGAGGAAATAATGTTGCTATTTGGAATCAGCATGAAAAATGACACTGCACAGTGTGGAATGGTATTGAAGAATAAGGGTGCAGACTGGAATGATAATAATTAAAGGTCATAATGGAGCAGCTTATTTCTATCATGAGGAAACAATGCCTCAGCTTGGAATGATCAGGAGGAAATAATGTTGCTATTTAGAATAAGAATAAAAGAACCACACCGCACAGTGTGGAATGGTAACATGGAATAAAGATGCAGACTGGAATGATAAAAATGGTCATAATGGTGCAGCTTACTTTTGCCATGAGGAAACATTGCCTCAGCTTGGAATGGTGCATGAGGAAATGTCATGGTTTGGAATGGTCAGAAGGAAGTGATGTTGCTGTTTGGAATGGTAACAAAGAATAACATGGCTGTGTAGGATGGTATAATGAGGACTGTCACTCAAATGATAGTGCTATCTGCAATGGGTAATAAAAATAATTTGATAACGGTGTAGCTGAAATTTTTATGAGAAGCAATACTTCAATTTGGAATGATCATGAGAAAGTAACGCCATAATTAAGAATGGTCAAAAGGATGTAATTTTACTGTTTGAAACAGTTATGAAGAACACAGCAGTGAAGAATGGTCATGAGGAGATCTAGAATGGCAATGAGGTCATAAAGATGATTTGAATTTGTAATGAGGACACATGAGGTAACACTGGTGCAGTTTGGTAGGAAAGTGAGGAAAGTAAGAATGACTGTTGTCTATAATGAAAGTGAAAACATTAAGTAGACGGTGAAAATGACAATGAGTAGTAGCAGTTAAGTCCAGTAATGAAGAAAAGACAATGTACAATCTGAAATAAAGAGCAATCACTGTGTAGTCTTTAGTTGTAGTGAGGAAATGGCAATGCACTCTAGAATGGATCTTATGAGTGATATGGTTACAGCTATACAGGCTATCACACTGCAGTCTGGGCTGCTAACAGTGAAGTACGTAGGTAACACTGCACACTAAAAATGAAATGAGGTAATGGCACAAATGAGGAATTACACAGAATGGTCTGACGTGGTGATGAGGGCTATGAGTGGTCTGACAAGGTACCATCATGGGGAAGTGATATGGTTCTCACATGGCACCATACTAAGTAATACTGGAATGGTCTGAAATGTCAATGAGGACATGGTAATAAAAGTGCAAACGTCACAAAAACAAGTATTTGATTGTTCTAAGGTGCAAAGTTACAATCACAGGTAGCAACTAGCTTGGCTTCATGAAATGATAGCACAGGTTTATCAGAATGTGTTTTGCATAACAACACTGAAAGAGGATGACAGGCTACAAAAGGTGTAAGGATATAACAAATGATATGTGTGGTACATTTAACCGGTGGAAGAGATAAAATTTTGAGTGCAAAGATATGCACAAAACTGGAATTAAATGTAATTCACCATAAGAGATAATACCAGAATGAGCTAGGCTGGTGAAGGTTGTAATAAAGGAATAAGTATTCAGTACAGAACCAGTGTGTGTTTTACACTCTCAATTTATGAAGCAGAAACAAGACACATACAGGACCTGCAGAAGTAGGGGGAGGGGGACTTTTTTCTGCCCTAGGGATTACACTGCTATTATATTATTGAACATATTGGACCGCTTTGGTATATACCTCCCCCCTCCCCCCCCACTCCCACTTCAAAATTCACTCCACAGCCCTGACATAGGGTGAGGATTAATGACTACCAGGTGAAAGCAGTCAGCAAGACTTTAGCTAGGAGGAAGAGCTCCAGGAGTCCAAAACTTACCTCCTAGTTAAATTCTTGAATTAAAATGTACTCAGCATATAAGCGGGTCTACCAGATGTTCCCGGGGTTCAATGTTCCCAAGGTTTGATGTTCCCGGTTTTCCTATATCTCTATGATATGGCCATGATTACAAGGTTCGTTATTCCCGAAGTTTGACGTTCCCAGAAGTGCAGATGCTCCTAAGATGCAGGAACATTGCACCTTTAGAACACCGAACCATGGGAACATTGATATAACCCCCATAAAAGCAATCTAAGATTCACCAAGTTCAATTGATTCCTGAACTTCTTTGAACCCAAAGCCTTAAGACAGCATTTTCTGTACAGACAAGGAAGAAAGTCCCTGACTGACAAAAAAATCTTTCACCAACCACTGCATTTTTTGACATTGCCACTCCAAAAAGGTCATATATTAAGCTTGAAGAACACAAATCAGAAAGTTTATTGTGACAAAAACTTACAAAATCAATCTTTTTTCTATAGTTTGCATGAATCTGGAAAGGAACTCAGCACTTGCAACCTTACTTGACAAAGGTGCCCACTGGTGAAGCCAGTATTTCTGATAGGGATTTCCTACTGCAAGGCCCCAAACATCATCCTTGGGTCTAAGAGGAGATGTTTTCCTCTCCCCTTTGAGTTTTTTTTTATTATTTTGATACCCTCTGATGCAATCTGGTGCAACAGTTAGCATCATTTGAAGGCAACTATTTGTTCCACTCAAAACAAATAAAAAAAATGAGAACAATATATGTGATTGGGGCCAGTCTGGTTACAGACATAGCAGGCAAGAGGGTTCTAAGAGTCTGATAAGATTCTATTATAAATTATGGAAGACCTTGAGAATTTACCTTACTACCTAGACCAGTGTATTGTTAGGTGAAAAGAAAACTGAAATGAACAAGTTTTCTCTCCTCAAATATTTTCAAGTTCTTTCAAATATTGTGATACAAGACTCCCATGCAGGCCTCTAGCAAAACAAGTTACTTAAGGGGGTAGGATGGCTTTCAAGGGAGAGGGGGTTGAGAATGACTGCGGTAGAGTGCCATTTTGAAAACTTCCCCTGGCCCAGCCTGTTCCTTTGCCAGTCATGACTATGGGGTTGAAAGTTATTGTCCTGAGTGGGAATGGGGCTTGATCAGTTTTGTTCCCAAAATTTTAGGAGGGCATAAGTACAAGGAGAAATGAAAGGGGGCAGTATGCACAAGGATAAAAGCTTAATCCATATAAGAGATAAAGAATATACAGAGTATTAAACACTCCCTCACATTCTTGTTATTACAGAAAGAAGGGAGTACATGGTACAATTAAAGATAATTGTTACAAATATATTAATGTTAAACAGTAGTACAAGAGAGGGAAAAAATTTACAAGGTAAATTAAAAAACACAAGCCCTGCAGTTCTTGAATAGAAACCTTACCCAATACCTCTCAAAACTATCAAAACAAAATTTTAGGTTTAATGAGATTTAAAAAATGGACAAAAAAGAAAGGACATCAATTTTTCAGTAGACGAATGTCAACTAATCAATTAAGGAAGACACCAATTTTTATAAGGAGAACTTTGCAACATGACAATTTCATATGCAAGCCTGCAGTAAGACAAGGTGATAATGGGGTGCAAAAAGAGAACGGGAGAGGGATTTTTTACGGGGGGTGGGGCGGGGCAGACAAATTAAATTACAGAAATTAAACAAAGGTAATGTTTGGACTTCACCTTTCCACAGGGCTCTTGCCCCATCTCCCCCCCCCCCCTACCTTGGTCAAAGCACCATCAGCTAGAAGGGGCAAAAGCCCTGTGGAAAGTAGAGACTTGATGCCATGACCCTGGGATACAAAATTAGAGCAATTTTTATTCAGTGGCAGGGGGCTAAAGGGGGTGGGAGGGTGAGATAGGTAACTGCAGAAATCACTTACCCCCCCCCATTGTTCCTTTCTATTTCTATTCATAGGACAATATACAAATAAGGTAAACGATAGATGTGCGGTGATGGTGCTTTAAGAATAGGTAAAGATAATTAGAAGATGATATTTGAGCTAAATTTGAAGCAAAATGTCTGAATATTTTGATGAGTTTTTTTAACTATATTAGTGTTAAGTCAAAGGCTATTTCAGAGAGAGCATATTGAATGAATGCTTTGAAAAAAGAATCATGCAAGGTACAATAAATAAAAAAAAAAACACTGACAGTGAGAAAATGACACAATCTGAGAAATTTTGCAACACAGTCTTATTTCTAATTTAACATTACAATCATTTTACTTAGACACTTAGTTAAATCTAGCATGATCCTATATATAGCACATAAAATGATTCAAATGTCACAAAATAAAACTTTTCTACAACAAAATAGCATTTTGATTTTAGTAACTAATATACCACCCAAACATCTGAGGTTTAAAAAAGAATTGTCTTTTAAGAAATAAGTTTTTAACATCTAATACTTCTAAAAATGTGTAACAGAACTAAAAAAAAGGAACACAAACAGTACCAACTGAAGTTTTTATTCTCCCAATGAAGCACTTTTAGTCATTCCCATATGACTGTTGCATGTTTGGTCTAACAGAAGAGCATCTGCCTCTCATGCGGAAGGGCCCAAGTTCGATTCCCAGGTCGAGTCATACCAAAGACTCTGAAAAAGGAACCTACTGCAATTGTGTGTGATGCAACAGAGTAGCGACGGAGTAGGGAAAACAAGCCACTGAGCCACAACTGGAAACCAGAATGCAAAAATGCATCAAACTGAGGTTTCGATGATACATAAATGTACTGTCTCAAATTTGCCATCATGCACCATTATCTTCTCACTCAAATGTTATACTAGCATGTTCAAAAAAAATATTTGCTATTCCAGATGCCCTTTTGACCTCTACAAAAGCCTAACAAAGATAGATAGACAGACATCTTGAGATACTGCTTTCCCAAGATTTTCAGACTTTGACCCCCAGTGACCCCAGATGACCTTTGACCTCCGCCAAAAACAATACAGGACCATTTCCTGATAATAATGCATCTACATACCAAATATGAAATCTATCCAAGTTCCCTGCCTTGAGATATTGTGTTAACTGGATTTTCAGACTGTGACCCC
Source organism: Holothuria scabra (assembly GCA_037179385.1). NCBI lineage: Eukaryota > Metazoa > Echinodermata > Holothuroidea > Aspidochirotida > Holothuriidae > Holothuria > Holothuria scabra. The sequence continues at coordinate 23,739,717 of CM074185.1, read as the reverse complement.
CGGTGACCCCAGATGACATTTGACCTTCACCAAAACTAATAGGGACCATCCTCTGACTATAATGCTTCCACAAACTAAATACAAAATCTATCCAAGTTTCTGATCTTGAGATGTTGTGTTAAGGAGGTTTTCATAATTTGACCCTGGTGACCCCAGATGACCTTTCACCTCTGCCAAAGACTACAGGAACCATCTCCTGACCATAAGGCATGAACATACTAAATATGAAATTTATCCAGGTTTCCTATCTTGAGATACCATGTTTACAAGATTTTCAGACTTTGACCCCTGGTGACCCCAGATGACCTTTGATGTCCACCAAAAACAATAGGGACCATTCCCTAACCATAATGCATGGACATACCAAATATGAAATCTATCCAAGTTTCCTATCTTAAGATACCGTGTTAACAAGATTTCAGACTTTGACCCCTGGTAACCCCAGATGACCTTTGACCTCTGCCAAAAACAATATCAACTCTCAATATGGCACATCTATGTACCAAGTTTAAAAACTGTCAGACATTCCTATCTTGAGATGAGGTGATAACAAGCAAAGTGTCACAAACACACATATGCACACATACACACCCTCGCACATACAGACACACATCATCGTGAATGCATAGGTTTCTCTTTCATTGAAAGGAAAAAGACTGTGGCTGGCTGGACTTGAACCAATAGGTTGGAAACTGGGCCGTAAAACTCCATCTAACTAACTAACCCACATGAATGTCATTATCTAATTACTTCTGAACAGGTATCCCAAAAGCCTGTATTTTAAATTATTTTGGGATGGGAAAGTTTCTGCCTCTTAACCCTTAACGGTTGTGCTCCAATCAGGGCTTATTTGCGCACCTCGGGAGTGGGGGGAAAAGCAGACCTAGCCCGCCCCACATGAGCTTCCGTAGGCCATTGACCCTGTGACCTTAAACCGTTGTCTCTCTCCTTGTTCTGACCGAATAATAGGGTAGCTACTCACGGTTTCGAGCTCCCCGTGAAAGAGTAAAGCTGGGTGACAGCCGCGCTCTGCGTCTGGGTCCAAAAGGACCCAAACAACTGTAAAGGGTTAATACTCCATGCTAATTATTGATTCCATCTGCTTCTATACTGAATGTAAAAAGATGATGAAAATGTTTCAGAACTAAACTACTGCCACTCTTAAAAACCCATTTTTAAGTTTGCCTACACACTTACCTACACACATACGCCTCTCAATTTGATAGCCTTGTGGACACACACATTCATAGCCACCCCAAAGGTTATTGCAGGTCTGAAGGGTGCCACATTCATGTTGGCCTGATCCGCACTCATCGACATCTAAAACATAGAAAATGGACTTGAAAATTGAAGAAAGAGTATGTCTATAATCATGTCTTCATACCACTACAGGAAGTTATTTAACAATTTCACGAGAAAACTAACACAAAAGCACACATCTAGAATACTATCCTGCTTCCTTTAAATGCTTGTGATTCTACTAATGATAGCACCCTGCATAATAACAAACCAATCGACAGTTGAAAATCTGGCCATATGCTCAACACACACACTGGCAACCAATTAAATACTGCCTGACAGGAGCACATCCAGACTTTAATTGTCACGGAAGGGGATTATCAAGCATGACTTGAGAAAGGGGTTTACAGGAATGTAGTAGAATCCTTTTCTCTCTTTTTGGGGGTTTCCAGTTGCATAATGGTACAAAATTGCTGTGATCATCTTTATTGAAAAGGGGGAGGGGGTTCAATTCCAACCCCCCCCCCCAAGCTAAACATCTCGCTGCCGCTAGAACTTTTACCTTAGGATACCTTAGGAACCTCAGTGGACGCAAAGTCCGCATCTTATTCACCATCTGTACCATCGGCAACTAATGCAGCAATAGCGAGCTCTGGGCAGATGGGTGACTGCCATACTAGCCAATTACTTACATACAAATCAGCTATATAGTTATACACTATCTCTTGGCCAGTCCGCAACCTTTCAAAGGCCTTCCCAAACTGGAAAACAGTCGCAACTGAAACAAGACTTTCAAGAAGGCTATTCCAAATGTCATTAACTCTACAGGCAAAGCTAAATTTTCTAATGTTGAGTCTACAAAACTCTTTTAGTAGTGTTTGATTATGACCACCAATATGAGTAATTGCACTTATTGTAAAAATCCTTCCGTTATATCTCTATCATACACATCTGACACAATTTTAAACACCTCAAACCTGTCACTTCTCAACCTACAATATTTCAGAGTTAGCAGCTTAAAGGGGAATATTGAGTTTAAAATGCAACAATATGGCATGCAAAAAATATACTTTAAATCATTACTAAACCATTCAGTCTCACATATTAACTGCAACAGTTTTGTCTCCTCAAAATATTATTCATTACGAGAGTAATAGAAGTTGCATCATTTGAATGATGGAAGTTTGGGTGAACAAATTACTTTTTTGACACAAATAACCAAATCATTTCCTGCAAGATCTTTATTTCATTTTCACACAAATAACCAAATCATTTCCTGTAAGATCTCTATTTCTTGAAAAGAAAGATACCGTGATGGCTTATTTTTGGCACTGTCTATCATTATGTATTTATTACTATTGGGTTAAAGAATATGAAAATCTTCAGTTAAGTAAATGCAATATTTCTCTGTAAGTTTCTTTTACCTTTCGGAATAACTTAAATCCTTTAAAGATGGAACCAACCTACTTGTAATGTACAATTTTCCACGTCAGTCATGACTGATGACCAGTTAAAAATCTTTCCACCTTCTATTTCAGTCTCTTAATTCCAGAATAAATTTAACATAAAACATTTGTAGAGTGAAGTTGTAAAACATGACTACCTAAACTAATGAAAACAAAAATAAGCATTCAAAAAGTAAGAAGGATCAATCAAGTTGTATGAGACCAATTTGAGAGTAAAAGACAGCTCTGTATATAACACAAAAGCTCAATTCCTAGAGTTGGCATAAACACCAACTTTGTTTCATTTATTTTCACTTTTCAGCACATTAAAAAGCCAAATTAAGTTTTGGAGCTAAGGCCTGTAACCAGACAAGACTCTGAAGGGGGGAGGGGAGGAGGAAGGGTGGGGAGGAGGGAGGGAGGGTGAAAAAGGTTCAAGGGAGGCTTCCTGGGGTCAGACATATTAACCCTTTACCGTTGTGCTCCGATCGGGGCATATCTGTGTGCCTCGGGAGTGGGCGGAAAAGCGGACATAGCCCGCCCCCCATCGGCTTCCGTAGGTCACTGACCACGAGATCTTAAACTATTGTCTCTCTCGTTGTTGTAACCGAATTTTCGGGTAGCTACTTGCGGTTTCGAGCTCCGAGTGAAACAGTAAAGATGGGTGACAGCCGAGCTCTCCGCATGGGTCCAAAAGGACCCAAACAACGGTAAGGATTAAAACAAGCCTGTGGAGTGTGTTTACTGCAAAGCTGATGCCACTGTCTCTGCGTGTGTGCACGTACACCTTTAGCCGAGTGGTGCAGATATTTTATATTAACCCTTTACCGTTGTGCTACGATCAGGGCATATCTGCGCGCCTCGGGAGTTGGCGGAAAAGCGAACGTAGCCCGCCCCGCATCGGCTTCCGTAGGCCACTGACCCCGTGACCTTAAACTGTTGTCTCTCTCGTTGTTGTGGCTGAATTTCTGGGTAGCTACTCGCAGTTTCGAGCTCCGCATGAAACAGTAAAGATGGGTGACAGCCGAGCTCTCCGCATGGGTCCAAAAGGACCCAAACAATGGTAAGGGTTAATACGCATATAAAGCAATGGTCATTCTTTTCACACTTCCCCCTTGGCTCTGGGGTTGGCAACAATTTAGAGCATAATGTTGACAAAATGCAAAAACACATCCTAACACACACATTAAGTAAATCAATGTATACTTCATAGGCCTCCATGTTCTTACATATACATCAATCTGAAATGGTAAGTCTTATCCCCTTCCAGCTCTACAACACAAATTCATTCCCAGAAGTATGTCTGGCAGAGTTAACTGTAAGGAGAAAGCTGGCAATGTGTGCAGGCAGGGACTAGTATCACATGTTGAACAACCAAGCTGCAGTGAGCAGTCTTGTTTTGCTACTGTGTACCCTGTACCCATGCAGGGTAGTTATTGCAGGTGCATAGATGATGCTATTGCAATGTATGTGTGTGGACGCTACAGCTTGGGGGAGGCAGCTGAAGGCTGATGATTTAATATGAACTTGTCTCACGAAAAACAACATTCAACATTCCCTTACCTGTACAAGACCCATTACGAGCCGCTTCGAAGCCTCTTTGACAAATACGACGGCAGCGGAATCCGCCATTTGTATTGATGCATTGCTCACCAGATTGGCAATTGTCCCTTCCTTCACTGCATTCATTAACATCTGTTTCAGATACAAAGAAATTGTCATAACACATTTTTACACAACTGTCATTTTATTTGATTTATTTTTACATCTGGTGCATTCATAATGCTAGTAGCAAATAGGAAGTTTAAGCCATCTCAAGCTGGCAACTACAGTAATAATCCAGAAACCATCAGGAAACTTCCTGTTCAGGCATCTTGAGATCAATAAAGTTAAAGGCATTTGCCCCCTTCAAAGACTTTCTGCTCAGTAGAGCAATAAGGTTGGTTTAGACAGGGTTAACTGCAGCAATAACAGAGACAAGCTTGCCCACAGAAAACGCCTTTTTCTCGGGTAATATTGACTAAAAGGTACTATTCAATTCTAGCAGCATGGTTATGCTTTAAAATAAGATATCTTGAGTTAGGTGAAGAGTATCAATACAAGGTTTGGAGGTCATTGTTTGTACATTTTTCTGTCATGCAAGATCCTTGTAAGTGTGAAAAGCTTCTCAAATTTCCTTTGAATTGTATTCTTTTTCCTTCATCCTTTTATAATTTTAAAAGCTAGTGCTCATGCTCATAACACTTTCTGCACATAAGCAGTAGAATAAGCGATAAAAGTTATTGTGAATCAAATGTATCCCTTCAATTTAAGATAAATTGATAGTTTTTAAAAAATATTCTATCAAAATATTTTAAATCAGTAGCCACAGCTCTCTTTCATAGAATTCTTAGACCCACACATAACAGACTATTTCATAACCTGATTTTCAATGAAATTTTCAGGTTGTCCATCAGAGAAGATGGAGCCAAATAGAGTTCACCCAAAACAGACTGTCAATTAGACAACTTTAAATGGATAAAGTGGCAGGCAAATTCAATATTTACCTGCCAAGGACAATAGCTGTGTTCTCCACTAGGTGTTTTGTGAGGGTGCTGAACCCTGACAAAACTGGACAAAACGTCTGATTTGAATGAAACTTTTAGTTAATCGTGTAGATTCAGTTCCTCTTTTACGTACGAAAATTGAATTTTTGCTCAGAAACTTGAAGAGCCAAGCTGCTAACCACACTAACAAATCAATTAGCACACATGAAGGAAGGCACAGATGAGCCATAATAAGCTCCCTGGAATTTCACTGGGAAAGCCAATTGGTTTCTTACCTATGCAGGTATGCCTATCAAATAGCCTGTAACCTCTTGTACACTCACAGCGGTAGTTCCCTGGTGTATTGACGCACTGGTCTGAACACAGGTCTTGTCTCATGGTACATTCATTTATATCTGGTTCAAACAGAGGGGTACATTAAATTAATTTATTAAGATAATGAAAATTTCAAGTACAGAAAGCATTAAAGGCAGTCATGTGTCATCCCAAACTACCGTGTGCAGAAATTCTCAACTGGGACAACTCTTTGATTGACTTCAAATTAAAAAAATGCAGAGTAGCTCATATAACATAGCACTCATTGAGTGTTCTGACTATACATTGTGGCTGTTTTTTCTCACAAGGGTATGACCTGAAGCAATAAAACAATTTGTGTTTGGACAAGGATGACTTTGACACAGCTGTGAAGGAGGGGAAATGGGAACTAGAAGTAAGTAGCTCCTTGCACTTACATTGCAAACAATTACTATACTTACATTGTAATAATTGGGCACATTTGAATGGCGTTAAACAAAAGTTCACCATTTTTTTTTTACCAGTGTGTAATTTCAAGATGCTTACTATTCAATACAACCATACTTTTACACTTTATTTAACACTTTACTGTATACTTCATTTACACTTTATCTGTACATTACTAGGGTCATAGCAGTACAGCTCATGGGCGTCCGCAAGGGGGGGCACTTGCCCCCCCCCCCTGGAAAATCAAACTTGTGAAAAAAATAATTAAAAATTAAAATAAAAAAAATTGAAAATAAATCATCAAAATACCTTCACTCACAGCGTCAGTTTTTACTCATGAAATATGCGGACATTTGACCAGGAATAGCAAAAGAGAAGATGGTGCAGTATGCTGAATAGTGAAATTGTAATTTGGGGACCATCATTCGTGATATCTGTTGGAAATTTGTAATTGTAAAAACTATGTACTAGCCTAGTTGTCAGGTATGTAGTGTGCATATGGCATACGACCATTGATGAATGCATTGGTCTTGGTTTGGTCCCGTGCTGTTCTCAAGTGGTGACGCGCGGGTGTAACTTGGATATACAAGGTGAATACGGGGTTGGGGGGAGGGGGTGTATGCATGGTTCATAATTAGGTAATGGACATAGGCCTATATAGGCTGTTTGACAGTTGTAAGTTTTATCGTGCATAGGCGTGCGAGGCCGTTACCGAGAGGCAGACTTCCCTTCAACAATTTTTTGCATTGAAAATTCTAAAAATCTAAAAATTACAGACATGAAATTCCTGTTTCAGGGCTGGGTACATGCAGCTTATAACACTCGCCAAGTGTCGTTTCCGGCCATCTGGAGGGTTTGTAAGGCCCAAAATTTTCTTGTACGCTCCGCGCCAACCGATGATGGCGCTCTGCTTAGATAGTGTACACAATTCAATCATCCATGATTTTCCCTTCAACAATTTTTTAAATTGAAAATTCTAAAAATCTAAAAATTACAGACATCAAATTCCTGTTTCCAAGCTGGGTACATGCAGCTTAGAACACTCGCCAAGTGTCGTTTCCGGCCATATGGAGGGTTAGTAAGGCCCAAAATTTTCTTGTACGCTCCGCGCCAACCGATGGTGGCGCTCCGCTTAGATAGTGTACACAATTCAATCTTCCATGAATGATCTTGCCCCCCCCCTTATAAAAGTTTCTGTGGACGCCCATGGTAGAGCTCTAAATCTACACTGTAATCACGACAGGAATTCCCCATTACCTACTCTTACCCGATTTGCCAATTACAACTCGGGTAAGAAAAATTAGGCCACCTCATTGAATTGTTGGGGGAGTGCATCCTATTGGCCCAGCATACCTTTTCAGTGTGTCATGCAGAGGTGACTTTCAATTTGTAAGGTCTCAGAAGTCAAGATGCGGTTCATGTCTGCCAGGAAGTTGGGCTAAACAGAGTTACGAGGATTAGTTGTTTTGGACTTTTTCTAAATTCTGGCTAATGGGCATTTCCTGTAACGATGGGGGTGATAAGTGATACAGCTGAAAATTTTCATGGGATCAGCCCACAAACTAAGAGAAACTTGAAGATACATCTAGGGCTCAACTAATAATGGGATCAGACATTGGATCAGGCCAATATTCACCAACATCAGTAAAATATCGGATCAGCATGATTTTATAGCCAAGTGCATTTGCTGATGTTTACCGATGTTCCGTAACCTGATAACTTAGTTAAAAATATATCAGAAACTTATTATTACGTGAACTTTTGCAGTAGTCTTGCCGCCTTTGGCTGTAAACCACTCTGTACAATCAGCTCTAACAAATTTCCAATAGCAGGGAAGTTTAAGATTTATTGAGGATATTGGTCTTTATGAACCTGAACTTAATGAGAACCAAACACTAGTAATAACAAGCCAGCAAAGTTGCTTCTCTGTGTGTAATATTTTCCCTTATTTCAGTTGCATTATCCCTTCAATTTTGTTCCATAGTTGTTTAAAGACAGTTTTATACATTCACTATGCTCAAACTGCATGAATAGATTTGTTTCAAGAGTTACTCTGTTGTTTTACTAAGTTTGCTCCACCTTTTTTCCTGATGGAATGATTCGGTATTGACATGGGTAAGACCTGGTGTTTGCACATGGTATCAAAAAATGTCCTAGTTCTACATACCAAGTTTCATTCAAGTCCAACTTTCCTCTGTTGAGTTACAGCATACCCAAGCTATGGTAACTCACCCACACACATGCACACTAGATGAGTTACCACAACATGTGAAAAGTTCCTCGTAATGAAATCATTTGAATTCCCCTTCAGCATGTAAGGGCATGCAGCACATTAATGTGTCAGTGAATTAAATGACACCTAATGACAGGCTTCATTTGGGTAGCTATAGACGAATCCGATTAGCGCTTCTTTTTAGTGACTGTAGGCGGCCACTAGTGGGAACCATCAGCCTAAAACCGTCTTTATTTATTGTTTAAATGAATTTCAAACCCTCATATTTAGTGAACTTGGAAAATTTAAGATTCAATTTAGTGTACAACCATCCATGATAGAGGTATAAGCAAGGAAATCAAAAGATTTAAAGGTGATGGACCCCAGTTATGGCCGACTGAAATCAGACCATCATTTGCTGTCTAGATTCGTGTATATGCCACTTACAGAAGCTTCATGTCAGCAAGAAAAGGCGTGGGAGTCCGAGCTCTGGCCAGTGGCTGTTGCCATACTCACTCATACCTAACATCCAACCACACAGTTTCCTTTAGCTCATGCAAGAAATCGAAAATACTTTCTTGTGTTAATAATCCTTATGACAAACTCAAACCATCCCAACACATAAATTCCCCAAATTCTAACTTTGCAAAAACATTAATTTGTAAAATGTTTTATTGTAAGGTAGAAGATAAAAGCCATAAAAAATACCTACATATTACAAAGCAATATACTGACCTCTACATTCAAAACTGGGTCCACTCTCGTAACCCCTGGGACAGGGGTCAAGGCAACGAAAAGATCCAATTATATTTTTGCATCGCTGTTTTGGCAAGCAAGGGTCATTGAACCTGCATTCATCAACGTCTAAAAGCAAGGGATTAGAGAGCAAGCTAGAAGCACCACATAAAGACTAGAAGTTAATCACAAACCGCAACAAGCCCTTGTTAAACATTGCAAAATTAAAACATTAGGTTTACGTATATCCAAAGACAGCAATTTGTGTTGGATGGTGGGGGTAAACGGGAGGGTCTGTTAACTACAATGTATGCATGCAAATAGCACATGTACACATACATGCATACGTGTTTGTGTGTATGCATGGCTTCGATTTGAGTTAAGGTGTACATACAATGTGGAAACAGTGCATGATAAGAAAAAGCAATGTTCAGTTCCTTGTTCAGAAAGTGATAGCAGGTATGCCTTATGAACAAAAATTCACACCTATATCCATCAAAACACAAGTTAGCTCTGTTCACTGAAATTTGAGTTGAACAAAAAACATTCATGCCCCTTCCGTTACATTTTATAAACCATCCCCTTACCCCAACATCACTCATCAATGGTTGCTGTCCTTGTGTACATAAATCACGTATTAAAGCAGTAAAAAACATCCACACTTGGAAAATGATATTACACAAACAAATATAACACCTGACAATTTTTAAATCTCTTTTTAAACATACACAAAGTTGGGAGTACTAAAAACCAAGCAAGCAAAGACATCATTAAACACACTTAAAGAGCAATGAAACAAAATAGCAAAGGTACCTACTGGCAGCAACCCTTCCAACACTCAAATGCATACAACTGTAAAAAAAATTGTGCTTTCTTTTACTCCCAAAGCATATAAGAAAATTTGTTGATTGATCAATTTTTACATGAGTAAGATGAAATTGTTTGTCTGTCAATGTGCAAGGTATCCAAATTTAGTTTTAAATTGAAATATATTTTCAGTAACAATACACATTATCTACGTATAAGGTTGTACAGATAGGGTCTGCTCTATAATCACACATCTCATTGGTCTCCCAATTAGGTTAATTCATATCATAAGTCCTCTGTCTCATTATTCCAATGTCTAACTGGTCTCTCAGATAATTGCGATTAGGATTAGGGGTTATGGTTGTGGGTTAGTGTAATGGGAGGACCAATAAGACAGGGAACTAATGACACAGGGGACCAATGAGATGGGGGACCAGACATGGGTCTATAGACATTATGCCATACCCACCCTGTCTTAACTGATAACCATGATACACACATTTTGCCGTAAGTTTTATATTCCAAAATTCAATGAATTCAATTCCAGTTTGAACAGTAATTTTTGGAAAGCTATCAACAGATAATGGATAATCTTGGTGCATAATGCTAGGGTGATGCCAGCCATACCTTTCAATCTCTTGGTTTTATTTTAACGTGTTAACTACATGTAAGGTGATTTCCTTAAGCATTAAACATCAACAAGCAAGCATTAATACCTTATTGCAGTTTCTAATCTGTACCCCAAAAAAAAAACCCCAATTTTCATTCAAGCCCCAAAGTTAGTGAATTATATTCTCCAAACATTTCATCAGATGAAACCTGCAACATGTTTAAAAAAGCAAATCTGAGACTGAAACTGAGACTCCCCACATTCTGCTATTGAGCAGTGTTAACACTGTTGCATTAATATTGATCCAGAACTGTCAGGATAGGGGGAGGAGGGAGAGGTTGCTCTATGACAGCCCCTGCCCTTGTGAATATCAAATTATGTCATCCCCAACCCTTGTGAATATCAACTCAAAGGAAAAATTATGTCTTGAAATGTCCATACACACTGTAGGTAAGTCAATTCATTTCTCATATGTATATAGATACCCCAACAACATAATTTTATTTAGCAAATTACAAAACTCTAGGGTCAAATGCTTCAAGGTCACATCAAACTCCTCACCCCCATTCCTCAAATTACAAAACTTTCAGACAGTACTGTGCCTCCAAGGAAATATTAAGTTTTCACTTAACTACAAACATTAGTATGTCTGCTATTCATACAGTGAAATATAAAACACTTACACTTAAAGGGCCAATTCTCTCACCCCAAACTACACTTCTTGTAGGGGGTACAGAAACTCTCCATTGGCCCAGCTTTTTGACTGACTGTTAATTCAAACGATGCAAATTAATAGAGCTTACATTACACAGAATGAACTGTACTGAGAGTGTTTTGACTGAACACACTGAGCTTTTCTACACTCACCCTGAAGCAATAAACTGAGATTGTGACTGGATAAGGATGAATTTCAGAAAATTGGGGGAGGAGCTTAAGTAAGAAGGTTAGGAGAATTGGTACTGTTTGGGGTGAGAGAACTGGGCCTTAATAACCAACGTTCTCTTTAAGACAAATGCAATCACCCCACATACATACCCAGGTATGGTAAACTATGAATGATTCCTATGATAACGGCAGAACTTTGTGTTTACTGAATTGTTTACTTTGTGAAAGCTTCCACATTTAGCACCTTTTTAATACATGTAATGTACCTACGAGCTGTGTCGTAACTGTCATGAAAAACACAAATGTTTAAAGAGAAGGGGATTTAGAGTGAGGAGTGGTTAAGTAGATACATCATATGCAAAAATCCATTGGGAGGGTGGTAGGGAGATACTAAATTGGTTTTTATGTTTTCAGAAAGTAATTTTGAAGTGCCAAGTGCCCGAGACAACCCAAATATTTTCACAAATCTGCTCAATGAAGTAACTTTTGTGGAATAATGTAATTTTTTTTTTGTTGAGGATATCCTGAGCATTGTGGAAGGTACAAGAAAAAAACCAAACGTAGCCCACACATAAATCTAGGTGGTTTGATAGGTGACTGCAAATGGCTTACAACTCATAAATGACATATATAGAAAGAAGAAAAGCAAAACCATTGACCAGATACCTCATAAGTGTAAAAAGTGATGAAACATTTACTGAAGAGAGCACCCACCTATGTCCTTAAATCAGACCATTCAGTGGTGACCAAAACTTACCTTCGCAGCTGTGGAGATCTCCAAGAGAACGTTTGAATCCACTTGGACAAGTACACACATAGCCTCCAGGAAAATTTGTACAACCATGTGAGCAGACATGGTCTGCGCATTCATCAGCATCTGAAGATAAAACCAGATTTATTAATATCAATTTTACAGAATCAGGGTTCCCACACTTTATTTGAAATGATGAAAATTCAAAACTGTTTCCAGAATTTTCAAAGATTTCAACAGTAAGTCTTCAATATTGCATATACAAGGTTGACCAATGAGAAACTCTTCTAAATCTCTTATAATGTGGAAAATATTGTCACATGAACCTTATGAGACAATCATGAAACATGGCAGACTGCAATTATCTTTCTAAATTTCACAGTTGCATGCTAACAAACCTTTTTGTCTTCAAGTCCACATTACTAAAAAAAAAAAAAACCCCTGTTAATCCTTACCAACACAATAAGGTCCAGTTTGGTCCAGGTTAAATCCCTGAGGGCATTGGTTGCTAGGGTCACCTGTAACATAGGAAGTTATAAAGACAAAATTTAGCATCCAATGGCCGGTATGAACGCTTACAGAGAACAATGCATCATCTGAATCATCTGGTATCTACATTCACAAGAGTTGAAGACGCTTTGTTTGCCACATATCAAACTATTAGAAAAGAATACAAGCCACCGATAATGATTAAAGGAGACGAGCAAACTGTGATGTCCAGTACAGCCACCGAGAGTACAAAACACAAGTAACAGTATAAACTACAGATCATATTTGCCCAATTAACACAGTACAAATAGGCTTTCTCTGGAAAATGCAGTAGACATGAGCTGTTGTTTCTCAACTTTTTAGCAGTTGGGGGAGGGGAGGGGTGCTACAACCAGAAAGGCTTAGTGATTCCTTGCTGCTGAAAATTTAGTCTATCTTTTTTTTTTTCAAATTGGCAGTGCTCTGTAATGTACCCACTTGGTATACATGCAAGGCATCCAAACTTCTTCCTACATTGACATCCAAGATGACATTAGACCTAGAACTACTGTAGGGTTCATGCTCATGATATCACATCCACATACTATAAGAGAAATTTTGCAGTATGCAAGACTCCAAAACTGTGTAAATATGACATTGAGACTTTGACCCCTTGTGAACCAAAGTGACATTTGACCTTCATGCCGAGTATGTTACCTTTCTTGTAGTACTATGCAAACAAGCTTGTCAGGCTTTGACACTGCTGACCCCAAATGACCTTTGAACTTCATGAAAACCAATTGGGATCATCATTTCAATACCGCCAACCCACACACTAGAGATGAGCTTACCCACACGCATTTTTGAAATGCTGTGTTTACATAGTTTTGACCATTTGACCTCTAACTACCCCAACTGACCTTTGACCTCCACGAAAATCGACAGGGATCATCTACTCAATACAACCAACCTACACACAAGTATGAGCATAGTAACATGTAGCATTCTTAAGATACAGTGTTTATAAGGTTTTGACCGTTTGCCTCTTGTGACCCCAAATGACCTTTGACCGCCACAAAAATCTGTAGGAATTATCTACTCAAAATGGCCAGCCCACCAATAAATATGAGCATAGTCACATGTAACATTCTTGAGATATCCTGTTTACAAGGTTTTGACCTTTTGACCTCCTGTGACCCCAAATGACCTTTGATCTCCACCAAAAACAATAGGAATCATTTACTCAATATGGCCAACCCACACACCATATATGAGATTAGTTACACTTAACCTTCTTACGTGAGTGAGGAAAGGCTTGAGCTCTCGTGAGGCGCATGTACCTGGCAAGGTATTATTTAAAGGTTCACCCACAAACACAAACATTCACACAACATCACCATCCCATAGATTCCTTGCCACCTACAGCAAGGAATAAAAAAATTTTACTTGAAAATTAAGAAAAAATTTTAGTTGGCAAATGATATTTCATGGATGCATGATTGGGTAGTTCTGTAAATTACTCTGATATCAAAGAAGTTTAAACTTGAGGGGCAATTTTTTACATGTTTTCAAAGACAAATTTCTGCAATAGGCCTATCGCATAGGTAAATACAGCATTCTGTTACTTTCTGTGATGTAACTTCACGTCCATGTTCACTCTGATGTAACTTCAATTCCATGTTCACATTCTGTGATTGCCAATCAAAATTGAATTAGTGTATCCTTACCTACCAAGTAATAGCTGCACACATCCTTCAACATCAAAATTCCATTTTCTCCTCACAATCTATTTTAGTGCATTAATGTTTACAATTGTTAACAACAATGCTTTTCCATGAACTTCTACGTTTTTTGTTTTTACTTAAATTATCTGTTTTTTATGTGTTTCACTGTCATGGAAAACTTGACTCTTTACATAAATTAGCTTAAATTCAATACAAATGGTTTATTTACCCTGTTATTTTTATTTCAAAGAAAACATCAGTAACTGCAAACCATAATAAGCATTGTACACAGGGAGCAGCCAAAAAATAATATTATATTAATGTAGAACTGAAAAAACAAATGTAAGTCATGGGGACGAGAACCATTATAAACGTAATTAATTACACAATGGGTATGGCTACAATCAAAGTAATGATACTATTTACAAGGGAAATATTGTATAATTTACTTATTTTAATAAACCTTTTGTACTCTTAGGTTTACCACAGTTACAGAAATGGAGAGACTGACATGCTGGGACAACCCCCCCTGTTACTTTTTGAAATTTGGTACCTGTCACAGCACGCACATGGCAGGAACCTTGGTTTAAGTCAGGCTCAATGGAGTATTGTGTCTGAGCATCCATGCTATTCAGGAAATATCCAATGAACAGAGTCATTGTGATTGCATTCTTCCATTAAATAGAACACAAAAGCAGTGATGGCTGTCAGGATTTTTGCTTCTTCTGCTTGGGTATTAAAAAATTTTTAAAAAAGTGGGGGCAAGTTCCTCTCATGGACAGACAAACAGAACAAAAATATAAAAACACAGGTACAGAAAGTTCCTGACCTTTCCCAACAAAAACTCTCAGACCATAGCCAATGGATTGTTCGGCTGCTTGGTAATCCACCTGTAACTGCTGGTTATTGACCTCCTGTACAAGATAAGGCATTCTCCTCCCACTGTTATACAAGATAGAAGAATTCCAAGTGATGGGGAAAGTGTAGCCATTTACTGACATCCTTTTAGTGGAAGAAGCATACAGCTGACCCGGCCCAGTCTGAATGTACCTTTCCCTCCATGGCAGGAAAGCGATATCGTCATTCTCATAAAATTCAGGTGTTTCACCGTTGACGACTATATGGACTCTGAGAGTACCATCTGCATCCACACCTGAACTACTTATACCCATCGTAACTTTGTCTCCTGTTGTAACAAAAAATAGAGATTCAGAGCTAACCCCAACTAGAAGACTCTTTCCAACATATCATCCAGTGTGACAATTTGTTCATTATAACTAATTATAATCGATTGAATTGAATTAATAAAACTATTACTACGGTAATGAAATAAATCACACACTATATTTCTGGTTAAAGGCCTTATCCTCTCGCCCCAAGACAGTTACTATTCTCCTACCCTAATTACTTAAGCCCCTTCCACAACTGTCTAAAATCCATCCTCATCTGGACGAGGGTGAATGAGTATTTTAAAAACACTCTCAATACAGTACATGCTGTGAAATATGAGCTTCAGTACTTTGCATTTTTTTGAACTTGTGGTCAATCAAAGAGCTGAGACAATGAAGAATTTCTGTAGACTACTACAAAAATTGTACTGTTGGTGAGAGGATCACACCTTTAAGTAAACTTGCTCCTTTACAAAATATCATGAAGAAAATGAGAAAGACAGCTTGTTATCAGATGGGATCTCAATCCAAATAGTCTTCTGAAGGAAGCTGAGAATGAATTGTTACAATTGTGTGATTTTAAGCTAAAAGGGATTCAGATAAGCTCATGAGCTAGGTGGGTTGAGGATGGTGAAACAAATAGCAAGTACTCTCTTAATTAGGAAAAAAGGAACAAAATTCAAAACATGATTCACTATATTACAAAACCAGATAATACTCGTATAACATGGAATGAAGAGATTTTGAATGAGCTACATCAGTTCTATAGTAACTTGTACACCTCAGCTCCAGCAGGTTTAAACTGTCATACTTTTTTGGCGATTTTTCATTTAATCGTACATTAACTTATGACAAAGCTGACTCATGTGATGATATTTTAACGAAAAATGAATGTCGTGTTGCTTGGGAAATATGTCCTCTAATAAGTCCCCTGGCTCCGATGGCCTCACCGCGGAATTTTATAAAAAATTTTGGGACACGATTGGTCCTTTGTTAGTTAAGTCTTTCAACCATGGTTACTGTAAAAGGTCAATGTCTCTGGAGCAGTGTAGGGGTATTATTAATGTCATACCCAAGCCTAACAAAGATTCTTCAATTGTTAAAAATTTAAGATCGATTAAGCTCCTTAATACTGACTATAAGATTGCTGCCAAGGCCATTGCAAACCGTCCAAGAAATTTCTTGCCACAAATAATTGGTAATAATCAAATGGGTTTTATGAAGAATCGCTTTTTTAGAGAGAATATCAGGCTTACTTTAGATCTAATACATTATTGCAAAGAAAAATGTATTTCTGGCCTTATCATGTTCGTAGATTTTGGAAAGCCTTTGATACTCTTGATTGGAATTTTTTACATTACTGCTTAAAGGAATTTAAGTTTGGGGACTCTTTTATAAATTGGACCCATACTTTCCATAACAATAATTTATCTTGTCTAACAAACAATGGTTACTCCTCTAAATATATTAAGCTAGAAAGAGGCGTTAGACAAGGTTGTCCCCTCAGACCGTATCTGTTTATCATTGCAGTTGACATTCTTGCCCAAAAAGTTAAATGTAATCATATAATTAAAGGTCCATGCATCTTAAACCAGGAAATCAAAATTTTACAATATGTGGATGAAACAACAATCTATTTATACAGTAGCCAAGAGTCTATCCAGGCAATGTTTGATATGTTACATGATTTTGGGAACGCCCCTGGTTTAAAAGTAAATTTTGATAAAACTATTCTAATTCCCCTAGGACCATTTGCTCACACAAAGCCTTATTTTGCTGACGACTTCCCTTTTACTTAGTCAATGGGGCTAGTAACTTTGTTGGGTATCACGTTCACTTGTAATAGGGAAGATCTTTTCCATCTAAATTTTCCCCCGAAACTGTCTAGGCTTAAACAGGTTTTAAGGACACAACAGAATCTGATTTGAATGAAACTTTCACCACACTCTGTAGATTTGGTTAGTCTTTCACATATGAAAATTGCATTTTTGCTTAAACTTCCCCTTTAAGGTAAACTTGTACAAAGATGCTTCACCCTGCTACCTGTGTTAGACTTGCCACCAAAAACATTTCATTAAACCACAAGGGGCACAATTTAGTAGGCCCTTTATGCAAACTTCTTGCATATGGAAACCTTTGCCCCACAACTGGCCCTAATTCAGAGAAATAAATGCCAGTGCACACACAGGGATCTTTGCGGTTGTCATTGTCCGAAATTGCTGTGAGAATGTTTATTGGAGCGTTTACATGTTGAAGCTATACAGTCCAGTGTGGAAGGAAGGCTTGTTTTCACAAATTTCTATCAACAAATTTGATTTGCTAGAGCAAAGTAGGTGCCTTCACATAAGCCAATCAAATTGAATCTTATATCATTAGAGAGAAGACTTAAGTAGCTTTCATTTAGAGCAAGGAAAAAGTAGATAGTGCAATCAGACGTAAGCTAAGGTAATTGTTTTCTGGTAGGGAACAGGTAAATTTTCAGGTCTGCACTGCTTTTTGAATTTTTTTTACTTTTTTCAGGTTGAAAAGAACGGAACTTACTAGATATGCGTATGACACAAATGCACATCATTGTAAAGAGAATAAATTTATCTTCCAACTCATATAAGAAAGAAATTTGTAAGTGCTGTGCTTAAAAAGGTATGAGAATGTAAAACGCAAAATGTGTTCATTTTGCAGTAAATTTTGATTGTTCACAAATGGGTTTGCCCCAAGATCTGTAAAAGTTCCATATGGAGCAATCCATTCCTCTTTTTTTTTCTTTTTTGATAGCATTCTTCATCCATCCTCCAAATGCAATTCCATTTGAGTGACCGTAGTTCTCTAAACTCTGCAGCCAGCCCCAACCACCCTCTTTAAAATGAGCAGCACAACCTCCCTCTAAAGTGGTTTTGTACATAATTATACTTTCAGATAGATTTTATGACAAAAATGTAAACCTCCCAAACATTGCCATATTGAAGAGGATATTTTGCTAAAGATAGCAGCCAGCTAGTAAGATAATATCTCAATGCATGTTATGTATTGAGATAACAAACCTGATGGAAACTTCACTTCCTGGTTACTGACATAGTGTCCCCCTGTAAGAGTGTACCCATTCACAGCGTTATTGAACTCAAAAGCAGAAGACCAATAGGCTGGGGACAGCACAGAGAGCAATACTTTGAGAGCATGACCTGTAAAGAACAACATTTTCATTTATCAGGAAACAAGAGCATCTCATTACGACTAGATCCTGCAATAGCTGAGGCTAAACTAAAATCCCCCTCATCTTCTCCAGCCCCCCCTCTTGCAGAGTGTTAACCCTACTTACTCAAGATATCATTACAGTTATCCACATCAATGAAATGTACTTAGTCTGAAAATTTGGTGCAAGATTCACTTACACATGTGTAAGAAGTTTCTTAAGGTGAAATATTTACAAACTGCATGAGAACTTTTTGGTATTCACAAAAAACAGCTTATTCAGTCTGTAAAAAGTTTACGTTGTAACTACATGGAATGCACAAAGCCCAATCCTGTGGGTGGTTACATCTTAAAATGTCACATTTTAAACCAATCACATTGCTGCTTATTGGGGAAATGGCATGCACGCACCGTTTTCTGAGGTGAACACGATCAGAAGCTTGGTTCACAATTAACTTGGTACAGTGCTCCTTTGTATGCATTGCAATGACCTTTTGTACTTATGGCAACTCTGAAGCTTACTCAAAGTTACGCAAAATATTTAGCAACTTTTACCTTTGTGATTATTCACTTACAAAGATGGGCCTAAAAAAACATCAGGAAGATCAAATATACACCAAGAAATATTCATTATGCAAGGTAAAAAGTTTCATTTATTGTGCATTCATAGTCCAATGGACACCTGTGGGCTGTGGGTTGTAGAATACGCCAACAATAGTTCCTGCATATTGTAAGAGGTGCCTAGGGAAATTAAACTTGAACTTGAACCACTCTTGAAAGCTTATTTAAACTTTGGAATTTTTAACCAGTTGACTGACACTATGTATCACAGCCATGTTGGTGTGTCATTAAATCTCATCTAATTATCTACCTGTGTCTAAACCTAATAATTGAGACATATATGGTTGAACTGGGAATATGCAGCATGAGCCTAGGGAAGTTATTTAGATGGGCAGGAGTTTTACAGCCCAGCTTCCACCCAACTGGTTCAAGTCGAGCAGGCCAGGGTAAGCCTAGGGTACGTAAATCCACCATGACCATGGTGCTGTACTTAATCTGAGCCATCACTTACCAGCAGCTGCAGGTACATTTTGAACACGAGCACGAATCTTGGTTCGGCCTGCTTCTTCATTAGAGATGTTGACAATCATGATGCCATCCCCAAACTGCACCCCACTCAAGTTACCAATGATTTGAGCAAAGACATGTCTTGGTCCAACTGTTTAGAAATAGGAGATTTGTTTGACTTAAGAGGGGTTTACACAGAAGAAAGGTGACAATGAGTCACAAGCTTGTAGCTAATGTGGATACACTATTCTGCATTTTTAGTGTTACTTTATTGACAATACTAAAAGCTGGAACCAGAAAGCCAGACGGCTTAGTGATTCTTTGCCACCGAAATTTAAACCACTCTTTTTTTTCAAATTGACAGTGCTCTGTAATGTTTTTCAAAGTGACAGTGCTCTGTAATGTACCCACAAAGTATACATGCAAGGCATCAAAGCTTCCTACAAGAACTGGGGTTCTGCTCATGATATCACATCCACATGCATGAAATTTTGCAGTATACAAGACTCCAACCATGGGAAATTTGTGTAAATACAATATTGAGACTTTAACCCCTTGTGAACCAAAGTGACATTTGATGTCCACAAAAAACTATAGGGATTATTTACTCACCATGCATCATCTACATGTCAAGTATGAAGACCCTTAAAGTTACCTTTCTTGCAATACTATGCAAGCAAGTTTGTCAGACTCTGACACTGCTGACCCCAAATGACCTTTGACCTTCACGAAAATCATCTGGGATCATCATCTCGATACAGCCAACCCACACACTAAAGATGGGCTTAGTCACATGCATTTTTCTTGGAAACACGCGTGATTACTAGGTTTTTACGTCTTGACCCCTCATGACCCCAAATGACCTTTGACCTCCAAAAAAATCGATAGAGATCATCTACTCAATATGACCAACCCACAACACAAACCAAAAATGAGAACAATCACATGTACCGTTCTTGAGATATCGCATTTACAAGGTTTTGACCTTTTGACCTCTTATGACCCCAAATGACATTTGATGTCCACCAAAAACAATAGCGATCATCTACTCAATATGGCCAACCCACACACCAAACATGACATTAGTCTCACTAACCTTCCTTGAGATACCGTGTTTCCAAGCAATTTCTAAGGTATTTACCATTTGACCTCTCATGACCTCAAATGAACTTTGACCTCCACAAAAATGAATAGGGATAATCTACTCAATATGACCAAACCACAAACAAAATACGAAAACAGTCACATGTAACGTTCTGGAGATATCATGTGTACAAGGTTTTGACCTTTTGACCTCTTGTAACCCCAAATGACCTCTAACCTCCACCAAAAACAATAGGGATCATCTATTTAATATGGCCAAGCCACACACCAAATATGAGATCAGTCACAATTGCCTTTCTTGAGATATCGTGTTTAAAGGCAAAAGCGCCACACACACACACACACACACACACATGCCTGACATCACCATTACATAGATTCCTTTTGCTAACGCAAGGAATCAAAAACTGAACATTATGGATTTTGTGGGGTTTCAAAGCTCAGAAAACGGAATAGTTCCGCTTAAAATAGAAAAGTTGTCAAGTATGCTTTCCATAGCAAAATCTTTCTGTCCTACTGGAAAGTTATTGTATCCCCCTCCCTTGTTCAGTACCCCCTCCGGCTACAGGTTTGCACTGGGTTAAACCTTTATCATGTTTATATTTTTTAAAAAACAACAAGCATATATATTTCCATTTCACAATCCATCTAAAAGAATTAAAACCCCATTTCCTGAATCACATAGAATTTCCTAAATTCAAAATAAACAGAATATCACTATCAGTACAGTTTCCACAAAATTAAAAACAATTGCAAACTGAAACTGTTTTCCTCTTACCCACACATGTTGGAACATCACACTTCTTAACAAGTTCAGTATCCCCGATGCAACGTTGCCCTCCATTCCTGGGGGAAGGGTTATTACAAAATCTTGTTCTCCGGGTGACACTCTCCCCACAAGTGGCAGAACATTCACTCCAACCTGACCATGGTCCCCAGTTTCCATCAGCTGAGAATGAAAAGCAGAAACGCTTGGTACAGGTCACTTTTACCAACTGCAACATATCTGACCTACTTTGGCAGATTCCTCATTTCTGTTTCAAACATATGCATTTCCACCTACTTCTAATGACATTTGTGTCGCAAAACACTCACCAATCATGTTAAAACAATTAAGACAGTGATTAGTTCCAGAAAAGAAACTTTTTGGGAAGAAGTCAGTTTTAGAAGTGACAAAAGACAATGAACAAAGCCAGCAAAAGAATTAACCGGCCAGCTGTTATAATGAAGTAAATTATTCAAAGCACTTGCTATGGAGCACATTTGTTTTTTTGATTATGGCCATATTCAACTGAATACAAAAAATGCATTGATGTCTTATGTCTTTGCACATCAATAGAAAAGAAGATGCCCTTCCCTCCCTAAACTTTACCCCCTCCCTCCAAACAAAAATCAGTTCTTTCAGTACCTTGTCTGATATCAAGGCAGACAATGATTAAGTATGCTGCACACTTAATCTATCTTCCACAAAGGTCTACCATTCTAAGTATAACACTGCAATAATATGGCTTGAATTCAGGGAATCTCTTTTTCTTACCCAATTTTCTTTTTTAGCCAATTATATTGTAACTCATAACCTTTATACTAAATCTTGAGTACACTGCAACAGCAATGTATTTAAGTGTAAGTGTCAGTAATGAATTTATAAACAATATATCATCAGCAGAGTCACAAAAAAATTGTGAGTGAGGGGGTTGGGGACCCCAAAAGTCCAATTTGAGATCAATTACTTGAGTACATTTTGCCATGTCTTGAATTTTCCAGTGAAGCAGGAGAGCCCATTTTTCTTTTTTTTTTTTTTTTTTTTTTTTTTGGGGGGGGATTGGAGGAGGGATGGAGGAGGGAAAGGTCAACTTCAACAGTACAACATGTGCACATTATGTCACTTTTTAATTCTCCAGTGGGGGAAATAAGCCTTTTTGGGGAGGTGTGAAGGGGGAGACCAGTACAACACATGTGCATTTTATCACTGTTAAATCCTCCATGGGGGGGGGGGGGGTGGAGGGAAAGGTCAACTTCAAGAGTACAACATGTGTGCATTATGTCACTTTTTAATTCTCCAGTGGGGGAAATAAGCTTTTTTGTGGGAGGTGTGAAGGGGGGGGGGGAGACTAGTACAACACATGTACATTTTATCACTCTTAAATCCTCCATGGGGGGGTAGCTTTTTCAAGGGCAGATCTATGTGTCCCTACCTCCACCCATAGCTACACCATTGTATCAGTACATGTCAAATGGAAAGTTCATTTGTGTTTTCAGTGAATGAGTTCATAGACCTATTTCCAAATAGCAATTACAATGAATTGTGGGATATAGTTTTGGGTGTGCCTCAATTTTAACAACAGTAAAATGCCATTGACAAAAATGACAAACACCAAAACTCTGTCCCACAATCCTTTGTAATTGCTATTTGGAAATAGGTCTATACAGCAGACCTAAACCTTATTTAGTTAAGATGGTGGACAAGGTATATGTCCATAAACTAGAGAGGGCTTATACAAAAAACTCACTTGAACATGGATATTGGTTACACATTCTCTGTTCACTTTCACTTCCTGGACACTCTCTGCCATTGTACTGAGGTTCTGGACTGTTGCATGACCGGTAGCGTTCTTGGAATCCACCATCACATGTGGCACTGCAAATGCTCCATGAGCCCCACCTGGACCACCCACCATGAACTGATGAATAAGAAACAATAGTGGGATAATGTTGCAACTCAAAGCAAATAAATTAAAAAAAATCACATGCCTTATATATCTTAAAATATATATCACATACATACACGTATCATACACCTTCAAAGAGCATACCAATTACTAAATTTCATGATATGGTGAGGAAAATGTCACATGGCTCTCAAGAGCCAAGCATGGAATACTGCAGACTACTAGACTAATCCAAATTTGGATGACAACAGTTCTCATTTAAGTAGTTGGCTTGACTCATGAATATATGAATTCATCTTCCAACACCTTACACCAGTAATTGCTAATACTAGAGTACTCACTTGGACAAGGTTCAGGCATGCATATCTGTCTTTGAGTGCCAGGACCTTCACAGTCATCTCCACTGAATGCTGGAGCAGGGTTTGAACATGACCTTGTCCGACTCTTTACACCTCCTCCGCATGAAAGACTGCACGTTGACCAATCAGACCACTCGCTGAATCCTCCATGCACTGATTGAAGGAGAAGATACAGGAATATCACACATGAGACATGCAACTGGGTTTATAGCTAGCAGGAGGATCACCGGGTTAAAACATATTCAACCAACCCCCCCCCCCCACCATCCCCTTCGACCCCAGGCACCAACCTCTGAATGAATTTCAACAATGTATCCTTCATTGAATTACAACTTACAAAATATACCAAGGGACAGATTATTCTTGCACCAGTCTTTATGCAAGTCCACTTGCATGTGCTCAGGCAAGATTGTCGGAAAAATGTGTTTTAGTTAGGTACCTCATTATAGATTACCGAAGTGTGACATCATTTTAGCTACTGGCTGCTTAAGAACAAAACCTCCATTGCTTTATCACAGGGCTCAACTTCTTCAGTTTACTGCAGTGGAATGGATTCTTTAATGTGAATGAGAGTCCAATATATGGATTTATGTCTGTTTGAAGTATATTTACAAATTTTTTCAGGTTGGACTAAATTCTGTTAACTTTCCAGTTGTAACATTTAAGATGGTTTTGTAGATCTGGTATAGGGAGGTTTACACAGTATTGCATATCTTTTGGTGCAATATACTATGGACCCATTAAAATTTTTTTAACTACTGGGGTTCATCTCATTTCAAAAATGAAATCAATATGTGGTGTGCCATACATTCAAGAAGATACTGATAACTATTACTTGGTCCAAGATGCATTTTTGTACTCAAAGACAGGTGCATTTCATGCATCATTTAAAACCATGCATATCCTACAATATGTATGCACATAAAAGTGTAGTGGCTAGGCCTCCGAAAGTCCCTATCACTCTGTACAGGGAGCCTATGCTTTACTGGATTTAAATTTTTTCATCAGTTGCAGGGATTATCAAAGAAATTAGTAAAATAGTATTGTTCCACAGGTAGTAAGAGTGCCATTGTGACAAATATTCAGCTTTACTTTGTGCCATGTGATTTTATGTATACATCCGAAAATCACAATTTTTGAAGGTATTGCATTTAGTACGTTAGGCTAATTAGGTCGAAGTTTGTGTAGAGCCACCATCATGGCAACTAAGAGAAATTTACGACATTACTTCGGTACTCTATAGCTTGTTTTGTTATTGTCTAATATGATGATGGCATGTAGTCAATGCGTATGCACTACAAAAATTATGACATCGCAATGAAACATTGTAACTGAACATTAAAGAATGACAGACCCACCTGGACATTCTTCTATTTTACACATTGTCTCTTCAGTAGCAAGTCCTTCACACTGTGACCCACCATTTGAAGGGGGTGGACTATCACAACGACGGAATCTTTGTCGGATGCCCTCTCCACAAGACTTGGAACACAGCTGCCATGGTGACCATGTACCCCACTGTCCGTCCACTGTGGCCAAAACAATATTGCGACCATGTGAAGATGGTTTATCTAATATACTGTTTTTGGAGCATGTTTCAGTTTCAGTAAAATGGCTCCTTGCATAAGCTTCACCAAATGCATCAGCAATTTTTTGGAATAATTACTGTTTGTTTTATAGTCATGCAGATGGTAATTTAGTACAGTAATTCTTACTAATTCATCATCAGTCCCAGATGGTTCCAATTTTCCCAACCAACCTATGTCTAACCAACTCATCTATCTAAGTAAAACTCATAAAATATTTTTACAAGTTTACAAAACAAAAACATCAAAACAAATTGAAAATTTAAGAAAATATTATAATAAAAAGGTACATGTGTACAAATAAGAGATTTAGCATTTGTTACATATCTTTGAAAAAAGCTTTAAAATGATTTAAAGTTTGAGCATTTCTAATTTGTTGGGAAGATTGTTGGATCCCTTTGCCCCAATAGAAGATGCCCTTTTGTGAAAAGTGACTTAGGCAAAAATTTTTACGAGAGAAAGCAGTCACTGTAAGTGTACTTTGAAAAATACTGCTGATCTCTTGTCATGTTGCTTAAATCTATGCTTGTGAATATGCAAGTTTCTAAATCCCAATAAGATATAATCAGGTCCTCTTACGTCATTACTCTACAGAATTATACATGAAGAAGGGAGAGACCCTTAGATATCATTTACCTGGACATGCTGGTAGATTACAGGTAGAGTATTCACTGCTGGCTCCTCTGCAACGTCTACCCCCAAATTGAGGGGGAGGATCACTGCAGTCCCTGGACCTTAACTTTACCCCTGTCCCACAAGTCACTGAACATTGGGTCCACGCACTCCACTCAGTATATCTGCCATTGACTGTTTTAACAAAATAAAACAATTCTTGATAACAGCATATTGTTGGCAATCTCCAACTTAATTGTGATAGATTATACATGCTCCCATTGGATCATAATATAAAGGGTTTTAAGAGTACTTCCATTCACAACTATTGTCTTTTCTTACTTCTTTATGTGCTTATATTATCTTGTTCATTTACTGTTGCGATAAAAAAAGTAAATAAAAAGAAATGAAATGAAGGGTATCTTCAACCTCTGCAGTTGTTACATGTGTTCTAAATGTTGAAAGAGAATATAGGGGTGATGTGATGTGATGTGATGTGATGTGATGTGATGTGATGTGATGTGACGTGATGTAGTGATGTGATTCTGTTCTGCCAACAGAACATACGACATAGTAGGGTTCCACTGAACATTTTCCTTAATGTAAAGATGAAACTCTTTTTATTTGTGTTGTGTTTGATAACTATGACTATTTCATTCCCTATGTAAAAAAACTTCAAGTGAAAATTTGAGTGAAGTACATCTAATTGCAGGCCATATTCAAATATTTGATGGCTGATATTGTGTAAAATTTGAGAGGTCAGCCTCCCAACTGGAAGGGTAATGTAATCTGACTTTGTGGCATCTCCTATACTGGATGCAGGATTCGCTAGTGCAGATTTAGCAATGATTCTCTAACTAGGTGTTAACTTTTACAATCAGAAGTCTTTTAAAATAAACTGAATCAGACTTACTTGGACAATGTGCTCTCTCACAGTCTTGGCTTTCTGTATTAGGTCCTGAGCACTGTCTGCCTCCATTGGCAGGCTCTGGGTTGTTGCAAATCCTAAACCTGCTCTTCATGCCTTCACCACAAGTTGTGCTGCAGGGGCCCCACTCATTCCATTCAGACCAACCACCATCAACTGTTCATAACAAATAAATCAGAATGGTGGACACAAGGCTCCTTAATGGCAAAAAATATTGTGCTTTACAAATTTTCCATGACCATTTCATGACAAAATCAGGAAAGTGACAGCTTCAAGACTAGATGATTTCCTGGTCATAAAACCAAGGAATAAAAAGAGAGTACTTGATAAACATTCGTCCCCTTTCTGGCACAATGACGAACTGCAAAATCAAGAATTTCATGAATCTGTGGATATTGTATTTTACATAGTGACGAATGTTGTCTTACTTGGAGAATTTTCACTGTATTCATCGTTTTTATCTTTGGACTTGTAGAACATAATATATTTTACCAAGTCTTTGCAATTTTTAAGGCTGAGGTGAACAGATTACAGCAAAAAGTGCATTCCTCACTTAGCCAAAATTGCTAAATTTTCACATTCATCATTATGCCAATTTGCGGTTTGTCAGTAAGTTCGCCAGAAAGGGGACAATTTAAAAGACACCTGGTTCCCTCACTTCCTTGGATATCAATTTTCATGACATTTCAACGACTTCCCACAACTAGGACCACAAACTGCATTTCTGTGACCTTCCTCTTGGTGTGTTACATAAAATTACATCAAATTTGGGATGGAAAGAATAAATTTTGCTATTACAACAGAAAAATCATTTTGATGTATTATGAGTTAGGGTGGGACAATGTCAATCTGAGGAACTTTCCATAGCTCTTCTATGACTTCAAACAATTTTTGTAAATTTCAAGACTTTTCCAGACCTTCAAATAGTTTTCCAATTTTTCACGACTTTCCCAGGTCTTCCATGACTTGTAGGAACCTTGAGGTAAAAAAATTTACTAAATTCTATGGCTTTTTTATGATTTTTGTTTGAACAAGGTTTCATGATTTCTCTGTGAGTTTTTTATCACAAAATTTAGAAAAATTGAAGACATATTTCATGAAAGAATAGAAATTGGTGATAAAACTACTTACTTTCCAAAAATCGTTCATTCATTTAAACTGTCTTTTTAAAATTTGTACTTTAACCAATCGTGACAATTTGTACTGATTGTGCAATGATTAATACGCCATTTTGTTTTCACATACCTCTCACAGTTACATATGCCACCACTGATACATCGCCATTGGTGTTGTAGGCTTCACATGTATAGGCACCATTATCCCTTGGACGTGCTGCCATAATGAGGAGGGAGTTATTGGACAGGATGGTGATGCCTGGCATTTGATCAAGAAATAAGTTGTCCTTTCGCCATGTCACTATTGGAGTAGGATCACCCAACGCCATGCAGTCCAGGAGAACCTTCTCCTCTTTGTCAACAGTGGTATCAGATGGTGTCACTAGGAACCTTGGTGGAGCTGAAAAGTTGAGAATGAGTTATGTGAATTACGAATTCAGTTTCGTACATGGAGACCACCCCCCCATTACTTCCACAATTCTCCTCAAGCAATTTACTTGAAATAATTCACACACATGACACTTGTCCCCTTTACAATTCTTACTCTCAGTGCCATGTACATAAACCAGGAGCATCTTATCCTCATTGTCAACAGTGATATCAAATGACACTAATAAGAATCTTGGGGAACTGAGTGAAAAGTTGAAAATGAATTACTAGTCTTCCTAACTGAAATTCAAAATTACCTGTTAGCCATTTCATCCACAGATGTAGAGAGCCCCCCCCCCCCTTCCACTAGTTTTCCTCAGGAATTCCCTTAGGATGATTCCCACTGCTGACACTTGTCCCTTGTACAATTCTCACACCCTTACTTTCAGCCTTATGACAGTTACTCATCAGTAAACTTCCACTGCACAATATATTGAAAGGGAATTGTCAGGGGAAATTGTGGTGGTTCTAAATTTGGAACTTTCCTGAGGGAGATTGATCCATGAAGGGTTGAGATACATATAATGTATACCTACATATCATTGTCTGGGGGAGACTGATCCATGCAGGGTTGGGATACATATAGTGTATACCTACATATCATTGTCTGAGGGAGATTGATCCATGCAGGGTTGAGATACATATAATGTATACCTACATATCATTGTCTGAGGGAGATTGATCCATGCAGGGTTGAGATAAATATAATGTATACCTACATATCATTGTCTGAGGGAGATTGATCCATGCAGGGTTGAGATACATATAATGTATACCTACATATCATTGTCTGAGGGAGATTGATCCATGCAGGGTTGAGATACAAATAATGTATACCTACATATCATTGTCAGAAACTTGTATTGTTAAAATTATATGAAGAGCAGGTTATCATGATATTTTGTAAAATCATTCACATATATATATACATTAGACTTAATATAGTGCATAATGTGACAAAGTCATTCTCGTGCAATTTACTAGTAATAAAATTTAATACAGCAAACATCTGTAAATAGACAAAAACTGAGATGTAACTCAAGTTTACCTGAAGTTTACTCTTTACTGAAACAGAATTGAAAAATCTGGGCTACAAAATTTTACACACAGAAAACTTAAGAACATTGCAATAGCTAATTAAAATTGCAACAGTATCACCCCTCAAAAGAAAAAGGGCCAGACAAATTAGCACCCTACATCTACCCCTTTCACCTTCTTTACTTATCCACCAATTTAATATTTTCCTGGTTTACATGCTGATGACCCCATTTCCATTTTGAGGAAATGTAACTGCAAGGAAGAATACAAAAAAAAAAAAAAACCCTCCTAATTCAGAGGTGTGCAAACTTCTGGAATACCAGGTCAAATCAAGTTGCTATTGCCATCTAGGGGGGGCCAAGTGATACAGAAGGGTGTGCATTGGGGGGGGGCATCTTCCCTTTCCCCATTTTCTCCAGTTGAAGGGATTAATGTACCCATTCCTGCAGACCCAAGTGCCATTAAATAATGTTGTAGTATATGCCTATTTGATAGCAAACGACAGAACTTGCCTGATGTGGTAACATTATCTATTTTGTCAACAAGGTTGTTAAATGCGGCTCGGCTACTTGCAGTTTGGTCTACCACCCCCCAAAAATGAAACAATAATCCGGGTGTCACATGATCAACGAAGACACTAAATGTGCCTTCACTACCTCTGAAAACACAAAATCACGTGATTTGGTGTCTTGATTTTGTGTTTTTGGAGATAACAAAGGCACATTTGGTGTCTTTGTTGATCATGTGACACCCAGAATATCGTTTTGTTTTCGGGGGGTAGACCAAACGGCAAATAACCGAGCCGCACACGTCATGTACAGAAGGATGCTGCACAATGTCCTGGATATTAGCTAAAAATATCAATGCCTGCCCTAACCAACACTTTTTTAATGCAGTGAAAACCAAACTGTTATATGGAAGACAGGTCAAATTATTTCTGGTAGAGTCAAATTTGGTTTACAATTCATAAAGTCCATAATGGTGACTTACATTCAATCCTGAGTGCCGCTTTATTGCTGTCTATGATTCCATACTTGTTATAAGCCCTACACTTGTATTCCCCTGAGTCTTCAGGCTAAGGAATAAGGAGAAATGCATAAATATAATTACATTAAAATATGAAATAAATGAGTAGACCTCTAGACAATATAACAACACCCATATGTTTCAAATGACCCTTTGATGAGGTCCCTCAAATCCCGTGGTATTGAATGGCATTTTCTAAAACACATATTGCAGATTGTGGCATTTATCAAAACTTTGCATCAAGAAATCCGCATTATTATTGGATGAAAATATTCTAGGGACTTACCATGGTGGGATAAATAATAAGAGATCCATTAGATGCTAAAAATGTCCTATGGTTTGATATCACTGTTTCCTCATCCCGGTACCATAAAACATCTGGTTGAGGATCTCCTTCAATGTTACACCGCATCTCAATGAATGTACCATTTGGAGTTTCCACTGACCTGGGATGTTCAATTATGTGTGGGGGTGCTGAAGAACAAAGAAGTAACAAAGTTTCAAAACATTTCATAATTTTTTTTTTCCAAATCGGCTGATTTCTTTCACAAAAATTTCCCAGCAAGAATTTTTC
Source organism: Holothuria scabra (assembly GCA_037179385.1). Classification (NCBI taxonomy): domain Eukaryota; kingdom Metazoa; phylum Echinodermata; class Holothuroidea; order Aspidochirotida; family Holothuriidae; genus Holothuria; species Holothuria scabra. The sequence goes on along the minus strand of CM074185.1, from coordinate 23,708,691 downwards.
CAATACATAAGAGAGAAACTATGGTACAAGTATCTTGAAGAAGTGTGTGCTTTAGATGTAGTCAAAACTACTCAGGGGCACTATTCCATCATTCTATTAGGGTAATGGATATGAAATATGGAGTTGTGTATTTTTCATTCTTGAATTTTCAAATAGGGCTCTGAGGGTAGAGATCTAAGAAGGGGACAGGGAAGTTGCACCCCTTCCATACCAATGTCTACACTCCTAAACTAATCAAGTAATTCTACAACAATTTCATCTTATTTAAACTTCCAGCAGGTATAGGTAGCATCATAGCCAGACAAGGCCCATCATTATTCAAAACTAAAGAGACAATGAGAAAAAAATCATTAATACCTCTAACATTCACTCCAAATACCCTGAAGGTAAAACCTGCAACATTTTCGGCTCGACACATGTAGGTACCACTATCTTCTTTCATCACATTCTCACGAATCAAGGTGCTTCTTCCATTGATTGTTGTTGGACCTTAGGAAAAAAAAAAACATGGAGCAGCTTTAAAGTCAGTCACTCATCACCCCAAAGTACATTTTTATAGGGGCCAGGGGTAACTCCACCCTGAGTCTTCATAGATAAATAAGGATACATGAAAATGTTGGAGTCTTCCAAAGACCACTACTTACTATGTATCTCTGTCCTGTTAAGAAACCATCTAAAGACAGGTGAAGGGGAGCCAGTGGCTTCACAGGTCATCTCAAGACGGTCCCCGCTTGAAATGTCCTTATCGATGGGAGAAAAGGTAATGGTAGGTGGAACTAGAGATGGGATGAAAAGATAAAAAATAGTTTAAAATAAATGTTTATGTAATGAGTTATGTATGTGCAATGCTGAGGGGAAATCTACAAAAGCAGTTTAAGTCTCTATAAAATCTAAAAGAACAGAAACATAATCTCATTTCTGCTCACCAGATTTACTGCAATGTATTCACATGTAAAGTTTACTTTTTTCTATGCAATTCTTTTTTTTTTATTTATTTATTTATTTTTTTTATTATTTCATTAGGCATAAGGTTGCCTCTATACAATTTATACCCGACACCCCACTTTTTGTTCAAAAAGTGATGTTACAGCAAGGTCAACCCGACTTCCTATTATCAGCTTTCTGTCAATAGTAGCTGCCATGTCCAGCACTATGTAAACAAAGAGTCCCATTGAAAACCTCATTCATAAAGGCAGAGACTGTTTATTCAGTGCAAGCCAAGTTTGCAACCAGAGCTGCCTCAGCAGACCAGGACAATAGGCTTATCTTTTTGGACACATGTAGGCTGGTTGTGCTGCCACTGAAGCATGATGAATTATGTAAACAAACATTGCCCAGACAGCACAGAGGTAGCTTATGCCTAATGTTTTTGTTTCTCTTAGGGTGTGACATTTCACGATAAGCCCTAAATGGTTTTTTGAAGTGCACACTCTATCACACCTTTTGTTATGTATCTGATAATGTTACTCCTAAATTTCTGTGTTGTGATAAACCAAATAAATGAACGAACCTTTAAAAATTACTCAAATCTTGGTCAATATGAAACTGTGTTAAAAGCTAGCCCCATAATATCCCTTCTCAGAAATTTGGGATAACATGGGTTTCTGATAAGTGACATACAAAAATATGAAATTCAAGTTCATTTGTCCACTTATATTGACAGAGCAAAAAGGGTCAAAGGGTTGTTACCATTCACTACAACTTCTATCTGTATGCTATCTCTGCCTGCTTCACTGGTAGCTACGCACATGTATGTTCCGCCATCACTCCACTGGTGGAAGAAAATAAACATCAACAAAATGAATGAATTCTACCTAAGCACAAAACAAAGCACTGCTTTAGGGCAATGTAACCTCCAAACTGGTGTATTTGAACATAGTTATTACAAAAGAAAAAGCAAGGAAATGTTCTCCCTGAATCTAACAATAAAGTTACAAAAGTATTGTCACATGATTGAAAAAAGCCAGGCTGGAATTAGGAAGATGGGGTATGCTAATTGGAACTGTGAGGACTTTTTTAACAGAAATATTGCATACAAAATGCACCAAAATTGCACACACAAAAAAAGAGAGTTACCGTATTTACTCTATTAAACGCCCCGGGGGCGTGAAATTTTCGTTAAGGGGGGCGTTTATTAGAGTCAAATTTATGTGACTTCTGATAAACTGCTACATATGACATATTTGTCCATTTGGTTGTCAGCTTCACAATCAGCTGTGAGCTCCTCCCCAATGACCGGTAACCAAACTATAGCGTGATGGATACCAACAGAAATTAGTTGCAGAAACATGCCTTTTACTTCAGGATACAGTATGGGACTTTAGGAGATTTCGTGGCTTCAAGGCAGGACTATTTCATTTTCCTTTTACCATATTGTCTTTGGAATTAACAATTTCACTTTATGCAATGTGACGAAAAAGTTGGGGGGGGGGCGTTTATTAGAGAGGGGGGTTTAATAGAGTAAATACGGTATAACCATTATCAATCTATTCAGTCGTACCAATTCATTCCAACATTAGCTTTATCTCTAAAGAGTGCAATGCAGGTCAATATAATTTATTACAAGAGTAGCATCATTTGGGGGACAACACATAACTCTTTGAATAAAAAATAACTGAATTTCATTCTGTGAGAACTATTACTTGCAAAAAAGCTACCCGGCATACTGACTTATTTTATTCCCTTGCCTAACCCCATTCCATTCTCTTCCCTTCAAGCCCACAGCCTTGATGTGCCAATTTTACTACCACCTGTCTCCTCCACCCTTACATTTTCTCCTTCACATAAAAACAAATCTATAAGTTTTGAAATGGTCAAACTTCATCATATTGCTAAGTTATATTTCCATGTCCATAGACATTTGAATTACCTCCATCTTACAACCCCCTTCCTCCCCCTTCCCTACTGCTATTCTTTTCTTCATGCCTATGACCTGGTGTCCCAATTTTACCACCATCTGCTTTTCACTTTCCCCTTAAGATTGAAATGAATCTAAAAGCTACTAACAAACCTGAACATCTGTGATTGTGAGAGAACCATCCAAACCAAAGGATGTCCGTGCCTCCCCAGGAAATGTCTGACCATTCTTCATCCATGTCACTATAGGGATGGGTATGCCGTTAGCTTCACAATGCATTGTCAGGTCCTGTGATTCATTAACACTGATAGGACTGGATACTGGTACAATCACTGGTGGCACTGTTGGTTGATATTTAAAGAGAAATATTACATTTAAAACACAAACATGGCAAAAAAAAAAATACTTTTACTAATTATAAAACTTTTTATTCTCAACAATAAACTGCAAGAATAGCTTCATCTTCTCAGAACATTTTGCATTATGTATAAGAACAGTTACAGTATTTGCATTATTTGATTTCTTGAAAGTTTGGGTGAACAAATATTTCCTGAGCAGCAAATAACTGAATTTCCATCTGTGAGAAATTTATTTGTCAAAGCAAGGCTACTACACTCCCTTATTTTGAAAAATCTTATATATGGTGTCCATAAATATTAACTTAAAAATATTTCTTCTTATATGAAACAAATGCAACATAACCCCCTCTCACTCATATTGACATATTCTCCAATCCTTCATTCATTTAATGCCAGCACTCTAGAAAACAAATATCTCCTCTAAATCCTACCTTCAACATCCAAGAAACGGAGTCCTCTGTCTTCACCTGCTGCGTTGTAGGCCAAACAGTAGTACCCACCAGCATCTTCCCGTCTCACGTATGGTATCTCCAACGCACCACTTGAAAGGATGTTGTACTGGAAGGATGTTGTGGATAGTTGAACTCCTTCAAAAAACCATTTTATCTTTGGTTCTGGGATACCAGTGGAGTAGCAATCCAGGGTGACAGGAGAATACTCAGAGATAGTGTAAGACATCTGCTGGGGGACAACTTCAGGAGGCACTAAGAGAAGAAGAGCCGAAAAGAAATATGATTTGGGGATTTCTTCCTAGTTGTAGTGTCTTCAAAGTTCCACCGTTCGTCAAGTACCTCAGGCAACCCCAAATGACCACAGCCTTCCACCAAAAACAATAAGGATCATTTAAATAACATCTGCCCTCCAAATATCAAGTATGAGATTTATCAGGACACCAGTGGCATAACCAGGATTGTGTCATAAGGGGGGGGGGGGTTGGGGGTTGGTGTCATGCAGGGTTTTGGGGCAGAACATCAGGGAAAAGTCTAAGGATAGAGAGAAAAACCACTGTTTAAGGTGTTTTAAGCATTGCCAGATTGGGTCATGGGGAGGGTTCTAACCCCCAAACCATCCCCATGGCTACGCCACTGCAAGTCACCGTCTCGTGGTTGAGAAACCATGAAACACACTAAAGGCGAAAAACATACCTTGAACTTCAAAGATAAGTTTCATGATATCTGAACCAGCCTCATTTTGGGCAATGCAGGAAAACAGTCCAGAATCTTCCAACTCTGCACTCTCAATACGTAGAGTCCCGCTATCTAAAATGGCATAGCCATCGGTGACATCTATCCTTTGCCTGTCTTTGCGCCATGTGATGACTGGTTTAGGGGTACCCTCTGCAACACATGCCAACTCTGCTGACGAGTTTATGATGGCAGTTGCTCTGTCAATGGTGGTTAAGATTCTTGGTGGCACTGAAAAAGAATCAAGACTGTAGTATAAACAGTTCTCTGCAAAAAAGCCCAGTTGATACTTTTGCTAGGATATTGCAATTTTTCAGAAAAATGAGAGAAACTTTAAAGGAAGACCCCTGCAGACAACAAAATGCTTATGAAAATAAAGGAACTCTCGATTTTTTATTCATGCTATAGATACAAGCAAGCAGTAATTCTTCTTTAATCTAACAAGGAAGTAAGAAAAATTGACATAAGATTAAAACCAGCTTTCCCTCAATTAGCATGATGGGTCATGCTAATTCAAATGGAGTGACTGCAGTTTCCCATTAATTTTGTAGCATACAGATTACAAAAGGCGCAGGTGAGATTTTGCTGATCAATAGGAATCGAGCTTTGCCCACACCCTGCACTGAGAACACTAAACATCTTGCATTAAACTGTAGTTAAATTGGCAAAGAAGTTTCAGACAAAGAAACATTTATGTGTTCATAGTACACACAGTTGCAAAACATTTTAACTTTTACCATAAAGCTTTGCATTATCATTGTGTCATTTATTTCAGATAAACAATAAAAACATGCTTGGTGTTTTAAAACACCCAATTGACATTGTAAACACAAATACAAAAATTCTTAGGTAAAAAATTAGCTTGCTTTTTGCAAGCAATGGGGTTCATAACCCATTTTTAAACTGCTTTGCAACAATTGATCAGTCCTACCAACCTAACCCCTGTAAATTCACATTCACCTGTCATGTGTCATTATGTAGATGCTATGGTCACTATTTTGATACTGTTCCATGAAAAAACTTTTGTTAAAATAACATTTGGTACCATGATTGGCAAGAGCAGTTGTTAATGGACATCATTCTCATGTTAAATTCACACAAACTAAAATATACTCTTCATGTAAGCCAAGTGAAAATTGAAGTGAATAGACACTCAGAAATCCTACCCACTTCAAGCTATTCAGCTTATTCATATCTCTCTTTTGTTGTCATTTACTTCATTTTGAGACAGATGTACAGTATCTCCCCAAATTTGGTCATTCACCTTGTTTCATCTACAGCACAGTTACACTCACCTTGTACCTGCAAAGTTACACTTCGTGATGATCCTCCAGCGATGTTTGAGACTGTGCACTCATACAGACCGCCATCAGTTGTACTTATATCAGGTATCACCAGGGTGCCGTCAGGAAGTAAGGTATATCTAAAAGATATTCAAATCAAGAGCTCACTACACTTGTGACCTTCAAACTAATCAACAGCACCATAACCCCTTCCCTCCCCCATATTTCCTCCAGGCATTGGAACGTCCATTTTGGGGGCAAAAGTCATGTCACAACTTTAAATCAAATATCTTCACCGTTTCCTACAAAGTCACTGAAGAGAGAAAGAGTGTGGTAGATTGCAACAAGAAAAACCTTTGTCTAGCAAATGACACAGAGAAACTACCTAGTTCCTTAAGACTGATGGACCTCTAAACCTTCCAGTCTTGGGTAAGGGCATGTTTCATGCACAAATTTCCACATCCTGTCATCAATTCCTCTCTTCTACCGTTTCTCATACTGATGTTAAAATGCCACAAGACTCACCCCAGTGAGACACATTGCCCAAACCCAGTCACTTCTAGTCCTTGCTTCAATTTAAACAAAAAAGCATGCATCTTATTCAATCTCTGTCAAAGCTACAGCAGTCTGCAATGAGTTTAAAATTGTCCAAGGCCATATAAATACAGTAACTGTGTGTGTGAGCTATGTTGGAACACAACTGCACAATTCATCATTGACTGAGTTTGAAATTGTCCAAGGGCATACAAATAGACTGACTGTGTGTGAGCTACATTGGAACACCACTAACTGCACAATTCATCATTGACCACAAGAGTGAAGCTTCTGTATGTATCTAATCTCAGTCAAAGTGCAATCACCAATTGTTATTACAGATACAGTCATATTCTTAACAATTTCCAGGTGATGCAAAAACCCCTATAAAATCATTAGCAGGATAAGGTAAATTTTACAAATCTTTATCCAGATTTTTCCTAACTGAGATTCATTCCATTTTAAAGGGCGATTCAGTCACTCCAATGTGGATTAGTGTACATGGATATCCTATTTTAGGAGAGGCTGGATTATTTGACATTTTTTCACTGATTATTAAATTCACACATTTATTTAACTCCTTTGCACATGTTGAACATGTAACACTTGTAATGTGAAACATTGTGGAAGATAATTGATTGGAATATAAGACTGTTTAAGCCTTTCAAACAAATATGTCTGTCTCTTGTGATACTCCATGCAGAGGAACAATCATTACCTGGTGCTTGAAGGAGTAAGTTCATTTCCATCCTTAGTCCATGTGATGGTGGGAGGTGGGTACCCATAACCGTGGCACTCCAGAGTAACAGAGCTACCCACCACAGCAACTAGATCTGTGCTACCGTCCATAGGTTGACCTGGAACTGTAAAAGAATACAGATAGAGAGATACAGAGATACAGCTACAGAGACATATCAAAAGAGAAATATTAAGATAAGAGGCCATTTACACAATAATGTAATCGTTTTGGGGTGTATGGGAGAAGGGGGCATGACAGTGGCCACAACTAATTTTCAGTGGCCACAACTAATTTTCAGTGTCCACAGCTAACTTTCAGTGGCCACAACTAATTTGTAGTGGCCCCAACTTAGTTTAATGGAAATCATTTAGATTTAGAAGCAAGGTATCAAGGTGTCCCACCTCAGGACACTGCACAACTTTGGGGACAGGTGACCTTTATTGAATTTTAGGACATCGATCACAACTTTTATCCATTAAATGGGCTGTATCCAACATTTTCACATTTAATTGAATCAGCTGTAATGCAGACTATGAAGATAAACTGGTGCCCACTCTTTTAGTCAGGACCCTGACCTACTGGAGAGGAAAATTGCTCAATTCACAAAAGTGGAAAACATGTCTCCCACCTTCACCCATAATTGTACAAGATGCAATGGACAGTTTCTATTATTGGTATAGCAAACTTTTTCACCCTTCCCTGCATGCATTGTTATTTTCTGTTTCTTAACTAGCTTTTACATTTGTGGTGAAGGACTTCCTTATCACAAATAGTATTTTGGACTTCAGCAGAGTTCCACCAGTGATGATCACCACTTTCCAAGACAAATGTGAAACTGCAGAATCAATCTTTCATGAAAAGTTCTGTGCCATCTTGTAAAATTCAACAGTGAATATAAAGCACAATGAGTCTGCACATCACAGTAACAATTCACCAAAATCATTTACAACGTTCTCCACCTAAACTTAGAGCCATCTCATCCGCACAACTCAAGGGAAATCTACAATTTGTTTTACAGCAAATATTTTAATTTTTAAAACCATTATGTACCATGTAGGCCATAAAAACAGAATGATAGGTATTTCAAATAAGGCAGTATTGTTGATTTCTCTTCTATGCATAATGTTCTACACAGACATTCTTATTAAAAAAATGTTGCCTCAGAATACTTTGTTGGAACAAACTTTTGAAAATTCAAACACCATCTGCAACTTCCATCCTCTTGTAAAAACATCACTCTGAAGAAATAAAGCTATTGCTTTAGTTTATTTATTGGCAGGCACGTAGCCACGGGGGGGGCTTGTGCCCCCCAAAAATTTTTCAATAAAAGGTCTTGCACTGAAGGAGAAAAAAATTATCCCCATTAAATCACCACAAATTCAAAATACCTAGACTGAATTCTGTCAAATATCTCCCACTTTCGAACAAAACATACACTTTAACTCGTCCAAGGAGCGTATGAACGACGTACACAACTATTACTGTCAATTATTAGTGATCGATGGCATGTGGAGATCCCTTCCCTGAAGGTAGAAGAGGAAGTATTGTTTCGAGCCTAATTTCGCAGGTCAATGTATCATTCAGCTGTCATACAAGTTCTTACGTGCGAGTATACATTTTACCTGGTTTGGGGGCCAGCGTTGTAGGCAGTGCAAAAAGAGGGACTTCAGACACAAAATTATTTAATGAATTTATCATAAAGAAGTACCATGGGGAATCAATGTCTTTCTGATTTAGGAGTAATTTATGTGTCCGGGAAACGGAGTAAGCAAATGCAGATAAACCCAGTTGAAATTGTTACGAAATTTTCTAACCGAGAAAGAAGAACCAGAATCAAACTCTTTTAAGCAAGAAAATACTTGATAAAGCTGCAGGTAAGATTAATTTTCATAATTTGTTTAAGTTAAGTTTGACATCACCAATTTGCCTTGACAACCTCGTTGGCAGTTTGTTTTTTTATAATATCCATATTTTTCTATTTCATTTTCACTTTTAGTGTAAAAAAGGGTAAAGTTTTGTTATGAGACCAGCTTTTTCGGAGTACAAATATATCAAAGAAAAATTCAAAATTTCACACAATTTTGCATCTAGAGTCCTTGAAATAGGCAAAAAATTTTCAAAGGGGAGGGCGATACCCCTACCCCAGGCCGGCGGAACTCCAATATTGATGTGCCCCCCCCCCCCCAAGTTGATTAGTCTGGCTACGGGCCTGTTTATTGGTGAGACTGAAATGTCCCACGAGCACTAACAGTTTCCTTGCATGTCATGTTGGTGCATTTCAAATGTAATATTCCCCTTTTGTTATGACACCAACAAATAGTTATAATGCAATAATATATGGACTCACTTTTACACACAGTGAAAGTCACAGTGTATATATCCTTTGTGTAGAGTTTGCAAATTTTTCAGTTCCCTGCTTTGTATGTTGAAGTTTCTAATTCCAATAAGCTCTGATACAAAATGACAGTCAGTTGGGGACAGTGTGACATAAAACACAGTCCCCATCAACCACTGCATAAATATCAAGGACAATGTGACAAAATGCAGTGACGTAGCAACAACAATAGCATCTCTGTACCTGTGCATAGGGTTGAAAAAGTGGGATGGCTGTAAAATTAACTAACTCCAATTTAGAATAGACCCTTTTTAACATGGAAAACTGTTTCACAACCTCTATGAGAACATTTTTCTGTATCAAAAAGCTCAGCTTTCACAGTGTTGGTGAATCTTGTTCAGGGAGTTCCTTGTAACACAAATTATGATGGTATTGTGAACCATAATTGACTATGTTTTAGTCGCACTTCAGAGCAAGCAGAAGTTATTCCATAAGCTGTCAAAGTTGCATGACAACTGACAGGTATCACCTTTGTTTTAAACAATAGAAAAACCACTTTCATGAATGTAAGCAAAATGTTTCCTAAACTTATGGTTTTATACCAGAATATTTTTTTAAGTTATGTTTACACATTGGTTTGAATTTCAAGTAAACACTGACCTAGTATTTAAATCCTGTTGTCCTGGTTAGCAATGCTAATCTTGAATAATGGCAGTCTTTCCTAGTGGCCAATTTGTCAGCCCTCATTAATGTGACTGAATAACAAGTTACCTTTTAGGTGCATTGACTTAGATGGGATCAAACCACACAAAACACTTATGTGTTGTACTGAGTCAATTAGACAGAACAGTCAAGTATAATTGCTGTTTCAAACACAGTTTAAGTTCAAGTTTGGATTCAAGTACAGGTTAAATACAGTGCAACCCCCAGCCCACAAGGGGAAGCAGTGGCATAGCCATGGCAGGGGGGTTTACCCCCATGACCCAACCTTGCAATTGCAAAAACACCTAAAATAGCTGGTTTTCCTCTCTATCCATAGACTTTTCCCTCATGTCGTGCCCCAAACCCCCCCTATGACATCAAACCCCTCCTCATAACACAATTCTGGCTACACACCTGGGGGTGGCAGTTTCACATGTAACATCTGGGCCAAGGGAATCAAAAACCTTTCATACTGATGCCACACATTATGTTGGAGGGTTAACAATGAAGCACAGGGGCACACACAATGTACCCAGGCCTTGAGTTTTAAATTTTCCAGGTGTGCTACAAATCACACTCCTCAGAACAATTAAGGAGAGTGGTAGGTGTGCTGTTTTATCAAACATTGTTAGATTTACCTTATTTCCGATTTTTCATCTTCATGATTTGAGGTGAGCAATTGTGTGGGATCAAATTTGAACGTCTCAGATTTCAAGGCATTCCATTGGGTGTATAGTAGACTTATATCATATCTGCCCAGTCTGCATTTATAGGTGCACGATGCACTGATACATGGCAGGGTCACACCGACAACTTTGAAAATGGAACCTACTGCCGTTGTGCAAGCCAGTCAGCCAGAACTGGAAAAAAAGCCACTGCTATTGGCTGGCCCAACTTAAAATCAATTGGTTAGAAACTGAGTTGCTAAACTCCATCTTACTAACTACTGAGCAGAGGACACAATGACATAAACAAGGCTCCAAACTACGATCGTGTTGCCCGCTAAAAACAACTGTGCGCAATACACATTGAATTAAATACAGTACTTACTACGAACTTCAAGACTGAAAAACTTTCCAGAAACACCAGCATCATTTGTTACCTCACAAAAGTACTCCCCTCCATCCTCAAATTGTGGATTCAAAATTCTCAGAGTGTTGCCCGATTTCAAAATCACCTTTCCCATATCATACTTTTCCAATTTACGGCCATTGTGGTACCATGAAATTGTGCCTGGGATGTCTGGATCTGTTTCGCAGACCAAATCTATTAGGTCATTCACATTGGTTGTCACGTTCTCGATGATATGAGAATCAACGATATCCGGAGGCACTAAAAAGACAAATCAAATGATGAAATAAAATTTCAGATTTGATGCAGGTGAAAAGAGAATGTAGGAAAAGTAAACTATTCAGCATACTCACAATTAAAAGTAACACAAGTACTTTTATACTAGTGACATTGTGCTTGTATTACAAGTATGGTATTCACACTTAACATTGCAGACTTTTGCTTCATTCTGTACTCTTGACAATACATCCAACTCCAAGAGGGGGCAGGGGGGTGGGAGAAAAATCCCCTCGAATTTTTTTTCTCACTTGAAAACAATTTCAAGTTGCCATTGACTATTTGTACCAATCTTTTCTCCTAACATAATTCTCACCAACCATTAGGCCCCCTGAAATTGCCTTGCCCACTCCTGAAGCTAAGCAGCCCCCCCACCCCTTCAATAGCCTGTCTTTCTACAATACTAATGCTAATAGAATAGTGATCATAGTCAAATACAAAGAACTGCAATAGTACTTAGAACATTGTAATCCATTTTAAAAGTAGGAATAATTTACTGATATCTTTTCAACAGGGTTATTCTACAAGGCATGTTATCAAAGTTGTGGGAATCTTGTTAAATATCCAGCTCCAGCTACAATAAAAATGTCTGACAAACACACTCATGTTTAAATTAAGAGTGGGTGTTAGTAATAACTTACTGAGAACATCAACAGTAAAATGTTTGGAAGCATTTCCCGCCATGCTGGAAGCCACACATGTGTACAGACCAGAGTGGTCCTCATCAACCAAGTGCACATACAACCACTGACCATCAATGGTGACATTGGGGAGGTTCTGTGGTTTCAATGCCCTACCATTCTTCATCCACGTAATGACAGGAGGTGGGATACCATTGGCATTGCAGTGTAGGGCTAATCGGCTATACTGAGTAGGATTCAGAAAGGTATGGAGCGGGGACTCAGCTTGGGCATTGTCTCCCGTGCTGATAATGTTTGTAAATGACGGTGGAACTGCAAAAAAAGGACAATTATGAAAGAGCATTAATAGATTTAGTTAGGTAAGATTTAACCATACACCAACACGAATGTGTTACATAGTATCATACTGTTCAAATACTGTTCAAGTCCTCCCATTTAGTCCCCTCTTACTACAGGCAGTGAATACCATGGGCATATTGTACAACCCCCAGCCCACAGGGAGAGAGCAGTGAGCATTAATAGAGCATGTTGCAAACTTTATGAAACGTCAACTCTCCTGCCTCAAAGTTCCAGTTCCTTCCAGTATTAACCAACACCATCCTTACCCCATTTAGTGATACCTGCTCCACTCAGCAAACCTTACTCCATTCAAAAACACTGAAGTCAGACAATTCAAGCATTGTTAAAAAGATGGTTAACAAATAATTCCTCACAACCATTTTAAATCTATAGATAGTTCTCAATAACGTCACAACTAGTGGTTAGCAACCGCCGTGTTTGAGGGCATGCCTGTACGTACGTACATACAAGGGTTGCTCTCAAAGATGGCTGAATCACTCCATGTAAAAAGTTTCTATGACGTCACTTTAAAACTATCTATAGTCAGAGAAATCTTGGGTTAGACTAGAATAAAAGGATGTGACAGAAGAGGGGTATACCTGTATGAAAAATTATAATTTCCTGGGTGCAATCTTCATGAAAAGGAAAATTATAAGCCTATTTATACAATTTTGGATGGGGACTACATTTAGTTGCAGCTGTCTTAACACACTGCAGAAGGGAAGCAGGACCATTCAGTTATTCATTCTCCATGGATATCCCATTCAAAATACAAATTGTTAAAGGGACAATCCTCTCACCCCAAACTACACTTCTAGTATAGGGTAACAGAAACTCTCAATTGGTTCAGCTTTTTGATTGACTGCTAATTCAAACAATGCAGAGTACCAAAACTTATATTACACAGCACAAACTGTTCTGATAGTGTTTTGATTATACACATTGAGCTTTCTATATTCACCCTGAAGCAATAAAATGAGATTGTGTCTGGAGGAGGGTGAATTTCAGACAATTGTGGGAGGGGCTTAATTAAGAAGGTTAGGAGAACTGGTACTGTTTGGGATGAGAAAATTGGGCCTATAATTTAATGCACTTTGCCTATTGATGTACTTACCCATCACTAACAGTCCATAAAACTTTTCAACCCTGCCAGCAATGTTTTCTACTACACAAGTGTAACGGCCACTGTTTGTCACTTGAGCCTGGATGATGTGGAGTCTCTGTCCATGTTTCTTAAGTCTTATGTCTTGTCCATTGCTGTTTAGGAGCCTGCCATCTTTATACCAAGTGACACGAGGAGATGGAATTCCCTCTTCCACTTCACATAAGAGTGTGGCATCTTCATTGATATAGATGGACACCTCTAATGAATTCTCTTGATCAACAATTCTTGGTGGAACTGGTGGAATATACAAGATGGAGACAGAGTTGTAACCAAGTCAGTTTTTTTGTGACAAGTCAATTCAACTACAGTCCTTTTAGTGACTCATTGACTCATGCTACTCTGTTATTTCAAAAAGGCAAATAAGGAATTCTTCAAGTTGAGCAATTTTGCAAGTTGCAGCTTAAGGCATGACTTGATTACAATGATGGGAGGAGGTGATGCATAAAGTCTACCCAAAAACAGTCTCCCACTTCCCTCCCCTTTGAGACTTCCTTGTTTTTCTTTAAGAATGTGTTTGCTTTGGGGAGTGGGACAAAATGCAACACAATCCAATACTGACATATTAATCTTTTGGCCCCAGCTTATTTTTCTGTGTGATGGCCAATGAGGGTATAAGGCCAATGGGAGGGGGTCACATGCATGGGAGTCACATGGAGGTCATGGGTGTCCTGCCTACATGTGTCACTAAGAATAACTCATGAGAACATTAAACTGCTGTTTAATATTGAGGTTTTAAGGTAAAATTACACTTTTTTACACTAGTTGCAAAATAGTCTATAATATTATCACTTCACTTACCCTGAACAGACACCTCAAATGTAATACTACTGTTTCCTGCCATGTTGGAAGCAAAGCATGTGTACTGTCCACTATCTGATGGTTGAGCATTGGGTACAACCATGGTTTCATTCTTAGATCCCACAACCTGATCATCCTTCAACCATCTGATTTTGGGTGGGGGGCTTCCAAACACCTGACAGTGGAGAACAAGGTCCTCTCCCTTGACCACTTCCCTCTCGCTGGATGGAGGAGGAGGAATGAATGGACGCTCTGTCAAAAGAAAAATAGGACGACTGTCAGTCACTTCACTCACTTCCTAGACCAAAAATACAGAGGTGGCATAGAGGCTCAGGTGAAAAATTTAAAATGCCGAGGACACCAAAAAAGGGAATATGTAGTTATTCCAACAAGGGTTTTTAGACTTGATTCAAACATTCAACCCACCATTAACAACAAGTTGCATTTCTCTGTGGGCAATGCCAGCTTTATTTTCTGCTACGCACATGTACACACCACTATCAATGAGTCGTGTACTGTTGATCATTAAGGTACCATTGTCAAACTGTTGTAAGGCATTGACATTACTAGTGACCAGCTTCAAATTCTTCTCCCACGTAATATTAGGTGTTGGGAATCCTGAAGCCTGGCAGTGTAAGTACGCAGGGAAACCTGCCGTCACATAAATTGTGTTCACTTCTTCAGCAATCCTGGGAGGGTCTGTTGGAAGAACAGGAATACAAATAGATGCTGAATGATTATCCAGAAAGAGAAAAAAAACCATAGCAAGAATTCCTAAGTTAAAGACAGAAAAACACTCATCACCTCAAGTACATTTTTGTTGGGCAAAGCAAAATTTTCTAATGGTCACTTCTGTTTGATTGGCATAAAATTCAAAAGATGCAATGTAGCTCACACTACACAGTACACACAGAGAAAGTTCTGTTCACACACTAGGATATTGGTTGCTTACAACAATATGCCCTCAAGCAATAAACTATACAGATGTGTGCACCAAGGGGAAATTAAGCTTTTTTATGGTAGTGGGGCTGGATGGCAAGAAATATTGCAACTATCTGAAATAAATTTTCCTTTTTAACCTCAAGTATCGCATTACCATTGCCTGTAACCTGCATATTGATCTGTATGTTGTTGTTAGCTTTACCATCTCCTATATGCAGTCCTAACATCAAAATCATTTACACCTCTTTGATAAGTATGCTGTGGTCAATGTGATCAGAAATTTATTTGTTATAAATTCAAACTAGGGACCATTTTTGTTATGGTCTGAAGGGGGGGACACAATCCTGTATTGATAAGGAACATACCACACTAAAACCTGCCAAAATAATTTAGCAATTATCCCTCTTTACAGACCAAAATAAGTACCTTCATCTACTCTTAACCTCAAAGAGCACACTCAAATTTTGGCATACAGTGACCATTGATAGATCAAGAGAGAGGATGATATGAGAGGTATTTCAACCATTACATAGTGTGACAATAAACATGTTATATATTAAGATAACAAAAGAGATCATCTTCTCAACATTAAGTATTCACAAGCAATGTATGAAATTTCTCACAATCTCCTTTTTGTCTGGGTTGCCATGGTCATTCATGGAGGGGGGGTAGGGGAGGTCGCAAATGTTTAGATGGAAAGATGCTTCTCCAAAAGTCCCATACAGCTATGAGGGTGAAAGCATTTGTGCTGAGGTGGTATTAACAGACTCTCTGAGCACAGAATTTGTTTTCTAGGACCAAAATTTGAATTACTTAAACCCGAAATACCCTGCAGCTCTAAAAGTATAAGTACCTTCAAATAATCTCTTTAAGCACATTTAATGTAAATATCAATGCAAACTAAGGCATAAGTACATTTAATCCCCTCTTGATGTCATTGTATTTTTGAATGATTATTTTATATCTTTCCCAATTATTCTCATCTGCTGAATCAAGTAATGGTGTTCTTTTTGGAGTTTTTTCACAAAGAGGTACTCATTTTTTGTTACAGAATACTCATTTTTGTTAAGGGGTAACTTATTCCCACAATCAACTCTTGTTCCTTTCAGCTGTACCCAATCAATTAGATCTGAATGAGAATGTAGACTGTTTTCTTAGTCAAGGACTGAAACAAATGTCAAATGAACTCATCTGACCAACACATACCAAGCACTTGTAGAGTAAAAATTTTGCTATCTTCTCCAGCTATGTTTGTGGCAGTACAGACATACTCTCCTGAGTCTGAGCTTTCTGTCATTCCAATTCCAAGGGTTCCATCATAGCCCATTCTGTATCTTCCATCACTTCTCTGTATCTCAACACCATCTTTAGTCCAGCTGATTGATGGACTGGGGTTGCCCTCGGCAACACATGGAAGACTAACAAACTGGTTCTGGAAAACTCGCACTGTTTCAGAATCGCTGTCTTCAATGGTTGGCCCAACTGTTGGATAAATGACAGCAACACTGGTTAGCACTACAGTAACAATTTTGCTATCGTCACATATTTTAGATACAATATTTGTTAGAGATAACTATGAATTCCATAACTTTACTATGTGTTAATATAGCTACCAGCACTTGTTGCGACTTTAAAGGGCAGGAGCAGTCATCCCAAATTGAAGTAGTGTAGTAGACTGTCCAGTTTCATGATTGGCTGTTGGAAGTCACGTGACAATGTTTTTTTCTCTTCAAATGTGAAATTTACTGGGAATAACTGCTTGGTTTACATTAAACATGCAATAGTAAAATCATAAAATATTATTGAAAGATACTTTGAAGAAAAATAAGACGAAAATTGTGCTATTTAGTTTTTGCTCAAAATAAGTTTGGGGAACTGCTCTTTACCTTTAAATAACTGTAAACCCAACACAACAGTAACAGCCCATTTAGCTCAGCAGGTTTACATGAGTATTGAAAAGGAGCAGTGGAAGCACCAGAGTATCAAAACTAGGGGGCAAACTAAGGGTAAGGGAGAATTTGGGGGGCAAAAATCTTGGGGTGCAATGCAAACTGAGCTTCCATGGTGTCGCCTCGTGGACCCCAATTAAATTCTTTCAATGTAAGTCCAGATATTCTTGCCACTTTTTGTAATACTACTGTTTGCTCTGTCTGGACATACTGCATGGTTTGTTGGGTAGGCAACACAGACAAAACACAATTGAAAGTCATTGATGACATCATTAGGCATGCAGGGAAGATTATTAATAATAACCAATTACCTACAGTTAACAAGGTCTATGAGTCCCTGGTCAGGCACAAGTTAAGGTCATTGTGGAGTGACAAAGATCATCCTCTTTTTGCACGACTGAATTGCCGGCTTATCCAACATAGTGGTAGACTAAGAAGCATTCATTCTATTACAAACCAGTATCGTTCATCTTTCCTCGGCTCAGCTATTACTTTACCTAACCTGGATTTTAAAAGGTAGTTTTAATCTTTTATAACTTTGCATATTTTGTTTATTCCTTCCTTGCTCTTATCTGTTTTTGTTTGTAACTTTTATACTGTGAAATTTACTGTGTTTATTAGATTTTATTGTTTTATTTGCTGGTATCATTTTACTGCAGACATGTAATTTCCTTTTTGAGGATTTTAATAAAGTATATCTATCTATCTATCTAAGGTGACACCATGGAAGCTCTGAGGCTTTTGCATACTGGATGAAAAATTAAGTCTCAGGAGAGGTATTTTATTTCCCTTTTTAGGTAAATCCATCACCTTACTGGGCTATTTTGTGTGTGGGGGGGGGGGGGTGGAGAGGAAAGTCAGGTGGGGGGGCAAGGACAAAATCTGGAGAGGCAAATGCCCCCTTGTGCCCTTCATAGCACCCCCACTGAAATGAGCAATAATTCTGCATTTCACTATAATGCTTCAGGTAGAGGATGAGCATTAGTTTTACCTTGAGCTGGTTATTTCAGTTACTTAACTGACCACTTCATCACTTACTTTCAGAGATTTCTCAAAATGTCACAGAATTTCAATCAAGTAGGTTTTGTCACAGAATGTCTGTGCTACAGGTAACCATTTTATGCACATTTCAACCTTCTACAAAAAACTCACAATCCTTCTTGTGACATTATGATCAAGAGGAAAATCTTCCATCATCCAAAATTTGTTCAATTCATGATAAATAAACAAACTCTGCTAACTTACGATGGACATCTACATTCCAAGTACGCCTTGTTTGACCAACAGCATTTCTGACAAGACAGTAGTACTCCCCAGCGTCTTCTGGTTGTATACCCTCTATCTTCAGAATTTGATCATTATTAGTGAGGGTTATCCTAAGGTCATTTTCTGAAACCAGTTGACCTCTATAGTACCACTCTATTGTAGGAGGAGGGTAGGCTTCTTCCATAAAACACTGGAGGTCGATGGAGTCCAGCTCTTGGACAGGGTAGTCTTCTGTCTCCTGTGTACCCCTGAGGGCAGGTTCAGCTAAATAATGATGGAAACAGGGTCAAGGGATTTGTGAACATGGTGACTTAATTTTCCTTCTAACAAGCAAACTCAATTTATGTATCTCATTGGGTTCCATTCTAGCCAGCAACCAGGGTTGGTAATTTTTTTTTACTTTTTCAAAACACAAATTATGATTTACATTTAAATCAGAGAGATCAAATAAAATCATGGTATCTTCAATTGAAATCATGACATTAATCAGCAGGACTTAAATCAAACAATGATTTCAGCAACTTCAAGTTTATTCTGAGTTCATTTACCAGTCTCATGGATTTGCCATTCTTGCATGTCACTGGAATTCACTGACCAATAATAAATGTTATGGGGTATTACTGTATAGAGTATTCTAGGGAAAAAGAAATGAGTGATCACATTATTACAAATGAAAGAAACACTCACCTGTCACTTGAAGAGTGACCTCCACGCTCTTTACTCCAGCCTGATTTCTTCCGATACACTCATATTCACCGCTGTCCAAGAGGTCAGCATCCATAACCATCAGCTGAAGACCATTATCCAAAAACTTATACTTGCGAGGATTGAACCTCAAATTGCGGTTGTTTCTCTTCCACCGGTAGAAAGGAGTGGGGGTGCCTGTGACAGGACACTGCAGCACTGCATTCTCATTCACTGAGGAAGTGGTCATTTTGGGGATTGTAGGGTCAACAAATGGTGGGGCTGTGTAAAAAATGAGTGACAAATTAGCAATGGTAGTATTATCTGACACAAGGTGGTAGCAAAATAGCAAAAGTAGCTCTTGTTTACCCAATTTCCATCATTCAATATTATTTGATTTTCCAATAAGGTGATAATGAATGATGAATCATCCCACATAACATTGGTCAGACACAACTTTGTAATAAGTATGACCAATTGGTATGATGGCACACAATACTGTTGAGTTGATTTAGGGGAGTAGACATAGGGGAAAAAGTTGGGAAACTGGGAGGCTCCTTCCTGGGAAATTTAAGCTTTTGGAAGGAAATTTTGGGCAATTGGAGAGAAATTCCCTTTTTCTGTACATGACACTACAGGGGGAATTGTGGAAAATTTTACTTCCTCCCTGGGAAATAATTTTACTCCCTTCCTGGGATATGAACATTTTTAATTCCCCTGGGAGTAGAAGATCCAACTGTTTGGTACATTTAAGGCAATTCCAGCTTTCAATTGCAGTTGTGCTTAAATGAAGACCAATGAGTTACAGTAGGAATGCAACTTTCATTTGGTTGGTTCCATTGTAGGTAGAATTTAATCATAGAGTAACATTAGTCAAACTGCTGACAAACATGTCTAATTCAACATTCTATTTCTTGTTGCAACCCAATGATAATAAATGACTGTCTGGAACTAACAGTTAGTTCGTAAGATGGAATTTTACTGCCCAGTTTCCAACCTATTGGTTCAAGTCGAGCCGGCCAATGCCTTTTTTGCAGTTGTTGCTCACTGGTTTGTATGGGACTAACAAAGCAGTCTCAGGTGGGTGTGTTGATGAACTGGTATAACCAACTCAAACAAAATGATCAAAGTTGGAAACAGCCTTTTAAGAGGATCAATTACAGCAGGGCTTTTAATTCCTTGACTTTCATGATTAAACTGGTTCCTGGTCTGGTCTCTACCCTGGTCAGTAGATAGACCTAACATGTACTATTCAACAGCCATTAGCAAATAAACTATTTGAAAAATCTGAAAAAGGACTAAAAGTATGTGTGTGGAAGAGGACTTGGGGAAGATCGCTTAATATGTATTATATAAAAGTGGGTAGATTAGAACCCTCCCATCCAACAATGGCCATCACCACAGAATAACAATGTAGTGTTCTTAAAAAAATGTAAAATATAACTTACTGTTGACTCTCAAAGCCATAGTTCTTGATACCTCCCCAGCATCATTCCTTGCTGTACAGACATATTGACCAGCATCCTCAGCCTGGAGTGAAAATATTTCAAGAGAACCCAAGAAATGCTGTTGGTACTTGGGTCCAGAAGTGTCCAAAGGCTCACCATCTTTTTCCCATGTGACGTCTGGTACAGGTACCCCATCTGCTTCACATGGTAACATTACATATGCTCCCTCTGGTCTTACAATATCTGTCCTACCATTGTTTATGGTTGGGGGCACTAGTGAATAAAAAAGTGAGATGCTAAGTTAACATTATGATATGTGATATACTGTGGAAAAGGGGAGTTGTTCTTTCATAAGAAGAGTCATTAGGACTAAGAGAAGATTTGTAGAAAAATGGTAATCAGATTAATGCCCGTTTTATGGCATTTATCTCTCCACCAACATCTGAATTTAATCAGTTGACAATAAACACGACTTCATCAAAGCAAGCATTCAGATAAAAACATTCCCATTTCATCTCAGGCTGTCATAATTAAAAGATGCTTACCCTTTTCAAGTTGCCTACTGCTTAACAGTCCCAAGTTTTGATCTCTGGGTAGAATGTCTGTACTTGATGTATACATCTAAAGTTCATAGCCACTCTCATGCTTTTCTGCTGGTACACCCTATCCCTGACTCCATTTGATACAAAATTGTCTATCCTAACCATGCAATCATGCTCAAAGAATCATAAACCTACTTCTATCATTATTTACATACACCAGTTTAACCTAGCAGATCTCATTTCATTACCTAATAAGGTATCACCTAACATTTCAGAAAACAGATATATAAAAATATCACTAGTAAGGCATGTGCACTTTCTGATACCTTTTAGCATAACTTGACAAACATTTCATGAAAAAACTTGATTAAACACGGCTGTTCAAATTTAGATAGAGTACATTTATTCTTAATACATACAGGCTTCATCAAAGGTTTTTCAAAATACTTATTTAAAGTATAATAACTTGAATAATATCTGTGCAGGACTCTCAAATTCTAACACCTGTATTTTCTGTAAAGATATTAACTTTTATCTCAGAATGTGTAATAAGGAGTGAATACCTTGTACTGTCAAAGCAATGGTACGATTGGTTGAGCCCGCACGGTTCTTTGCAATGCAAGTGTACAAGCCTGTGTCAATGACTTCTACATGTCTCAAGTCAATAGAGCCATCTGAATCATGGAATGTGTATCTCTGATTGGTGCTGGCTAATGGAATGTCGTCAAAATGCCAAGAAATCCTGGGATGGGGTGTGCCCCTGGCACTGCAGGGGAAGCTGACATCCTCTCCAGCCAGTACGGTGATCTCATCCCATTTGGGATTTGAAATCACAGGACCCTCTGAAAAATGATGGTGATTTTTAAAATGTTGGAATTGGGTATACCAAAGTAACAAAACTACATACACTGGAAGGAAAATATCCACTGCCAATTAAATGTAACACAACCTCCTACCATTTTTCCCATGCCATGATTTTAATGACAGATTCTAAGCATGCAACATAATCTTTCAATCTTAAAATTTTTTCTTTCCCCCCCCCTCCCTTCAAATCAAATGACAAAAGTCCTACTATGAGATGAGAACCCTGTCTTGTTAGGCCTCCAAAGTTCCTCTGTTCAACTTCAACAAAAAAAACTTGAAAATTCTACCAACAATGAATTTGTATTTTCTCATATCATATCAATGACTCTTCACATATATTAGGTTGAACTAGCCAAAACATTCAAACTTCATGAAGACAAACTATCAACCCAAAGGAGTACATAACACTCTTCTCCAGGAATGAGTTGGGTTGGGAGGGAAGGGCTTAGATGTGTGGTAATAAGGTACTAGAAATATTTTTTTTTTTTTGGAGGGGAGGTGTGTGGTAGACATATTTTTTTCTCTTTCCCCTTCCTGATACACTCTCTTTTTGTTGTTATTCTCTTGTATGTTTTCGCTTGCTGTGTTAGCTCAATACTACTATAATACAGTAGTACATGTTGCTTTATCAGAACTCATGGTTCCTGTACTATGTATGATGAGCACTGTTATCTCTACAACATTAAAGATTGTTTTGGTAAGTTGTACCTTCGTATTTTATTGTAAATGTATAACAATGAAAAAACAAAACACACAACAACAATAGCTTGAACATTGACAAGGAAATGCTTCAACAACAAACACACAACAACAATACCTTGAACATCGACAAGGAAATGCTTCAACAACAAACACACAACAACAAGAGCTTGAACATTGACAAGGCAATGCTTCAACAACAAACACACAACAACAATACCTTGAACATTGACAAGGAAATGCTTCTGTCCATTGCCAATGGAGTTACTGGCAATGCAATGGTAATGACCCGTGTCTTGATTTCGTACATAGGGAATTGACAGAAGTTGATCATTGTAGTCCACAAGCAGACCAAGATCTTCTGCATTTACCAAGGGACGACCATCTGCATGTACAAATAAATAATAATAACTGTCAATCACACTTTGTCTCATTTATTTTATTCAGCTAAAGCATATACCACTGCAATCTGTATAGAGCAGCCAATACCATCCCAACTGTGCAGACAAGACTAGAAAAGTATCAGAATTCATACATGTTAAAAATTACAACATTCCATGACTTTTACATAACTTTCTAGAACCTTGAAGACTGATGAGTTTCCAGGTTTTTTTTTTTAAAATAGTCAGATCCCATATTTCTGTCTTTTTTCCCCACAGTAATGTACCAGAACATTGCGAAAATTGGAATGATGAATTCCCTATTTTTAAAGGACCTTTTGAAAAATTGTTTATTTTCTCTGACTTTCCAAGGCCTTCAATTTCAAATTGTAGTCCTTGCTGACTTCCTTGAATTCCAGGACCTGAATGAGCCCTGAGTGTATCAAGTAAAAAAGATCAAAAGTGACGATATAAAGTACAAAGCTGTTTAATACAATAAAAGGATTAGTTAAAGGCTAAATGATAACATGTAAAATTTACAAAAGTATACAGCTGAAAACCTTTCCAAAAGGTCTGAAAAGAGGATTCTAAATTTCTATTTAAAGGGTAGTCTTATAAATAAACTTGTTTTCAAATTTGTGATTTTAAAACTTGGGAGTTACCACACAATTTGTTTTAACTGTATCTTATGGTGCTTTGTTACCACACGGAAGCACATCTTATATTACAGTGCCTTCCATCATACATATCACAGCCCCCTACCCCCCCCCCACACACACACATCCAAACCCCATTCTTGACCCTGTACCAGGATATAATTGCAGGGGGATGCACATCTGTCACACTATATTGCAGGGTGACTGTCACTCCTTGCATTGTTGTCACCACCTCAGTACCCTTATTCCCATTTGGAGGCCTTCCAGCGTATATACTGCAGCCCCCCCCTCCACACAGACCCCCCCCTCCACACAGACTTCCACTTCCCCATTCTTACCCCTGTACCAGGAAATTTCTGCAGGGGGATGTGCATCTGTCACATTACATTCCAAGCTGACTGTCTCTCCTTGCATTGCAGTTACCACATCAGCCTCCCTTTCAATGTTTTCTCCGACAATGTAGGGTCTAACTGTTGGAAAATAGGAAAGCAAGAAACCCTTCAAAATTGTCATTCATACCAGCTTCCAGTCTAAGAACTTAAATATCATTCACCAAAGACTAATTTTTTGTATCAAAATGATGTAAACGTTACAAAGATTTTACCATTTCTTCTACATATTTACACTATTTTCCTTAATAATGTAAATGCTGTATATCAAAAAAAGGACACCAAGGACCTACTCAGAATTAATTTAGTAATGTCACAATTTTTAAGGGTCAAAAATAAATTGGGAATGGCCATTACACCAAACTGAAGGAGCACAAATGCATTTTTCAAGTATTGCACATTAGACTATCTCTCACCCTTCCATTAGTGTAATGACAATACCCCCTCTCCCATGACATAAATAGAAAGGCACCTTGCTAAAACCATAAGCGACAGCCTGCAGCTGCCTCAGCTTGGCTGCAACTGTGTTGTTTCTTTACCCGTTACAATGGTAGGATCAAGCTGGTCTGCTATTGTGATGAGTAAGAAAGCATGACTGCAGCTTGGCTGAGGGAAGTGGAGATTGACTACTTTGACATGGTCCCATCACCGCAGACACCAGTCAAGAGAGTTGAAAAACCATACAACTGAGTCCTTGCCATGAAATATGGAACTTAACTGGATGACAATGAGTTTTTTTTCTGTTGTAAGGATGGTGAACAAATATTAGCAATACCCTTCAAGAATATTTACAACTGATCACATTTGTAATTTTGGGGTACAAATTCATGTGTATGGTAGCATTGTTTTTGGTTGTAAATATCAGTGCAAGTGAATGTTTTTAAAAGGAATACAAGTTAAAAAGTAACTATTAACCACAAAGACTAATGTTCAAAATGTAATGTGAAATATCAGTTCCTCATAATTGGCATGCCACTAAAACATCTGATACAGGTGTGGGCAGTCAAGATGTAACTTGATACTTGAAACTACAGTTTACAGCCACTCTGACACATACTTCTTATTCCATCACATTTTATTAGTTTTACAAATTTTAAAGCATTAGATTGGCTACAAACTTTAGGTGCGATGTCACGTAAAATCCCCACAGAAATCGAGTTTCATACCAGTGGTAGGTGAATTGAGAGGGGGGTATTTCAGATAATGGATCTATTACTAAAACTGTGAGTACAAATGAATTTTAACGAGTACAATTACAAATAAGTATGCTAAAAGTGTGAGTTCAAGTGTACCATGAAAAGATGATTCCACACAATTGACGGTAGTCAGAGTGGGCAATGAATTGGGAAAGTCTGGCAACTAAATTGGGAGGCATGTCCTTTAATGCTAGTTTATTTTATGGATTTCTCAAGGTTAGTTGTTCAATATTTATACAGGATTTGCTTCAAAACAATACATTTAGCAATCCAAATTCTATGGAAAATTTACACTTTTCTAGATGTAAAGTTTCCCATGTTCAAATTTAATGAACATCTGAAATGGAAGGAGAAAAGTAGGCAAAGATCACAACAACTCTTCACCTGTTGAATTAGATTCATGACTAGATATTTGGGCTGTGTGACTGTGTTTTGTGGGATAAACCTCTCATGATACTCACCTGCCTGATGAAAAGCAAATCAAATAAATACCAAACTTCCCTCAGCCAAATCTCATTGATCAAATCTTACCTTGTGTATCTATAGATATGCTTTGCGATGCATTGCCATACTGGTTGGACACCATACATGTGTACTCTCCATTATCATAGGGCTGTAGATTTGATATGATAAGTGAACCTTCCTCGGTAATCGTGTAACCATTCTGAAATTTCTCAATTGGCCTGCCACTCTTATACCACACTATATCTGGTCTGGGGGTACCTTCTGCCTCACATGGTAGCATGACCTGTGAGTTGAGAGGTTGTGCCAGGGAGGATGGAAGAATGTTGACTATCCTTGGTGGATCTGGTATTAAAATGAGGAAAAAAGAGTGGTTAATTTTCAAATCCCCTTCCAATTTTTCAAATCACCTTACAGAATCTATGGGAGTAAAATTTCTGGATACTACGATTGAAATCACAGATTCCCTGCAACAGCACCAGATGCAAGCCACTATCTGGAAAAGGTACAATCTCTGCCATACAGAGCAACAAAACACACCAAATATGTAACTTGAGAACAACACTACCAACGACTTCCCCAGAATATTGAGCTTTTGTTTTTGTTTTGGGGTTTTTTTTCTTAACAAGAAGGCTTATTAATAACAAGCTCTCTATTAAAATGATGATCATTACCAAATTAGAATTGGGGAACATTTTGGACAACAGACCTAACAGAAGTTTTTAGGGAGGAATGTTGCCCCACCTGTGGAAATCTTTTAATGTGTGAGGTACTTTGATGAAATTAGATGCAACACAGCAATTTCAAAGGAGAAGTGCTTCAAATTTTTGGCAATTTCACAGAGGTAACAAATTACAGCTTTTTAATTAAGTGAAAGGTAGGCCGAAGACTTCTCCATCTATAATTTTGACCAAGGGCTTAAGCCGGCCCTATCACACCACACCCTAGCTAACCCTACTTTTTTGCCATAAATAGTGTAGATAATTTTCGAATTTCTCTCTAACATGTGACAACTCTTTGTAGTTTTCTTTGCTTAAACCTTTCTTTCCAACAGATAGCTCATTACCAACAACGTTAATTTTTTTTGGAAGAATGCTATGAATCATTTGGTGCAGCCAATGCACCAAGTGAAAACAAACTAAAATGGAGACAAAGTCAAAAGGAAGCTATTTTCTCTCAGGAGCTGGCTAGACCACTCACCATTGACTTCCAGAGACACAAACCTGGTCTCTGACCCTGCGTCATTAGAAGCAATGCATAGATACTTCCCACTGTCATCTTCATTGACATTCTCTATGCTGAGTGAACCTTGTGACAACAGCTGGAATCTAGGATCATTCCCAGGGTACTTCTCACCCCCCTTAGTCCACATCACCCTAGGGATAGGAATACCAATGGCTTCACATGGTAACACCACATCCTGACCCACTCGGGCATTGATTAAAGTTGGAGAGTTCCCAATCTTTGGAGGAACTAGAATGAAGAGAAACAAAAGAATGAAAAACAATCTTTAATAGAAGAAAAGACCATGCATATTGCAAAACATTAAATGTCTCTATAACCTCACCCCAGACTCTAAAAATTGCCTTCATTTAGTTTGCTTCTAAGCATTTACTTCACCTCCTAGAGGGAGCCACAGTCTCTTCATCCTACTAGACACACAACTGAGATATGTTTGAGCTTACTTGATAACACAAATACCTGTACAAGTCACTTATTGTTTGAAAGAATGTAAATGTGTGGGATGTGGAACCAATAGCATTTTTAACTATCGGGCTACTGTTGGATACATGGGGAGTGATGCTACATCCCCTTTAAGGTCACATCATTAGTACAGTGGAAATAACATGCCTGAAATGGCATCCATACACTCTTGACCTGATGAACAAGGGCAGTGACCCTCTTTCTCACAGTGGTTGAATTTTCAGGTAGTTGCAGTTTCGAGATTTGTATGACAATGTAAAGGTAAGCAAGCTTTGTCCTCTCTCTCTGTATCAGAAGCACTAGAATGTACACAAAAAGGGTTAATGACTACTAACCTTGCACTTCTACATTAAATGTCCTGCTGATGTTTCCTGCAGGGTGTGTTGCGACACATCGGTACAAACCAGAGTCAGATACTGCAGCCCTGGGGATGTCTAGAGAATCAGACATGATGGCAACCCTTGGGGTGATGAATGATACTTTTTCACCATTCTTATACCATGTAATATCAGGGGGTGGATAGCTGTCCACTGCACAGGGCAGGGAGATGTCTTTATTGAGATTAGTAGTGTATCTATCCTCCCCTTCATCAGTGAACTCAGGTGGAACTAAAACAGGAGAAAGAAAAGAATCTTTAAACAATTTTAATTACTGACAAATCTCACTCAAAAATGGAGACTCTTGAGAAACAGTGGGTGTTATTTCCCTTGAGACAAAGAAAAAGAGTGTATTGTCTACAAATAACAGAGCCAGGGTTTCTAAAGGAGAAATGTTCTGAAGTGTCCATTGGAGTTATATCACTTTAATTAATTACTTATCAATCCTTTAAGACAGAGTGTAGCTAATCTTTATCTGATGCAAATGGAGTATGAACTCTGATAAAAATTTGCTTGAAAAAATGTATAACAATTATAAATGCCCTTCCACCATGCAAAAAAAAAAAACTCATTACAAAGGGCAGATCTTGAAATGGAGAGGGTTTCATTCTCTCCCTGAGAGAGAGGAAGGATTTTCTTCATTGTAAATAGCCAATGGGCTTCTAAAGAAGGAAAGTGCTGAAGGTTCAACTACTAAATGTTGGATAATATCAAATAAAATCTTGAAATCTTTAGTATAAGACTGCAGCTAATTTTCATCTCTCAAAGTGGTACTGCAAGTTGTGACTAAAATTTGTGAGAAAAAGTGACAACATGAGGTCCTTGAAGAAAAATCTGTCCCTCCAAATATATGATACTCAATTTTCAAAAGTGTTGAAATATGTCCGCCTCCTGCCTCTCCCCCCTCCCCCCTATATTCATGCACTCATGCACATTAGCATGAACAACATGCCACATTAAAATGATAGTTACAAATCATAACAAACAAATGGCTCACCAAGGACAACAAGGTCTATATCCTTTGTGACATTTCCGGCTGTGTTAGACACCAGACATGAGTAAGTACCAGAGTCACTCCGCACTGTAGACGCTATCCGTAGAGACCCACTGGGATTGGCAAAGTATCGAACATCATCCTCTGAAAGGGGCACACCGTCTTTTAACCACTCTATCCTTGGGGGTGGGACACCATCTGCCTCACAGTGTAAGGTGATAGAGCTACGGTAGAGGACAGTGTAGTCAGTTTGACTGTCCAGTATTGTTGGGGCCACTGCAGGAGATGATGAACAATTTTATTAAAACATATTTAGATCTTCATTTATCTGTGATCTTTTTCACACTTATTGTTCTAAGCACAGCAGAAATGTGACAATATAGATCATGGATACTGTTTGCTGTATTTAAATGTGAAACCAAACCTGGTTTAAGGTTTTGTCAAACAAGAATATTGAGTTGTTATCCATAACTTATCCAGCATTTTGGATGGTACTACCACAAGACAATGGTTACTGTTAAAAAATTAGTAAAGTTTCACCTCAAAAAGTCATGCATAGAGTTGAAATGTTGCAGTGCCATTTTTATACCTGGCTTGTACCATTCGTGAACATAATTTTAAAAGGTGCCTGAGCAAGGGTTTTTGAGGACTGAATTCAATCATTTATTACTAACCTGTAAAACAATGAAGGAAATTGGAGTTGTCTTTGTTGACCATTTGACATTAGTATATGAACCAAATTGAATGTGTTTGGAAAAATTTTGTGACAGAAAGCAACCAGAGGCAGGGTCTTTACCTAATGGGGAAATAGCTTTCCTTCCCCGTATCAAATTGAAGTTGAATCCAGTGAAACTGGGTTTAACTGGATCCAGTTGGATTCCAGTTACAACCTAGTTGAAAACCAGTTAAATCCTGTTGATCTAGTATGGAACATGGGCAAATTCAACCTGGTTGAAGCAGTTATCCCGGTTGAAAGCTGTACAACCTACTTTAATCCAGTTGGTTTCATGTGGAATTTGGGCAAAAAAATACTGGAACCAGTTGAACCCAGTTGAATTTGTCAACTGCTTTCAACTGGAATTTGAACAAGGGAATTTCTTTCTCTCTTTCCCAACAGCTCCAAAGATAAAAAAATTAAATGATAGAGTGGAAAAATATCAATGAAAAGCCACCAAAACTTACTCAGTACAGTCACTTCTACATTCTTGGAATCCACTCCAGCCTCATTACCCACAATGCAAGTGTATTCTCCGCTGTCTATTTCCTGTAGACCATAGATGGTCAAAGAACCATCTTCTCCGACCAGATATTTATTTTGGTTCACAATGTTAACCGTCACTTCACCTTTCATCCACACAACACCTGGCTGGGGGTATCCATCATGGTCACAATAGAGGCGGATAGCTTCACCAATGAAGGCAGAGACATCGTCCACACCAGGTTCTATTGATGGTGGTACTAATAGTTTGAAGCAACAGGTATGAAAATAATTAAAGCATTAGCTAACTGTTACCCAATATTTCTTTGTAGCATTCAAAGCAATGTTTAATCATTTCCCACTCCTCTTGAGGTAAAGTATCAAATTCAAATAGTAAGGTTTTGAGGGGAGGGGGTGATGTCTAACCACATTTTACATCCCAGAGCCAAGAAGGGTGCAAAATTTTTGGAGCCTATGCATTTGAAATGGATCTCTTATTTTGTTGTCCTAAGTCTCTTTGAAAGATTACATCTTTCAAGCAACCTGTAACCTAACATACAACTATTGAAGAATTCCTGACCACTGCCCCCCCCCCCTTCTTCCCAATTTCCAATTGCTCTTCTTCAATGCTTCCCCATGCCAAAGCTGTACACTGCTTTACCACAGCATAAAACAGAAGTTTGCATAATGAATAATACTTGAGAAACATGTACCTAGTACTTCAAGATGGAAAAATTTGGATGCATGTCCTGCGATATTGGTGGCAGTACAGGTATAGTAGCCAGCATCTGATGCCTTGGCACGTGAGATTCTTAGGGTGTCATCCGGAAGAACCAAAGCTGATGAACTCACAGATATCTGCTGATTATTCATCTCCCATGAGATGATAGGAGGAGGGGTACCTTCAATGTCACATGACATATCAGCTGTTTCCCCTTGATGAACCCTGATGACATGGATGGTGTCATTCTCCACCCTAGGGGGTTCTGGAGAGAAGAAACCAGGAGGTTTATTTATGACATAACTTTGGCAGAATTAATATGCTCAAAAGACACACAACGCATGCATACATAATAGAGAGCGTGCAGCTAAAACATGTCGGAAAAGAAAATAAAACCTGCTTGAGCCAACTGTTTTAACCAATCAAGCATGTATGAGAAAGAGGTATATTTCTTTGAGAGTGATACAAAATAAACAACCATGCTGATATTACTTATATAACACCTTAAGATTTAAGGAAATTGGATGCATTAAAATGTCTCATAAATAATGACCTGCTACATATGCATTTTTGTGCAAAACCTCTAACATATAACCTTTGTATTCTTAACATCACATACCATTTACAATTCATTCTTGGGAAAAGAACTTTCTAGTTAGAACAAAAATCAAATCATTCAAAAGTGGTTTTTCATAGTATTCTACAGCATAAGATTTTAAAATGTTACCAACCAATTATTGTCAATTCAAATTCTCCTGAAGCACTTCCAGCAGGATTGGTGGCTTCACATTTGTACACCGCTGTATCATCTACAGACGTCGATAATATTTCCAGTGATCCTATACTTTCATCAATGGAATACTTCAGATCATTTGGAGAGATGGGTACGTCATTCACAAACCACTCAATTTCAGGATCAGGGAATCCCGTAGCAGGACAGTAAAGAGTCACATCTCTGTTAGTATGTGCATTGAAGGCTTGGTAAGGATCAGTTACATTCGGAGCAACTACAAAGAACCAAAGGAAGATATTATTAAACAATCCACATAGAATAAGCTTATATCAAAAGGGTGTAAAGGATACTTCCTGTTGAAATAACTCTGGTAGTATGTTAAAACGACTAGAGCAATTCAATATTTTTTGCGTAAATAACACTGTGGTCCTGTTTGAGGCGACTTGAAAAGAACTTGAAATTCCTGCAGTGACATTACATGTGACACAGGCACCATTTTCTTCTCATAAAATTCCAAACTTTCTTCCTTTGTTCTTTTGGAAACAATAGTCTAAAATACTTTGGTCACTTACTTTACCCTCTGCATCAAAAGAAACATACTCACTGTACACACTAACACGTACAACTCTCCGATCACTCCCAACATCATTGCTTGCAATACATGCGTAAGTGCCTCGATCCCCAGGCCTTGCATTTCTAATCCTGAACGTTCCATTTTCTTCTTTTGTGAATCTTCTTTTGTGGAACTTGACTTTTGCTCCATCTTTCTGCCATGAAATTGTTGGGGCAGGGTTTCCATAAGCTTCACACTCCAGATTCAATGTATCTCCGACAAAAACAACCAAATCGTCACCATCGGCAGAATCTTGGATGCTGGGTATGACTATGAAATTGAGATGAATCAATCTGGCATGTTTTATTTTGAGCAATTCATTCTTAGACCAGGAAGTTGCTATTAGAAGGAGGCTCATCAGAACATTTAAAAGAAGGGTTTAAGGTCACAACAGGATTTGGTATGTTAGAGGGGTACTTATTCTGAGCATTTTGGTAAAATTTGCATTGAAATCCGATGTGTGGTTCCCAACATATGAGCATGTAAAGTTTTCACATTTTCAACAAAAAGTGAACTTGAAGCAAGCACATATGGCATCACATCCAGACATTAATGGGCAGTCTTTTGTTTTTCTTTAAACTTTACACTGGATTTTCTCCTCAACAATTCCATATTATTAAAATGTGATTGCATAAGTAGCATGAGAATTTTACAAACTTTGCATCCCCCACAGGGAGGTCATACTCCTATTAACTTCAAGGTTAACACAACAGTCTGATAAAACAAAGGGAAACAAAGCATTCTTTGTCAATGTGAGGAAGTGATATAAGCTCTGCTGCCCTCAAACTCACTTTTGAACACAAATCTACTGACTTCATTTACTGATATCTCAAGAAATACATGTTCGATTTGAATGGAACATTCACCACATTGTGTAGATTTTGTTCTTCTTTCACATATGAAAATTAAATTTTTGCTTTAACTTCCCCTTTAAGCTGTGCTGCTCGATCCACTTCACCAGGACAAAAACATTAATAACAGTTATTCAAGGTTACAGTTTCAGAGTTTCTCAAATGACAAAGATAAAAATTTTTCCTACCATGCCTTTCACACCCCTCCTCTTAAGCTTGTTTAAAACTGCATCTCCTTTCCAGGGTACTTTATTAATTGTCAGAAACAGATTCCCTGTTGCTCCAAGTCATATGCTACCAACAGACTGCTTCCAAAAATTTTTGTTAAAGCCCTAATCGTCTTACCCCAAACAATTCCAATTCTACTTGTCTTACTTACTAACTTAAGCCCCTCCCACAAATGTTCAAAACCTCATTCGCATCCAGACACATTCTCAGTTTATTGCTTCAAGGTGAGTATATACAAAACCTCAATGTGTAATCAAAACACTCTCAGTAGAGTACATGCTCTGAAATGTGAACTAGGCTAGGCCTACAATATTCTGCAGTTTCTGAACTTGCTGTCAATCAAGGAGCTCTGCCAACTAAAAATTTCTGTGGACTACTTCAAGTTTGTAGTCTGGGGTGAAAATTGACTACCTTTATCCTCAAAACTCAAGTTTAAATTTGACTTTGTTACCAGTGAAATAGTAAATACCACTGATTTAACATTGAGCTAAAATTTTGTGAAATCAAAGGTTACAACTCTTACTGTGTCATACATATTGTAGTAACACATGCCATGATTATAAAAATAATTCAGTGCACCCACTGGACTTTTCTAAGTCATGACATCTTAACAATGCAAATTACTGTTACTATAGCTGGTTTGAGCTAACCACGTTTACTACCCAACTCTACAAACTCTACCATGTCAGATGAAATTGCTGGATATGGATGGCAAGAGGAAGTATGAATCCACAATAACACGTAGATCAAAAGGCATGTGCCAGCAGCCCTTGCAAATAAGATATTGGCTACGGCCAAAAAAAAATTGCTGAAGTAAAAAGGATGGACTTCGGCAAATATACACTTTACCTCAGCATTATTATTATTAGGTAACTGTCCAATGCAAACAGCAGTTCAAGTCATGAAGCTATTAAATATGTACAGCAAGTTCACGAAATTTGTTTACAAGTTGGTACTACCGTACGTAAACCTAATTTGTTTCAAAAGCTCTGGTTTTCCATTGATAAAACCAATACAGCAGCATTGGGACTTTTTTCCCACTTAAATTAAGTATCAAATTGATAAAACAGCTGGTTCTTAAATCTAAAGGTCACTCTCTACCATGTCACATTCATGTCATGTATGGGCAGGGATCACTTCTTAACAGCAGGTGGTGAGTTACATATATTCTATAAATACCGATTGTAGTGAACTTTTTCAATCAAGATTTTCTGCAAATGTATTGTCTTTGAAAAAAAATAATAATGAATGCATTTGCTCAAATTTCAATCACAGTGGAAATTTCTACTACAAAACCACTTCTCTTCAAGTTATTTACTTGCAGCTTAGGCCTTATTTTGAGATGTGTATTGTGCAACTTTTGAACCATTACGTCCCCGTACAAAGTCCCACAATCTATTGCCTTGGTAAGATTTTTGCCAAAGTCGAGGTCAAATTGCCTCGGCATTTATCACTCTCGCCCACATGCCCTCATCCTTGCTGACCTGCCCTCATCCTCACCCCCACCCCTCATTAACAACCATGAAGACTTCTGTAGCAGCCAATGTCATTTAGATAAAACTTCATAGACAAGACTCACCATGCACTTCTAAGTCTATATTTTTAGTGACGTTGCCAGCTGGATTGCTTGCCATGCAGACATAGTGTCCATGGTCTGATTCTTCAACACGCTGAATAATTAATGAGCCACTTGATGATTGATAAAAGTTTCTTCCAGAGAATGGTAGCAATTCTCCATTCCTGGTCCATCTGATTTCAGAGAGTGGGTTACTCCTCACCACACAGGGAAGTGTCACAGAGCTGAATTTTGTTGCGTTAATGGACACCAGTGAGTCCGGGCCATCAATTGTTGGAGGAACTAAAGTAAAGAATGGACCATACATAATTTACTTGTTATACTGAAAGTTTTCTTTATTTTTCAATCACACATGTACACATCGAGCCATGACTTGGAATTTCTGAACTATTTTGAAGTTAAATGGCTACTTTCAGCTTTAATATAGCGCAGATTATTTTTATTTTATTTTATTTCTTGTTGAAAAGGATATGCATCATTTATGCTGCTGATATAGGCGTGGGACTAGCTGACAGAGACATGGGGCTGATCAGGTGGAACATCCCAAGAAATCTATTATTTAATTAACTAGCACCCTCACCAACAAAATATATAGACACTACTGAGGTGTATGGATTGAATGGATTGAAATCAATTTTTAGGCTGTTGCTTTGCTTTGGGATTTTTCTAAGTATTCTTAGTATATTTTTACACTATTTAATTCAGAAAATTGGAATGTTATGATTTTAAATGGTCTTTAAGCTCAATAACAGAACAGTTCTTTTTAAAACAAGACAGTTTGAAAGTGTGAGCTAAGCTTGCTATCAGCTTCCACATACAGTAAAGCATGCACACACTTTGTGGACCAGTGTAGTACCCATACCTGATCATTGTTCATTTCGATTAGCTTTGAGCAAATAAAGACTGTGTCTAACTTCTAAAACATAGCTGCTTGCTTTTAGAACAGCTATGAGACAATTAATATATCACTTTTTTCTATGCCAAAACAAAAAGCAACTTCCTATAATTCACCATTTTTTGCATGAATTAAACAAGTCATCAAATCAAAAGAGATTTTCTCTAGAGCTTCAATCATTAATGAGGGGAGCTAAAATAAAAGCCTCCAAAATGGTTGACAGGCCAAGATTATACAATCACATGCAGAAACTGAAACAATCAACTTACCAAGAACCTCAACAGCTATGTCCAGCTTGGCCCATCCAGCTGTGCTGATGGCTTGACACACATAAAGACCTCCGTCACTTTCAGTGGCAAATGGTATAACAAGAGCTCCCTGATCATCAACGTAGTGGTTCAAGTCATTCTCTGAGATTACAGCTCCATTAAAAAGCCACTGGACCTGAGGTTTGGGAAAGCCACTCACTGGACACAACAGTCGCTGAGATCCTCCCTCAATGACCTGGTAGGTATTTTTGGTACCTTCCTCAATTGAAGGTGGTTCTGAAAAATTGATAGCACAATTTCAGTAACATTTGCAAGTTTAAAATTCTTCCTTTCGATCCTGGTACAAAATGATCATTCTGTATAAAACCAAAGATATTGTAAACATAGATTCTAAACTTCTATCCACACACAGTAAGACGGGCTGACTCCTCACGGAAGCTTAAATGGAGGGGCAGAAGTGTTGATTTGACATGCACAAAGTTTTAGTTGTTGATCTGCTTGTATAACTATGAATGCATGACAGAAAATTTCATTGTGACGAGATATGAGCATGCATGCATTTCCAAAAGGAGTTCTGTACATGCATAATACATTTCTCTGTGCATAGTCAAGGGTAATTGATGCATACATATAGGTGCTTGGAAAACTAATGCACCACTTGATTTTTGTTGTAAGTGCATCTAAATGCAAACACGTGCATAGATGTTGGCTTGTGATGATACCACAGAAACTGACCAATCAGTAAGTTCATGAATTCCAAACCAGTCATTTTGTGCTCATGTTCAAGTGTTCTCAAATGGGAAGTCAAGAAGCACTGGAAAATTGTTCTATGAGAGTGAAATGTATTGAAGAAGATGTTAATCAGATTTGCAATGTTTTAAAATGTCACATATTTAAACCACCAGAAGGTATCGATTTTCTTGTAGGTGCCCAAACCGACTGGACGGTGATCAGCATTTCCACCCCTCCGTTTCAGCCTCCATGAGGAGTCACCATGTTATCTAAGTTTGATATCTATGCTTGTAATATCTTTGATATAAACATCTTCAAAAATGAATGTTTGCTCATTTTAAACTTGAAAGATTATGCAACCAGCCCCAAGATGATAATTCTTCATGTTCTTTCACTTCATATTGATACTCCACTATTTTTGGCACCTATTTCCCCATTGTTTCAGAGAAACAATGTAAGAACATAATGGCTGATAACAATAATGACAACAAATACAGTGATGATTCAGAACTTAATGACATCAATAAATGATGTATAGCCAATAAATGATTCAAGGCCACCACAAATACAAAGGAAGCCAATAGCCATTAAGTCGCACATCCACATCAAATAGGTAACCAAAACAATTTTTTTTAAGTTTCTTTGAATTCCCTTGAAATGTCAGGGTTCAGATGTGGCACTACAGATTGCTCTTGTAGATGTTAAACTATTATTTTGACCCAGCTGAGGATGGAACCAATAAACCCCAGCCCAAATCACCACAAGTAACCCCAACCCCAACCCTGCTTGATAAACTATCCCTTGAGATGCTGCCACTTTTACCCATTCAGTCACAATACAACTATTGTTATCATCACCTCTATCTTTCAAGATGCAAGCAACTGGGATGAGCCCAAGTTTTTACTCATTGAAATACTAACCTTGTACTATGAGCTGAGTGCTAACAGATGCATTACCCACTTCATTTGTAGCGATACAGGTATACCTGCCAGAATCACTCAACTCAGCACTCTCTATGACCAAACGTCCATATTCCAAACGCTGTCTGCCCTCGTCTAGGGTCAAAGGTCTTCCATCCCTGAACCATTCGATTACAGGGGGTGGGTTTCCCATCACTATCTCACAGAGTAGAGAAACTTTGTTGCCCTGTGTGACAGTCTCCCTCGGACTGACAGCTCCAATGCTAGGTTGGGCTAAAGAAAGAAAATAAGTCTACTTGGTTCTTTTTGATATTTAAACATGTATGTAGAGTCTAATTATTTTAAAGGCAGGCAATAAATATTCATTTCATGTTAATGTCATATTTTGATAAAAAAAAGCCCATTTTACAAGGGCACATATGAGCCTGTATGTGCTTTCAATGCCACACCTATGAACACTGTCAGGGTAAATAGTCCAAAGGGCACACTTACCTAGACCTGTAACTCTTAATCTAGTAGAAGATGCTGCTGAACCGAAGTCATTTCTTGCATGGCAGATGAAGGTACCTCTATCTTCAACAGCAAGATCTGAAAAAAAAAAAATTTCACATCCTAGATGATAGAGAGTTTGCACATTGCATAACCAGAAAGCCAAAAGGCTTAGCGATTCCTTGCCGCTGAAATGTAAGGCCTTTTTTCACATTGACATTGCTTTGCAATGTTTTTCAATTAACAGGGCTCCATAATGTGCCCACAAAGTACACATGCAAGGCATCCAATCTTCCTACATTGAGATCCCCCTTGCCCGTTGTGAACCCAAATGACATTTGACCTCCACCAAAAACTTCTGGGACCATGTATTCACTATGTGCCATCTACAGGACAAGTTACAGGACCCTACAAGTGATCTTTCTTGAAAGACTGTGCAGGAAAGCTTGTCAGGCTTTGAACATGCTGACTCCAAATGAACTTTGACCTTTCAGAAAATCAATAGGGATCATCTACTCAATATGAATAACCCACACACTAAATATGAGCACAGTCACATGTACCGTTCTTGAGATATCGTGTTTACGAAGTTTTGACCTTTTGACCTCTCGTGACCCCAAATGACCTTTAATCTCTACCAAAAACAACAGGGACCATCTACTGAATATGGCCAATGCACACACCAAATATGAGATTAGTCACACTTACCCTTCTTGAGATACCGTGTTTACAAGCAATTTCTAAGGAATTTACCTATTGACCTCTCGTGACCCCAAATGACCTTTGACCTCCAAGAAAATCAATAGGGATCATCTACTCAATATGACCAACCCACACACCAAATATGAGCATAGTCACATGTACCGTTCTCGAGATATCGTGTTTACAAGGTTTTGACCTTTTGACCTCTCGTGACTCCAAATGACCTTTGACGTCCACCAAAAACAATAGGGATCATCTACCCAATATGGCCAATCCACATGCCAAGTATGAGATCCCTCGGAGTTACCCTTCTTGAGATATCGTGTTTACAAGCCAAAGCGTCACATACGCACACACACACACACACACACACACACACATACACAATACACACGACATCACCATCGCATAGATTCCTTGCCTGCCTACGGCAAGGAATCAAAAATCCCCCACAAAGTTTAAAAGAAAGCCTCTTGTTTTATATACAAAATACAACCCTTCTAGATGATCACAAAATTAAAAACAAATAAGTCATCTGGGCAACCTTCAAAAAAAAAAATGCAATTAGAGTATGAAAATTCAGCAAAATTTTGTAGCATTAGGAATTGTATGAATAGCAAGTTTTAGCCATCTCAAGCTGTCAACTAATAATCCAAAATCTTTCAGAGAACCTCCTGTTCAGGTGTCTTGAGATCAATAAATTTAAAGGCGTTTGCCCCTTTCAACGACTATTTGCTCAATAAAGCAACAAGGTTGGTTTAAACAGGGAATAACTGCCACAATTAACATTGGCTAAAAAGTCCTATTCAGTTCTAGCAGCACGATATGTGGAAAATACTTAGATGTATGCAAAGGATAACTTTATCATGTCAAACTTTTGCTTTGCACTATTTCTCATCATTTCTAGTTTTAGTATATTTTTCATACTAAAAAGTCAGAAAATGGGACACTATGATTTTTATGGGTTTTAAAGCTCAGAAAACAGAACCCATCCACTTAAAATGGAATGGTTGGCAAGTATGTATACATCTCAAGCTCTTTAACAAAGGAAATTTTGATTCTCAAAATTCTCACCTTGGATGTAAAGATGTCCATTGGGTAATACAAATATTCTTCCCTCATCTGAAAAGAATCCTTCGCCAACTTTTTCCCATCTTATAGTAGGCGCTGGATGGCCCCGGGCCTGGCAAGACAGGGTCACATTTTGACCATACTCACCAGAGATGTACTGGCTGGAAGACCGAATGATCCGTGGTTCAGCTGTTGAAGACATGGGGAGTGTGATTTTATTAAAATTTGAAAAGTGACTTCATTTTTACTCACAAGAACAAGTAAATGAAAATGATAGCAGCCCCTCAGGGGAGTAGGAACTGCAGTGGTGCCAGTATTTGCCCATAGCAGTCAATCTCCAAACTCCACATGTACTTTGCAGTACTCTGCAGCAGTGGTTAATGCCAACCTTCATTTGTGTAAAACAACTCATGGAGCTAGTTAGTTAATTAGATGGATTTTTATGGCCCAGTTTCCAACCTATTGCTTCAATTCGAGCCGGCCACAGCCTTTTTTCCAGTTGTGACCCGCTGGCTTGTTTTCCCTCCTCCACTGCTTATGCAGGGCATCACCCACAATGGCAGTAGGTTTTTAGAGTCTTTGGTATGACTCAACATGGGAATCAAACCCGGGACTTCCTCATAGGCGGCACATGCTCTACCGTTAGACCAAACACATGGTCATGAATGACCATGAAAAATTTTCATGACAAATAATAAAAGGTACTGGAGAAAAAGAAACCTTTGAACTACAATTGGAGAATAAGCTCTGGGAGCTATAATTGTTTATCAGCATTATCTTTTACAGGTAAACATCTTCTTATCAAGTTCCACATATGTTCACCAAATTTCAGACAGTTACCTAAAAGGAAGTCTTAGGGCAAGCACCAATTTCCACTGCAGTGCCAAATCTCTTGTTGCCAACTGGTCACTTTACTATAACTTCAATGAATCACAAAGTAGCGAAAGAAATCTCTGTACCATAACAAATGGAAATTGTTTGATAATAAAACATGTAGTTCTTGAATGTAATAAGATGACTTACACCCCACTTCCAGGGTGACAGGCCTGGAGTCACTGCCAGCGTCATTGGCTGCCACACACACATATTCTCCCTCGTCATAAATGTTGGCGCTTCTGATGACAAGGTCACCCTCATCTGTGACACGGATATAGCCTACGTGACCGAGATCCATCCCATTCTTGAACCACATAATCCTTGGAGGAGGACTTCCAGTAGCACGACATTGCAGGGTTGCCATCTGGTCGGGGGCCACCAGATAATGATTTTCTTCCATTGTGATTGATGGCACCTCTAGATAAGAGAAGATGATGATCTTTATCACAAGAGTAGGTAATAAAGGACATTGATAACAGAATATTAAGCACTGTTCATTCTGTTATTACATTTTTTTGAAGGATCATTTATTTTCCATAATTACCCCAAGTCACCACCACTCATCCATGAGACAGACAACTTCAAGAGTTAAGAAATTGTGGGGATGGTTTAACAGTCAGCATGAAAGTAAAAAAACACAGACTTCCTTACTTTTTCATTATATTCCTAAATCAATTTTCCCCAGCCATCAAGAGGTACACAGATAGTTACAGATAATACTTTGTTTTGTGCAATTTATCCTTCCTCCATTTTCTC
Source organism: Holothuria scabra (assembly GCA_037179385.1). Taxonomy (NCBI): domain Eukaryota; kingdom Metazoa; phylum Echinodermata; class Holothuroidea; order Aspidochirotida; family Holothuriidae; genus Holothuria; species Holothuria scabra. The sequence goes on along the minus strand of CM074185.1, from coordinate 23,667,226 downwards.
CTTCCTTAACATGACAAAGTGTCATCCAAACCCTAAACCCTTTCTTCCATCTCTCATCCCATTTCCCTAACCCTTTGATCAGGGTGTTGGCTAAACCTAATACAAAAGGAACAGAGGTGCCTGTGTTTTGCCACTAAATACAACATGTCACTGCAATTATATGTATTATTTACCACTCATGACAAAAAAGTATAATGCCCTGCAGAAGTTAAAGAAAGTCCTAGACTGGCATATTTGATATATTACTCAGATCTTCCTTATGCTGGTTTGTGGATGGACCATACACATGCTACAACACGTGACTATTCTCAAGTACATGGGAACACACCTAATTTTCTTCTTAAATGCAGCCTCCAGCTTATACATCACTTGTTTCTTACCTGTGTATGTCACATAAATTGGGATATTTGCAGATCCAGCATCGTTAACAGCAAGACAGTGATATGTTCCAGCAAGGTTAGGTGTCATACTTCTAAGAAAGAGTCTTCCATTTCCTGAATCAACCACACGAGAATCATCAGGGAGTGGTAGGCCATCCTTGGTCCATGTAATCCTTGGTGGTGGGACCCCAGTTGCAAGGCATGACAGAGTGGCATTGTCCCAAGCCTTAAATGTGATGTTGGTCATTGGTGATGTTACTTGTGGTGGTTCTGAGAACATAAATTTGACACTTGGTATTCACATGGGATAAAACAAGAATGTCAAACAAGCTAGGAAAGCTTTGCTAACATAAATTTAATTGCACTGATGTTTTTCAAAAACTGGGATGAGATAAGTTTAATTGTCCCCTGCACTAAAACTTATGAATTTCTAAAAAATTCCTCCCCTTAAGCTTTTTCCAGCAATAGAAAGACTTTCAAACTTTGTGACCCAAATGACCAGCTTTCCATCACATACTCTAAGGATGATTTAAACAAATTACCTTGGACCAACAGAGGCACATACTCAAAGCTGTAGCCGCCTTCGTTTCTGGCAATACAACGATACCTGCCAGTATCCTCAGGTTGAATGTTTTTAATAATGAGGGATCCACTCCTAAGGAGGCGGACTCTGCTGTTCTCCCTCAAGGAAGTTGGACTACCAGGTCTGTCCCAGGTCACATTGTATTGAACAGTACTAGATATATCACAAGTCAAGACAGCATCACGACCAGGAACCGCTGTCACATTCGATGGTGGTTGAATCAATGGAGGTGGTTCTGCAAATAATGGAAATACTTTTGCACATCTTCTGAAGTAGACACTATTGCAAACAGTAAAGGTTTATTTTGCTACCACACAAGAAATTCAATTCAATCAAAAGCAATAAAAGTTAAGAGGAATAATTGGGAAGTATTATAAACTGAAGCAGATTTTAGTCAACCCATTTTCAAATTTCAGGACTGGATAAAGAACCAACTTTCCCTCCTAAAATGGTTCAAATTCTCCTGCCCAAGTTAAGTTTCAGCTAATCCTCCTAAGTTCTGAACGACTCTCTCAACATCTGTCACAAGCAAGCTTTAATGCCTACAGGAAGTCCTCTACACTCAATTAAACCAACCAATTCAAAACAATCTTTTGCTTTTGAAAGGAGCTCTTGCAACACTCCAGGTAAAGTTTATAATACCCAGGTATTTACAATTGCTATTGTTGGTTACATTTAGATTGATGTGTGCACATCACTGATGCATTACACATGTGCAATAGTGTAGCCCCCATCCTACACAGTGTGGTATATTTAGCTGAAATTCATCTCCGGCAATTACACATTTTGAAGGATGCTAAATTAACTGTCTGGAATGAACACATTAAGCTTTTTTTTCATGTTGGAAGATCAGATCTGAATTTCAAAATTACCTCTTCGGGTGTACAGTCACCTCATTGGGCAATGGAACTAACAATTACCTATTTCAGATAAAATTCACTCAGCAAATGGCACTGGTGTAGAAAAGATTTATTCTGAGTTGGCCGACGGCTGATCTTGACTGCCCAACTAAGGAAAGGTAGGGCCAATGAAGAAGAGAATTTAGTTGAATATTTCCATATCCCCAGATTTAACCTCCCTTCAATATATAGCATTTGAAGTCAATTTTATGACTTCTGAAGGTTAGGTTGAAGTAAATATTTTTTGTTCCATTTCAAAAGTATCTTTATCAGAATTTGATTGGAGGACATGTCCTCCTTCACCCAGCCCCCCAACTATGCCAATGCCAAATGGAATCTACCATTAAAATTGGTTTTAAGGGGTCAATCCTCTCACCCAGAACTACACCACCCCTTGCAGGGGTTAACAGAAATTCCTAATTGGCTCCACTCTTTGATTGACAGCTAAATAATTCACACAATGCAGAGTACAAAAGCTTACATTACACAACATGATCTGTAACTGAGAGTGTTTTGATTATACACATTGAGCTTTTTTATACTCGCCCTGAAGATTGCATCTGGTAAGGATGAAATTCAGACGATTGTGGGAGGGGCTTAAGCAAGAAAGTTAGGAGAATTGGTACTGTTTGGGGTGAAAGAATTGGGCCTCTAAGTAGTATTTCCTTTTTGGATGTTCATCTACATACAGCAATCAATCAAAATCTAAAGGCATGCCACTTAAGTAGATCATAATCTATTGTAAATCCAGCTGTCAATGTCACTAAAAGTAAAATATATTTACATATTGAGTCTTGTCTATGAGGCTTTAGCAATTTCTTTCAGAGAGTCAGATTGCAGCTGGCTTCACATTACTACAAAATGAAAATATATAAATACCTGTAACATCAAGAAAAGTGTCAGCTCTTCCCTTCAATGGTTTGTTCATATCTCTGCTGTGAGCAATACAAGAATAAATCCCTTCCAGGCGACTGTGGGCGTTCCCTACATCGAACTCAACCAAGGAGCTTTCACTGTGAATCAATTAAAAAAAATAGGTTTTGGAGTAAACTTCAAGTTTGTCATTTTGCTTCACATCTTCTTGTTAATCTTTTGACTAGACTGGAAAAAGGAGAAAGCCACAAAGGCAGTGACCTTCAAATTTTGGCAACATTTTGCCTTGCTTCCCAATGCAACTTGAGTCAAACATTCTGCATGGCCTTGGTTAGGTAAGGTTGTATGGAGTCTTACAGCCCAGTTTCCAACCAATTGGTTCAAGCTCAGCCAAACATGCCCACAGCCTTTTTGCCAGTTGTGGCTCACTGGCTTACTTTCCCTGCTCCCTTGCATAGCCTTGGTGCCCTATGAGAAGGAAAACTATGAGCTAAGGAGCTGATACCAAAATGTCTTGATCTCATGTCTTGTTTATGCCGTTTAAACATTAGCATGGTTTCCACATTATTTGAGTAGAAGTCCAATGGACTAATATTAATATCATGCCTATTGACACACGTAACAATATAAGTTGTCAGCAACATTTACAAATTTTTCATCAATTCTTAGATATGACAACTGACAACATTGACTCTGCACTCACTGACATCAATTTGAGAATTTAATTTAATTCAATTTAAGAAAAAACACAATTTTCATTAAAACTATCAAAAACTATCAGTAGGCAACAGAATAAACAGTCATCTCAAGCTTCCTGCAGAACATCTTTGAAAATTAAAAATTGCTTCTAGTTCTGAAGCAATCATTTTTGAGAAAACACACTTAATTATACATATTGAATTGGTTAGGTAGTTAGATAGAGTTTTACAGTCCAGTTTCCAACCTATTGGATCAAGTTGAGCCGGCCACAGACTTTTTTCCAGTTGTGGCTCACTAACTTGTTTTCCCTACTCCATTGCTTATGCGGAGCATTACACACAACCGAAGTAGGTTCCATTTTTAGAGTCTTTGGTATGAATCCACCTGGGAATTGACTCCAGGCCTTCCATGTGAGAGATGGATGCTTTACCATTAGACCAAACATGCAATACATGCATATTGAAAGGAACACTGTTCAGTTGTTTCCTATGAATTAAAAAATCTACAAACAAGGGTATTTTCACATGATCTATGATCAGCAAACCTGGATACACTAATCTTAACTGGGGTGATTGCATGCATTTCCCCTTTAAGACAAATCAAATGTTAAAATGCTTGCTGGCTATACATTTAGCAAATAAAAGGTAAAGTAAAAAGTCATGAAAGAGTAGAGCAGTCTTTTTATTTTTCTTTCTTCTAGTCTTTTGGTATCATTTTCTATTACTTATTTTCATAGCTTTGTGTATTTATTTTGACACTTTTTTCCAAGGATTGCATTCCATCAAGCCTCAGACAAGGCCTTAATTCGCAAACTCTCACCTCACGTCTAACCCTGTGCAATGCTTTGAAATTTTATTGCACCTCCCTGTGTACATGATGTGATTAACAAAAATAATCAAAATGATACAAAACAAATTGGACCAAATATTTCACAGCCTTCTCATCATCAAGGAGAAAGAGACAAATGATTATGAGAATAAAATTCATATCACATGATCAAGACACAAACATCTGGGGATAAGACATTAAGTTGACTTCTGAACTTTGACATGGAAGCATGTTCTTGTTAAATCGTATGTACAAAGATCTACCACTTGAAGGTCCAAATATGGACCAGATATCACAATATTTAAGTGGTAATAAAGAGTTTGCTTTACAATATTCGCAAAACTTAAATTGTGCACCGTATTTGTACATTGAATTAAAACTTACAAAAAATGATCCATGGTCGCATTCTAAATGATTGGTTACAGTATAGAGGCTTTGCAATTAAGAAATGAATCCCCCATGCTGGAGGGCAACCATGCCAAATACACATGGTTTTGTTCTTAACATAGTGCTTAGTAAAATATTTATGCACTGTGGTGTATGCTGCATGTATACATTCAACAAGCAAGCGCACTGAGTGATGTGGTTTACTGTGTACTTGTCATCCAACAATGCCACTGGGGAGTATTATGACATTATATGAAAAGCCTCTACAGTGGATGTTGTCAAATCTTGCATCTGCGTGGAATTTTTTAACAAATTTTTAACTAACATACATTCAGAGGCTTTCATTCCACAGCAATAAACACAAAATTAGCATTTCTTCTAACCTGAAAGATCACTTCAATGTTTCTATATTCTGGTAAACAATCAGTTTAAAAGATATATGAGGCCACTGGATCAAAAGGTATTGTGTAGTACCTTTTTTGAATGATGGCACTCAGGTTATGTCATCAAGACAAATCATTGTGATTGGTGGATTTGAAAAAGGGGCAGGGATATTACCCTACCTGTATTCTTCGGTCATACCAATCACCTCTTCTCCTCTTCGCCACTCCACAGTGAAAGGGAGCATACTATCTACGAAACACCTCAGAGTAGCTGTTTTGCCAAAGAATCCTGGCGTCCTTGCTGGCATTCTGGGTAATGGAGCAGCTGAAAAACATTAAGCAAGAGTTTAGAGATAAGACAAAGATTGCAGAAATTTATGATACCGTGGCATAATACGTGGTTACACTTGAAACCCAACCACTTGAATGGTAAACACTAGAACTTAACTTCAAACTACATCACTATAGTAACTGTTAACATCAATAAACATTGATAAACTTTCCCTTACATGTCTCCCATCTTTATTCTTTGATTGACATCTTGCCTTGTAGGGTTGCAATGAAACTCCACACATTAACACCCGATTCATGAAACCTTCACATCTCAGCAAGGCCTCATATTATAGGAAATATATTTAATTCAGCATGTGTACATTTTTCTCATGCATGAACTACTGGATGAATGCCAGATAGACTGGAGGCAAGGATCTACAAAGTGATATGCTTGGAAACATGGTTAAACCCCACATGTCCTTTGAAGTGATGGGGTATGTAGATGCTAATATTCAAATTTCCTATGGCACAGCTTCTCTCCTGCTAGAGATGTATTTTGTCACTTGTAAACAAAATTAAAGCACTATAATTCACTACAATTTTTTTTCTCTTTCAATTTTTTTCAGAATTCAGTATGACAATGGAGACATGTTTTACAAAGGCTTCCTGAAAATGAGTACAACTGTGTCTTAGAATACAATAAACAGTTACAATAAATGCATCAACTAGATTAAACACAGCACATCAAAATCAGCAATTAAAGGAGCAGAACAAGGTCAATAATATGCAAATTTATTCACTAATAGTATCAAAAGCTACTCCCCAAACCCTCTTGGAGCTAAGCAAGTTAGTTATACAGGGTTTTATGCCTCAAATGTCTTACCTCGGGATACCTTAGGAACCTCGGTGGACAAAGGCCCCATGACCTCTATGTCCCAATCTTCTTCGCCATGTGTACCATCGGCAACTGGTGCAACAAAAGCACACTACGGGTGACTGCCATACTAGCCAATTACTTAGGAAACAGATCAGCTTTACAGTTACACACAATCTCTTGGTGAGGCCAAAACCTTTCCAAAGCCTTCTCAAACTGAACAACAGTTGCAACTGAACAACCCTTTCTGGAAGGCCATTCCAAACATTAACAACTCTACAAACAAAACTGAATTTTCTAATGTTGAGTCTACAAAACCTCAAGTATGAGTAATTGCACTAAACTTACAAAACCCTTATAACATTCTAGCTTAAATCTAGTGGCACATGGCCTTTTTGACAGTTGGCCCTGGGTTGTGATTAGTTAGATGAGGTTTTACAGCTCAGTTTCTAACAAACTGGTTTTTAGTTGGGCCCACCACAGCCTCATTTCCAGTTGTGGCTAACTTTCTTGTTTTTCCTACTTCATGCATGATTTTGCTGAGCACCAAGCAAAATGGCAATAAGTTCCATTTTTAAATTCTTTGGTATGACCCAGCCGAGAGTCCAACTCCAGACCTCCTGGTTGCAAGTCCTGTGCTTTAACCACTCAATTGTTATTGCAATGAGAGAAAAGAGAAGAGCAATGCAGTTTACCTAGTATCAATTTTGAAGGGGTGTTTGGTTCATGCAAATCCTTTGGTTAAAGATTAACCACAGAATGCCCTTCATTCGATTTCCCTCACACGCAATATCTCTCTAATTCTTCTGTCTTAAATGATGGAAAAAAGTTTAATATGCTTATTTCATGTACTCTTGCCTCCTAGACAGACATTCTGCATATTTTCATAGACTTAAACTGCTAAACTGATCAGCCTAGCATTTTCTACTCCATTTAATCTTGAGGTTTTCCTCTCTTTTTAAGGACAAACATGAAACAGCAATAAAAATAATAAAACCTACTTAGAAGAGGACAGTAACAAAAATGTGTACCCATCAAAAGCCAAGGAAATGGAACACAGACAATACAAATCCAAAGAAGTTTAGTTTCCATGGTAATGAATAAAAGGGACAAATTTTGGGTCATGTGCTGGCTTAACAAAAGTCTAGCTTTCTTAAAATCAGAATGTTTATGCCAGCCTAAACATGTTGCCAGTCACCACTCCCTCATGGATGGCTGAGCAAACACCTGATAAAAACAACTTGTTAGGAAATAACATGAGATAGACAAAGTCACAACACCTGTGTTGGCAAGTCCAAGCTCAAGTCAAGGGTCACCCAGAGGTCACACAAAGGAAGGAAGCTCAACATGAATGTAAACTTCAAGCAATTCATCAAGTAAAGGAATGTTGTTATGTGACAGACAATTATGGGTTTCATTTGCTTATTGTTTTAAAGAAATTGTCCCTGAAACTAGCTCATTCATTTTCACGGCAAATTGGCATCAAAATGGTTTTTAATGTACAAGTCAACTGGAAGGATGCTTCATTACACAATTTACACCATCCTTTTGTAAAAGTCACTTTGAAGGAAAGGCCTGAGCTCATAGCCTCAGACTTTGATTATTCCTCCTACCCCTCTACCCATCCCCCCTCCTGTACATTGGGTCAAATCTTTGGCTTTAACAGGCCACCATAATGTATAGTACTCACAATTTGTCTCAACATGATGACATTTTAAAATCAGAGAGTTAACTATCAGCTAAAAATATCCTTTAAAAAAAGACTTATGATAATTACCAGGCACCAAAGGACTAACAGCCGCAGCAGTGATTCGCTGAAAGTTGAAATTTTGGCCATCAATGCCCTTAACCCTGATATGAAAGTATTCCCCTGGAGGTATAATGTCTGGCACTGTGTAAACCCCTTCTTGTGTAGGATCTGGTTCCAAGGTATATTCATGACCATCAATAATATGTCCTCTCAAGTCTAAAAATTCTACCTTCTTCAGATAACCTCTTGGCAGAAGCTGGTCCGCAGAGATTAGAAGCTGTGATCTCACTCCTAAATGAGAGACATAATGATATAAGTATGATTAATTTATCAGATACAATCCTCCAAACTTCCAGATTCCAGGCATCTACAAGCCCCGTTGCTTACCTCCTATTAACATTATGTTACCCTACCTACCTGTCCTTTGGCAAGTTATCAGAATGGTGGGATGGACACAGGGAGAGCCTGAAGGGTGCCCCCTCATTCTTTCTTCCTTGCCACAGAATGTCTCTTGATGCAGTTTTCGATGTAAACATTCTCTATCAGCAACTTTGCATAGTCTATATCAGCAACTTTTCAAACAATGTTTGCAGACCATCACATGTCTATAGTGAGGGGATAATTTATTGTTTACATTTTGCAGAACAATTTCAAGGTTTCTGCATTTAATTCTCAGAAAAAAAATATTAAAATCCTTATGTTGACACAATTTTGCATTTGTGTTGCAATTTGAGTATCCTTGTAGCACAATGTAATGATATATCAAAAATTATGACAAACACAAGTATGGAAAAAATGTTTCATAAAAACAGGGTTCCTGGAAGTTAAGAACAATAAAATATCATGACATGTGCATGAATGCCATCACTTTAACAAGACTATTTCAGTGCCAATTACATGCAAGATTTGATAAAACTTTCATGACACGACAGCCAAAAGAGGAAAAATGTGAAATACTGTTCCCCTAAAACTGTTACAAATGTAAATTTGATGCAATAAACCTACCTCTAAGGGGAAGTCTACTGGTATGATTGAGATTGGTGGTGGGCTCATGGGAAAAACCATATGAGAAATCCAGAAGGCTAATCCCTTGAACACGCAGAGTACTGGAGGAGGTGCTACTAACATTCAGTCGGTAATTACCAGGGGTAGAGTTCCTCATCGCTACAATGTAAGCTTTACCCAAGGTAAGTAACTCTTCTAAATAAGGCCCATCCGGTGGGTTTTCAGGATTGTTGGGTAGCACTGGTATCACTTCACCTTAAAGATAAAAACACAAAGATGAGGTAAACTAAGTTACCCCATGGCCTTGCTGAACCTGATTACATTTTTGGGGAAGCCAATGAGGTTTTCCAAGGTGACAATGGGCGAGAAAAACAGACATGTTAAGATTTGGTATGTCATATGGTATTTTTCAAACGTCCTGGAAGAGAAGGTTCATGCTGAATATTGTTGGACGACAGAAGCCCTCCCACCATCCCAACCTCCCATAATACATGTGCTCTGCTTTGCTACTCTGTGCACAGTGGTAACATAAAATAACAGCCCATTGAAAATGTGCATCACCCTTTCCAAAGAATTTGTCATTGTATAGTTCTAAACTGAACCAGGAAGGAAGGAAGGTAGTACTGTACAATATGTGTACAATATGCAGGCCATCAGATTCCACAGGAACGATTGTTCCCCATCGCATGGTGGTCCCATTGTGATGAAATCACAGACCCAAAAACTGGTTACCTCAATCAGTTACCACCCATGCATTTTTTAACAGAACCCAAAAGTGGCTCCCCATGGGTTACCATGGTGAAAAATGATGGAACCTACACAATGGGTTCCCATGATTTTTGAATTCCAATGGCTTGAACATGTGGATTGTGCAGGGGTAGGAACTATGAAGCCTGCCTATAAAAGAAAAAGTAATGTTGAAATTTTTACATGTGCCTTCTCCTGGTCCACTGCATTGAAGGCTATGGAATTAAACCCAGCACATTACAACACTAAAGTCATTTGAAAAGCAAACTGATTAGGTGGCACGGTCAAAACAATGTCCATATCAGAAACAATGAAATTCACTTAAAATGCCAATAATGTCCAACCAATATTTCTTGTGCTACAATTAAACTAATTTTGTACTGTTTTTATGTTTGACCCATAATAAAGTTTGAATATTTCACCTCATGAAAATGTAATGGCAAAAGGAGGGGTAATCCAATAGTCTATGGTTAAAGTAGAGTGAGCTCACTTCTCAAACGTTGGTATTACATTAGCAATATCAATTGCCAGAATCAAAATATAATAAACAGCTAAATGAGAATAATGCTACTAAAATATTCACACTAACCTTCTGGACCTCTTAGCATAATATTAGGGTTGTCTCCACTGACAGAGATAGTAAACTGCCGTAACCTGGTGTCCACCGGTAGCCAGTGATATTGAACTGCTCCTTGCTTCATGTCTGTTGAAATCAGGTGCACCTTACGAGTTTGTACTGAGAGTTCCACAAAACGTAACACCTGCGGCAACAGAAGGAGCAATGGTATTAAGTGTAGTCATTTATCTAACTAGGCAGTAAGGGTGGCCTGCCGAGCAGACTCTGTAGTAGCCGAAAGCAGTGGCGTAGCCAGAATATTTTCACCAGGGGGACACTAGGGGGGGGCACAGACTTTTTATAGGGGGGCACAACATATAACTCCGGGATAACTATGGTGAGACTATTAGAACTACATTTTGTTTAGTCTAACGACAGCCAGTGGGGGCTCATGGTCTAAATCCATGGAGGGGCAAATTGGTATTGGTGGGAATAAACCAACAGCACCCAAGGGGCCGTGGGAGGGCGAAGCGCTTCCACCTACAGCGTGGGGTCCAGGCCTGCCTTAGGGCCCCTGGTGGGGTCCGGGGGCAATGGCCTGGTGGGGGGCCTGGGGGAGAAGCCCCCGGAAGCTCTGGGATATTTACAAAATTGGGGTTATAGAATGAAGCATTTCTCTGCCTTCACATGGCATTTGATGAGCATTAAACTGACTGCAAATTTCACCATTATTTCATTGAATTTAGTCTTACAACTGGCTCAAGGTTCCCGTGGCTATGACAATGCATTTGTCTTTCTTTGAGATAAGCAAACATTTCAATTACACGTTGATTAAAATTTGAATTTTCTCTTATGAACTTCTTTTCAATTGATAGCATAGCTAAACCGTTTAACCTATCATCATTCGTACTTAGTGTACCAGCTGGGTGAAAACCTACGTGAAGACGATACAGACAGTATTTGCGGCCTATGTGGTCCTAATCGTTTGATTTCCAATTTTTCTTCAAGACTCCTCTTTAAAAATGGACAAGTTTGTAAACTTTTGACAGTATTTATGTTGCATTCATGTCTCACATTGAGAGGGTTTTGGGAGCTGGCTGAGACTTAACACAAGAAGAGCCCCCGAGCACGATTGAGTGCACATGTATACCCAAGCTGCTATAAGCATTTTGACCTGACTCACCGTGATTTTGTGAGACCGCAGCATAGTTTTCTACAAAGGATACACACATGGCTGATTAATGCATTCTTAGTTACCAGTGTATGCATACAGTGCCAAGAAGCGAGACCAGGGAGGGCAAGTGAAAGGCTGCCCATAGTTCGAAGAAATTGGCCACTCACCGTTCATCATTTCAGCAGATAAAATGTAAGTGTGCATGCTCACAACATGTTGAGCAGGGCAGGTTGCAGTGGGATGGCACCGGGGGAGGGGGCACATGCCCTTTTGGAACCCTTTCAGGTAAAACTCTTTAAGCTATGCTGTCAGATAAAAAATATCTGTGTTAAGTCATGGAAAGGTGAGTTGGCATTTTATTTTCATAGACATCAGATGCAAAACACTGGCTGACAAATTTTTGTCTCTTTCTGACCAGAAATGGAGAATTTTAACAAAAACACAGAAAAAATTGGATCATGGATCATGCTTTAACAACCACATCCTTACCTCTTCAACATCAGATTTGTTAAGGAGGAAGACTTGACCAGAACTGGTGGCAGCAATATGTTCATACGCTTGAAATCCTTCATGAGAAGATTCGTTGCAATCCCCCGTTAGAACAAAGACAACCTGAAAAAAGATAAAACAATTGACTATGTCATCATTTATACTTAGTTAATAGCTTCATTCATACTTAGTAAATAGCACTGAATTTCTATTGGTCCATTTTTATCATGTGACCATGAGTTCTTCCAAGATACACTCACAGTAGAGTAGATGAATATAACCATCTTTAATAGGGTACTTGATTTTACTCTGGGCTGCACCATTTTATCATAGTTCCTTACAAATGAAATTGTATTTCTTTTTCATCTTTTAAATCAAAATATCATTGTGTAATGCACTCTGGCTATAAGTTTTCTTATGCATTTCTTGTGCATTAATCCCTGAATCATGCATTCTCCAGTGCTTATTAATTGTTAAATTCTTAATTGGTCTAACCACCATAGTTTCATAACACAGATAAGATTAACCATTGTTTTTCATGTACTCTTTAAATACCCCACGGTTAGACTGGCTGCATCCTCTCAGTGCAAGAGAGACAAAATGGGCAACTTTTGAGCATTCATGCCACAGTCAAAATGACCCATGGTGTCAGCAGAGATATGCAATGGTAGGGGGAGGGAGTGGAGGTCTTGATTTGGGGGAAATGCCCCCTCGTGCCAACCCTCTCTCTCTCTTGGTAGTATAACTATTTACCCAACAAGCAAATGAAACACCAGGGTTATGAAAGGGTTTTACTGACAGGAAATACTTTGTCAAGAATTATCCGTTTTGATTTCTTGTTTTGCACAATATTCTACTGAGATACTACTGATGAGATACTTTTGATCATGAGCACCATATACTACAGCTGTAATATCTCTTTTTGCAGAAAAATGGTAGCTTAAATAGCTGCAACAGTACGAAGCTCTTGTATGAAGCTGTATGTTTGCTTTACTAAAACATTTAAACTGAAGTTTGAATCCTCTTTTAAGCAAAATTATCAGCAACCTCTTCCCCTTTTTCTCGAATTCCTTTCAACTAACTCTGTCACTACTGATCCCCACAGAGTACCCACGAAGTGTCATGCATCACTTACCCCCACCCTAAATTTTCATGGCTAAAACTTTCACACACTAAGCAGTATGGTAGCCATTTGTTCTGTCTCAAAAATCTCACTATTGCTCTCCTCAGCACAGTTTTTATACACAAAAGTTAATGCACGGTACTAAGAGCACCTTCCCAGGTTGTTTGATTACAATCATGGCCAATAAAATCATAATTTTGATTGATAAAAATCATGGCTTTAATTGATTTACTTGATTCAAATGGATTTTTCAAATTAAAATCCCTGATTTAAATGACAAAAAAATGAAAAAAAAAAAAAATCACCAACTTGGCACCATCCTTTTGATGGACACTCTTCCACAATGAGTGAACTAAGTACACTCAAACAAAATCCTGGATCCATTCTCTGATCTGCTTTTTATTTAAAGGGCAAGAACAGTCATCCCAAACTTATTTTGAAAACAACTTACAGCTAATTTTTTATCTTAATACATTTTATTAGTGTTAGGGACTTCAACATTATACATCCCAGGTACAGTTAAACAATTAATTAGGCATACTCTTTATAAATTCCAAAATTCAGTATGAAAAGTTATCACATATTCCTCCATTCTGGAGATAGCATAGAATACTGCACTCATTCAAATTGCAGTGATTGCTTCTTCCCTTTAATCTACAAAGAGTTTTAAGGAGTTGATTGATGAAAAAGATACAAATACACTACCCTTAGAATGTATACAACGGAAGACACTCTGGGTAACCCCTATGATCCACTTTGTGTAACCCCCTTGATCAGGAAATACTAAAGTCATTGTCATTATTTTATCTCTTTCTATTGAGTAAAACTCCTTAGCAACTCAACCACTGTCAGTAAAACTTGTTACAACAACCAAAAGTTTTAATTCCAGGAAGCAATTACATAAGGAGACTTCCTGATTTCTACAGAATACTTTAATAGTGAAAATACAGATCTGCAGACTAACTGCAGGTGTCCATGGCCCTATGAAACGGGTGGCACCAGTCAATGAAACTTCCGGCTCCTGTCAACAGGACACTATACTCCCACATGATACTTGTGTGTTGTTAAGATGGACTAACACCCAAAGCAAGACTTCACAAAACATGAATAACTATAGACACCTTTCCAATTTCCGTCATGTTCCAATTCTTGGTAACCTCTCAATTTTAAGGGCTTTATCACATAGATTTTTGCACCTTCAATGAAAAATGTTTAAAACCTGCTTTTCTGGCTCAATTATAACCATCTGTGCAAACTACAGCCATTATTGATCAAGCTAGTAGGCAACTGGATATTTGTTGGTGGGGGGAAGGCTAGGCCCAGTGGAGAAGCCGGGGAGGAACACATGCCACCTCTTATGAGAAAGTTGTAACTCCCAGATGCCCTCTGGAAAAATTTTGAAATGTATAAATTAGTCCTATAGAGATGAAGTAAGCTGTGCCCACAAGATTTGTGCCCCTCCCCGGGGCCATATTTTTCCCTTGCTCATAAAATTGAGGCTGTGTTCCTGGACAGGACAAAATGCACATGTATTATTTTGTACAGAAATGATAGACTTAGCCTGTTATAATAATATGAATCAAATCCTTGGCATAGTGTACATGTCACAAGTTTCTACAAAATTAACCCTTACAAATTAGGCCCAGTTAATAAAAGGTATCATCTCCCATCCATAATGCCTGCAAAAGAATGTTTCATTAGATGACCAGAAAACATTACCTCCAAAGATGACAGGGATCCAAGGTAAAGAGTCATGGGAAGACTAGGATACAGGGTAAATGAGATGACCAAGATAGTGTTACATACAATATCCAACCCAAATGTTTTCTGCAGGCTAAGAGTTTGGGAAGTATGGAATTTCAAAGCTGTGTGACAGTATTATTCTAAGGGAAGTTGGGGTGCTACAGGGAGCATTAGGGGGCAATTGCACCCTCAGATTTTCCCTTGCCCACCCCCCCCCTCATAGGTTGGTTAGGAAATGTGCCTGAAACTGAAAAAAATACATAATATACAACTCTGGACATTTATATTTTTCATCCAGAGATATGTTTAACTAAGGCCTCAAAGCTTGTGGATCTTTACCCCTAGACCCCACAAACAGAAGTTTTCGGTTTCGCTTGGCTAAAAAAACTGGGCCCAGCATTTTTCTTTGTCCCTAGTTTGCACCACCCTTCCCCATGTTGACACTCTGGTGCTGCCACTGCCTTACAGTAGGGGCAAAAAAGAGGATTTATAACTACACAAACTGGAGCTTCTTTCATAAAATAAGAAATAGCATGCGGCCATTAGAGCACCAGTACTGCATCGTAAAAGCCTTTATGGTTCACTGTCCTTGTTTTGTTTCATTCACAAAGAGCTAAGCGACTTTTCACCCAAGATGGCAGGAAATCACTTCCCTGATAAGGTGCAAGCTTAAAATCTTGCCACAGTCAGTGTATTGAGGATATGGTGTCACTAATTAGGATAACATGTGTTTTAAGCATTTTCCTGGTTACAGGTTCACTTTCCCATGGAGACAATACAGTACTACCTATTCCAGACCACTTGAACATCATCAATATGTTGACAAAAAGATTTTCTCTTTCCTCTAGGATTAAATATTTTGACTTTGGAACACAGCTGCAGACAGTCACTTCAATGGGGCAAAGGTAAAATTCAGTGATATTTTTCATCACAGATTGAATTCAAGCTGCATAAGAAGTCGAGTTATGGAAGAATTACTTACAAAAGAAATGGACATGAACAGAAGCTTTCATCATGTATTCCTATACCTACCTTTACAATATTACCATCAACATTTATAACTAGTAACATTTTGTCTCTCAAACTTGGAAAGTTTGGTCCAAATATGAGTCATCTGGAAATTTTTAACTGGGGACTGGATATTTTATTGGGAAGGGGGGGGGTCAAGATCATATACATTTTGGATTCATTACTTTCTTCAGTTTTTAATTTTGTCATGATAATCTTCTGTGGGTTGATCCCCACAGTGATTTGCCTTTGTCATCAAATGTTTTACCAACCAGTTCTCCAACTAAAAAAAATTTGAGTCACCAGGAAATTTTACCTTGGGACTGGATCATGGTCTTTTTTTTTTTTTTGGGCGGGGGGGGGAGGAGAGGTCAAGATCATAGTCTCTTTTTTTGGGGGGGGGGGTCAAGATCATACATTTTGAATTTATGACTTTCTTCAGTTTCTGATTTTGTCATGATAACCTTTTGTGGGTTGATCCCCACAGTGATTTGCCTTTTCATCAGATGTTTTACCAAGCACTTCTTCAACTATTTATAAATTAATTTTTAAAATGACAACTGCAAATTTTTTTTAAGGTCTGGCTTGGGGACTGTACTTTAGATAAATGTCCAAAACAACAAAGTGAGAACAAAGGTGACAATGCCGTGATGGGAGAGAGGGTCGGGGGACCCTATGCAATGTTCTCCACTTGTTGTTTTTTTAGGCAAGGGCACCTTGTCAAATTTGGCAGAGGTGTTTTATTACCAGGGCAAAAAAAATTGGGCCACATAGACAAAAAACTGACACACCCACACAAAATCCATCACAATTTACTGAGGAGAGAACATTGCTTTTGCCATCATTTCTTTTGGAGAAAATGCCCTTATAAAGCCAGAAAGGTACACACAAGGCTATTGAAGCTGAAAAATATGGATCCCTTACAACAGAATAATTACAACTTTTTCATATGTTTGTTTCACAAAATCTCAATTCCCAAATCACACTCTGTAAAAGAAGCCCACCTTCTTACTCATTCTTGGTAACTCTAGGCCTGCAAATTCTTGGCATCATCATACCTTAAGAAACACTCGACATGTCAAAACTACCTTTGATTTATTCAATGGTTCATTAGTGTTACATGATAAACGATGATCCCTGACTAAATCATTACTTGTCCAGAAAACACCTTGTACGACTTCTCAAAGCAAAAACAACTAGGTCACCATTAATAACACTTGTTGGTCTTTTTGGACAGCAAGTTCACTTCCTTTATAGCTGTTGTAGATTTCTAAGCAATTGTTACGACCAATGAAATACAGCATAGCTTGAAGATAGCATGTAACTTAAAATTCATCTTATTTTGACCATATTTATGTCCATTGCAATTCCAATATTCAGTAAATTTAAAGCTGCCAATGCAGCACTGGATTAGCCTATGACAAAATACTGATATACCATCAATACAAACAGGTGAAACAAAATAGTAAAAACATATACAGTAACTTTGCTTAAGATACAGAGATAGGCCTAAGATACAGAGGTAGGCCTATGCCTACAGTATTATCTGCCCCTAATTTCAATGGCCTTTGCAGTCGTTGGATGCAACAATGGTGGTGTGAAATGAAGCAATTGCATTTTGTATTAAAATGCAAGTTATACAAAAGGTTGGGAAGATTATAACTTTCCACTTAATGACAGGGGGGGGGGGGGGGGGAGGGGTGTCAACACAATAACAACTGCCAAAAATTTCAGGTCCACTTCCAACACAAATAATTCACAGGGATAAATTTGGACACAGCGGACATCACATAGGAATCCAATGGCTTTGCTCAGAGGATGCAAAACAAGTTTGGGATTTTCCTCTGGGTCTTGTAGACCTCCACCGTGTTTCCATCAATGGAACCTCTTACCCTAGGACAAATGTGTCAGCTGACATACTAAATGAAAATGAATACATACTGGTGAGTTTTGATCTATGAGTTACCTATGTAATAAATGGCTATTGATGGGCCATTGCAGTTGGTTAATGCAACCCCCCTTTCTACCTCTGACAGAAAATCTCTGCTACTGGTATATAGGACTTGCATGTTGTAATGTAAATGTGTCAAAAAATTAAGGGTACTCATATGTTCCCTGGTTTGGAAAATGAATGTCCTTGGAAATACTTTCCACAAACCATTGGGGAATCATTTCACGTAATTATTTCAATCACGGGCATCCCCAGGACTTACCCAGTCAAATGCCTGCCCTAAAGTGCAATCAGAACACGTTCTAAGTATGCTGTGATTCTGCAAATGCTCTAATGTTTGCTTTCCCTGAGCAAAAATATGGTTTTGTGTGACAAGTGATTAATTAGTTGAGTTGTTCTGTCAAAGTTTCAAACAAGTCAAACACCCCTTCTCTTCACAAACATTTGTTACAAGCCAGTTCTGTTTCTGTAACTGAATGTGTACAATATCTGGTATAACTTGAAAATTAAATAAGTGTTAGAAACTTCTTCCAGGTAAACATCCATGACACTGACTGGAATTATACCTTGTGGTTCTTTCACCAGTGGTGTAATCAGACTTTTCATTCTAGGGGGGCACTGGGTGGTTACAACAAATTTGCAGGGGGGCACTGCTAGACTCCACTCATGCTGTGGTAGGTGCCACCGATCACGGAGCACAAGGCTCAGAGGGTGGGGTCCAGGAGCCCTCCTTAGGGTCCCTGGTGGGGTCCAGAGGCAAAGCCCCAGTGGGGTCCAGGGGGAAAGCCCCTGGAAACTCCTGGGTTTCAAGGTTTTTGTGAGGTATTAAAGTCACTATTTAAGTATTCTTCTATTGACTTAAAACTGGTCTAAAAATTACCTCCAGGGTAACTTCTAGTAAGACTTTGGTTAAAAAAAACAGTGATTCAACTACTGTACCAAGAGCAGATCCGGTTAACATTTTGAAAGATATGAGAGATTACAACTATTGAGAAAGAAGTTGATGGGCAGTTCAATGTGAGTCTTGATGGGGGTCCAGGGGGTGAAGCCCCTGGAAGCTTCTGGGTTTTATGAGGTTTGTTAGGTAATAAGGTCGTAATTTACAGGTAATTCTATTGTCTTTACACTGGTCTAAAAATTACTTCCAGGGCAACTTCAAGTAAGATTTTATTGGTAACAAAACTAGTAAAACTTCTGTCAAGAGCTGAAACTTTGAAGAAAGAGAGCTGACCTTGAAAGAGAAAGAGAAAGCAGTTGATGGGCAGTTAGATGTGATCCTCTTAAGGGAAAATATAGGCCTAATCCTGCTTGAACAGTTACCTGAACTGTGCGCCACCTTCAGTTGGCAGAGTCAGAAGTGTGCACAAATATTTGAAAAACGCAACCCCTCAGACAGCCCGAAATGGTATTTTTCAGGTGTTTTTGCGATATTTTCAGTTGAAACATATAAAAATCACTTCCTTTTCTTGTCAAAAGAAGAAAAGAATTTTAAAAAACTTCCATAGTCACACTCTGACTAAGGAAAACATGAAACTTTTTGAAAATCTCAAATCTCAGTTGGAGGAGGGGCACACAGGGAGAACATGATTTTTCAGGGGAGCATGTTCCCCCCTGGCCCCCCTTGGTGACGCCACTGTGTTTCACACAGCAAAAAATCCCAAGATCAAATTAAGACATCTAATACCCCTGTAAAACACTTTGTCAAGATCTTTTGTGATAACTGCTCATAAAAGTATGAATATGCTTCGAGTATTAAGAGCGCTGTTAAATTTCCTCTTTTATAAGAGAATAAGTAGATTCTAGTTAGAGATACTATTAGGCTAGTTTCAAAGCCTATTTTATCAAAAGTCACTGGCCAGAACAGTTTGGGCCTTAAAAACTATCAGTGACAGCAACTTGGCCTTTATATAACTTCTCTTTGGGTTATTCTTCCTACCAACAACATTCACAAAACTTCAGAGCTGTAGCCAGCATATTTTAGGGGGACTGCAGGAGCTGACATCATTTAATTGTTTTTAAGTTTATAATAGAAGATTGTTTTTTTTTAACTCATACTGGCCAACACTGTAATCTTTGAAAATGGAGATGATCCCCTGGGCACCTGAAGGGCGTTAGCCTCCATGAGTGGGGTCCAAGGGGCTTGACTCCTCTTTTGCTCTTTAAATGTTCAAAATATATGTGAGAATCACTTATCTTACTGTAGGTGTATGCAAAGACTTAATTCATGGTTTGTTCATAAGCTGTTAACATAATATTTTTCTCAAATATTTTTAGCATTTCTATATTTTTAATAATGGAAGTCAGAAAATGTTCTGTTTTGTATGGGTTTTAAGGCTCAGAAAAAAACTAAATTATGACAGGACAATTGGCAGAATTATATGTTTATCTTTTCACTTTTCTGGTATGTATGCTCTTGAGGAAAGTGACTATAGAGGGGTCTGGACTCATCTGTCCCCCTCCCCAGTCATAGCTGCTTCTCAACAAGCAATCAGTATTTGCCCACCTGGCTCTCCTTCTCCTGAATCAGCTTCAAAACCTCATTTGTCTTGTTGTAATCCTTGGACCTGGCATCAGTGAAAACATAGATCTGTGAACCAGGAAGACTGAGCTGCAGAGCCACCTTGATTGCACTGATGCTCATCTCGGGACAGTCCCCACCCCCATGAACGTAAACGTCATTGAGCGTCCGCAAAAATAGATCTTGATCCTGTGTTTCTGTGACTGGTCCGACACCTGACAAAAGGAAATAAAATGGATGTATTGTATAATAAATAATGCTGGAGTAGGTTTCATCTAAAAGGAACATCAGAACAGTGTTTACATTGGCAGTACAAATGCATATTTCCCACATTTTTCAACGATTTCAAGAGCTCCAACACTTGAACCAAAATTCCTGCCTCAAGCACAGAATTGAGGGGGTATCTCCCCCTCCCTTACTTTGGTACCTAGAGCCAAAATGACATCTCATCATCGAAGGTAAGAAGGCAGTAAAAATAGCAATATGTTGAAAATTCAAGGGTAGAACTTACTAGGTACCAAAGGATTGGCTTTAATGTAGTGCTGGAAGAGTATGTAGACAGTGTTCTTCAGGGCATATAAGCATGGGTGGAAAAAGTTGGGAAGCTGGGAGGCTCCTTCCCAGGAAATTTGGACATCTGCATGGAAATTTCCCATTTCTGTACATGAAATATATAGGGAGAACTGTGGGAATTTTACTCCCTTCCTGGGAAATAATGCTGTTCCCCTCCTGGGCCTGGGAAATAAACATTTTTTCCAGCCCTGCATGTAAGTGGGTAAATGTTCTTCAAAAAAAATTGTCTTTACCAAGAAACTGTATTAAGAGATCATGCTTTGATGATCCTAACAACAGAGCTGTTAAACATTCACTTGGGAGTTTTGGAAAATCAGCAGTGGACACAGGGGTTGAAGGTACTGTAAAAATGCACTCATCATGATCAATGAAGAGAAACAGGATTTCACTGTAGTAGGTCTAAATACTGAGAATTTATGACTACAATCTTGACCAAAACTGTTGAAACTCCTCCCACCATGTTATGTCATGTGTACTGACTTATGCGATTTAGGAACCCCTTTTTCATTCTCCATTCCAAAAGTACAGTCCCCCTTGCTTACACAACCTCTACAATGTTGTGTCGCAACAAAACGATGTGTCCAGAATTGTCCTTATTATCCCCAACATTGTGCAGGGGAATTTAGAACCTACAAGTAATTTTGACGAAGTAAACTTGTTCTTTAGAGTAAATATCTACATAACCTGCAAATAAGCTTGAGGTAGAAATTGCCACATACGGGATTCACATATGGGACACTATGAGACAGGGACACAAAAATTACTCTACACATTTAGGTCCCCTTGGCTGGATCTTGCAAACTGTCATTCTTTTTCAGATAGTAGCCCATGAGCATTACATATTTATTGATGTAAACTGAAAAAAGATTGCCTGTTGACCCAAAAGGAAAGTGCATGATTAATGCATGATAAATAATGTAAAAACATTCTGAAATACAGGTACTGTCTATTCCCTGTGCCTGAAGAATTAGATGATATAGGCATGCACTTACTGTACACAGCTGACTTACACTTTTGTCCCTAGTTAACTTGTCTCCACATTAAAATCACCCTTGTTGCTTGTAGTTTGATAAATTTACAAAAGATCAACTTACTGGGATACTACATTTTTGACAAAACTAATTCTAACTGTATGTCTTCTAGCCTATTAATAAATCTGCAATGTATGCCTAAACATTTTTCCAAAACAAAGTTACATACATTGCTGACAATGTAAGGAATTCTGATCAGGCCCTGTTAAGCCCAAAATTGGTTCAATTTTGTGTTTGGTTTCAATGTTTGGTTTCAAACACTGTTCAGGTCCTCCCTTTTAATTGCCTCTGATGACAGGCAGGGAATACCATGGGCAATACCTCGTTCAACAACTAGCCCACAGGGAGCATCTTTCATTGGGACAAATTCTTTAGCAACTGTTAAGGCAATGGTGACTTAAGTTTTATCAGGGTGCAGTTGCCCCTTCTCCCCTCTTCCAACATTTTCAAAATACTCCCATTGATCTGAGATTTTTACATAGTACATATTAGACAGAAGTGGCCATGTTCCCTCCCCCCTCCCCCCATTACATTCAAGAAAAGATTGATGCTACTGTAAGTGTCAGTGTTCTCATTAGGCCCCCAAACCCAAGAGTCCCTGAACCCAAAACATTTTTTCCAAGAGTCCCATCAAATTTCTAAGGGTCCTATATTTTTTTGGAAGAGTCCCAAGATGAAGCATCAACAAAAACGCAGCATTGTACATAGGAATGGAAAACAAACGTGAATGACCGAAACAAATGTTTTACTTTAAACTACCATGAGCACAAAAACACTCCTGGCGAAAAATCAGTGACACTCCGCAGTTTCCATTCAGATGTTCTGCTGTGATATTTGCAACACACCGCAGCATAAAACTCGTCTGGCATTGACAAGTGATGTTACTCTGACTAAGCTGGACAACAGCGCGGCGGATGATCTAGTATGTTTGTGGCACCGGAGATATCGCAGAACTGGGCCACATTACTATATTGGTCTAGTCAGAGAAAGTTTTCTGGTCGAGTGGAATACGTAATGCCGTGATGAGAAACTGCGGTAGGCAGATTTCCTTCATGAATTTTGTGAAGTGACATCAAGAATGAACACTTCAAGGCAATGGGTTCGTGTGAACTTTTCAACATAAAACTTTCTATGCCTCCTTGCCAAAATTTTACATGCCTTTTGCAAGCAAATCCTGTGCATCCCAGGGATGCAGGGGATTTTGTTTCAAGCGTCTCAAGTTGAACTCGCGCGTCAGGGACCCCAGAGCTCAGGTTAGTGAAAACCCTGTGTGTTATCAGTAGGCCTCATTCAAACTGACCTGTTCTAGCTTAGCTATGACACGCAAAGAAAAATAGTCCCCTTACCTTCCCTAGCATTCACGAATAAATCTTTACATCTCTACACACACCTTGTTACCAAAACCTTCCATTTTCGATACAGGCATCTTTACATAAAGGCATAGCCTTCCCTTTCTTTCCTCATTGGAAACAGTGTGACTTTAATACCTAAATCCAAACAGAAATCCATAATACTAACAGGTTCATTTAAAAGGTGAAAAGGGGACCCAGTGACCCCCATAATGTCTTTCATTAGGGATCATGAAGATGCACTGGGCCATAAATTGTTCCTCAAAATCAGATATATCCCAAGCATTTTAGAGTATGTATATTCAAGCATTGGTAATACACAGCATAAATGAAGGAACAGATTACCACAGTGAGGGGGTTAAAGGTCACAAACCTGGCATGTTTGTTTCCCCCAGGGACCTCCCAAAGAAATTTATCACACTCTTTTTCCACAACATTTGTGAGTATAAAAGGGTTACATGACTTGCTCAGGGCAGCTGAAAACATCGTTTGAGTGCTGTTAGTACTTCAAGTAGTGACATTTTACGATCTAGAAGTCTGTCAATGTTTTTACCATTTGATAAGATTACTATAGAATTCTGCCAAATTCTAAAACATCATCTGTACACCACAGTGCCAAGGATGTCTAGGTGTGGTTTATCTTGCTAACAGTTATTTTTGAGGAATTATTACTACTCATGTTTTCTCTTTCCCACATCCATGTGATGATATGGTATGAACACCATTTTCTCTTATGAGGCATCATCCACTCAGTCAATTGTTAGCCTACTTCTCATGAACTACAATCAAATGCATGAGATGCTGCTGCCATAGTGATCAAGCACTTTGTTCAGTAAGTTTCACCTTTAATCACATCATCCAAACAAAATTTCTGCTCGTAGAGGCTGCATCTGAGCAAATTTGAGAAAAAAAATAGATGGACAGCTATTTCATGACACAATTCAGTCCTTAATTATGAGCCATGTAATGTTTCACTTGCAAAAATGAACAAGGAAAGTACTGTAGAAAACCACTTGTAGAACTTAATGAATACCATTAACATGGCATGGTAATAACATGGCATGGCAAAGACCACTCATCATAAACAACATCTTTGTCACAGCCTGCAACTTGAATGCACATCTTGTAAGTTTTAATCAATTATGAGATAAGCATTTCATGTCATGTCTCAATGCAACACTGACTTGTCTCAAATTTCAAGTGGAGCCCTAGACTGGTTCTGAGTAACAAATTTTATCAGTAAACATAGAACCTCTGCAGTGCAGCCTATATATAAGGCTACCTATTCAGTTTAAGCCTGCTTCCAAAAGTTTGAATTCAAAGTCCATGAATACTACACCTGTATCCTCCTTATCCCATATATCCCCTGGCCCTTTTATCTCCCCTTTAATCCCATAACAAGACTGGTGAATTAAGTATACATGATGCATTAATTGTAGAATAAAAAGGTAATTCAAGACAGTGTCCATCAAACTCATCAACCAATAGGGAAAATGCTCTCACCCTAACTTGAACTAGTGTAGTAGACTATGATGTGCAGTCTTTTACCAAGGGCTTTTGAAAATGTCACATGTGACATACTTTCCTTCATAAGTTATCAAATTTACTAAGAGTTATTACTTGGTTTATCTTGAATAGGCATTAAGTCCTGGACTGTCATGAAAGATACTTGGAAGAGAAATATGAAGAAAATTGTAAGATTTGGCTGTTTCTTTTTTTTTTTTTTAAATACAAGTGAGTTTGGGGCAACTACTTTGCCTCTAAGATTCACAACCATGGCCATACAAGAAAAATGCTTTAACCATCCTGTATTAAGAAACTAATAAAGATGATAGCTTCATCTCTCCTCAAATCATTGTGTTATGGATGAGAAATAGAAGGTGTTGCATCATTTAAAATTTTGAAAGTTTGGGTGACCAAATTGTTCTTGACAATGAATCAGCTGAATTTCTCTTTGTAAGAAACTTGTTTCATGAAGAGGTGGCTAGCTACTGAACTGCTTTTATTTTGATTAAGTTATCCTTCTGAGTAAAGGGTTATAGCTAGAAAATTGTCAGGAACATTTATTTTTTTTGAAGTAGTGGTTGTGAAAATTGCTTGGCCTGGAGAGGAGGGGAGGGGGAATTTGCATAACTAGTGGTGTTAGGTGCTTAGATTCAAAATACTATATTAATCAATGTTTTGACATTGCAGGTTGCTGGAAATTCCTCACATATATATCATACTGTAATTCCCCTTCAGGGTGGACTAAGGTGCTGGTCACATAGGGTGCACAGTTGGTTGGTAATATACATATTTTTCTATAGTGGGATCAGCAATTGTGACAGTCAGCTAGAGCGAACAACTGCCATCCAATGTAGCTACATATCACTGTCTCTGTCCATTATTGATGGTTTCAAAATACCAATTTTTGCAACAAAACAAACAACATTTTCTTTAAAACAGCTCATACTGACTCCATACATTTATCACAGAAAGTGTACATTAATCCTGTAACCATGACACTGCCAATGAGAAAAATAAAGAAACCCAGTACATGTGATACACTTTCAACCAACAAAGCAGACCTTGTAAAATCTATGGGTAACTCTATCAAAAGAGATACTCCTCTTAAATCAGTTTCTTAGAATATCAATCACTCTTTCCAAGTCACAGATCAACTTTCTTAAATTTCTTCTCATACATGTACCATATGCTAAGTGCTTTCTTTCTTCCCATATATATTTCAAGCAATTTGTTGACATCCTTTTATTATCCTTTAAGAGTATCTGTTTATCCTTTCTTGGCTCTGAATAAAGAGACAAAAGAAAAAAACTAACTTAAAAGTTCATGACCTATTCCTGGAGTGATCAGTTCCCAACACTGGTGTAGGTATAATGACAGTATAATTTTACTAGACAGGAAGGCTTAATGACAAAACAGCTTGCTTTAGACAAGGGGGTGTGAAACATCCACACCACACATTGTATTCTAAAATCAGTCATTGCACACATCAACAGCATGGGTCATTTTGGTATTAATCAGGGAGAACTACCTGTAACTACCAAATTGTAGAGAATATCGGCCAGATTTTAGAACATAAGATCACATATTTTCCTCTAGACTAAGAGAAGATAAAATTTTTTCCAGTTTTCCCCCATCAGAGGGGGCGTTGTCCATAGGTAGGATAGGAAAAGCATGTCTATTCATATCCTGGGTAATGGCATAGATGCAAAGTGGTTCCACTTTGGGCAAGACTTTCAGATGCTCATTTTGTTTAAGTTAAAATCTGCCTACTATCTACTGAATGTTTCTCATTTTGAGGACTGGGATTAGGTCAAGAGGGCCAAATTTCTACCATGAGAGAACATTTTTATCAACTTTCAAAAGACAAGTACTTGTCAACTATTCTGAAATCTCAAGAGTGAAAATTATGAGAATTAAAATGGACAAGGCATTAATGCTTCAGGTATTTCAAGAGAAAGCCAGGTAAACCGAGGGACCCTTTCCCTACCCTTGCTTAGCCCCCACACCCCCAACATTTGAACTTTTACTTTCATGATCCTATAACCCTGCCTCAAAATGCTAAAAAAACCTTGAAATGTACCAAAATCTGAAATAAGTCCAAATCTGACCTTACATACAGTACCTTTACAAAAAAAAATTGTTATTTATTTTTAATCCTTCTAAATATAGCAACACAACAATCTTTTCTGATTTTTCTCTCCCTTTCCTTTAATTTACTTTTGCTGTGAATTTAAATCATGTATGACTATATAAAGTGAATGAGGATGGAGGGAAGGTAAACATGAAAGTTAAGAATGAATACCTTTTATTTTCCACAAGAAATATCATTCCCTTAGGCCATTATTTATCCTATTCCCAGTACTTGGAAAGTAAAATCCATGTTGTCTCAAGTCTGTGATATCAAAACATATATTATCTTGACATTGATGAATGACTGAATTTCTTTTGCGTTTGGATTAACGACTTTGAGGTCTGACATGTAAGAGGGTAGCCTTCCCATGTAAAGTGCTTTTAACATTTATATAAACCCACAAATTTGTTAAAGGGGCATATTGAATTGATATTGATAATGTATTACACGGGTGTTCAAGTGGTCCCACCACATGACAATGCTTTCAATATTTATATTGACACTTTACACAAAAAGTAAAAATTTTGGAATTTTCATATTGGCTTGTTACGAGAAAGTGTCTCATTTAATCTTGAAAACAAAACTGAAGCATTAATTACAGACTCATGAAACGTAAACATGTATGATGTGGCGATTGTCCAAGTAAATTCACCAAAACTTTAGCCAATAGGATTGGTTAGTTAGCTAGATAGGGTTTTACGGCCCAGTTTCCAACCTATTGGTTCAAGTTGAGCCGGCCACAGCCTTTTTTCCAGTTGTGGCTAACTGGCTTGTCTTTCCTACTGCACTGCTTATGGGGAGCATCATGCACAAAGGCAGTACTGTAGGCTCCATTTTTAGAGTCTTTGGTATGTCTCGACCTGGGAATAGAACCTGGGCCTTCCACCTGAGAGGCAGATGCTCTTACCGTTAGACCAAACATGCTGTACAATAGGATTGGAAACATTGGTGAATTTCACAAACAGCTCAATGTGCCACTTCAAAGGGCCAACTGGAACAATGTAAAATGCAAGCAATTTAACTGAAAAATTAAAATGTGATTCACAATTTTTCAACAGAAAAAGGAACTACATTCATCAGCTTTTGCAAATCTCTACTTTCATCATTGAAAACCTTTTTCCATATTTGCAAACTAATGTTTCCTCAGCAAAAGACTTGTAATTCTATTCATTATCTGTTTGATTGAAGAAAATTTTACATATATCTGTCAGAAGAGCATGGGGGCAGACTTCTCAAAAACATTTAAATTAATCTGTAAACGTAAATCAACTTTAAACAATTCACCACAATTTACAACATTCTCAGTGTGGCATCTTTCCAATCTACGTAAATTTCATCACTATGGAGATGACAAAACCAAAGGCTCAATGGCAACACAAAGATTTCCTTTAAGATGAAAACACTGATTATTTTCAAAATTTGATGCCAGGTGAGGTAAGAAACCAGTTCCTGTTCTTGTCATTATACTAGGATATAAATATGCTTGATTGGCAGAATAATTTGAAAACTTGAACACAAGGTTAATAGAAAGTTATGACAGGGTAATTATTGTATTACACCACCCCCAGGGAGTCCTAGTAATTGCACTAGCAACATAGAAAAGAAATGCCTGATTACAGATATATTATAACTACATCTTTTGGTTAAAATGTAGAATTAAAATCCTTTGCTTCAAATCATTTATTTTTTTTGTTTCAGTTTTATTTGTTTATTTAATGTTCAAATACCTGTCAATAATTTAAGACCTCACCAGGAACTATCCATCATCTCTTGGTCAGGGCCCTGTTATGAGACTAGATGTATCCAGGGGCCCCTTGACCTGGAGTGAAACTAAAGTACTTCACTACTAGGGCCATGCATTCCAACATCCTTCATGCTCATAAATTTATCATTATTACTGTGTCAGCAAAGTTCAATAATACAGACATGGTGCATGTAAAAGGCATACAAAAGGAGGTAGTGAACTGTGTATATAATGGCACAAACACATTTTCAAAGGATGATTTTAATAGAGGTTCAGCTTTTGTTTTCATGTGCCTCATGTATATGACAGGGGCAAAGTAGGAGCACTAGATTTTTAATCCGTAATGTTACAACTTCTGATGGACAGCTAAAAACCATAACAGGGCAAGGAATTATAACTGACAGCAAGTCATGAGGGGAAAGACAAATTCTTCATCTCAAGGGGCTTGCTGCACATGGCTTTGAAAGTCACTGCCCCTTGTCTTGGTAAGTGATTACTGATTAGCCAGCCCGTATTTGTACATTACAAGCCACATGACCAAAGGGAATCTGGGATACAACCTAAGTTGAACAGCAATTTCTGCACAGGTATCTATCTTAAAACTTACCGTACCTTGACTCAGTTTTGCCAGAATTGGTCATTACAGGTTCCTCATTGGCATGGTCACTTAGGGGTCACTTGGGGGTCAAATATAACATAGTGACATGTGAATCTCAAAATGGGAAAAAAAAGTTTCTAAAAATGAAGGAAAAAACACCTCCCCCAAGACCTCTCCAGTCTGTTGATTCATTGAATCACCTAGGAGAAAACCTGGTGTTCCTGCTTCTGAGAGCACCTTTGTTTTTTTTACAGTCCCACCATCATGTTTCAGTGATATATAAGCAATGCATTGGTACAGCTTCCTCCTCTCCCCCTCCCTCATCAAATTCTGACAAAAAAAAATGATATGGAACAAAAAATTTACTTAAGAGGATGCTCAAGTAGTTGAGTTGTACCAAATTGCATCCAAGGGCACTTATTCAAAACTTTCCCAAAGAGAAAGGGACCCCTCTCTGGCAGTGGTAAGGCTGTTGGCCATTTCCAAACAAAACTCCTGGCTACTATAGTGATGTGATGTTTCTGTTAGCTTATGTAAAATTTTTGTTTTTCGGAATCTTTTATCTGGATGAAAGAGTTGTCCCTGACAAAGCTGGATAGGTTCAAAACATGACCATAGAGCAAGGTGCCAGATTCTTTAAATCACACACCAACAGCCTTGTTTTGTCCTAAACCCCTCCCCAACTCTTAGGTCGTTATTGTTGATCAATTGTATTGTGCACCATGTTACAAAAACTGATAAAACAGAAAGCTCAGCGCATCCTAGCATTTGATTTGATCGGCAGGCAGACAAACAAGTTGACAAAAATTGTTTTGGCTGTTGTAATACTGAAACTTAGCAAGTGCCAAAGAAATGTCTGAGTGCTTTGACAATGATAGCCATGAAGAATTCAAAAACAAATGAAAACAGAAGGGGGCTACCCAGATAGAAGTAATACTAACTATAATAGAAGGGTGCAACCTGCGTCCATTCAATTAGTAGTTCATTGTGTGGGGGTATGCTACCACTAAGTTGTACTGTAAAAGAAGTCATTCCATCGTGAAGCAAATTGCAAAGGAAACCTTAGTAAGTATGTCACTGAATATTCGGCCCAATGAGTCTTGACTCCAAACAACATAAAAGTCATAAAAGCATGGAGTACATGGGGAGCAACTAGTTGAGTTAGCCAAATACTGAGGCTTGGTATGCTAAGAAGCTCTAGACCAATATGGGGAATTTTACAGAAATTGTGCTGTACGTAGTCTGTACAAACATGCTACTAAATACTAAGAAGGGGTGAGAAATTTCTTATTGAAGGAACAATCTTCTCACACTTGTTATTTCCATTCCCCCATCCATTTTCACTTTAAACCACAAGCTCCTACATTGATCTAAACTGTATTTAGCAGATGCTTTCCTGTAGTGAGCAAGGGCATACAAGACTCTGGTGCATGAGTAAATGAAACACTGTGAAATATGGCCTTTTCTGTGTTTTTTTTTTTTAATTTGATCTGAGCAAGCCAATTGAGAATTTTCCTACTCCCATCAAAATAAATTTTGTGAGGATGAGTATCTGTCTCTAAAGCAAATCATATATGACAATAATGATGTCTTTAAAGTACAGTAACATACTAAGGAGTAGATAGGCCAATCATTCCAAGTCTTCAGCTCATTTTAAAATTCAGCGGTTGCATTTACTTAATAATAAAATCTCCCTCTTGCTTTCCTTCAGATTTATACCATTGTAATATTCCAGAAACAGTTATAAATTAATGATCAAATCAAGAAGTTATTCTCCATCACATAATCAATTCCAAAGAACAAATTTTTTGTCATACAAAAAACACCACAAATTTTTATTTTATATTATTTTTATAATACCAGGGTTCATAATTAACAAGCCATGGGGGGGGGGGGGGGGAGGAATGTACTGTGGGAGTTCTTTTAGCCTCTGAAGCAGGATTGAAAGACCTGCATCTCCCTGCGCATTCCCTTAAAATCACGTGAAGTCTCCTTCCTTGTGTAAAGACAGGGCTCCATTTTCGTGGTTGTCAGATTGTCCTGGACAACTGAAATTTCATGTGGGCAACCAAAAGTTTAAGATGGTTGTCCCATGGGCAACCATTTTTCTCTAGGACTGAAAACGAATACTGCTGACTGACCAACTCTTTTGACTCTTTGCATCGTACTATATTTAAGACTTCAAGTGTTTCTGTCTCTCAAACATCACATCGTTTTATTCTTCAAGACTATAAGTACATGAATACAATTAGTGTTTGTTTTGGACAATGAAATTTTACTTGTGGACAGCTGAAATTAGTGAAATGGTTGCCGGAAGGACAACCATATATTTTTCTGAAAATTGAGGCCTGAAAGACCATTTTATTTCTGTGAATCCACAACTGATATGGACAGCTTGCACATGAAACAAAGCAAAATTTTGGACAAACACTCTACAAACTAAAACTAAGACCAGCTGACAGGATGACAACACTGACCCTTCTCTACCTTACTTGCCATAGGTGTTGGGGGAATACAGTACCATAAAATTGGACAAAACAAAGACTGCTCTGTGGGCTATTCGTGGCAAGACATATAGCTTCACCTGTTAAAAAGGGTCAAAATATACAGGACAAAATCTAGTTACAGTGCCTATACAATACCCCAACTTTCTAACCACTATTGACCAGGGCTGTCTTTCTATGCTCTGATAGAGGCAACCAATCTATCTTTCGTGCCATTCCTAGAAGTCCACAAAGTGCTCTTTTGCTTGAAATGCCTCAAACCAGTGATGTAACTTAACAGTTTGATAGTTTTACAATTGTTTGGAGACACTTCACTGAAGTGTCAAGAGATTTATATCCTATTCTACATAAACCAGGAGGTCTATCTGTAGGTCATTCTGGCTATAATTTATGACTAAGCTTCACCACAAAATAATGGGTTATCTTCCCCAAACCTCAGGAGGTACCTGCTCAACCCACTGAGTTCATACCATGGAAAGCACTGCCTCAATCAGAGTACTGCACTGTACCTCCGAGGTAGTTCTTCCATGTTTGAACCTTCCTGTGGTCCATGCTCAAATGGTCCAAGCACAGAAAAACTTCCATGGTCAAAGAAGTCATACATGGGATACTTCAGTTAAAGCATGGCTTATTGTTTAGAATTATGAACTGAACAATTAATAACAGAAATACTGCAACAAGGCTGAAAAAAATCATTCTTGAATTAGAAGGCTGACATAAACATGGATAAACTAACTCAAACCAGGTTTTAAATGTGTTTTCCCTTTAAGCTTCAATCTTGCAATGTCCACAACAAAACCAACTGGCAGTTGAGAAATCAAACAAGCTCAGTATATTCATAAGGTTCATGAATACAGTGAAATTCAACTGATCTCTACCATTGTTCAGGAAGCAGGGGTTTGAGTACAGCCATATGTACCTGAAAAGATGAACACTTCATATTCAACACATTTTTTCAGAAGACTGTACACTGCATGGCTATCATCATCAATGAGATCTTAAAAGTTCTTTGGGAAGGCTAGATAGGACATGACAGCAGCAAATAAAAATTGGTAATGTTTTTTCCTCCGCAAAGCCTTTAGATACTGGAGTGCCACAGGGCTCAGTTCTTGGTCCTGTTCTGTTTTCAATGTATTTGGCTGGGCTAAGTGATGTTATACGTCATCATGGTATTAATTTTCACCACTATGCTGATGATACTCAATTATATATTTCATTTGACAAAAACAGCATTCAAGCTGCCTTTCAGGCAATGGAAACTTGTCTACAGGATGTGAACAAATGGGTCACAATTCACCAGTTGAAACTTAATTGTGATAAGACTGAGTGTATTGTCTTTCGTTCAAAATTTTTGGTTGAAATCCCTGATTTTCCTCCTCTTGCAGTTGGTGATGACCTTATCTTTGCTTCAAAAATTGTAAAAAACTTGGGCATGTATTTTGATCAAAACCTGAATTTGGAAAAACATGTTAATACCTTCTGTGGATCTGCCAATTGGCAGTTGAGAAACATTAGCCTTCTGCGAAAGTACCTTGATGATAACACTTGTGAAATTTTAGTTCATGCATTTGTTACTTCCAGGATCGACTTTCACAATTCTTTGCTTTATGGTCTGCCTGATGTTTCCATAAAGAAACTTCAAAAAATTCAAAACTCTGCAGCACGTATTGTCAAAAGGAAAAGTAGACGGTGTCACACAACCCCACTTTTAAAGGAACTTCACTGGCTTCCTATTAGAGAGAGAATCAAATTTAAAATAATGCTGCTTACTTTTCGTGCTTTGCATTTAAGGCAGCCTGTTTATATCTCCCAGCTTCTGTCTCCTTATACTCCTGCTCGTGTTCTTCGTTCCTCTGAGAAGGCTTTCCTAGCTCTTCCTAATCCACAATTGAAATCATATGGTTACAGATGTTTTGCATATGCTGCTCCCTACTTGTGGAACCAGTTACCTGACCATATTCGGTTATGTACTAATTTTTCTACATTTAAGCGTAATATCAAGACTCATTTGTTTGCTTGCTTCTTTGATTGAAATGAATTTGTTGTTTGATTTTTTTTTTGTCAAGCGCCTAGAGCAGCTACACTTTTGTTCTGATTTGGCGCTATATAAGTTCAATGTATTATTATTATTATTATGAGAGAACAATGACCACAATGCTGGCAAGTTTGAGCATTTGACCCCTGGGGGAAAGGAGTCATAAATTTGAACAACAAGTGCAAACTCATGAGATGGATATGTCTAGGGTCTAGTTAGTCAGGCTGGGGTAATTGCACAATTTTCAAACTCCTACCTTCTCCTGATATTAGCCATCAACCTACAGTACTCTCACCCTTCTTCAGTTAGTTAATTAGTTTGGTGAAGTTTTTAGGCCAAGTTTCCAACCTTTTGGCTCAAGTCAAGCCGGCAACGGCCTTTTTTCCAGTTGTGGCTCACTGGCTTGTTTTCCCTACTCCACTGCTTTTGCAGAGCGTCACGCACAATGGCGAGTCGGTTCCTTTTTTAGAGTCTTTAGTATGACTCGACCTGGTAAGGTATTGCAGTTATTCCAGCGTTTTTGAAAAATCAACAACTATTTATGAAGATATTTAACATTTATTACAATTATACACAGGAATTAAAGCAAGAATTTATCCTCAGGAACAAAAATTTTGTCACATGATTAAGAATCTGGGCCATTTTTTACTGGGAATACCAGGTTATACTAATTCAAAGTGGAATAAATGCATTTTCCCTTTAACACTACTTGACATTTAACTACAACATGCACAAAGTGTACAAAAGGCCATGAGAGTATTTTCCCATCACTTACTGTATCAAGAGTGCACTGTGCGACTACAGAAGTGATTTGGCAATGATTTATGGCAAAGAGGTGAAACTTCAAACACTTGTGCTTTCCAAGTTAAAACACACTGAAAAAGGTCCCTGCCATAAGGCATCAATCACTTTTATTCATTGTAAGTCTAAAACAAAAGAGAGAGGGTGTAATGCATTATGTACTGTACTTAACTCATGGTCTTGGTTAAATGCAACTTGAATACAAGAGCTAACAAAGACAAAGCCTTTATGGTTTACATAACGAAAAGTGTAGGCTACCGTTGTGCACAGGTGTGTTAAAACTGATGCACTATAGGCATTATGCATATCACAGAGCATGTGAAGTAGGCCCTATGCCTTCCACTGAAGGAACACTTACATTGCATAAGATTTCATACAAAATTATAAATACAGACAGCTGATTTTTCAACCATTCAGATATTAGAGCAGGTACATGTAAGTTTGCTACACACATGGGTGCAAATTCTGCATTTAGCATGCAGCCATGTGTTCATTGTTTTCCTCTAAACATGATGTCAGTTTGATGCCAAATGCCATCAATGTTAGGTCTGTTCAAAGCCTCTATCCCACAGTAACACATAACTCGGTCCATGTTAGCTCCATGGTTCGAGCAGGGAGCTAAAACTGTGTCACAGAAAAAAAATACTGTGCCTACAAAGCTGACTATATTTTCTATTCCTAAATCAATGGGAGCACTACAAAGGCAAAGGAAATCAAGGAGCCCAACTTAAAAATTGCTGAGGAGTAGGGTACAACAGTGAAACCGCATGTATAAACACACTTTAATTGCCAAACTTTTCAATTCCACCTAGCCTATTTTTCTCTGAGGAGGATTACTTCAGGGTCACTCAGGATTAATGACCATAGCAAAACAATGGAAGCTGATTTGATAGTATTGTGAGCCTGTCTGGTTCACATGTTTTCCATCATGCAGTACTGCAAACTTTTAAAATTCTTCACAGCACAAGATGCTAGGGACTGTCTATTTACACGGTAAAATCAGCTGAAGTGCTAATATTGCTTCAAAACAACAGCTAAATCTCACAATTTTCTACTTATTTTTTTTCTAAGTATCTTTCATAATATTTCAAGACTTTAACTGCATATATTTAAAGAAAGATCCAACTAATGAAAAAGATAGTGTCATATGTTTATCAAAAGCCATTCATGAAATTGGATTGTCTAATACTACACGAATTCAATTTCGAGTGACTGCATTTTCCCTTTAACACAACTTGGACAGTGTCATAGGTTACATCATAATTATTATCACATGTACATCATTTTTAAAGGAGAAAGAGCATCCACCAGATGTAATACCTTCAAAATAGCACCTGCAGTTTCCTACAATCATACCCCACAGTCTTCTAGGATAATTGAAGTTGATTCATGATTTGCTAACATCTGTTTTATTAAACTTGAAGTGGCTGTAAAACACTTAAAACAATGACTGAAAGGGACTTGAGCTTGGAATGTTTAATGAGGGCAGTAAAAATATCAATACTGTTTTATGTTGTTACCTTTGTGAAATCATCAGCAAGATTCATGAAACTAGCCTAATGATGTGCATAGTCCACTAAAAACTGCATGGGTGGCAGACCAAAACTGGTGGGTCCTGTCA
This sequence comes from Holothuria scabra, assembly GCA_037179385.1. Classification (NCBI taxonomy): domain Eukaryota; kingdom Metazoa; phylum Echinodermata; class Holothuroidea; order Aspidochirotida; family Holothuriidae; genus Holothuria; species Holothuria scabra. The sequence continues at coordinate 23,631,090 of CM074185.1, read as the reverse complement.
TCCTGTGGTTTATAAAAAATCAGCATACTTACTGCAATGACAACACAATATCCAACCAGCACCCCTTACCCTTTAATGGAGTATCAGCAGTAACATATGTGTGCAAATCTATTATCTCTAGAGTGGTAAAGGCAAAATGGTGTACGTTGGAAGAAAAAGGCCTCTTGAAACTTGATCTACCTCCTCTTGTCTAACCTAGAGTATTATTATGACAGGGGTAATTATGCCCCCCCTCCCTACCCCAATGTAATATTTTGGAATGATCCACAAATAAAGCCTGAATCTGTGACATAGATTGTTTGAATATAATAAGAGAATTCTAATAGGTCCAGGCTATTGTATCCCCCTCTTCATGGGTGCAAATCCTGGGGGGGGGGCAAGGGGGGCCTTCGCCCCCTCAAGTGAAAAAGTGGGGTGGCCAAATCGTAATTTGGCCCCCCAAAAATTTGAGTAGACCTAAAAATATGGTCACCTTTTTTCGTTTTTTTTTCGTTCGAAACAGTTTTTCTGAAGTTTCGGAAATGCTAGAACACAAGAGCTTCCGGGGGCTTCGCCCCCTGCACCCCCACAGGGGCTTTGCCCCTTGATCCCACCTGGGGCCCTTTGGGGCTTGGCGCTCGTGGTGCCAGCCACACGTGCACAGTTTAATACTCATGGGCACATCATAAGCATTTTCGCCCCCTCCACTCTCAAACAGAGATTTGCGCCCCTGCCCCTCTTCCCCAGTAAATGCTCCCATAGGTACAGTACCCTAGTGGTCTCTCCTGTACATCATCAAATATAGCAAGATCAAAAATGGGTTCTTATAAATCAACATACATTCATTTTTATCATACATATATCCATTTGTATCTAATCCACAGTTATTTACTATTTACTACAGCTTGAAGCATTTACACAGAAAAGCAGCAGAAAAGAGTGATGAAAGTAAGGTTACATTAAAAGCTGACAGATAAGAATAGAAATTTCCCTTTCCCAACAGAACTAAAAACTTAAACAGAAACTTTGAATTTTTGGTTATACAAGTTCTATACATGGATGCCAACAAGTTTACACCTGTGGCTGTGATATCATACAAAACAAAGGAACTACAGCACTCCCCATCAAAGCTGAGTAACTTCCTTCTTTCAATGTGACTCTCACCATTCATCCTATTGTACAATCGGACCAATGACTACCAGGTGTAAGAAGTAGGCATTCAACAGAAACAGAACTGTTGACCACTAAAATATTCAAAGAAGTAATCAGACTTGATCTACATGATATTACTTTTATAGGAGTCCAAATTTAAGCACCATGACAATGCCATGCAGGCACATTTCCATACCGTAAATAAACTTTTAGTGAAACATACGTCAATGATCTACCAACACTTAACAAGTAGTGGAGTTTTTATTTTATAAAAAAATTCCCATCTTGGTACCGCCAAACAATGCCACAACAATACAGGATCACCAACCCAAGGCTGACACTATCCAGGGGCCAGATGGTTACAGTACTATCCAAAGTAAAGTTACCTACACCGATCCTGCTCCCTGCAATCCATGGCAGGATGAGTGCCAGAATCATATGTTCTACAGAGTGCGCTCCCTGCAACAGACCTGAAGAAGTACTGCTACATTCTGTGGTTGTAGGATTCCTTCCTGACTATTGTTGTACAGGACTAAAAAAGGAAACAAGGCGAGCACAAGACGAAGGTGGGTGTATGGTTAAACAGGCCTTGATTTTCAGAAAAATTTATGGTTGTCCTTCGGGCAACCAGTTCAGTATTTTTAGTTGTCCTAAAGAAAATTTGGTTTTCCGAAACATTTTGCACACAATTACAGTACAAAACAGTAATTGTGTTTATGTATAATTGGTCTCTAAGAATAAAAAGATTTGCTTTTTGCAAGAAAAATCACATGAAGTCTGAAACTGTATGATGGAAAAAGTTGGAAAGAGTTGATCAGTCAGCATATATACCCTTGCTACTTCTACAATAAGATGAAAGCAAGCTGCTTGAATATAATTCATTGTGAGAGAAAAATGGTTGTCCATCGGACAACCAACTTCCAACTTTTGGTTGTCCGTAGGGAATTTTAGATGTCACGGACAATCAGACAACCACAAAAATCGAGCCCTGGGTTAAAGGTCAAGACATGACATCGCTACTAAGGAATGACAGACTACGTAATTACTGCTGCAGCCCCACTCCCTACTTTTAATGTTGTGCCCTATCTGACTGTCACAAGTTTGCGGCCAACATTAAATGGGCGAGTGGGGGATAACTAAGTTAATTTACATTTGTCAGGGAGTGTAGGCTACATATATGGCAAAAATATGCTTTGGTTTTGAACACATTGAAATGGGCATTCCTGACTTAACGGGTCTGATGTGCATACCAACAATGCACGACTGTAAGTGCTGCAGCATGGCTGTTTTGAACTTGTGCCTTAGGAACCTAGTCAAACTTTATGATTTCCAACTGTAAGGGCAAAGCCATCCCCCCCCCCCCCTCTTTCAACCTATTATGAAACAACAGCTAGATCTGACATCTTCTTCTTTCCCCTTTCAAATGGTCCCATGTGTCTTTTAACTACTGTAACTGTAAAATTCAAGAAATAAAATCTTTGGCTAAGCTGTGTAAGCAAATACATTATGTGTTGAAAGTAAACCAAATTTCATAACTAAGTGAGTAAAATACTGCCACTTGTCTGTCAAGAGGGAATCATGAACAGAACCAAAAGGGATGACTTAACTCATCAAGCTATGAACATGCCCATAAGCCTGCAATCCCAAATAGTCTTGCAAAGCTTGGGAAAGGGTTATCAGTGATGGTCAGTAACTTGCACAATCTGTGGTTTTAGTCAAACCAGTTGTGATTACCACACAGGTGGCTGGAGCCTCTTGACCCAAAACCACTAATGTGCAAGTTACTGAACATCTCTAACACAACTTTCCTGAGTTGTGCAGAACTAGTCAGGATTTTTAGGCTTACGGCATTTTAATGTCATGATCCAAATTGGGGCAACTGCATTTCCCCTTTTATGGGTGCCTGGCCAGGAATATTTTTTGACTCTGAACATTATGTATGTCACCAAGGCTACAATATCATCCAAGGAAGATGGTTTTCTCAGCCCAAGTCTGAAGCTTGACAAGATTCTGAAATGATGTGGCATGGCTTTCAAAAAGGGCAAAAAAATTCCAGGGAGTTAAATGTGTAAAGTGTGTTAGGCCAATGGCAACTTGAAATTTACTACAATGAAGCTTTCATGGCTATGGGCCTGCCTCAGCAACAAAACATCCACACGGTCTCAAGATGTTAACAATTTAGTTTGTATATACAGCATGCAAAGTATTGGTAGCAAGGCGAAGCCATCACACCAGGAAAACCACAAAAGACAATCCCTTAAACAGTCACCAAGTCATTGTTTGCACATTTGACCTATATCCAGTAAGGGATCAGTTTTTGTGAGAACCAATAGCGGATGCAACTAGCAATACAGGAACAATCAGAGGTACTGTAGGGCAAATGGCAACTTCAAATATTTATGAATTTTACTTCTTATCTCAATGGTTGTAATGAATAGATAACGTTAGAGATACTAAATATAGAATTCTATGATGTGAAAGGACTCATCAAGGTTTTCCCTAAATCCCACCAAGCTGTGAAGTAGCAAGCAGAACCATGAGAGGCAACAATAGATGTTAGCCTACTGAAGAGTGATGACCATGACGCCAATAAACAAGCACAATTTTGTGGTACCACATGCTACTGCTACCTCTAATAGCTTTTTGTCAGCAAGTGGATGCACTTACTTTCACATTCTGCAAGAATGCAAAAGGGGCAGTGATAGTAAAATAAGAAAAAACTGATTGCAGATCATTGGGAATGGATCAACGTGAAGAGGAAAAAACTTATAGCAGACTAAGACTTATCAAATACATTTTCAAAAAACCATCAAATGTTGAAAGCATCCAAAGTTGACATGAATATATAGCAAGAGATTTCACAAATTTAACCAAAATGTTTCACAAAGTCGGCAAGCTGCACAAATTCTCTGTTGAATTCTTACTTAGTTTCAAAATAGATATCTTATTCTTCCAGAGCTGTAACTGCATCATAAATTTAGAGATGGATTTCTAAAAATATCCAAAATGACTTGGCATGAAAAGGTCTATTGAATTGAAAATGTTAAAGACAGTACATATTCCAATACAATTTGGAACATTATTTTTTGTAAGTGACATAATACCAAACTTCTATGAAGTTGCAGTGAAAATTAAATTGATTTCTAATCAACACCTAGGAAAACTGTAGATTTGGCACAGTGGCTCACTGCCCTTCCTACCCCCAACTCATTTGTAGCAATGGCCAAATTCTATTCTAATCAGGGGCGGCATCAGGGGGGTGAGAGGGGGCAACCAACACCTATATTCACAAGAAAGTGTGAAAGAAGGAATAAAAGGGAAAAGGAAGAAATGAAGCCCTCAACTAAAATAATGCTTTTCCCCCCTATCAAAATACCATATGGTGCAATCCCCGGTTCTAAATACCTGTGGTCAACATGGTAACTCAGTCTTGTATGGGGAACTTTGTTTGATACAAAACCTTGCGAAAAATTTCAATCAAGTTTCCAAGTTACGACTCCTTAATCTGATAAAACCAGTACTTAGCATGGGTGGCAATCAGCGAGGGAGGGGGGGATATTATGTTCACAATATATTTAGAAGGAAGCTTTCATATCAAATGATCATCCCCCCCCCCTTTTTGAGACAAGGATAAAAATAATAAAATATGTGCAGTCGATTCACATTATCGTCATTATCAACAGGGTAGTGAATTTATCTCAGTGCTGTGTCATGCAGTCTTACTGTAATTTTTGTTTCAATCTAAAATTACCACAAATTTTGCACTTTTTGCTTCAAACTGTTTAACACCAGTTTGTGATATGATGGTTATGTAAAAGTAAAGGTTTCATGTACAACCAGCTTTTAGGTACTCTGAGTGGGTGTTATTCTACCAAAAAACGTTCCCTTCTCATTTTGCTGCCTTTTGGAAGATTCTTTATTCAGACACAACACTGCATAAAAAATTTAGTGTCTCAACAAGAGCTATAAGTTCATGGTTGTGGAAGACAGTGTTTGAAGCTAAGCTGCTATGATGTGATTATGATGCAGTGGCTTGTCAATTTGATGAACTGATGTCTGTGGGAAAAAATGAAAAAAAAAAGTTTAATTTTTTCCCACATTTGATGTGTGTAAAGTTCCACAGAACTGAAATTTCCAATGAGTCAAATTTTCTCATACTGAGTGTATTGACCCAATGGATTTATAATAGCCTAAAGGAAACAATGGTGGTAGGGGATTATCCCAGCGTCTTGTATCTTAAAAAAGACAGTCATCAACCCAAGCGAATGTTTGGTTGGAAGAAAGCAAAATTCTTAACTGCTGCATGATCTTTGGTTATCATCATTAAGTCAAAGGGCAGGCTAGATGGTAGCTAATATTATTTAACATGTACAGAGAATTCTCCAATTACATAATTTGGACTTGCATGTCCCTGAGTATAATTTCATGAACAATGTAATAAGGTTTACAGGTCTGCAAAAAGAAGGGCTCCAGACAGTTTTGGGAGGACTATAAATAAGAAAGGCCTATGGTGGAAAATTGAAATTGTGTGGGGTTAGTAACTACATGTCCTGCCATATCCCTAAAAATAAAATTACTTCAATTGGTCTTCAACAAAAACCCCTGTTTTTTATGTACTTTAGATATGATTCCCATTACCTGGCTATCATATTGTCATTGTGTCACTACAGGCTATAAGCATTTAATTCTGCTGTGCCCTTGTGCCTTGCGGGTGGGGCAGTGAACATCATGCCTGTTTTCCGGCCTGTCATTTGCGGTTTGTATGTAACCTCAAATAGATCACTGCCCTTATTTGCCAGCAACTGTTTTCAAAGTAGGCAGCCAGCTTTAAATAGTAAACTAATTTTAGAGTGAATGATTCAATGAAAATGTTATCATGGAGTTTAGTTGGAAACACACCCTAGAGTCTGCATGCCTACTATTATACCTAGCCTGACAAAGTATGGTATCAACAAGTAACTTGAATGGTACCTATCTGGCAGTGGTCACTAATTTGGCTGAAGTAGGCTACTATACAATTAACAACTCCCTCTTGAAATTCAGACCAAAAACCACAAAATGGAGTTTCACTTATCTAATATTTTTACCACACAGATCCTGACAGGATGAATAAAACCCTACTTAGAAACTTGACAAAACCACAGTTTGCAAACCAACACATTCTGATAACACACAATTTTGAGTCAGTCTGGTTACTTATAAGCCAGTCACTGTACCAATCAATTCAATCAACCTGGATTACAAGGGAATTTCACTCAGTAGACCTATTTATCTAAAAATCTGTGGAGTCCCCCACTGCTGTGGAATTAAATGATGCTACAGTCATCACTACCACCACTTACAATTAGAACATCATAGCATTATAAAGTTTTGTTTTAAGTAGCATGCAGCAAACCAACCTTTCCAATACAACCCATTAAAGAGTTTCAGGGGCCATATTTCTGACAGCATTAAAGGGCACGAGCAGTCACACCAACTTGAAGTAGTGAAGTACAATGTCCTGTTTCATGATTGGCTACTGAGGGTCATGTGACAACAATTTTTCTCTTCAAATGTGAATTCAACTAGAAGTAACTGCTTGTTTAACATTAAATATGCAATATTGAAGTTATAAAATCTGATGAAAGATGCCTTGAGAGAAATTAGCGGAAAATTCTGATATTTCGTTGTTGTTTCAAAATACGTTTGGGGGACTGCTCTTGACCTTTAAACAAGGAAAGTGGAAGCACAGAAGTTTCAGAGTTTTAAAAGAACAATGCAAGTGCAATTTACTATGTTAATCGTGACACAATCACAAAATAATTAATTAATGTGCATAGAATTTTCCTTTTTTGTTTGGAATACAAAAAAAAAACCCAAGAGAACAAAATATCACCAACCTCACTGAGAACCAGAACAAACTAGGGATGGTCAGTTTAAAAAATTGCTTTTGATAGCCTACAACTTTGCACTCATGGTATGAGCACACATCATGAAAACTCTTTGCATAAACTCACTGTACCTATCCTCTCCATGTCGACCGGCACATTAGACCTGAATGCTCTTTCTCCAAATCACCTGATTCCTATAGCCTACCCCTGACCCCTATATTCCTGATTCAAGAACAAGTGAAATTTAACATTAAACAAGTGTTTCACAGATATCACTGGGTGACAGAATATGTTTCAGTCTCCTTGGTTGAGCATTCCACATTTCATCTTCTTTTCAGAGCTTTGGTTGTCTGAAGGCAGATAAATCCCCATTCTCTTGTTTCAGGGATCAAATAAGAAAATTAACTTAATGTACACCTAAAATTTTAGCTCAAAAAAGGGTTATGAAACAATGCACACTTGGCATGCAAGGGCACAATTTTGCATGCACAGAGCAAATGTATGCATTTGAGTATGTTAACCACTCCATTTCGAACACTTGTTTCCCACTTGGCAGATATTACTCCTGCACCTGGTAAGAGCTAGAATGTACTTAAAAAAAGATGTACATGTTTGACATCAAACTATGAAGGTATGGTTCACTTGATTCATTCTGCCTTAAGAAAAAGGAATGCTGGTTACATATTCTGACCCCCAGTTGTCAGTTTGTTCCTTAATGATATTATTCCAACCTAAGCATTTCAAGCCAGTGAGCCACAACTGGAAAAAGGCCATGGTCGGCTCGACTTGAATCCGTGCGTAGGATGGAAAATGAGCCGTAAAACTCCAAATTTTTCTACTTATTGCTGGTGTATTGAAGGATTTGTCGAAAAACTTGAGTTTTCGATTAACTTTTGACAAACAGTTGTGCGAATTCTTATTCAAAATAATTTGCAGTTGGCACAGTGGAGGTTCCACTAGCCCTATGGTCTATGGCATTAGCCTTGCAATCATTACAATGATACAATCATTATCTCGATGTGAGCAAAATAAAATCTAGCAACATAGCGATCGCATGCTTCTTTTCAATTTCTGTTGAGAATGGTTTCTTTACCATAACAAGTCACTGAAGGTTTCTTTACCATAACAAGTCACTGAAGATCGAAGGAAACTAGAAAGTCTAACAAATACTTATGTAAAAAAAGAAAGAACAAAAGAAAAACTTGTGTTTTTAGTCAATATTTTTCTCTTGTGTTAAAAAAACAAACTTGGTTATTCCTCTGCCTGTAGGAGAAGAAAATAGATGTGTGTCGCCATAACCTGTGGCGCTTAATACAGCGTACATAATGAACCACAATAAAGTACTACGTATGCATTCGTAAACTGTGCGTGATGCATATGGTCAGAGAAGATTTTGAAAAAACTGGTTTAATTTAAAAGCCTGTTTTTACAGCCACCAAAACCAGTTTCCAATTTTTTACTAACCATCGAGGCCTTAGCTTACAGAAAAACTGATTCACACAAATTACAAAAATGGAAGGCTCTTGATCATACTTACGAGGATCATGGAATGGCACTAACACAAAATTATATAGAGGCGTATCTGCATTTGATGTTGTTGTTTCTAAAATCCTTGTGGCACCTTCTTGCACCTTCACAAGATCATCGTGCATAGAACCAGTAGTGTCGAATACAAATGTAAGTGATGTAGATCCTGGAGGGTAGTCTGGTTCCTCTGGTGTTAGAGGTCCTTCATCCTCTGGCAATTCATATTCATCCAGTTCAATAAAATCTGTTAGACTTGATGGTGTACTTTGGGGAAAGACTTGAGGAATAAAGAGGGAAAGAATACTTATAGAAAGGAGCAGGTGGAAAGTTCTGAGCCGCGAGGAGCTCCTTCGCCAACTGTACGAAGCCATTTCGGCCTCCAAAATCTGAACTGTCTTTTGAGAATCAACTTGTCCGTACGTCCGCAAGGTACACTTGCAGTGAAACTAATGGCAAAATCCTACCAGTTTAAATGGTTGTTGTGCTGATGTTTAATAACGACGAATAAAACCAAGTAGAATTTTCCAAAAATGAGAGGCAGTTTTCGCTGTTACTCCATATCCAACGAAGGTATTCCAAATTGGATGGTTTCGAAGCCAAAAAAAGGGGTTAACGTTAGGCTTATCTACTGAGAATGAAGAATGCAACAACTGAAGTACTCCACGTAGCCTAGCCTAGCCTAAGGTTAAACCGTATCGACAGTGCTAGCTCCAGGTTGTGTCCACTTTTTAATCTTTATTTTCATACCGTTACTATACGGATGTCAAAACTCGGAAAGAACAAAGATAATCATGAACATATTTTAGTCTGTTCTGCTTCACTCCATTGTTTCGACTGCCTTGTCAAACAAATTGTCAGAGATAAATAAGTAAATCTAAAAGGTTCGAAGTAACAGGTCACAGACTCCCGTGTCACTTGTTCTCCGAAAACTTCAATCTGTTGAATTAATTGGCTAGGCTACACGAATTACGAACGTACCGCGTAACGGGCCGGGTACACATGCATGCACTGTGGAATGGCAATTGTCTGATAAACAGTACACTGTGTGTAGTTTGCACAGTAATGTAATACTATATTATGCTCATTGTTGTGTAGTCCGACCGGTGATGTTTGCACTGTACTTGGTGATACAGCTACTGTACGTACGTGAAGCTGTAGTCGCGTACGTAAAAGTAACGGGTTACGCAAGAAAGTTTGTCCTGCCTACTTAGTGACATCAAAGCCAGACTAGAATTCCATTGGTGCAATTTAGAATATGAATATTTTATTTTTCTATCTGCTGTTTTATTGGTCAAAAAGTTTTGATGAACTTTGATGAAATCGTGTGCAAAAGAGACTCTCAGAACTACATTGCGAGTTAACTGCGTCGACGTTTGAGAACTTGAGAAGTTGGGATAAACATTGTGTAAAATCCTGGAAGTAAGATACGGAGAGTTTAACTGGTAGAATTATACACAACCGCGGTAAAATCCATCCTTGACAGTGTGAACAAGAAAAATAATAGGTACACCGAACTAGTTTACTTGGATATGGAATATGTACAGGAATACACTGGATGGTCGGAAGGGGCATATAGAAATATTTGGTGACGGTAGGCGAAAGATTTCTCAAGGGGCTTCTTTAAGGACTTAAAGGCCCAATTATCTCACCCGAAACGGTACCACTTCTCCTAAACTTCTTACTTAAAGGGCAGGAGCAGTCATCCCAAATTGAAGAAGTGTAGTAGTCTGTCCAGTTTCATGATTGGCTGTTGGGAGTCATGTGACAATGTTTTTTCTCTTCAAATGTGAAATTTATCAGAAATAACTGCTTGGTTTACCTTGAATATGCAATAGTAAAGTCATCAAATGTAATGAAAGATACTTTGAAGAGAAATAAGATGAAAACTGTGTCATTTAGCTTTTTTTTCAAAATAAGTTTGGGGGACTGCTCTTTACCTTTAGGCCCCTCCCACAATTGTCTGAAATTCATCGTAATCCAGACACAATCTCCGTTAATTTCGCTTCAGGATGAGAATAAAAAAGCTCAATGTGTAATGAAAACCCACTCAGTACAGTTCATGCTGTGTAATGTAATCTTTGGTACCCTGCATCGTTTGAATTAGCAGTCAATCAAAAAGCTGAGCCAGTTGAGAATTTCTTTTACCCCCTACAAGAAGTGTAGTTTGGGGTGAGAGGACTGGCCCTTACGGGAGACATCACACAATAATGTAGGTGACTTCATTCTATTATGGTCAGCAGGGGCGCAAATCTCAGAAGGGGAAGCCAGACTGCCTCGTTCCATTTAAAGTTAGAGAGGGAACATGACGCCATGCTGAGTCTCAACACGTTTTATTTACTGCTTTTATTCAAATTGTATTTAGATCTTTTGATCACTAACACAATTTGATTTGGCAAAGCCACGGAGAATGATCGCGGGGGACAATCCACTCTTGGGAAGAGCACAGTGGACTTTTTACACATCGCGATTTCATAGAAGAACGCTCTACGTACACATCCTAAGAAGACTATGGTTTCATGAAACATGAAATATTTTATAGTGCTCATCTTGTTCATTATATCAGCGGCAATTATTCTTAGAAAATTTTAAATCAAAAGCTGAAGCTTCTCCCTCCCCTGTTCTAGATAACACTATTGAGATCTTCAACTCAAATTTGTCATTGGATTCATGCGCACATGTTGTGAGGCGCCAGTTCTGGTATCCAGGACGTCTAATCAGGATTCATGGAGACGGCACCTACCCTTAACAGTGTATGTTAAGGAACTTCTGTGCAGGTGGGAAAATTTGGTAAACCGTTTTTGCTATTGATATAAAAGCTTTGGAAGCGGCATGTAAGAGAGTGGTTTTTCTGGCTTACATCCTGACATTTAACTATACCCATCTGTTTTGATTCAATCTGAGGACCACAGTGCCTGATACTTGATTTTCCCGTTTGTTTCGGTGAAAAAAGTTTGAAATCAAATAAAACAGAGATACATCATTGTGGAAATTCACATGAACCAACTGGCTACTTGCACATCTCCCAAAAGGAAAGCAATGATATTGCAATGATTTGTGCAACCTCATGGCGTTTTCGAATTTTACCGAGTTGCATTTGTTTCTGAATTTCTTGCTAAAGACAAGGTGACTAAAATGTTATGCATTGGTTCTCATCATTTGCCCAAGGGGAATAAATTAATTAAATAATCATCTCATTTGTTTCCATAATCATCACATCAAATCAGTGCGTATACAATAAAGCTTAAATACAAAAACAATGTACATAAATCACTGTTACCAAATGAATCCAGATTTGGTAAGTCAGATGCCACTTATTGGTAGCTCCTTGATCAATATTGAATCTTGAATCATGCACCGCGTTTTTCGTCCAACAGCCTCATGTACTTAGTGTGTGACGATTTACTGGGAAGCAACATGTTTTTGTATTACCATTTCATTGAGAGCAAAAGAAAATCGTCCGTCGATGAAGAGCCTCCCCTAAGACTTTTGCTTTGCGGAATGATATTCCATATAGAAAAACGAAAGACTGACATTTCGAAGATACGTTTTCAATTAAACAATCAATACAGCACGCTACAGCAGTTAACAGACCAAATTGGTCCAATTTGTTGAAAGGGAAGATAACAAGGTAGCAGGGAGGAACATCAAAATTTAGCCTGAATCCAGCCATGGAGTTTTTCCAGCTCCGAGATCCAACATTTGTACTGGTTCCGGCGGTATGTTAGGTTTCCTTTAGTTATGCGCATGTCACTGGCCAAGTTGAATTGCTACATTGATACTTGGCATATGATGTGTTCCTTCAATATACTTCCGAGCATTATAAAGTGACATTTGACACAACTTCTCGGTTTGTGACTCTCAAGTACCCTCCTGTGTGTGTGAACCGGAAGTTAATATCCGTGACGTCACAATTTCTCTTAATCTCTGCTATCTGTGTACATGATTTTTCATTTGACCCGAGCAGCAAACTTATTTATTCAACACTGGAGCCGCTTCCTTCACATACGTTTCGCAGCTGCACCATGTTATTGTTTATTACAATTCATCTAGCCATCTATCGCTCCTTTGACTATAGTGGCGGATTTTCGGCAGACGACCGTCAAACTCTTCCTGAAATTCCATTATTTTGCATTTGGTGCGTGACGACGTTTTAGAGGCTCTGTTTAGTCGATGAAAATAAAGATGTTGATATACAGTTTGAAACATGTGGAACGCGGTGCCTAACTATCCGCCAAGAGGCTGACTAAACTGAATGCTCAAGGGCCCACCAAGAGCAGGTCCATCCGACTTTTTTGTCACATGGGTCCTGCTCCGGATATTAAATTTTAACAGTGTGATGTAGTTTGTTGTAAAAAATGTTTTAATAACTGTATGCAGGTCTATACCCTATATTAGTTCCTGTTTTTTCAATACTACGTTGCTACATGCCAGTCAAAGGTTTTGGTTCGTTCGTTCATCGAGCAAAAGCATGTGATGATATTGTGCATTTGTGTGGCACATAAATTTCTCCGTCTATAGTTCCCACCACAATACGTGATGAAATGTGTTGCAACTAACTTAAGAACTATTTCCCAAGGTATAGACACACTTTCAGCATTACCCCTGTAACTGCTAATACACACATTTATGTGCACTTTCTTCAAGTGAGTTGCTTGTACTTGTCACTATTCTCTAAGGGATTACCGTATGTTATTTACTACGCCGTCTGGTAAATATAAAGTTTATTACGTGTGTTCACTTGGCTAAATGCCTTGAAAGGTTCCACGTGTGTCTTAATTGAATTCCCAGAACTGTTGGGAATAATACCTATAAAATTTAAATGTATCAAGTGACGTCATTTTTCACTTGTCTTAAGAGAGAGTCCACCGGGACCGTCATGCGTGGCGTACGGACGGAATGCAGACGTTATGTGGGTGGTGAGCGACCTTTAATTTGACCTTCATGGTTTTGGCACACTTCTTCTGAAAATAAGACAGTATAACACGGTTCAAATGTACATCTCACAATGACGTATTTTTCCTCTAAATTATTTTAGTTATTTATTTTTTTTTTTTTTTTGCGAATTTTCACACAGAAGTAGAAGATTGGGAAGATTGGATGAGAAGACTATAGGAAAGGGAGATGAACCCCAAATACTTAGCCTGCGTAGCGCCTTTGTGACTGCCTCCGCCTTAGGCTGGTTTTTTGTAGCGATGAGCTGAACGAAAAGACTTCGTCCTCTCCGTGGGTTACCAGTTAGTTTGAATGCCTTCATACCTTTTCGTCCCAGCTACGAATTGTTGAAGAATAAAGGCCTATGAGAATGTAACCAACTTAGCTAAATAAAATTGCATATTAAAGTTACTTCACATACTTTCTGCCATTGTGCTTGGTGCTCAGCCTAAACGATGGAGCAAGGAAAACAAGACAGTGAGCACGACTGGAAAAGGGGCCTTGGCTGGCTCGACTTGAACCAATTGGTTGGAAACAGGGCCGTAAAACTCCATCTAACTTACTAGCTTCATATACCTGGAACTTAAAGTTTTAAGTGACAATTTCACAGGTCTATTCACAACATGTGAAATGTAAATCAATCAAATGAGCTTATCACATGAGCGCACTTCGTGAACGGACTTACATAAGTTGGTTCAATCTTGAAGTAGTCATGAAGAGTCTGGATCCTTCTGCAGATTCTCCATTTCGCTGGCCTATACCTAAGGGGAAGAAAATAAATTATATGGGTCGATTAGGCCAAAACTTAGTCTGCTTTCGCAATGATGATCGGCCCTTACTCCCTTAAAGAGACATTAACATACAACGAAGATTCTTAATTTAGATATTGGATGAGCACTGTACATGTATGACGTGCTGGTATTATTGCAAATTTTGGAAAATCAATATACGTCTCTAAAAAAGGTATAAAGCCGAAAATACACCTCTTCAACTAAAAGACGAAACCTCTACCCCCATCTCTCTCTCTCTCTTTCTCTCTCTCACTCTTCCGATCGTTCCTGTTAATGCCTATCGAGGACCTTGTCAGGGGATCTTGGAGGCGAATACCTGTGCTTTTAGCATGTTTTTCACTTAAACTTTAATACCCCTTAAACAATTTTCGAATTGTAATCCCGTTTATCATTAACTTACACAAAGTGTGGAATCCAAGTCATGCTACACAAGTTGACTGACGAAAGAGATACTTTACATTTTGTTTACGCTGTTTGCTTCCCCGGTTCTTAACCAGCTGGCTGCAGGTCATGTATTTAATGTCATCAAGTTATCCCTTCTGTTAACCAAAAAATAGCCTCTACACATGTTTAACTTCCACATTCCGTACTACTCTGGGTAAGCTGGAAGTGACTTCTTCTTCCACTTCAGTGAAATCATGACGATAATCCGCCAAACTGTGACGTCGTGATGACCATTGATCAAGGAAAATGCCTCCATATGGGAATTACTAACTCTGTGAGACATGGAAAACACATTGTGCGTATTAAACGGAAGAAATTATCATTTGAACTACGTTTCTGTTCTGTCACGTGATTATTCTGTTTTTCATACTTCGGATTAAAATATGCTGTCAATCGCTGCGGTGAGTGAATAATGTCGGTGGCATTTGAAACGATCACGCTCGGTAACCGGTTCGAGATTCATCGATCCGCAAAGTATATGGTGTTGGGCATTTTATCCCAGAGCAATCTTTGCGTTTCCCGTCTGAACTGGCCTTTCAAAAGAAGCTATGACATGACCTAAATAGTTGAGTTGGTTAGCCCCCTGACGAAAAAGACATGTCATTCAAAAACCATACAAGCTTTGAATAGATTATCCCTTGAATCTGTCACAGTTTGTGTTGTGCCTAATGAAATATTAACGTCAGAGGCTATGATGGGAGACATGTAGATACAACAAAACGAAGACTTGAAATGATTTTTCATGAAGGTATCGAACAGGGATTGACATGTTTCTTTTTATTGTTAAACCCGGTTGGTATACCCCTGTCCTAATAGTAATTGAACCCTTTCACACAAAAATGACCCTGAAACAATTGCTTTTGTGTGAAGGTTCTTCGAAAGTAAGGTTGTCACGGAAGACAGCTTTGCTGCAGCCAAGATTATTATTATATCAACATGTTCTCACTGGACTGCTGGAGTAGCCTGGACTTTTAATTGGGAGATGGCCAACTGAAAGGCTTCAAGTTGACTGCTGGTCTGAGGAAGGGTCTAAGGGGAGGGACTTCACCCCCTTCTTTGAGTAATTTTTGGAAAAAATGCAGAATTCCATTGACTGATTTCAAAGGGGGACATTCCCCACACCTGCATTGGCTACTGCGATGCTTTATTCCTTTGTGTCCCCGTAGATTCCGATGTATCGCCATTTCTCTAAGTTTATCTTTCAAGTTTGTCTGTTTATTTCCACCATTATTGCATGCGAGCTAATTTTCGTATTTTGCAGATAAATATGTAAATATAAATTTCAAAAGTGAAATGTGTACGGAAGAGGCTACTAGATCATTAGGAGGGTGATACTAACAAAATAGTTTGATGAAACCTAAAATATTTATCCGTATTTGGAAAACTTCCTCACCACTTAAGTATATACTTTAAATGTAAGTTGTGAGAAAAACGTTAACGTAGTTTATACAGAAATGACAATAGCTGCGATTAATAACTAAATAGGTGTATAGTTTCGCATTATTGTGCCACTACTAACAACAAAAAAGTTCACTATGTTCAATGTATGGAGTAGAAATATTCCTTGTGTCTGTGGTAACCATTTATGCTGGTGGCTGGGATTCCGGTGCAGAACCCGTTATTTTACAATTATGAGTCACTCTTCTACTTCGTAACTGTAACTCAGTGGTTCCTTTTATTAGACTGGACACTGCACATACCATCCCAAAATGGTCACACAAGTACAATTGTATAAGATTTAAGAACAACTGCAAAATAACGGGTCGGACACTGAGATCCCAGCTGCCAATAACACCGTCAAATAATGATTATTTTTTTTTTAACAATTCATAATTTAACAATTCAGGTCACTAAGCTCTAATGATGATTGTGATAAAGTTTTAGGAGAAAAGCAAAATTACCCACCGGAAACGAACAATGCTTCAAAGTGTGTATGACGAGTAAACGTCACATTTCTAACAATTTCCTTGTTCCTTGTAAAACCTTGGTGAAACATAGTGAACAATATATAGAGAATGTTTGGGTAGCACACCCCAGCTATTGTATATGGATGTTCTCATGTTCTTCTTCACAAAGAGTCTCTAAATGAATTAAGCACCTTTTCAATATGTTATCTAAAGAGGTAGGTTGATTTGTAACTGTAACATGAATAAAGACTTGTACTAGTGGTAACCGTGGCGAAAAATGAGCTTTGCAGAGATAATGTAAATTTGCAAGAGAGCCGATTCACCGAAGACACTCGCATAAGACATTAAATTAAAATTGCAGAAAGTTTTCTCTTGTTTTTGACACACAAAAGTGGAGAGTGTTTCGTTGATTTTTCCTTTTGACTGTCATTTTGAATTTGAAAAAAATTACCCTCTGACCATTTTGGTCGCTTACTTTCTCATCACTGAACGAGCTTAATGGCGGAAGACTTCAAGAGACCGCAGGGGAGAAACCATGGTTGCATGGTTGCTAGTTTGGCCATTTTTACCCACTCCAAAAAGAGAACTTGGCTCATTTTGGAAATGCTTGGCGGGTAGACTTTTGGTTGAGACGCCAGACTGGGATTTGGCGTTATCTGGCGTTTTTTAAGTAGTCTATTATATATATAGCAACAGTTTCTCCGCCTTTTTTTAAATTCGACAAATAGCAATTGTCATTACGCTCTCAAAGCATAATTTGGGCCAGATATGCACTTATACAAGCATTTATTGTGCATCATCCTGTCTGTAAAAATAAAACGAAAAATACAATTAAATAAGTGTGTACACAAGAATTCTCATTCCCTTCTGAATAAAATATTTGTTGATTCTGACATGTGGAACCATTTGCCGAGGGATTTTTAGAATTTGACGTTTTTCAGTCCTTTTTCGCCAGATTTGGCGGTTTATGTCTGAGAAAAGCCTGGAAACCATGCAAGTAATAACACTATTCCATAGAGAGTATGGGAAACACCATATTTACGCACTGTTTTATTGACCTAAGTTACTGTATGGGCTTACATAAGATGTTAACCCAACCATCGCCATAACAGGTAGAGTTACAAGTACGCCCTTCTGCACTTAGGCTCAATCTGTCATGTTTTGACGCCATACATGCCGCATATCGGCTGTCAGTTGTATTTTACGGATGACTGGACTTAAACACCAAAAAGTAGATGAGTTTCGATGATGTTGTTCATCGCATAAACAAGCAAAGCATTCAGTTGTATAGCAGCGTTTTGTAGCAGAAATGAACGCAGGATTGACCATGGCAAGTACGATGAACTTCCAAGCAAATCGTTTGTGAACTTGAAGTACGAAGGGTTGTGTAAAGTGGGCACTAACCTCATATTCCTTTAGTTTTTCTTTCTAATTGAATGACATTTTGTCCTTAGAATTTGATACGGTACTGGTGGAATGTATGAGCTAATGTCCATGTAGATGTGTGTAGGGCGTAGCAAACAAAATTGAAGTTCATCACACGGGCGGAATGCCAATATTATTAGGAATTGTCTAATCAGGTGCGTTCGATTTAACGACTCGAGCCAGCTGAAGAAACTGAGCCAGCGATCGATCTTTCGGAAACTTCATCAAAACGTCACAACCTGAGCCGGCGAAAACGACCAGTCCTTCGAGGTGGTCTAGTTGAGCCGTGAGAAGTATTTTACGTCAGATGTCGTCCAGTCAAGAAATTGGTTGAGCCAGTTGAGCCGGCTCTAGCCACTAAATCGAACAGACCTAATGTGCCACGATGACATCAAACATTTCCCATAATTCATTTTGTCTTGAGAAAAAAATCTTATTTTTGTAAAATTAGTGTATTTTTCAAACGTTTTACGTTAGTGATGTTGAAATGCGGTTCCCTCAACTCCTAAAACAAACATTTTCTGCGTTCTTTAAAGTTATTAAATATTAATTTTAGCCCCTGGTTAGTACCAACACTTTATAATATGAACAAGAATGTACGCTAAATTTAAAGGTTGGCCAGACGAGGAAATTAAATCAATACTAGGCTTTTCCAATGGAACAAAACTGAAAAAAAAAAACATCGTATAACTCAGTATTCAGTCGGTCAGCGCATGTCAGCCCCCTCCACCACTGCACCCCTAGTTACGGTCTTATGCAGCCTCCTTTTAGTCGAATATATTTTGGTTTTAGGGCACCGAACCCACACCGATACCGTTGGGCGGTTGCAAAGATATGCGTATGGATTAGTGGGAGTCTTGGAGAAGACTGGGACAGAGGCGGCGACGTTCATCGATCTTTTAAGGTCAATAGACTCATAGTCCTTTTACTCCCTCAGGATGATGGAAACGCTACTGGAGGCTTTATGTAAGACTCTCCTGCTTAACTCAGTCACAATTTAGTTTTATCAATTGCTGCTGTGTATAAATGATGAATTTTCTATTGTGAGAAATTCTGAACGATGTCTGACCATAGTTGTTAAGTACGAAGCATGAATCACGCCATAATCTGACGGTGGAATGACTGATAACTTCCTCATAGTTTACCTCCTAGGCCATTTGTCCATTTAACATTCACTATACTCCCAGTATATGTTCCTTGAATTGGCAGTTTACTCCGCGGATGCGGCGACGCCGACGCCAACGCCGGAGGAGCAAGTAGTTCATCAAAATACAATGATACTATGCGTGGAAAGTAACGCGCACTTTTTCGATGTCTGAAAGTTGCGCAAGGAAACGATGGCGAAGAGGAAATACGAGATTCATGATTTTGCCGACGGTACGGTAGTCGGCTGTGACCTTACTCTGTACTTTGATTTCAATTGCTATTTTTCCGATCACGCAAGTGTCAACTTTTAGGTTGTCCACACTTCCGAGTTTATACCGTTTTCAGTTGCCATGCCTGGTACCTTCTGAAGCAGAGCCCGCTCATGGTTAACAATTCTTTCCCTTTACATAATCCAACCTAACGCTTCTCACAGTCACTACACACTGTGAAATTCTACAGCGGTTACGCAGGCTTTTTGCTTGCTTCTCTATCATCCTCTACGTGTTAAAGCTGCCTCAGTGTTAACTCCGAGGTAGTACTTCCATGGTTAAATAAGCATACCCCTTGCCTCGTCTCTGTTGGAAGCAGTAATTACAGTTACAGTAATATTTTCTTTCTTATTTGTTACTTCTCCTATCTACTTATTACTGTCTACATATGCTGGGTACACAAGAGACAGTGTGCTTTTGTTCAGCTCTCTTGGTATCACATCAGTCGACTTCTAAAGAGATTGCGGTTTCCTCTTTTCTAGAGTTTCCTTTTCTACTATCGAAAGGTTTCAAGCTGTGTTTTGTGTCCAGTCAACCTGCTCAAACTGTCATGGAAAACTTCCGAGCTGTTGTCAACATATCACTTCCCTCCCTTTTACGTGACCACAATCCACTTATCAGTACTCACTGCAGGGTTTAATGCGTCTTCGAATTGAGTCCGACCATTGTGTAACTTGGAGAGACTGAAATGCGATTCTTCTGGAGCTCCTGTGTGCACTATTGCAGGGTTATGTTAGGCCGTTGCCCGAAGTCCCCTAAACTGTCTTTGAACCTCACCAGAGCACCCACTGCCGTTGTACGTGATGCTCCGCATAAGCAATGCAATAGCGAAAACAAGCCAGTGAGCCAGTGAGCCACAAGTGGGAAAAAGGCCGTGGCCGGCTCGTCTTGAACCAATAGGCCGTTGAAAACTGTCCCGTAAAAATCTAACTAACTAACCTACCATAGCCATGCCGGAGAGCATTTTTCCCTCACTACAGTCAGCTACAGCCTACTCAATGGTACATGGCCGATGGATCGGAATGTCACAAAGTCCATGGAATATATTGTGAAAGGTGCAATAGGTGAGAGCACTTTAGCCCTATTCAGCATCATAAGGATCATTCCCTCGAAAAAAAGGTGGGAAAAATAACAGACACTGGTCAAGTATAAAGAAATAAGGTAAAACTTGTTAAAAATTGCTGGATTTATGAGTGAATTATGCGATAAAGAACCGTACCCCATTTCTGAGTAACCCCCACTTGGCTGATCAATTATGGAAAAAATACCCAATTTCAGTATTTTCACATACGTGACTAGCGACTGGTGAAAATTCCACCCATCTGTTCTTGGATTGTAAGAATCCGACGTGTGGGTGTGGGTGGTGGGGCGGGGGATTGGGTCCGGCTTTGTTTTTTTCACGACAGCCTATCGTATTTTATTTTTTATCGCTTCACGACTCTTAGTTTATTTCCCACATTTAAATCAGTTTGATACTGTGCCACCCGATTAAGGGTTATCACCCGAAACGTTGCGGAGCTTTGTCCTAAATTTTAGCACTCTTTAATTACCCATGTTCCTATACACCTTCGCAGCCTGTGGGCTTAATTTCTTCTCTCCCCACTTATGCCCGTCACTTGTTTTGTCGCTATTCCGTCCGTGATCAATTTCATAGACAATGACTTTGACTGAGTGCAGATCCTATGATTCTGAGTGGAGGGTGAAGTCGCCGAATTATTGTCAATTATGGAGTAAAATGGTAAACTTGAATGTATGTCGCCCCTTCTTTCAAAATCATTGCACTTTGGGAGGCAATGAACACCTGGCCTATACGATCGGTAGCAACAAAGGGAGCAGCCAAGGCCATGCCACGGACAACTGTCCGACGAAAACGTGACACTTTCTTCACCGGAATAAAACTATTTTAAATGAAGGCCATAACTATGGATGAAAAGTGCAGAAAACGGATGTCATGCTACGAACATACACCGCACCTTTCCGTCAAATCACTTAGGAAACTGAGATTATTGTGTTGTTTTCAAAATGCTCACAGACACTTTTGCGATAAATAGAGATGAAGGCTAATTTTAACAAATTTGTGTGTGGTTCATAGGAATTCATCGCGCCCAACAGACCATGCACAATCAGCAGGCAGTACGGTACACATGCGGGACCTTTGCTTCAATCCTTTCACCGCTTCGTCGAATAAGAACTGGACCCCCATAATGTTCAATTGCACTAATTGTTTCAGGTCTCGACCGGGAAGAAGTATGTTCATACAATGGCGGCGCTACGGGGCAAGAAGGGTTACTTGCCCCCAGATGTTTACCTTACACCCCCCACTTGCCACCCTAAACTTAGGAGGAGGTGAGTTAAGTGTTGGGTTAACCGAGAAAAATAAATAATATACCTCCCCATATGCTAATACACCACAGTTTCCGGGGCTTTACCACCTGAAACGAGCCTTTTGGGCTCGGCTTCACGATACGCCAAAAAATTTTTGCCCCCAACATTGCCCTTCGCCCTTAGTGCCCCTCCACAAGTTTTGACATTTTTGGCTCTGCAACTGTGTTCATAATATTTAATCAACTACCTTGATTTCAAAACAAAAAAAAAGGATCACGACCCCAAACTGGGGTCGCGTGGCATTGTAACGGGTTTGCTATTTCACCCTGTGCGTCTAATATAAGACATGGTGGCTGGAAACAAACGATATGTTGTTTGGGCACGATTTGTTTCATTCATTTTTGGATAACTTGAGCTCATACTGAAGTTACATGCGAATGGCAACATATTGTACCAATGTGCATCTAGCAAAGTTTTTTATAAACGACATACAGCCCTCCACCAGGACGGCGATCACTACATTCGTTAAACGTTCACCCCTCCTGCAGAATTCAGGATGAATAAGCCCCTTTGTTGGGTAGCTGAAGAAATTCCAAATCATGTAATTTGGGTCGCTGGAAAATATCATTGAAAATAACTTTTCATACATATCTAATGGGGCATTCTTTTTCTGTTTTGGGGGGTGGGGTGGGGTTAAAAGCAAAGTGTAGTTTTTATAGGAAAACGCATGTAGGGAACTGGACACTGGATCATTAAACTTGTTGGCCAACACGTTGCCACCTTTTCTTTATAAACATTTTTTTGTAAATTACGACCTTGGACTGATACTGAGCAATTCATCACAACCGAATCACAAACCGGTCGATTCGCATGGTTTGGTTTATTCCATCAAATAGCGTCTTTATTACTCATCAAGCTCGCAAAAAAACTTTCCGTCATAATAAACACATGATACGGCCTGATGAAGATATGTATGTCTGACGTACACAGCTGAGACAGTTGACTCACTTTCAACCTTCATAGCAGGTCTCGAGTATTTGTTTCTCTTTTGAAGCACATACTCTAACAAGTGCGGCTAACGTATGTGAAGGAGTAATACACGTTCGCTAAGTAGGCACACCAACATCTTGACGGGCATCTCTGTCAGCTTGTAGGAAACATCGGAACTAATAAACTGAATCATCATTTTTCAAGTTAAGAGGTCAATAATCAAATAGTATACAGATTACAAAAACAAAATGAGACGAAATAAAAATGACAGCTTTACATAAAATTTAACTGACGTAAAATGAGACGTAGTATAGTACGTGACAGGGGTCGCAATGTTTATGTCACAATTATATCAACCGGCAAGGACTCCCTGCTTCAACATCTTCGTTTGACAAGAAACTTTCACCTAGAACCCTTTGGCCATTGTGATTTGTGGATGATAAACGTGAAACAAAAATCAAAATGTGCAACTCATCCAACTGTGAAAGAGAATTTTATTCAATATAAATCCATAACCTTTCCGTGATAAGAAAAACGAAGAAAAATCACGGAAATCGTGAGTTCAGCACGGAATTCACATTACTCATAAAAACTGGATCTCATAATCCTTGTTCTGAGATCATTATGAAGTTTGAAGAATGCAATTTATAATTTACCTCATACACAGTGCAGATTTATGCAGTTTACTAGTATACATACGTGACTATAGTAAACATAACCCCGAATGTTAATTATCAGGTTCAATGATGTTGTAAATAAATATTTGTGGCACCTGTTTAAAGGGCCAAATCTCTCACCCCAAACTACAATTTTGGTACGGGTGAACCGAAATTTCTATTGGCTCAGCTCTTTGATTGACAGCTAATTCAAAAAATGCAGAGTACCAAAGCTTATATTACACAGCATGAACGGTACTGAGAGTGTTTTGATTTTATTTTTGCTATACTCACCTTGAAGCAATAAACTGAGATTGTATCTGGACTGCTGGGTGAGGATGAATTTTAGAAAACTGTGGGAGGGGCTTAAATAAGAAGGTTAGGAGAATTGGTACTGTTTGGGGTGAGAGAATTGGGGATAATGGAAAGCATAAACAATACACAGTGTTACAAAACATGCATTAAAGATATCGTAGTTGGTTCTAGAAAATAAAAGCATACACGATGTTCAAAGAATACGGAAGACAAAATTGTGTTGAACGAACTTTACAATATGAAAGTCAATTTAGTAGTATGAGGATGTCGCCAGGCTCTCTTGGGTGGAAACTGGGCCGTAAATCGAAGTCAGGAGACACAATGAGACTCTAGTCAGTGGCGCGCTAGTTCCTGCATGTAAAGCATTGTGGTGAGATAGAACTTCATTTTACGAACTAACCAACCTTAGGAAGCAGGACTGATTCTGGAGGAATTATGGTTTCCGTCAAAACGGCTGTACTCCAGAGTCAGGGGGGATTCGGAAAAAGTAAATTTGGAAGGCAGAACGATATTTAAAGTGTACCTCAAGTCAAAAAATTGAAAAATATATATTAATTAAAGCAGCATGAAAAATGAATTCTAAACGCCCAACAACCATCTTCATATCACATTCTTGAGCCGAGATATAAAATATTGAAGTTCATTTGCTCAAATTAAAATGGTACATTGTGCAATAATTTGTGTTGTCATTGTTGTACAACTCAAATTACAATTTTTGTATTTCTTTGTTTTACTGAAAGTTACGGTACTGCACCTTGTAGCACGGTGTGATTAGCACTTATGGGTGATGTAATTAATTAAGCAACATGCTGTACAAGCATTCAAGGTCACAAAAGCTTTTTTCATTTTAAAGGGACACAAAGCAGGTGATGTGAGTTGTACAACAAGAAAGTCACAAATTATTGCGCAATATTATGGACTACTTTGTTTTTTTAGTGAATAAATTTCAACATTTTATATCTCGGCAAGAATATCCTTTGAAGATAGGAGTTGGACCGTTAGGATTCATTTTCATGCTGTTTAATATATATTTTTAATTTATTAGACTTAAGGTACGTTTCTTTAATATATAGTTCCTTCGGGTCTTAAAGGCCCAATTCTCTCACCCCAAGTAGTACCAATTACTTATACCCCTCCCACAATTTTCTGACATTCACCCTCGTCCAGACGTAATCTCAGTTTAAGTTACTTCAGGGTGAGTAGTATAGAAAAGCTCGATGTGTACAATCAAAACTCTCTCAGTACAGTTCGTGCTGTATAATACTGTCATATAAGCTTTGGTACTCTGCATTAAAAGTTTGAATCTGCAGTCAATTAAAAAGCTGAACCAATTGAGAGTAACTGTTACCCCCTAAAAGAAGTGTAGTATGGGGTTAAATGATTGGCCCCTTAAATAAAGCGTGACATGTCAACAAAAGACCAGGCTGACTTTCCGTGGTAGTAAAGGACTAAACTCTCTAAAGGAACCTAATCATTCCTAATTTTGTCAGTATCCTTAACGGTTCTCAAAATATACCGTATCTCTTCAGAAGTTGAAATTTTTCTGAGGCAACTTGTTGCTTATGCTTTCTAAATAATGATCTGGAGTGTTGCACAGGGTTAACATTTATCTTTTGTTAACCCTATATTGTTTCTTAATAACTCATCAGATAGTTTATGGTTTGGTAATTGATAATGACTATTTTCAAGTACACAATATAAACTTTCAAAGTAAAGCCCTCAGGAAATTTTAACGTTACAATTGTCCTTGAAATGAAGATTACAAAAACAAAGGATAACATTAGCCATATATGGCATGTCCCTCCTAACTGCCTAAGATATCACAAGATTTGCTTACTGGGCTATGTTTATGTATGCGTGATTAAGCTCAAATCAGAAATCACCCTGTAAATGGTCAAATTCGTGACGGATTTGATACGTACTACGACTATTTTCTGGGTTTTTAATGCTTTTCAAATCAAATACCGGTACCCAACTTTGTCATTTTCGTGCTACACGACATGTAAGCCAAAAAAGGATATCGAAAATGAAAACGGCAGCATACCCACATTAATACCTTGGTTTTCTCCACACCACACGCTACCTTCTTTTTTTCTTTTGTGCATAGAAGTACGACGAATGTACTTCCATGGCTTGTGAGACTCTTCTCAGTGGGTGCAGAGCTCATAAGTTCAATAGGTCTTGGAGATGTTTTAGTCTATTACCCTTGAGTCTTTTCGGCGGAGGCCCTTTGGACCCAGATGACCTTTCTCATTTATGGGGAGTACCCTTAGGAATTTCAATTTCTGTGAAAAAAAAATTATTTCAAGATTTTTCGGGGAAACAAGTGATTAAAACGAAGTTCTAGTTAATGAACTGATGAAAGGAAGCGCGTTTGTCTGTGTTGATATGCAATGGTTACACATGAAGATCCTTACTGCATTTTACTTGGTTTTTAAGTCGTCTCGGTAAATTTATGCTTAATGAGGTCTTTAATGAAAGACGGAGGTCTTTACAGAGGTGAATCCGGTTGTGGGTCACACCGTGAATATTAAGGAAAAATTAAAATTGTGAATTTCACCGGTGTTTGGTCTCGGATCGACGAATATATCCTGTTTTCTTACTGCCAATATTGGATTGGAACCGCAACGCTTTGCAATGGAAAGGGCAAGAACAGCCGTCCCAAATTATTTTGAAGCAAGAACTAATTCTAAGAATTTCCTCTTCATTGTCTTCAAGGTATCTTTCATAATATTTTACGACTTCAATATAGAATATTTAAGATAAACCAAGCAGTTAATACTACTAAATCTCAAATTTGAGGAGAAAAAGTATTGTCACATGACTCCCAAGAGCCAATCATGAAGCAGGGCAGTCTACTACACTACTTCAAGTTTCTGCCATTTATTTTATTTTTTCACCTCCTCTTTCTCAAATGGGGATGGGGTCAGGCAGGAATATGCATCAAATCTTCATTCCCCCACATCTCGAACTGAACTTGCATGGTACTCATCTAAACTAATCTAACCTAAACAATTAAAGGAAATGTAATTACGTTGTGATTGCGGCCTGTTGTGTAGTGCATGTCACATGGAATTTCAAGATATTTAAATGCTCCAACCAAATGAATTCATATGGAGGCTTAAATATGCCGGAACAGTTTCCCCTACCACCGGACGCTCGGGGTAAAGCCCGACCAACGTCTTCACCAGGAGTGATGCATGACAAACTCACGGCCTTTCTTTTCTTTGGGGTGGGGCCGAGCCAGCCCGAATGTGTTCAAAAAAGTATTAACAACTTCCTTACATAGTGACATCATGGAAGTACTACCTCGGAGGTAGTACCACAACACTTTTAGACTTAAGGTATAGAGTTTAATAACTGTCTTTACACAGTTTTTCTCATTATTTTGTCACGATTCCCGTTTTCTGTGACATTGCAATCCATAGAACATTTATACGAATCTCTGTATAGGACATAGTAGGAAAAAATTATTACGAACGTACACAATAATTATTTCGTACCTACATACGTGGTATTACAATAGACGTATTTGTGATAAAAAATTTTGTTACCATCTCCTACTTAGCGCCTCTTACATTTCATAAAGGGAGATGAGAAATTCTAAAAGTAGTAGCCTATGTTCTTTCGCAAAGCACACAATTTAGTCCTTAGTGCTAATTTTTACTGAATGGGGTGAAAACAAAAAGCTTCTCCCGAAAGGTCTCTTGGAGTGAATTTCACTCTTCTTTGGGTGACTTTCTACTCTTTTGGAGTGAACTTTATGACTTTCACTCTTCTAACGAGTAAAATTTTACTCTTTTTTAAAGAGTGTATGGTGTAAACAGGCAGCAAGAACCATCTCGAAATGTCTCAACAGAATTAACTAACAGTACGATGGGCGTAGCTACAGGGAGATGGCTCCTGGGAGGATGGGGGTCCAAAAATTTTCATAGGCCTC
Organism: Holothuria scabra; assembly: GCA_037179385.1. Lineage (NCBI taxonomy): Eukaryota > Metazoa > Echinodermata > Holothuroidea > Aspidochirotida > Holothuriidae > Holothuria > Holothuria scabra. The sequence continues at coordinate 23,603,422 of CM074185.1, read as the reverse complement.
CAAATTCACACAGGTTTAATTTACCGGTAACTTTATTTTTCAAACTGACTTGATGAGATTTGTCTGTTTTTGAAAGGCATCTCACGTCAAAACTCGGGAGGCTTTTATGCCAACGTTTCTCTGAGCGCTAAAACAGCAATGAAAACTGATGGTTTTGCTCCGCCAAAAAAAAAAATCACACGTGTACTCTTATTAGCAAGACAGAAAACATCCATGAAATTGTACCTTATCAACGATTTCATTCAAAATTTGTTCTATTGTTATTCACTTTTAAACCTTGACAGTAGACAATGTCTGAATGTGTGTAACATAATAACATTAAATTGAAAACGAAGGAATTGACCACAACCTTTTTGTATACGGTGCATTCAAGCGACATGAAAAAGTACGACAACTGTTTCAACTTCAACTCACTTGTCGCCGCGCAATATTTTATATGACCAATGGTGAGACAGAATTGATCATGTGATCAATCATTTATTGGGTATAGCTAAGGTGTGGAAGAAATGTCGTCTGAAGCGTAGGAGAGCTTAAAGGTATTTTCCGGAAAGAAAATTAATTTCATTCATTCATTCATTCATTCATTCATTCATTCATTCATTCATTCATTCATTCATTCATTCATTCATTCATTCATTCATTCATTCATTCATTCAAATTTCACGGACAATCAAGACATGAAATCATAAAGAAAAAGAAACGGAAACTGACACAATGTGCCGATACATAACTTTCTGTGGCTTTGTTGAAAATTGAGAAAAGTGGAGGCATTTTGACAAAAATAACCAACCTTTACGGTGAGATATTTTGAATTATAGAAACTGGTATTGGGACAGGGTTTGGAAACATAGTCTGAAATATTTTTGCCTGTCTTGAAAGACTTTTAGTAAAAAGCCACTGGAATATGCCTTTAAATGTGGGCCACGATTTTTTGCCTTTTTTCTGTCGACGGGTAAATAGAGGATTTTGAAACACACGCAATTTAAAAATCCTACTAAGACAAAATGTTTGCATTAAACTTGCAAAACGCAGCAGAGTTCCGGTGTGAATTTAACTCACGGTAAGACCTTTCTATCTCTTCATTTTGTATCGCGTGCAATATGAAAGGATTAAAATTTATCTTGTCTTTTCGCGTCGCACAGAGTGTATTGTAAAAATGTCTCTCAATTGAAGTTTCGGTAGGATGCAACGTTAGGTTTGAGCACTGTTGTCACCGGAGTCCTCTCTTACACTTTCTACAATGATCATTTAGAGGGCAAGAGAAATCAAACCAACTGAAGCTGTGTAGGAGACTGTCCTATTTCATGATTGGCTTTTGAGAGTCATGTGACAACAATTTTCTCTTTAAATGTGAAATTTACTAGAAATAATTGCTTGTTTTACATTGAATATACGAAATATTGAAGTTATGAAATATGATGAAAGACACTTGGGAAGAGAAATAAGAGGGAAATTGTGATATTTAGCTTTAAAATAAGTTTGAAGAACTGCTCTTGACCTTTAAGTTCGTTTCTAGTCAATGACACCAGTTTAAAGCAAAACAGATGAAGCGTACCATGCAAAACGAACTGCATGTTTTCTGTCTGTGTGACCCAGATTCTTACGCACAACTGACATTTTATTTCTTTCGAAATACGTCGGGATATTTATGTAAATTTCACCAAATTGATCGAACTTCCTACATCCCCCTCACAGAGACGTGATTTTCGTGAGGTCAACTGTCTGCTATCGAAATTACAGACCGCCGACCGTTTCGTGTCTTTAAACTTGGGTGACAGACATTTGCCCGAGGACCAATATTTGCTTACGCAGCTTAGCAAAAGATTTTATTTCTTGAATTTTACAGTTAGTTAAAAGACACATGGGACCATTTTGGCAAATTTGAAGTAAATACATCCGGCCATGATTGGGATGGAACTCGGTAATGACGTCACTGAAGACAGGAAGATTACTTTCAGGTAGAGTTGTACTGACTTTTCATTTTAAAAAAGGAAAATGATAACAACTTACTTCTCGATCAGTTTGTAGAATACCACCCGGTGCGTGAAAATACTAAAACGGCCACACAAATACCGTCTGAGTAGACCACATCAAAAGACTGAAAGAGGGAAAGCCTCTGACTGCAACGTACCTTGTAACAAGCACGTTTTATCATTTTCATCATGTGTAAAATAATACCTGAACAATTTTTCAGCAGATTCCGTGTGGAGTCAGTATATAGCCTGCGTAGCGACTCTGTTGCTGTCGCTCCCTTACACTGTTGGTTTTTCGTAGCGATGTGCTGAACGAAAAGGCTTCGTCCGCTCCGCGGGCTAGTCAGTATAGCACTGGGCACCCACTCAGTCTTGTTCAATTTATTTAACTAGGAATTGTCGAAGAACTGGTTGTAAACCATATTCAGAATTGAATTATGAAATGATCATGGATTAATATTGAATATACTTTCCTGACGAGTTTCTGCTAATACCACCTGACAACTGTACGTGTTTCTTTGACAAGTTTTTTTCTCGGCTTCTATAAGTACTACTTGAAAGGCAATAGCAGTCACCAACTTTTTCATGATTGGCTCTTGAGAGTCATGTGACAGTGTTTTCTCCTCAAATGTAAAATTTACTAGAAGTTACTGCTTGGTTTGCCTTGAATATACAATTTTGAAGTCCTGAAATATTTAAAAGAAAATACTTTGAAGTGAAATAAGAAAATGGTGAGATTTTACTTTTGCTTCAAGAAAGTTTGGGGCGACTGCTCTTGACATTTAATCTGCTTTGACATGAGATCAGTGGCATGTGCAGGATTTCGAAAGGAGGGTGGGGGGCAACCTGTGATTCCCCCGACTGGAATGGATTTTGATGACCGTTTTTTTTTCTGCAGTTAAGTCCTTCTCACGTCGGCATACTTGTGCTGGTGTGTGATTAAGGTTTGAATGCTCAGTGTGTCTCTTCAAACTTTTCCTCTTCCTCGAACTCTGAAATCCACCCAACTGAGTGATTTTCCCCCGACTGACTTCGGAGGTGGGAGGCCTGTGCCCCCCCCCCCTTTAAACACGCTACTGCATGAAATGAAAGTATCAATACTTTTAACGCCAAAGGTTTAGGCTCCTTAAAGTGCGAAAAGAACCTGTGAAAATCAGATTGACCTTAATTAACTTGTGAAACAAATACAAAAATAGTTTTGGTCTTTTCAGGTACAAAACAATACTATTTTCGTAGCAATAGCTTCATAGTTGCCCATGTTGAAAATGATATTGGCCGCTGCGAGTACACCCCATATTAAATCTTAACAACTTGGCTATTTTGATGTCGTTACATAATTTTTCACTGGTACTGGGTAACTTTATTGAAGAACTTGTACGTATTTATTCACTGCCTAAAGCGAATTGATTCACTGCTTTACCGACTACAACCTACATGGTCAAGTGGTTAGGACATCAGGCTTGCAGTCGAGAGGTTGGGAGTTTGAGTCCTGGCCGGGTCATACCGAAGACTATTAAAACGAAACCATTGTCATTGTGCTTGGTGCTCAGCATGAGCAATTGAGAAGCGAAAACAAGCCAATGAGCTAAACTGGAAAAAAGGTTCGACTTGAACCAATTGGTTGGAAACTGAACCGTAAAACACTGACTGACTGACTGACCGACTGACTGACTGACTGACTGACTGACTGACTGACTGACTGACTGACTGACTGACTGACTGACTGACTACATATGTACTTGACAGGAGTTAAGTAAGTTTAAGGAAATGCACGAACATACAGTTATTTTTGCCAGGTCAGAGCATTGGCGGGAGCCGGGAGGGGGGCTCGGGGGTCGAGGGGCTCAGTCCCCAATGAAAAAGTGGTGGCTATAGGTTTGTTTAGACCCCAGTATTTGCAAATGCGGCACCCTGGAATTGTCGTTACCGGCTGCCTGGGGTTTTGTTAAGTAAATTTTTTTCGTGTATACGCTTCGTGCCAACTGATGGTTTCGCTCCTCTTTGATAATCTTATAAACACTCAGCCTCAGTATTTTTTCATTCCGCCGCGACTGGGACAGTTCTGCACAAAACATAAATATTCACTTTCGGGAAACCAAAAATGACAGCTAATTGGTTAAATTCACTAAGTTATTGGTGAACATGACCATGATTTCCAAGTGAATAATTAGTCGGGTTGTGTAGGTACTATATTAACAAGGAGTTGAGGAAACTTCACCAGACGTATTTTGCACTCTTAAATAAAATAAAAAAGAGTGAACTTCATCCCTCTCTAATAGAGTGAAAAGTGTAAACTCACTCCATTAGAGTGTTAATTCATTCCCAGAAGAGTGTGAAATCCACTCCAAGAAGAGTGAAAATCACTACACGAAGGAGGGAAATTCACTCTTTCACCTGTCCACGAGTCCGGCTGCAATGATCACTCTTTTTAAGCGTGATCACTGTAGGCACTCCACAAAGAATAAAACTTCACTCATTTGAAGGGAATTTCACTCTTTGAGTGAATTATCACTATAATTGAGTGAATTCACACTTTTCACTCCCTCAAAGAGTGACAAAGTTTATTCTTTTGATTTTAGAGTAATAATGTGCGGTCGGGTGGAGTTTACCGGAGTGTAGAATATCCTCGAAGACTTTTTAGAGGTTTGATTTTGTTATACAATAAAAACCATCATTTTCGGCCAAAACAAGCTCTGAAGAGGAAAAGGGGTATACTGATAATTTAGTGGGAAGTCCCTATGGAATGAACTCTCATATAAAAAATTACGTTTAATCGCGCAATCGGTAAGAAGCCCGGTAGTCCTGCAATTTGGTTATATGTACTGAGATCTCCCTATCAGGATCTTTATCTTTGATCAACATTCATGTAAGGATTTGCATCCATAAAAATGATTTGAGTATGGGTAGGGCAGGAATGATTTAACCAGCTTTGATTTATTCATTGCATGTTGAACGCTTGGATAACATATCGTTTTATATGATCGACTGCAACGTATATCGACTTGTAATTCGATAACTTTTTAGTGGTTGGGATTTTCTAACTCGATGCAAATCTTGAAATCAATCTCAAGGTATTAGTTGACACCTAGTCGTTGTAAGTTTAAACAGGGGCCGCAACAGAAATAAAACAGAAAGTCAGAACTCAATCTGTTGCAGCTCTCTGGTGCAAATAAATTCAGCGCCGGCATAGCCCGCGGACCGAACGAAGTCTTTTCGTTCAACTCATCGCTACGAAAAACCAACTCTGAGGGGCGGCAGCGTAAGGGGGCCGCAGCCAAAGAGGCGCTACGCAGGCTAGCGCCGGCACTGTCCAAGATTACGGAGATGCAAAAGAGCTTCCAACCGAAATTTAGACCAAAAGTTCGCATACAACGGAACACAGTTGTAGTGAGAGTTTTTCAAATGTTAGGCTTTACCAGTGGTTTCTCTTACAAGCAAATAAGAGAAAGTGTATTCCAAGGAGGAATGATTACAACGGTTGATCTCCCTTTGAAGTATTCATTCACGTTACTTTGCTTCAAAGACGATTAGGAGTTCAAAAGAGTTGCGGAAAGGTGTCCAAAGCTGACAAACATAAGTAGTTTTACATCCAAGAAAGGATAGGACGTGTGGTTTCTGGATTCAAGAACTGAAGATTTGAATTAAATCTGTTGATTCTTGCCACTTGGGTGATAAGTGTCTTGCCTTTCATCCTTTGGAGATTTCTTTCAAGAGAACCGGTTTTCACATGTTAGTTATAATTTCTTGAAAAGAACAACTTTAAATTTATTTGACAAGGGATGGGGGTCATGGGTGTATAGGTGGCACAAACGCTGCCGGGTTGTTACCAGCCTTTACGTCCTTTACATGGAAAGACTGGAGAGGGATTATGAAACCTTGATGAGGGATAATGCGTTTATAATGGAGAGTAAACATATATACATATATAGTAAGCACCTTACATCATAGGTGGGCCCAAGGAGAAAAGAGTCGACGAATTATACCCTTAAAAGGGTTGAACTGGAATCACCGCTTTATTATGCATGTGCCAAACGGTACATTTTGTTACTGGCTTACTCCCTCAAAATGATCAAAAGCAAAAAGTACTCTCGTAGAAGACTGTGACTGCCAAATGAGAGGGCGAATTGACTTGGAGAGTAAGACAAACTTGCAGTGCCGTAGCTAGATTTTTTTCGGGGTGGGGGGTGGGGGGACAAGCACATAAATTTTCCGACCTTTTTTTTTAAGTGTGAACACTACTGTATTAGACACGTAATTTGTGGGGGGCGAAGCGCACCGAAAATTTGGATTCTTTTAAACAAATATGTCTTAGCATAGCAGAAAATTATAGAATTCTGGGTTTTCTGAAATAAAATTTGAGAATTTTTGTTATTATTGAGGAATCTGCGTTTCCTATTAGCGTATAGGCCTATCTGAGGCTGCATGATGACTCAAGATCGTTATTGCTGCATAGTGTTATCTAAGGCCTGCGGATTGAGCCTCCCCGACAACATTTAAAAAGTCCCGAAACGTTGTTACCTCTTTTAGACCCTAAAAATATTTCAAAATCAAGAGCCTATGTTAAACAAACTTAGGAAAACGGCACTTTAGCGACTCTCTGAGGCTGGAAAGTTTATCAGACTGATTTATGAGCGGGAACCTACTGCATCAGAAATTAGAATTTTGGGCGCGAGAAACTTTTTAAAACAAATAATTATTAGACCCATATGGAGATTTTACTGGAAAGAATTCGGAAATTTATGAAAAGTTGGAAAACCGCACTGCAGTTGACTGGTATCTCTAATAGCAATTTTTTACTTTGAACAGACTCGGGGGGCTTAAATCACCCCCTGATCACTCTAGCTACGCCATTGCAAACTTGCCTCGGGGAAACATCGAAACGGTGCAAACCTACACCAGGTAAATAATATCCTTGTGGAACTCAATTTATCCATTTTCAGAATCCTTGCATACAAATGTTTTTCAAATTGACAATGCACAGCAATCTATCTTTAGTTTCCTTGAAACAAGGCTCTTTTCTAAAGGAAAGAGAAAGAGGGAAAATGGGGGCTTAAACAAAATTCATCGACTTCAAAATATGCAGAGGAATTTCTTTGTTAGGTGGTAAAAACTGCATGTAGCGATTGGAAGAAACTAATTCTCAAAGGTCTGCAACTTTTTCTTACGAAATTCCATCACCAGAAAATTGTCACATCATCACCGCATTCAGCCGGAGCGACCCGGGGTGTCTCATCCACTAAAAATCGTCAGAGTGATGGTAGTTGGAAAATCTGAACTTCCAGTTGGAATTTTCTCATACTCTGTCTGGCACTTTTTTTCCTCGCCACTGAGCCTATATCCCTCTTTTCCAACTAGATCAAGTGTTGTGGACTTTTCTCACTAAAAGGGAGAATGCATTCATCCCTGCTTGAAGTACCGGTAGTGTAATACAATGTCCAGTTTCATGACTGGATCTTGAGAGCCGTGTGACAGTTTTTTTTTCCTCCCAAAATGTGAAATTGAATACGGTAGTAACTGTTTGGTGTACCTTGAATATACAACACTGAAGTCTTGAAAAACTAAGAAGAAAAATATGAAGAAAATTGTGAGATTTAGTTGTTGCTTCAAAATAAGTTTGAACGAACTGCTGTGGACCTTTAAGTAGCACCATCGAGTCCCATTTGCGGAAATCCTTCACAAATTATAACAATTTTCGCGTGCTCCGCGCGGTCACGGTTCAGTCTCATTGATGTGGTAATTTTCAATAGTATCTCAAACATATCTTAATTATATACAGTTATATATCAGTGCAATTATAGTTGATTGTACGTGTGCATAGGCTGACAGGTCTTATTATGGAGCTCAGCATAGCCTGTATATTAATAAATTTGACATACTTTCATTTCATTAGGACATTGACGCAACTTATAGCCATACGGTATTTAGCCAGGGAGCTGTTGCAGTTGTCTGTTATACCGTAGATTAAGTGTAGGGCTACATAAGATATACACAAAAGATTTAAAGGTTTTAAAACCACCACATTTCATGGACAAACAGAATGTTTATCAAAGAAGGAAAACAAAAGAATCTAAGGTTATGCATGCGTCCACTTTACCCAACAGCTTTCTGCGATTTTTATGTAGAGGTATTTTTGAACAAATTGATCGATCTTACTTTCTTAAGTTAGGATCAGTGGCGTGGCTAGACCTTTTCCGGTAGGGGGAGGGGGAGGACAGCATCCAAATCCTCCGATTTACTTTTTAAAGTGGGAACACCACCTTACTGGAGACACAATTTGCGGGGCGTGAAGCACACCCTTTTAAAACAGTTATGGAGTTTCTATTGGAGAGAATTCCGAATTTCATGAAAGAAGAGTAACGAAAACCAATCTGTTGTTTTTTTCTGATCGCCACCCTACCCCTTTAGCTACGCCACTAGTTAGGAGAAGAGTATTGCTACATAGTTTAGAGGGCATGTTCTGGCATTTTTCTCCTTGTATAGTGGAATACGCCTAAAAAAGATGCCAGTAGGCTAAGTACTTTTTTTTTTTTTGAAAATGACCAAAGTTAGTCATACTGAAACTCAACTTTGCTTTCAAACTAGTAGGAAGCTTAACTCCTATGTGATTGGTTACTCAAGTTCACTTGCATAGATTACATTGCTTACTTTCTGGCCAGAAGGCACCGTCTCGTGTCAAATGCAAAGTTAACAGTTTTTCTGCTTTAGGGGAAAAGTCCACATCTCAACAGCATGTATGCTTAGCAACTATACAGACATCAATTTTCAAGGTAGTGTTTTTTCCCCTTGAGACCCAACTTTACTAACTCTACCTTACATAGGGTAAAATTTCATTCCAAATCTGCATAAAAGAAATTCAAACATATCCAATTTCAATGGCAAACAGGGCATGTAATTGCAGACAGTGCAGGCATTAGGACTTCAAAAGTGTGTGGGGGGGGGGGGAGGGGGGGGGGGGAAATGGAGGGCACAAAATCGAGTGAGAAGCAAGAGTCAGCAGATGGGGTTCAGGTGCTTGCGGTGGGGCCTCTGGTGGGGTTCAGGGCAAAGTTCTGGAGGGGCCTTAAAATGTCCAGGGTTTTAGTATACCTCGGAGTCAAAAATTACGCCTCAGAATGCTAGGTATATTTTGGTTCATAATCCATGATCATCAATGATCAATGATTTTAAATGAATAAATCTACCCTGCTGTTACCATGTATCTATTTGTGATAGTGTAACTTTGCCAAATCCTTGAAGTGGAGTTTTACTACACATAGGCCTAATGTGGAATCTGTTTCCGGAAAAGTGTTCCCAATGTGATTGAGTGAGTACTGCTGACTAAGGCTTGCTTTAATGAATATGGTTCTGAAGGCAGGGATGCAGGCAACTAAATCAAAAGTCTATGGGTGATCATTGGTCCGAAGCTAGTGGGCCAGTGGGTAGTGTAGAAGTAGCCACTTCACAAACTTGCACTGCACTAAAAAGATTTAGTGAAAGGAAGTTATAAAAACTATTTTACTTTGAAAACCTTTGAATGGTTCAACATGTTTGGACAATTATTTTTCAATCACTTTGCCTAGAAAACTCATGTCGGGATACTGGGGACTGTGGGGAAAGGTTCTAACGGGGTGGGGGGAGGGGGAGAGAAAGTTCCCCCTGCTGCTGCTGATTGCAGAGACACTGAAGTGATGTGCCCACCTGATGATTCATCCTGTGTTTGACCTTGATGAGGATGGAAGAGGGTCTTTTGCAAAAAAAAAAAAAAATACGTACAGGGCAAAAATTCTCATTCCAGAGACTTCAATTCTTCCAGCTTATTAAACCACTTCTACCATCTCCCACTACAATCACATTAGAGTATTGTGCCCCTTAACTGGACGTCATGACTTGGTCAATAGGTAACTTGGCCAATTTTACAACAATAGAAAACCGCAGACAAAAATAGAGGGTAGCTGGACCATGTATTCTGCAGCAATGTTGCTTTTTGTCGGTTGTGTAGAGTTAGAGTTAGATAGAGTTTTACGGCCCAGTTTCCAACCTATTGGTTCAAGTGGAGCAGGCCACGGCCTTTTTCCAGTTGTGGCTCACTGGCTTGTGTGACAAGCAAGGACTTCAAGGACAGGATAAGTTACCCAAGTTTCAAGGGATCGGATTCTCAAATGAGAGGTGTAGATGAAGCAGAGGTCCATTCCCTGAAATTTTATTATTCCGGATGTCAGTAAACATTCATCCCAACTTGAATTAGTGTAGTAGCATGTACTCTTTCTTGATTGGCTCTTGAGAGTCATGTGACAGCATTTTTTGTGGACTCAAATGTGAAATTTACCAGGAGTCACTAACTTGGTTTGGGTTGAATATGCAATATTGAAGTCCTAAATATTATGAATGATACCTAGAATAGAATGAAGAAGAAAATACTCCAACATAACATTAAAAGTCAAGAGCTCTTGTCATTTTCAAATCATTCGGTCTTAACAATAAAACCTAGCAACAGCTTCATCTCCTCAAAATATTATGCACAAGAAGAGCTATGGAAGTTGCATCTTTTGAAATGTTGAAAGTTGGGTGAACAACTTATTCTTGAGCAACAAACAACTGAATTTCTATCTGAGGGAAACTTATTTCTCGAAAACAAGGCTACCATACTGCCTTATTTGTAATTATTTATCACTCTTTGCCAATAAATATTAGTTTTAAAAGGATGAAATTTCTTTGTAAAACATGCGCAATATTTCTCTTTAAATCAAAATTTTGAGACTAAAAAAAATTTTGAGATAAAAATGTCAAAGTTTTGAGATCAATAATCAAAATTTTGTTATCTCAAAGTAAAAATTTTGAGATAAAAAGTTAAATTTTAAGAAAAGTGTGAGAATTAAGGTCAAACTTAAGAAGTCAAAATTTTGAGATAAAAAATCACAGTTTTTACTTTTGGAGGAGCATCTACCTCTTAAGCCACTCCAAATATGTCACTGGAAAACATCTTTGGGGGTTTAAGAATATGCCCACGGTATTTTGCCGCCTGTTGTAAGAGGCGACTTAAGGGGAACCAAACTTGCACTTGAACCGTACTTGAAAGTAAATTTAACTTTGAACTTTTTTTCGATTTGACTGACACTATATAACATATCGTGTTCGTGTGTCATTAAATCTCATCTCACTCACTTGAAGAAACACAAATTAATGAAATACAAATGATGACAAAATAGAAAACAAAACACTGGATGCAAGTTTCAATTTTTCTGGCATATACTTTGTTGCTCTTTATGTTGATTACTGCTGTGATGGCGTACATAATGAACTTTTGAATGAAAGTTAAACGTGCATACACTACACTACAGAGAAGGATACTACTTGTACAGACCAGGAGGGGGTGGGGGGGGCATAAAACTAAAAATGAACACAAAAAGGACATGTTTTTTACCCTTTGGGTAAATGACAAGCACAGCTTGATAAAGTCAAGCTTGTTCTCTTGCACACAATATGAGCTAATTTTATTTGTTAAACAGTTCGTTGTTTTGAACCCAATTTATGGATGGTGTTTGTGTTACCTTCCAGATCTTAGAATTTCTCCTTCACATGCAAGGAGATTTATAAGATATCCATATATACATATACCCACAGGTATTTGGTTTTATGGTTATTAAAGCACATACCAGTGTGCTCAAATCAGTCCAAACATTTTACACTCAGTTGTAGACTAAGATGCATTTCTTATCTGTCTGAAGATGAAGCTTCTCAGTCAGAATCACCTGGATTCATAATAAAGATACATACATGGAACGTAATTCAATATTTCCACTCCTCAACTTTTAACCCCTATACACCCTTGCACAAGTTACATATTTTCAGAAACACTAATATTGATCTAGGTAATAAAAGTGTGGAAGGAAAGTGCTGCCTCATTACTGAGGTTGTACTAACTTATTGAGCTGTGAGGGAGGGGGTGGGGCAGTAATGAACTCACTTGGGAGTGGGGAGGGGAATCAATTATAAATACTGCAAAGACTTGATTATGAGATTTGTGGTCACAGATTGATAACTGCTTTTTTGACTAAGAGTCCCTTAATGTCATGCATAGACATGAAAATGTCATGCATAGACATGAAAATGTCATGCATAGACATGAAAATGTAACTTGGTTTAGACAATATAATTTAGCACCTTAACTTAAGCAACATGACCCAATGGCTAGAATATAACAACTAGAAAGTTAGCTAGGATTTGTGCAACCCAAGCCCTGAAGTGTTTAGATCTGTCTTTTCCTCTAGGGAAAGCTCATGTGTTTTCATTGAAGTAATTTTAAAATACACCATTCCCAAAAGTTTTGCCAAGAGCAGACTGCCTGAACAATTCTTGTCAAAATACTGATCCATGCAAATTTATGTTGATAGTCATTTTGCCTTGTCCTGCTCAAAGGAAAACCTTGGAAAATAAAACTGAGATGCGGTAATTTATAACATGATGCCCCATGATTTGAAAATGTCCACAAGAAAGATGCCATTATCTATATTTTGGTTCTGTCATATCCATATACAGGATGTTTGCATTACACAACAGTTGTCTGACACATCTGACTGGCTACAGGATAATACCATACAAAACTTTGGGTTTATTTTAAGAGTCCATCAATCTGACTCTCATACACTTAAACAATTTCTCTGGCTTAGTATGTGTACATTATGAGACAAATAAAGAGAGAACCAGGACTTTACACGTCATTTGCATTTTGCCCCCACTTACTTGGTTCAAACAAGATTTACATCTACATTTAACAGAACTTAAAAATGTCCCGTACATGGTGACGCATATGTCAGCTGTTTGCTACCATCTGGTACATAGTGCCCCATACGTCAGCTGTTTGCTACCATCTGGTTCATGAAGTTTACTTTTAATAGTACAAAGTTTTGGAGACATTGGTTACATGATTTTTGTTCACAAACATACGGTAATCTACACAGGCATTACTACAGTAACTTTAGAATGATGATATATTATCTATACATACATACGTTCACAGATTGCATTCGTATAAAAAAAGTTTCTTGAGTATTTGCAGTATATGTACAAATTTGATTTGTAAATTCATAAAACCTTACGATACACTATAGCACACGTCTGCAGTCGCCACTTCACCGTATTACAAACTGCTCTCACTAGAAACACATCAAAGCATATTTGAGTTAATAACTCTCAAAATGAAAAAGACATCATTAATACAAATCAAAAACAAAAGAGAGAATAAAAGCAATTGCATAGTTTCAACAAAAGAGGAAAGTAGACTTGACGGAACTCAAAATTGCAGCGCAGTGCCTTTCGGGATAATTCTTCCCCCTTTGATTACTATGTCTCTAACATTTTACGAAATGGTTTTATTAAGTTACATCTTCACAGTACTATCAGTAATAAAAGAAAACTTGACACAGCATGGCAATAAAAGTAAAAAAGGAAAGAAAGAAAGAAGAAATGAACATTTTGAAAGAATGGAAGGATTATTTAAAAAGCCCCAACTAAGAAATAAAGCTGCCCAACACAAAAGACTTGACAATTTGCATTCATTGCTTATGTTTTCCACCAGACAATAGAGAATCATTAATTGAGGGCAGTTTATCAGTTAAGATACCAAACAGGGCAAAATCAAAGTGGTATAATATCACAGTATTAAGGGTATTAATCATCACACTAGAAGCGAATAGAAACTTTTAGCCATCTCAAGCTGGCAACTAATAATCCAGAATCTATCAGAAAACTTCCTGTTCACGTATCTTGAGATCAATAAAGTTAAAAGCATTTGCCCCCTTCAAAGACTATTTGCTCAATAGAGCAACATAGTTGGTTTAAACAGGGTTAACTGCCCCAATTACAAAGACAAGCTTCACCCAAGAAAAGGTCTTTTTCCTGGGTAACATTGGCTAAAACGTCCTACTCAATTCTAGCAGCATGTAAAAGTAAACTGGAACTTTCTGGCTGGGCTGATTTTGAGTCTCCCTTACTACTATATTATTACAACAAGCTTTAAGAAAGACAACAAAACTTATATTTTTAGAAAGTCTGGATATCATCAGCACATAATATTCTTTAAATGAAATATACCATTCATAAATTAATTTTATGCACAAATCTGTGGTTTATACATACAAAGTTACAGCTTTCATTATTTCCAGCAATTTAGCAAGTATTCAGAGAGGCTCTATTGTATTTTCAATCACTACACCTACAAATGTCTGGGAGAAGTAAGTCACTGGGACATATTCAAATGCTGATTTTTAATGCCTTACACAAAACTGAAAATGAAAACTTTGGTGGATATTGCTTTATATTTTTTTAAAAGAAATGCATAACAGGTTATGAAAATAATCTCCACAGCATAACATTTTGTGCTTTAAAAAATAAAACCAGAAAACTGAAAATGCATGTGTCTGTCCCAGTAACAGTTCTAGGGACATAATTTTTCTAATAATAAAGTCATTTGTATATTTTCAAAGCATATGCATGTCTTGAATACTACTAGTGTATACAAAATTATGCCAAATTTGAGTGGGAGGATGGGAGGTGGAAAAATTTAACCTCACAAGAAGTGGGTTAATATTAAGGGGGTCTCTAAATTTAACCAAACCCCCCACAAAGCACTCTGAGATGCCAATCGTTAAAATGTAAATGGTCAAGCGTATTTCCCTTTATCATTCAAATTAAAGATCTCCAACCAAGGCTTACATTGAACACATTCATATTTAACAGTAACTAATTGTGAGCATACTTTAAAACAGGGAGAGCGGCTAACAGTCAATACATCACTGTACCACTAGCAGGCACTTTGAAATAAACTTTCTGATTTTTTCCTCAATAAACCCTGTTCAAAATTTAAGAAAATCAAAAAAAAAAAAAAAAATGAAGTGGAAGAATGTACAGATATCACGCTATTTATATAATACTTGTTTATGATATTAACCTATTCTTCCAAACTGTGAGTGTCTTTACATTCGCATATATACGACTGTAAGCAGTGATTATACAGCATATTTTATAGTTCATTCTCAAAACACGATTCCAAAAGTTTACGACAAACCAATAACGTATGAAATACAGGTATCTGTTTTTTTTACATAATCCATTGATAACTATGTGTTTAATGTACATTGTGCATTCATTTACATCAAATGTAAATAACATACCCAGAGAAATGAATTGATAATACCTTTCCTTAAAGGTAGACATAACGATATTCCAACACCACAAGGCCAGTGGACCACACACGACCCTAGCGTTTGAGATCCAGTGTACCCCTTTTAATGAAGAGGCCTTCCTGCCCTTGCCTTTGTGAACATAGACCCTTCCTCCAGGGACCTCTAATACCTAATATGGCTGTCTAGAAGAAAATGCCCTTTATTAACACAAGGCTAACGAGGGAACATGTTTCATAAATGCAAAGTAAAAGAAAATTGCCCATGCTTAAATTACCTGTACCCAGTGAAATCTCTCCTTACGCACTGTATGCTACCAAAGAAGCTTCTTCAGCGTTTAAAAAAATCAACAATCTGCATCCAGTTGGTTACTATGGTAACCATCTCATTACAACATTTAAATCACAGAAATTGCCAGTTTTTGCTGCTTATTATGCAGCCCCTTTCATGGTGAGTTCCAGCCTGTTCTATCTGGTTAATCAAGTACCACTTAACTTTCATATTATATATGATCCCCACATTAACGAGGATAAAACATCACACACAGTAAAGATATTTGATAAACAACTCAACACAGTTTCCATACATATTTAATATAA
Organism: Holothuria scabra; assembly: GCA_037179385.1. NCBI lineage: Eukaryota > Metazoa > Echinodermata > Holothuroidea > Aspidochirotida > Holothuriidae > Holothuria > Holothuria scabra. The sequence continues at coordinate 23,587,693 of CM074185.1, read as the reverse complement.
ATAATATTTTCAATTGTTTAGAAAATAAGTTGAGTTTGTAACTTTGTCCAACCAGAACTGATGTCTGATCATTTCATGAATGACCATCAGTCCAACATTCTGCTCTCAAAGTTCTCCTTTCTTTCCACAGCTGTACTCTCTTTCAAGAGTTCCCCACCTTTTAATTTGCAAAACTATGTGCAACAGAGAAGCAGGAGTGGTCATCACAAATAAATGAATCTCCATCAATTAAAATGAAAGAGTCAGAGTTTCAGCTTTGACCACTCCACCGTTAACTTGGTTTAATCTTTCTGTTACAGGACTGCTGGATGAGAGTTTCAACATCTTCCAATGGCTCACAATAATGCTGGTGTTAGCCATCGCATACAACACAATGGCAAAATATTAGTAAAATACTCCCTCTACCTCAAAACATCTTGATAAGTCAATCTTGCATCAGTTCCTGCAGAACTCGGACCTTCTCTAAAATGATACAGCACTGGAATGATCGAGTAAAACTTAATAATTAGCTTGTAAAAAATTCTCCTGTCGACCGTCGCCATATAAAAAGGAAACAAGAAACGGAAAGATGATTGCACCAGACTGAGTGGAATGAAATGCTGAACAAGAAAAAAAAATTGCCTAACATTCATTAAGCCCAATCTTCCCCTTCAGAGTCTGAAAACCCTCCTATATGAACAGTGCCACTGTCTCCACTGTGAGTGCGCCCTGGTCCACGAGATGCATTTTGAGAAGTCCTTCTGGGATGGGCTTGCATGCCATGACCCCGCCCTTTCTCTAAACCCCCTGGCCTGTACCCATTAGGCACTCTTGGATCTACATATGGGTCTGCTGGTTCTGGTGTCCGCATAACAACATCATAATGAGGGGGTCTGTCATCCATTGGAACTGATGGTGATGCTCTAGGGGAATTTTTTAAGTCAGGATGAACAGGCAGACGTCCAGGGCTAACCTCTCTTCCTGGCGATGGTCTCCTTTTCTGCCTTGGGGTAGAGTCCGGGGGTTGTCTTAGAGTTTGTGAGTTTCTCTGTTCTCCAGGAATGGCAGGCAAACGTCTTCCGGTGGGCTTTTTCAAAGGGGGGCTCACTCGAGCATATTCACTCTCTGTCAGGATATCGGGTGAACGAGATTTTGCTAAATCCATAGCTTCCCGTTGCGATGGAGAAGGTCTCCTTTCACGGCGATGTTTTCCATCCGAGGCAAAGGCTTCATCCAACTGATTCTTTGATCTTGAATCAAGATAGTCAGCTCCATAATGCTGGCGCTTTTCATCACGGCTATGGTGACCAATGGGTGATGGAGGTGATTGGTAGGACTGGGCATCATGCATCACTACATCCCGACTGGTTCTTCTTCCAGACGGGGAAGGCGATCGCACTACAACACAAAACAGCCACCAAAATAGTTAGCATGAGATCCAAGCACAGTTGCTATTAAAGTTTAACAGTGAAAAGTTAAGACATACAAGTAAGGTATAAACAATCAACAAATTTCCCATTTTAGACATGGCAATAAACATCTTAGAAAAAATTGTTCTTGAACGATCAATGGTACCATAAATATTCCTTAAGGAATTCTGATTTGTAAGCCTTTTTTTCCATGTTTCTTTACTTCTCTTTTTTTTCCTTTATTTTGGGCTTAAGTTTGGTTTTAATTTTAAATTGTTTTCTTGAATAATATTGTAACTGAACACTATTTCATGAAAGTCTCCATGACTCAATTTTTTTGAAAGTGGCTTAAATAAAGCATGTAACAGTTAATTACATTTGCCACCATCTTTTAACAATCAAGACATTTTATAATTGAAGTTTGACAAATGAGCATGTTTGTCTGGAATTTTTTAAAAGCTTGTTTGTTATTCTTGAAACAAAGTCATTCAAGTATGTAACAATGACTGAAAAACAAAATCAAAATAGTGAGCACGAAATATTAGTTTGCAATAATTTTAATCCAGAGTTTAATTTGTGGATTTAATCTACATTTATTTATGCAAATGGTGTCTGGTTGTGGGCATAACTCATGGGAGAAGGGGACCAAGGGAGAACTTATAAACTGAGCACAGTGAAAAATTATTACAAAAACAAAAGGTGCTAAACTCATGACTTAAACTCGGGGACAAGGATGCTTCTCTGGTAATTGCCTTGATAAAGCCAAATATTGATTATTTAGTGAGCTTCTTGTAAATGTTTGGCAGAAATATTGTTAATAGCGCATCATATCAAATAAAAAAATACATCGTGAAGAAAGAAAAAAAATTGCAGTCTACCATGGACACAGAAAGGGAGAATTTTGAAAAAAAAAAACCAAATAACAGAAATTACATAATTATGTTACCTCGGTTCACTTGTAAAAATTAAAACAGTTAAAAAATCAACAAAATGAATATTCACCAACTTCGACCTTTCATTCCACTTTGTGATATAAATTAATAATGAGAAAATAAAAATTTCAAAAAAGCAGATATAAAAATTAAAGAAAAACTGGCATTCCTGCCAACTGAAGGTGCAGGCTAACTCCTGGTTACAAAATATATTTTTAAATGTAAATGTTAAGAATTAGTAAAGGATGGAAAATATTCATTCTATGCTAAGAAAAAAAATCAAACATAAGTAAAGCCATTTTACTACAAAAACATGGCAAAAGACTAATTAAATGTGGTAATTGTTTGAATTTTTTTGAATGGTTCCATGTTCATTAAATGAATTAGTATTGAATGGATTTATGAACCATGTATTGTGCTTGGTTGTTGTTGAAGGTTAGTTTGAATGTATCAGGTGGACTATTTGCAACTCATCAGTATAAACAGCTTCCCTTTGCCTAGTCATTTAAAACTTTGGAAAATTTAATGCTGCGTTAATGACTGAACTCTTCAAAAGCCAGCATAGGTCTTTCTAGATTCTTTCAAGCAAAATATTGCTGAGAGATACAGAAGACTAGAAACACATCAAAACAAAAAATGTTTGAAAATTTTCAAGTATGCTTGAAAATAAATTGTTATACCTTGTAATACAGGTAAATGGCAATTTATTGGTAGGAAAATAAGAAGCCAGAAAATTTAATCTTGGCACCCTTTGTGGCAGGCCTTTAGCCAGAAGTTTGATTTTGGGAGCCTCAGTGTGTTATTGATAAGACACTTACGATCACATTGCAATCTAAGCATGAACTGAGATCTAGCCAATAGCATACCAAATCCAAAAATCATGTCTCCTCCTAATGAATTTTGCCTTAGCAATTGTGTAGCCGACAGAAATTCTTTTCAACCATTTTTTTTTGCCAGTTGCTTTGTAATATTGCTGACTAAAGGCCTGCTTTGAAGTGAACCCAGATACTTTCCTAAAGGACAACATTTTGTAGGGAAAATTAGAATTGCACTGGAGAACTGGTTTTAAAGGATCAGGTTTTAATTGTTGCCTCTGTGGTCTTCTATATCCCTACAGCAAGGGTATATGCTGGCTAGTGCCTTTACCTGGGCTTAGTAGAGGTTGGGCGGATGAGACACTGTCCTCTGAATCCAGCCGTTCATGACGAGAGCTGGTAGTACCCTTGGGTGACAGGAATGGTAGGGATGGGAGAAAAATGAAAATATGAAAGCTTGAAACCTAAGAATACCATAAAACCACTCTCAAGAAAATGAGACTTTATGCATGCAGTCATGCTGAAAATGTATTCAAATAGAAGTAAAATGATTATTAATTTGGTAAGTAAAGGAGAAATTTCCACTAAATGTCTGATAGTGAGACTAGAGAGAGGAATTAATTAACTCTCTAAAAACATGCAAATGATAATGCAAAATTAGAAACTCAGCATTCACAAATTTTGTTCAACAATTTGAATTATCTGAACCTGGAAAATACATCAAACCAATCTATCTGGAGTACGGGCTGTGAAAAACAAACAGAAAGTATGCAAAAAATAAGAGCAACTGCAAAAAAAAAAAAGAAATAAAAACCATGCACAATCTAAAGAAAAAAAAAAGTACCCAGTTACTGAAAGGTTGCCTTTGAAAAAAGCTGCTAGGAAGCAGGAATGCAACATAATAATAACATTGACAGTGGAAAACAAAAATGAGGCATTTGGTATGAGGAGTGATGGAAATGTGATGGAGGCAGGGATGAAGAAAGCTGAGCAGATGAATAATTATGATGGAATAAAGATGAAATTTAAAAGGAGGCAGGGTGATGGATCAGGGTGCCCATGCTGGAAATGTGAGGTGTGGGATAAATTTGGACAGGAGAGTAGATTGAATTAAGTCACATGGCCAGCCTCTTTTCAAAGAAGCAAAACACCAAATATCAATTTTTTTTTAAGATGTTAATCAAATTGGGAAAATGAGAGAGCCAGGAGAACTGTTATTATTTTCCACTGCCATGGGGTGCACATTTCACATACGATACTGCCTACAGTCTATCTACACAGCCTAGTTAAAAAGCAACTGACAGTAGTTCTAAAACTTCACAGTTAATTTGTTAATTGAAACATCAAGGAGATGAAGCTGTTATGATTCACCTCGTCTACATGAGAGTATCTTGGTCTGGCTTTTAGTCTCTGGTCAGACTCATGTGCCTCCTTGCGGCTTTGGCGTGGACGAGTGCCTTGTCTTTTAGAATCGTCTTCATGTCTGTCTCTGCTCTTACTTCTGTCTCTTGATTTTTCTCTCATGTGTATTGTTTTATCATACTGTCTAAGAGAATCACTATTATCTGTGTGATCTGTTGAATAACTGCTGTTACCCCTTGAAGATGGACCCCTTGATCGGGAGCGACTACCACCACTTTGCATAGATTGTTGATCAGAATTTAAGGGTGTACTTGTATAGGGACTAACCCTACCGTATTCAGAACCTGCGTAACTGCTACTTGTGTTTGGGACCATCAACTGACTACTTCTACTTGAATCTCCTTCACCATGAGGACTAAAATCTGGTTCACTTCTTGAATTGGGCACTTTTTCTGAAAGACGCAAATGCCTATGCCCACCACTTACATGACCTGAACGTGGTCTATGCTCACGGTCTAATGAACCACCGTAATGGTTATTTTCATTTTCAAGCAACTGGTATGAATCATCCTGAGTGGTATTTTTGGAGCGTCTTTTAGTCTGATCTTTCTCTACATCACCCCGCCTGTCCCTAGACTCACTTCTGTCTCTAGAATCTCTCCTACGTGAACTTCTTGTCTCTCTGTCCCAATGGTCCCTAGAATAGTGGTAGTCTTTGGATGAATGTTTCAATGAGGGGTTTGTTGGATAATCATCTGAAAGACCAGAGTGATTTGTTCTCTCATAGTACCTGTCCTGCACATTTGACGTATGGTGGTTCACATTCCCATTTATATCCCTAACATCATTACTATTGTGATAATTTCTACGGGTTGTGTATTCCTCATGTGACTGTGCTTGTCCAGAGTCATGGGGAGTAGTCTGATAAGATGGACGCTGATTAAGTGATGGTGTTTTCTTGTCCATGGAACGCTTTGTGAATGAAATGATTAAAGAAAAAATACAATAAAGAGAACGGAATGATAATGAACCAATTGAAATCAACAAGGTCATGCATGTATTTCGCAGGCAAAAAGAAAATGTATTCAGAAACAAAGGAAAACCAAAACAATGTGCATGAAATTAAAAACAATCTCAATTAAAACCATGCCAACTTTAAAAAAAATTTTTCTGATGAAACCATAGTAGAGGTTAAGTTTAAAAGATTAAAAGAGTAAAAAAATCGGAGTTACTGGCCTTTGAAAAGAGGCAGTGAAAGAAAATCAAACATGCAATGTTTCATAAAATAAAAAAGAGAACCATTTCCAATAAACCTGCCTAACACCTCATTGGGAAGAAGCTTGGTTCAATAATAAAGTTTACATGTGCTGTGAGAAGCCAGAGAGGAAAGGTGTTTAAGTTGAGGGCGGAGGTATTCTGATCAAGTAGGAGGACATACCAGTCAGACACCATGCCACAAATAGCCAAGTTGCAGCTCCCTCGGGAAATCTGCAACAGCTGTAGCCATGCTTTGTTACAGTACATATGACAATACAAGACTAATTTAATCTCAGAATTGTGATGTGTGTAACAAAGCATGGCTGAGGTAGATGCAGCTTAGCTCAGGCAGCGGCAACCGTTTTTAGTTTCTGACATGGTGTCTTCAATAACAAAATGTTGAAAATGAATGCAGGATAAAATCATGGTAATTGATGGAGAATGCACAGAGAATAAACAGTATAGCTAGTAAGCTCTCATAGGGCAAGGAACAATTAAATTTGTGTATTATTAAAAATATCAATCTTAGGAATCACAAATATATAGTCTTGCAAAAGGAGACATGCCCCCTTGCTGAAATAAAATCATAAATGATATGTAACATATTCATATCAAGCAAAACATCTCTGTTATTTAGGATTAACAGCATTTTGTTGGAATAAAATTGATATTCTCTCTCAAAACTCTCCTTCTTCCAGAATCATGATTTTGATAAGATTCCACTTTGATGCTGCTTTATGTGAAACAAAATATAATAAACTGACAATTGTCCTTTGCATTTGGCTGAAAGTAAACCAAACTGTCTCTCATTTGCCTCATTTTGGTACTCCTTGACTTTCCTAAATTGGGAAAAGGGAAACAATTGTGCAGATTTTCCCACATTTTCCACACTTCCCTGCAGAAGATTTTGAAAAAAATGTTTCATTTTGAAAAGTTAAGATGCAGTGGCAATGCCGATCTACATGTTATCTCTACATCACATTTACCCCAGGTCTGAGGCACTTTCAATCATTGTGGTATTTTTATGTTGTAGGACTGAAAGCTGCTTAAATTTTGGCACTATTTAATAGCCAGGCTGCAGCCCCTTCCCCCCCCCCCCCCCCCCCCACCCTGGACAAACTGCAACAACTTCAGTCATCCTTTGTTACTGAGCATATAACAATAGCAGACTAAGTTAATCCTGCTATTGTAATGTGTGTTGCAAGAATACATGGCTGAGGTAGCTGCAGTCCCCCCCCCCCCCAACAAACAACAACAGCTCCAGCCATAATCCTTTGTTACTGAACACATTACAATAGCAGACTAAGTTAATCCTGCTATTGTAATGTGTGTTGCAAGGTTGCATGGCTGAGGTAGCTGCAGCACCCCCCCCCCAACAAACAACACAGCTCCAGCCATGATCCTTTGTTACTGAGCACATAACAATAGCAGACACAGTTAATCCTGCTATTGTAATGTGTGTTGCAAGGATGCATGGCTGAGGTAGCTGCAGCCCAAAGTTGGGAGATGGGGCCTTACGACTTGAATAACAATTAAAAGAATGCTTCAAAAGTTTGGCTACAAACTGTTACAAACAAATTTATCAAAATGATGATGTTAGCAGCTAGGAAAATTGATAATGGTAAAATAAATCAGTTAACATACACACAGTTAGGCATACCATCCCACCCTATGTAACCTAGTTTCATGTTCAAAACTTTAACTTTTAAAAGCAGCTACCGCTTCTATGGAGTTATTTTAACAATGAAACATGTAAAACTGATCAATGATTGGACAGATTTGGATACAAATGAAACGAACTTCTTAGTGTGCTATAATTTACAATTCTAAATCTTAAAGGGCAAGAGCAGTCATCCCAAACTGAAGTAGTGCCCAGTTTCATGATTGGCTGCTGGGAGTCATGTGACAATTTTTTTCTTCAAGTGTGAAATTTACAAGAAATAACTGCTTGGTTTACCTTGAATATGCAATAGTAAAGTCATAAAATGTAATGAAAGATACTTTGAAGAGAAAAAAGACGAAAATTGTGTTATTTAGCTTTTTCTTCAAACTAAGTTTTGGGGGACTGCTCTTTACCTTTAAGGGCGAAATACAATTCCAACAATTTGGATTAATGTAGGAGTCAGTTGTATTTCATGATTGGCTATTGAGGATAATGTGACAATATTTCTTCACCTATTATGAAATTAAGGAGGGCAACTTATTGGGTAACCTTGAATATGCAACCATGCCTGACCTGAAGACTTTGTTTGAACAGATTCTTCCCTTGGCTTTCTCAAGGAAAGTAGACTTTATAGATATTTCTGCCATGACTCCAACCTTGCTATCGATTTAGTGAAGTTTGACCCACCCCCTCTCCCCTGTTTTTCCTTTTTTGGGTAGTTTTACCTCAACAATGTAACCTTTTCTATCTTTATGACACTATATAACACATTCATGTTGATGTGTCGTTAAATCTCATCTAACGAACAAATGAATGGACTAACCAACTGACTACCTAACCTTGACTATGCAATGTTTAAGTCCTGAAAAATCACGAAATATACTTGGAAGAAAAATAAGTAGAAATCTTTGGCCCCTGTTATAAACGAGAGACTGCTTTTGCCATTAATTTGAGAGACATCCAAAGCAAAGAAAATCATATAAAGTAAATGTGGATGACATGACATTTGAAACCATGTGAATTACCTTGGAATAGGATGTTCACTTGACATTTCGTAATGGTTACAAGTGTACCAAGGCAGAGTGAATCCTGTGGTTACTTGTGGACTACAGCCAAGGAACTTTTCCATTTCCAAGATTTAATGGAAGTTTACAATCCACAATTTTCCATTGTTCTGCCTCAATTTGTCAAGTAGAATTGCTAATTAAAAAACCTTTAAAGAATCAGATTTGTGTAGGACTTTTTAGTGTGGTTCATAATTTAGTTCCCTTCTGACCTTAAGTTCCAAGAAACTGATAGAAACACTTAAATAATTCCAGATACCACAATGGATGATGTCATCAACAAAAATGACCTAACCATGACCAGTGGTACAACAGAAGGTCAAGATACCACCAGATTGTATATGGGTTAACTACTTAATTTGTAATAGGTGTGATGTGCCTGTCTCTCATTACTAATCTATGATGCTGGCTATTTACAAAGGAGGATAACTCAGGGAATTAAGCAAGCAAGATCATAACCAAGCAAGGCCCTTCTTTGGGAGTGGGGGCTTTAACCAGCTAAAATAACATCAATAGCACCCACTAACAGGCACATATTTTTGAAAGCTCTTCTTTGTTTTGGTGAATTCTCAACAAAAAATGCAACGGGTACATTACCTAACCCAACTGCTGGGTTGCATTTGTAATGAGTAAAATATAGACAGCAGAGTTTATACTAAACGCTAAAAAAAATGTGCAAGAACTACACCTCTCCTCCAAGTTTTTTGGACAGATTATAGATGGTACATAGGAAACTGTAGTAATTTCTGGCAGGCAAATATTTTCTTTGCTGGACTTGTGGATTGAAAACAGGAATCCCGCAGCCTTCCCCCCCCCCCCCCATGCAGTGCTACACCACTGGAATCCCACAATAGCCCACCTTAGTTTAAAGGCCCAGTTCTCTCACCCCAAACAGTACCAATTCTCCTAACCTTCTTTTTCAGCCCCTCCCACAATTTTCTGAAATTCATCCTTATCCAGATACAATCTCAGTTTATTGCTTCAAGGTGGGTAAAGAAAAACTCAATTTATAAAATCAAAAAACTTTCAGTAATGTTCACACCAAAATTGTAGTTTGAGGTGCGAGGTTTGGCTCTTTAATATCAAAAGTTCAAACAACTATTTCCATTTCCAGTATATCGGATTTCTCAAGCTTACAGCACATTTTCTACTAAAAACAAAGATCATTGTACTATCACTACATGCTACACTGAAACAGGCCTGTATCCAAGGGAGTTGAAGGAGGTGAGGAGGTAGGGGGGCAAAACTCCCCTGAAATTTTGTTTTGCTTCCCACAGAGACTTTAAAGTTTTCCATTGACATCCTAAAAGTTTCACCCTCCCTAAAATCATTTTGGCCCCCCTTCATGCCACGTGTGGTTACAGGCCTGTACTGAAAAGAAAAGTACTTTATATTTGAATGCCCCAACAACTTGGAAAAACATGAAGTGTCTTTATTCATTTCTGATAAAGTTTCTAGGTCATTCCTTCTGGATATTTCCTGGAAGTACATCTTCACTGAAAAAAAAATGGGTTTTTAAACCATCCACACCACTGTTACCCTTAGTACAGCAATAATAACATCCAGAAACAAATAGGAGTTATATTACTACATACTTCAGAAGGCCCCCTCCCTGGCTACTGTGCTATTAGTTTACCAGGGTTTAGTTGCGGGTAAGTGGAGATTACATAGGCAAATAGGAGGTAAGAGAGGGGCGATGTAGATTACTACATACTTCAAGAAAAGCTTAAAATGACATGGAGAAGAATATATTAAACAACTGGGTGGGGCAGGGAAAAGATCTATCACCAATAGGAAAGGGCCTGTTCTCCATTATTCCTTCATATTTGTTTCTCAATCATTCCTTCATATTCATCCTGTGGTCATTACGTAAGTCCAGAAGCACATGGGGTATTTGTTTGTAAGGACCTGAGCAGCTTTCATCTCAGAAAAGCATTTATTTATTGCACAAACTACCACTGACTATTTCTACAAACTGTTTCCAAAATAAGCCCTCCCCCTCCCTGCAATCTCTCAAAAATGAGAAAAAAAAACTTCCACTGAAAGGAGCAGCTAAGATAGAAAGGGTTTTCAAAAGTAATGGCAACTAAAAAGTGAATAAAAAAAAAAGTAACTCACTCTTCTTTCACTCTGTGTTTTTCCTCTGTCTTGTTTCTCTTCCTAAAATAAGGTGAGATACAAAAAAAATGCAACACATTGTAAGTTACTAGAAATAAACACACAAAATAAATGTGTAGCAAGGCCATGTCCAGGCAGTTCCAATAGCAGGGGCACAAGAAATGATAAAATGCTTTATTGGGCAGGGGCTGTGGAGTGAATTTTGAAGTGAGGAGGAGGGTTTATCACCAAAGGGCTCAATATATTCAACAATATAATAACTATGTCAGGAGGCCCAAATCCCTACAGGAGAAAAAGTGAGGGAGGGCTAAAGCCCCTAACCCCCTGTCTCTGTGGTCCCTGCTGGGGCAGGGTTATTAGGGACACACTTTAAAGAATATTTAACAAGGCATGACAGCCAATAGGGGAGGTGTGCACCTCTTGAACTTCTGTCTGACCCCGTCATTGAAGTTGCTTGATGATATGCATAAAACTAAAATGTGCAAATAAAGTATAAGAGATACCTTTTATGTTTGGGGTTTGATTGACAACTTTTCAGTTAATAATTCCCTTTCGGCCACAGCACAGGAATTAGTATGCAAAAAAGATTTATCATTGTCAACTGACAATGAAACAGAAGTAAAACTAATATGGGCTCTCAATTTGGGTCTCTTTTGCACCCTTGGTAAACCAACTTCTCCCTTCCTGAGTAGGACATGTCTATAGTTGGATTCAACAGGGGAGTATGGCAACAGAAATATGTGCAACTGGGCCTTTTACCAGACAAGGTACTGAAGAGTGGCAGTTTTTTTACTTTGGGGGGGGGGGGAAGAAATATAACAAATAGACCAAGCCAATGGTAATTTTACCTTAGTAGGGGGAAAGATGCATTTGCTCCTGCTACTAACTGTGGACTTGTCTGGGACAAAGTGGAAGAAACATAGTCCAGTTTCTGTAAAGCATAGCAAAATTTGGGTCCTTTCAAAAATGACAAACCAAAAAGAATCAGAGATAAAGAAGTCTATTTTCTGCAAAAAATGTGAAGCTTAGAAAAAAGAAAGAATTGAGACCTAAGACCTGGTAGAAGCAATGAAGGTGAGAAAATAGTATTAAAATGTGCATGTTATTTCAATTGGTCCTAGAGAATTAGTAATGTGAATTAGGTTTTTTAATCAAATGGATACCCGGCTGTATATGTTGTGTGTAATCTAAATACCAGGCCTGCTTTTTGGTATTTAAACATGAACCAAAAAGTACTGAAATGAGACTTAATTACTTCCTGAGAACATGTGGAAAAAGAAAGAAAAGCAAAGATTTCCAAGAACCAGAAAATGTAGCAATCACTTCAACAGGAAACAGAGAAAACCCGAAATTCCCTTCTGATCTTTAGACATGATTTTATAACAAACCCAATGCCACAATAAACATGCATACTACCCACCTGGCATAAAAAACACAATAAAATGTAATTTTATGTTATTCTGTTGAACTACCTCATGTAGTTAAAAAAAAGAGTTCAAAGGCTTAAGCAAAATATTTCAAAAAGTTGAAAATATTGTAAAAAAAAACATTCACCAGCAGCATTAGGTTCAAATGTTTTGACCTCAGAGAACACTAATGGAAAACTTCAAATTATTTTTTAAAGGTCGATGAGGCTACCATCTCATGGATTCACTTTTCTGTGAGTTTTTTTGCCCTGTGCAAGTCTGCAAGGCATATTTTCTTTTTAGGAAAAAATGGAGCTTAAATTTTAATTCTTTTCAAACATGCTGTGCCAAACTGCTTTGGCCCATTCTTTCACAAGACTTCAAGTGCTACTATGGTTGCCAACTATTACACCAAAATTCCATTTTTCAACCTGTTTACCCCATTTGGTAGAGGAACTATTCATACATTTACCAACTCTCATCATAAGACAATGTCAATTACAGGCTCAGTGGGAAGTAAACCTCAGAAAAATGAGGACAGGCATTGCTGCTAAAAGTCTTTGACCACAGAGAATGTTATGCAGCAGAGAAGAACTGGAAGAAATGCATATTTGTGGCTTGTAAGATTGATTTTTAACTTACACCTAGGGGTAATTTGTGAAGATAAAACATGACATTATGGTTTATTTGGGGGGAGGTTTAACATCAATGTGGGTGCATGGTCTAAAAATGAGGTACTTTCATGAAGCAACCTCAGTAATGACAATCTTCCCATAATGTAGTTGGACTAAAATTTATAGGTGATGATTTTAGCACCCCTAGACTTAAAGCTATCAGCTGTGGAGAATGGCATCTGGCATTAGCAACCAAATTGAGGTATATTGTAGTTCCAAGAAAATAAGAGGAACAGATGGAAAAAGACTGAAAGATAGATTTTATGGAAATGTAATTAGTACTGGAAGAGGCATCACCACAACGTGCAACAAAATATATCCTGATCATCCCTGCATTTGACAGTAACTAGACTTCAAATGGGAACCGTTTCAGTTAAGTGGAAAGATATACACAAGATAACTTTTTGCAGTCAAAAGCTGGTACATTGTCAAAAATCTTAATGTTGTGTAAGATATAACTGTAGGGAATCAAATTGAAACTGAATGAATTTGGTGTAAGGGGTTTTGCTTTGTATAGTTATTACTAAACAAGTGCCCTTTTTAGTTTGGAATATATTTGTCATAATGATTTTTGTTTTGTGACTGCTATTTGATTACTACAATGCCTTTGCCTTTGTATTTCCTTTCAGGTATTGACAGAGAGTGACCTCTAATTTGAGTTGTGTCAACCATATAACTTGTTTCTTTTCATACAGATACCAAAGATGAAAACTAAGAAGGAAAATGTCCAAATTTCTCTTTGCAAAATACTATGTACATTGTTTAAGCAATTCCATCATCAGACAGCCCTTTGGGATTGATTTCCTTTTTGTAGGTGTTTCACAATTTCTTCTAACAGTGTATGTATTTCATATTCAAAGTATGTTTTTCCATAGATATATCTCTTTTGTAAAAAATATGAAATATTAACTGAATTTATTGCTATACTTTTGCTTCTTGTAGTCAATGTTTTCATGCAAGCAACAAATGGATCTTGCAGGGGATACACAGGTACCTTGGTGAATTTGGATGGAAGACAATGCCCTGACAAAAAGAGACCAAAAGCTCTGCGATGAGTGCCAATGGAATGCTTTTGGGGGCAAATATCACTAGTTTGGACTTATTCCGACTTAAATAATAAAATGGATATTTTGGTATGAAATGTGCTAATTTGGCCAATTTGACTGTAAGATGGGCATTTTATATAGCAGACCTTCCTGACCATTGAACATATTGCAACTCAATGGTCTAAACAGCTTTAGTGTGCAAAACAACTCCAAACTAGTAAAACTTAGTTAATACTGACATGAGGACAAATTGAAATCTCATTTTTAAAATTTCTGTCAAATGCAGAGGAGCTGAGATACATAATAAAAGGCTAATAATTAGTGAGGGTTGGTGACATCATTTTTCATGCACTCGTGTTGGGTACCTCCTCCATTTGTTCAAAGGCTGCTGGTCCAAGGATACCAAGGTCACTCTCATCCTCTGTGCAATACTCCTCTTCCATGTGGTTAACGAGGTTGGTCTGTTAGCAATCAAATATGAATCAAGACAAACAACGCATGCAATCAATGACACATTAACACAAAAACATGAACTATATTCGATCATGCCAATCGCACCATGAGTAATGGGTTGAAGTACATTGACACTTGAGAACATAATCAAAGGATGTGTAAAACCATTCCTGGTAGAATCATTATCATTAATTCTGTCACCACTATTCCCAGGTGCCAAATTAAACCAACATATACTCACCATCAAGTTGACCTTTCAGTGTAAGGTCTTTTACTTTTGATATTCAACTCTGGCCCTTTAGATTATCTTCAACCATGGAACTACCGCCTCAGAGGTGGTAGCTCAATGCTTCAACAAAAAACTACCTTTTTCAGTTTGAAAAAATATGTGACACTTTCTTTTTTCTCATGCAGTTCTCTAGGATAATAACCATCATTTCATGGGATACCTGGCCAGTGGTAGAGCTAGGTGGTGAGAATGGCCTGCAGGCCGGCAGTGTTTATGCTAAGCTGCTATGACAATTTTCTGATTCAATGGCTTGTCAAATTTGATGCAATGATGTTTGTGGGAAAAAATGAAAAAGGGAGTTAAATTTTTCCCAAATTTAATATATGTAAAGTTCAACAAAAATAAAATTTCCAATGAGTCAAATTTTCTCACACTGAGTGTATTGATTCCAATGTGTAATTTCTTAGAGGAAACAGTACTGCAGAGGCATGTTCAAGCAGGGTGTTATCTAAAATGGGCACCTGCATGCAATTTTGGTCCATCCCTGACCCTATGGTAGCTCCACCACTGATCATGACCATAGCCTGCTTTCTTGTGGAGGAAACTGCCCCCTAGAATGGCAAGCAGCATTAACTCTCCAACTAGATGTAAAGATATATTTTGTAGAATATCAATTAAGTGAAAAAAATTGGTGAAGCATGTGATTGAAGTCCATATGTTGGTTTTCACGAATGAGAGCTCATCTTCAGGGAGCCAGCAGATCCTGATCAGATTATCCCCTCGCCATGAAAGGTTTTGCCATTTTTATACTTGAACCACTGCAGTGATTCAAGCCTCAAACAAGCGATCAACAAAGAGAAAGTAATGGAATTAAATTGAAAGTGAAATTGTAAATTTTCCAGCAGGAAAAAAAGGAATATGGTGTGGTGGGTCATCTTGATCTTGAGTCAGTTTGATCCTCCAGGCTCTCACAAACAGTTTTTCGGTCCCCTGCTTCGGATCTAAACTGACCCTGAGGGTGGATCAACATCTGGACTTGATCCTGAGTGTGGGAGCTTTCACACTAAAAAGTTGACCTTGAGGAGTGGGTCAGATTTTGATTTGATCCACTGCTTGAGACCAAGTATGAATGCACTCTAAGAAAACATCCCCCACGCTTATTCATCCAAAACTAAGTCCACTTGGAAATTTTGTGGCACTTCATATCAAAGTAGTCCATTACCAAGGCAATAGTATGCAACATGGTTCGTCAAGGATGACCTTCTCTTGAAGCATAGTGAGCAAAAACCCAGAAATTCCTTTGCTATCCTCAAAATATTTGTGCTCTACACTTTTTGGTCAATTATAGTTCCATGTGTTCTACTTCTTTCAATTTGTTTACTGGAACAAACAGTCAAATATAGCTGTTGTAGACTCAACGATACACTTCAACCTTTCCCACATGCTTTCATGGTGAGCATAACTTTACGACTGCCAATACTACATTACTTGTTATGGTTCACTATTCAAATGTAATTACTTTAAACATGGTCCTTGAAGTTTCAGTTATTTAATAATGATTTGTAGTTACCCCACATAACAGGTTAAATGCCAGCAAATATTTGCTACTTTGGTATTCCATATGGCACAAACTTCATTAAAGGGAAAACCCAGAAAATATTTTTGGAATCCCCAATGATACTGAGGTGTAATTATAAAAGCAACATCAAGAAAACATTTAAAAGATACTCTGTTGACTTTTACAGGGTTCTCACCATATTTCCCTTGCAAAATAAAATGACCCATCCAAAATAAAATGACCCTACATGAGCTTCATAACAAGAATGCCATGACTTTTACACATATTTGTGATATTTTGGAATATGTGGGACTAAATGTTAGGCCTAGTTCATGCGTCAGATTTCAAGAGGCAAGACCATTAAGCATTGGTTCAGTTTGGGTTTTCTCAGGCATCAAGGCCATCAGCCAGGGCATTAAGGTCATTTCTATTTCTGAACAAGGGCATCACAGCCATTTGCTTGCAAAAAAAAAAAAAAATGCTTCAGATTAATAGCAAACACGGCAAAACTATATGATGTATACTTAAAACATTGAGCAAGACACAGAGGTCATATGCTGCAGGCAACAGGAGCAACTTTGGCCCTATGCATCATGTATTTATTTTCAAGGTCATTTCCTCAAACAAAGAATGTATGAAGACAATGGCTGCTTTGGCCACTTGAGGCCTAAAATTCATTACTTGATTATGTCATGACCCAAAGGTGTGGTCTCATGTACCCTGCACTCGAGGTAACACCATGTTACTTTGTGTAACAGTAACATGAGAACATGGGTAAAAGCGGGGTCAGTGCTTAAATTCTGATTCATCTCCAAATGCAGGGTTCAACCGTTGTTTTAATCAAGCAAAATCACAGGCCTCATGGAGCTAATGACCCATGTTTTCTAACATTTTATAGGAATTGGTATGTGACCTATTTGACCTTGTTACTACGGTAGCACTACCATATCAACCAACCAAACTCGGGTATGTGAGAACACATGCTGGAAAATAAGATGTTACCCTGCGGTTTTGTCCTTTTGTAAAAACGGGGTAACACCCAACCATTGCTGGGTATGTAAGAACAAGCCTTACTTCCACTTTATGATTCTTAACAGCTCACCATTCCTGGAATATTGAAAGGAGATGATGATACTGAAAGAAGAGTTCCATAATTTTGTAGGTTTTCCATGAACTATTGAAACATTACATGACTTGTATTCAGTGTCTTTTCAAACACGAAATGTGTAGAGTAAATTCAAGTTCTGGAAGGTGCAAAAATGCTTCAATGACATGGTGAGCACTCTGGCCTCAAAGTTTAAGCATTTAACAAAGAGAAAGACACATATTTTGTGAATAAACAACAGAGTCTCTTCTACCAGCTAATGCTTGAATGTTCGCCTATGCCCTTTAAATCTTCATCAGACAAGCACCTTCTCAGCCACTAGCTGATTCTACCAGTCATATTATGCACCATTTACAATCGTCCTTAAATACAGAGTGATACACTCTACATTGATGCAGCCATAAATATGTCACAATGGAATTTAACAGATAAAGACCTTTTCCTTAAATCTATATTACCTACACTTCAAACATGATCTCCTTACACATTGTTACAACTTTTAATCTCAAGGGTTCACATAAATTTTGGTAACTCAATTATACCCCTGCCCCTCTAAGGACAAAATGAAATTCTCCTGTAAAATAAACACAGCCATCAATGACAGGTACATGCCCAGTAAGGGCAAAGATGACAATTTGATATAATAATTACCACTACTTCACCAGCATAAACAGTTTTCTAAAAGGTCTTGACTTCAAAAAGATTTGATCAAAATGATTTAAAACCTATTATGGCAAAAATATCTCTCAAGTTAAGATAAACCCATAGAGGCAGAATCTACAATGCACTCATAAAATTTTTCAAAAGGTATTTTTATGATCTTTCACTGAAGTAAAGGAATATATATTATGACTAAATGTCATTTGTCAAGCAATACTTTATGATGGTGTGACGTTTATTTCTTACAGTAGAAGTTCCTAGATACATCAGTGAAACTTCAGAGTGAAGTAAGCTAGTGTGCAGTGCTGGTCACCCTACACCATGCTCACCCTGTAAACTAACTCAGCCATTCACCCTGTTAACTAACTCAGCCATTCACCTTATTTTTTTTTTCATTCAGATTTGCTACTCCTCAAGTTATTATGGTACTGTGACAGTGAACTTATCACAAAGAGCTATCAATAAAATAAAAAATGTCAACTTTTCCACATTTAATGGTTGATTCTCGATCTTCAAGATTGTCAGCGCCAACATCAAACTAAAATGCACAAAAAATTTTCAAAAAGCAGGCCCAACTGGTTGCAATAGGTCTAGTGTTATAAGTACCTAACTGGGCCCATGGTCAAGAGCTAAGGAGGGGGTGGGTAGGGAGGCTGGAGCCTTAAACCTACTTCCCTGAGTCTCCTCCGATCTTCAAGGGGTGGTGTATGGTAAGAATGAGACCTTGCAATAAATCAAGGTTGGCTAATCACCTTCTGAACCCATAGGAGACCCATGGGAAAGAGAGGGCAGGGGGCCTAAATCCAATTTTCTTAAGGCTCCTCTAATCTCCAAGGAGCTGTGAACTGCAAGAGTGAGACCTTGTACACTTTAGTTACAGGATGTCTGGGGCCCCTGAACCATAATGGTCCTTAAAAGTTGTCCAACCACCTCACTCACTGACTTGCTACACAGCCGCTGACTGTAAGATTTATGCAGCTGCATTTGATTGTCCTACAAACTGGAGAAAATATATGAAACTTGCAGGATATACCAGAACACTCTCAGCTGCCTAATCCAGCCAGTCATATAACAAAAAAAAGCCAAGTGTACTAAGAACCCACAAAACTTGATAGTTGCAAACACTGAATTTATTCCCACTTTCATTATATTTTTTTCCTACACCCATGCTACCTCAAAGGTTCGGTAATCATGTGCAGGTCATTATACAAATTATACACAAAAGCTTAAAAATACACAGTCCTAACGTTTGACCTAACTCCTGTTAGGTTCTTCTACAGCGATGTTCTTGTACTGAACTATTAAAGGCTAGACAAATGGATCAAGGAGTGTTGAGATGCAATGAATCTTTAGGTGAAGACACAAAATCAAGCAAACATCATGAATTGTTCATTATGTTTATCCAAGCTGCAGACAATGTTGATGGTATAACATTGGTTGTGTTTCCATGGGTCGATGATATCACCTGACTTATCTTCATCACTAACATCAGAAGCTAGCGAAAAATTTCTTTGAAGCCCTATCTCTGCAAAACAACCCTTTCATCCATTGCCAAATAATATCATGTAGTAAATAGGTTTGATTTACTGTCAAAATCAACCCAGTTAAAGGAGCACTCCCGAGTTTATAGTCACAACTTGACCCAGTCAACTTTCAATGAGCTACAAGGGTCTTTCTTGGAACATACTGACTACTGTTCTATAAATCTTCAGATGGAAAATTCTAAGATTAGTACTTTAATTCTCTGGAGTGTCAAACAATAAATACATCATTGTTTGACATATCTCACAAAATAGGAAGATTTCTCCCAATAGCAATTATAGGTGGATAAATTGAATGCCAAAACATATTCCAAGTTCAATAAACTTCCACCTACCATGACACAACCCTAAAAATCCTATAATTTAAACTAAAAGTCCCCCTGGGAATTTTAACTCCCTACTTCTGATTACTACAGCTAGGCTTGAAGACAAGATCCACAAACTGACCGGCATACTCTACCACCGTACCATATCTTTATTAATCATCAGCTGATTTAAACAAGAAGTTCCTACAAAACAATCAAACTATGCAATCAACTGTATACACAATAAAATGATGTGGTGCATGATATCTGTCTGTTATTTAGATATATGCTGAAGACAGACAGAAAAAAAAAAAATAAAAATACTGGAATGTGATAAAAATGAAAAGAAGCCAGATATTAAATCCTGGGGAACACTTTGATTATTTTAAGAATTATATTCACATCGGGAATCAAGTTTGTTTGAATAATCCAAACAGTCCTGTTGAGAGGCAATTTTAGTATCCCAGGCTCTTGAAAAGTCACCAGGTTGACGGATAGCAGCTTGTTCAATAGAACATGTGAGAAGTATTGCTTGAGCAAAAATGGATCAAGGTTATTTTTATTCTGATATGTGCAAATAAACAATTGAAAAAGAAGAAATGGGTTTGTTTTACAGCACAATCCCAAAGCTAGCTAGCAATTTTCTATAAAACATCACGTCATACTCCACTATTCAAAGACCGGTCATCCCAGCATGGATGGATGTATTTACAAGAATGTCTAACTTTATATGGCCTAAGGATAAAAAGAAAACTTCTAAAAATACTGCTGAGAGGTATTTCAGAGTCATTGCATGGCTGTGCTACTTTTCTGATTCAGAGAGACAGTGGGGCCTAAATATTTATACCACAGGTTTGTTTAAAATAATGACAGGGTGGTAGTCTTGGTTCATTTGGTGTAGCAAACAATCTTTCACGACACTAAAGCTTTAGAAGAACAAAGGTTAAGATGTTGAAAGACTGGCTTAAACATGATAAATAAAATTAAAAATAAAGTGGTTAAAAAAATAATTTCCCTTGAAGTCTTGAAGTATTAAAATGAAGTGCAAGCAGAGAATGAAAGCTGTTGAAAGAATTCCCTTCCTATGGTTGAAACTCTGAAAAAGTTCATTTACTAGATAACTTTCTCTGACAGATTAAAACCTTCTGTTTGTGAAACCCAAAGAATTTTTATGGAATTGCAATCAAGGAAACAGTACTGTCCTTAATGACTATAAAAATTAAATGTTCGAATATGTACATATCTTTCTTGTAATGAAATTTTTCGATTCACCTGGAAAGTGCCTTCGTTTAAGTATGAAATATTTGTGTTCTCACTGAAATATTACAAGGGATACTAATAAAAGACATTTTAGCAAAGATTTGTAAAAGTTATGTGATTTTAAAATAAGGGGATACCAATTAATTCCTATAATATTTTATTTTATTTAAAAAAATATTAATTTTTATTCCACATGGTTGACAAATTTATGTTGAAGCAGTTTGCTGTGAGTGTGAATGTTACTTTATTTTTTTTTCTTTCCATCTCATTTTATTTTATTTTTTTTAACTTTCATCACATTCACAGAAACAATGTGTTATTTACAGTATTACACATGATTCACTTAACTAGTTTTTCAGATATGAAAAAATACTTATGAATGAATGTTTTGCTGTAGCGTAACTTAACGTCACAACTTCATTTCCATACATTTTCTACTGTTCATTCTGTATTTTTTTAGAGATCATCAGGGTAAAGAAATTTACATCTCAGTTATTTTTACGTGACACGTCTATAGTAAATACACAACTGTCCGATCTCAAAAATATGCAGTATGGATTTCTACATTTGAACAATACCAGGTTACAGAGCATTAACAAGTTTCAATACTTAAGATGAACCCTTAAGTAACATTATGCACTAGCATTTATTTCCTACAAGAAAGTTTCCTAGAATCTCATCCTTCTTAAAGGCATATTTTCATCATCCCAAACAGTTCCAATTCTTTACTTCCAGCCCCTCCCACATTAATTTAAAACTCATCTTTATCCAGACACAATTCTAGTTTATTGCTTTATGGCCTGTCTCAGTGGCCATATAAGTCCATAATGTGTAATCAAGACACTCTCAGTACCCATGCTGTGTAATTTAACTATGATGCATTGTTTGAATGTGATGCCAATCAAAGAGCTGTACCAATTGAGAGTTTTGATATATGCATACTGAAACTGTAGTTTGGGGTGACGAATGACTGCCTTTAAATCATTCTTATTCTTACTTATGATATAAAGTTCCACGTGAGTGTTACTTTAAAGAACCAAAGGACAACAAGCGAGAGAAAAACCCACAAGGCTTCACCACATTTTCTTCCGTTTAAGTGCACTTTTCATCACTAATGCATTCAGAGGCAATATACAACAAACAGAGGTCATTTTTAGGACAATGATTATGGTTTAATCAGAGATGATGGATCAGGTGATAGTTGACATATTCTGTGAAATGTGTCTAGCAAACACCCTCTTCATGGCTTCTAGCTAATATTTGATTACTCTTGCAGAAGGATCAAAGCAACCCCCATGATACTATGAAAAATTGAAAAATGAGAAATAATCTAAGGAATGAACTTTCTTACATGTCATCTTCTTGTGTTCTGCATCTTTCTACTACATGAGAACTGCACTGAGTAGAGATGAGTTATGTGTTAATAGATGACCAGGACAGTTTTAATAGCTTCAGTAAGAAATAGGCTAAGCTGCATTCCCTGAGGTGAGGAGAAAGGCATAAAATAGTACCAAAAACTAAAATAAATCTATTCTTTCTGATGTTCCTACTTGTAAACCTTCCAAATGAACCGCATTTCGGGGGTTTGACCCGCATTCGGATACCCTAACCCTAGCAGCTCACTCACAGAACCCTTTGAAAAACCTGCTTTTCAAATATCTATGATACAGTTACATAGTAAAGCCATGCCTTCAGAAGTGGTAACTCCTAACTTCTAAACACTGAGACAGTACAGACAATATTACAAAGTGAGCAGTCAAGTTACTGTAGTAAAAATTGGTGTGCAAAACAACTTTTAGCCTTGCTTCAGGATGAATGGTTGTTTTGTTCTTCTAGAACAGGTTTCCTCAATTAAATTTTCTGAAGCACCACATTTCTAAATGCTGCCATTATAATATGCCTCTGATTGCTGTCCTGGGGGAGGGGTATTAGTGGAGGGGGGGGGAATTTATGAGTTTCAGAAGGGGCTTACATGCAAAATGGTGCAAAATTTGTTCAATTTTCCTGGCCGAAATTTTTCACGAACTTAAGAGTGATGGTGAATCGATAGAGCACAAACTTAACGGTAACGATGAATCGACAAAGCACTGACAGTAGTGAATGTAAACAGTGATGGTGATTTTACTTTCTTGTGAGAACAAATAGGACGTTATGATATCCTTGTCGGTATGTGACGTCAGTCTGTGAGAAGTATTAGATTTATCACAGTACCTAATTTTGCGACATAATAATTCTTGTCAAAAAAGTTATGAAAAGTTAAATTTTTCAGTATTCTCCTAGTAATATTTGCATCACTCCAAACCACGTCGTGCGCCACAAATGGCCCGAGGGCCTCTGTTTGACGAAGCCTGTTCTAGTAGCTTACTCTTACCATACTTTTCTGTAAAACTCTTGTATACAGCACATTCCCATTCCTAAACCTGGTAGTGTTCATTATAAAGGAAACAAAGGATTCATACAGTCTAGTAGGCAAGCACCCTCATTTTAAAAAATGAACAAAATATTACTAAGGTCTCGACCAAGATATGCATTTTGCTAAACCAAACAAATGCCTGTTTCACAGGTTAGAAGTTCTCCAAAAATTTCAACCCAACGAACAAACAAACATCTACATGCAATGTGATTCCTGACCTATGCTGCATCAGAAATTATGACCACAGTAAACAACCAATGCTTGCTGTCTTTTGGACAGGTTAAATTTTGAGAATTTGTGAATATTTTTGATGGTAACTTATGAAATTATGTTGACTAATTTGCCAAAAAATGTGCTACAATTTTGCAAGTAGACACCTGCAAAATTCAAATTCTTCAAAAAGGAGGGGGAGGGGGAAGCACCCCTCTCCCTATACCCTCTCTATATACCTCCCCCAGGTCAGTGGTCCACAAACAGATAGGTCAGAGGTAGACACTATCTAGCTTCCAGGAACTAATAGGAGCTAGGGTGGTATGATGTCTTAGAAAACAACATGGCATAATACTGAAGTTAAGAGGTTATCATGGAATGGTTAGAATTCAACATAGATATATACGTCTTTAAGAGCAAGAGCAGTCACCCTAACTTGAAGTAGTGAAGTAGACCGTCCTGTTGACTGGCTGTTGAGAGTCATGTGACAGCAATTTTTCTCTTCAAATGTGAAATTTAATGCCCATTTTATATTGAAGATGCAATACTGAAGTTATACAGCATGATAAAAGATACTTTGAAGAGAAATAAGAAGAAAATTCAAACTTGTGATATTTAGTTGTTGCTTCAAAATAAGTTTGGGGGGGACTGATTTTGACCTTTAAAGAGCTATATATGAACATGTTGCAGAAAAAGGGAAGGTAAAAGGCCATAGAAACTACAAAAAAAATGCATTTGACTTTAACTTAAAGCAAACCGATGAACACTTTTTTTTTATGTATCATTTACCAGAAATCAGTTGCAGTATCACATTCCTGAAGGTGTACTTTATGACAATCTGGGCAAAATGTATGTCATCAAATTTACACAAAAAAATTGATTTGGTAGGAGAAAATTCAGCCGCACCCTTCTGAAAAAATTTGTTCTACCACCTTATTACCAATATGTTTAGTAAATAGTAATATTTGCCTCAAAGCTCCTCAGTTAAAAGAAAAAAAAAACAGATTGTCTACTATGCTTTACCCTGTCCCTGGGAAATATCCAGGTACTACACATACAAAGTAGGGGACACTGTACAGAAAATTGAGTGGTCGAACAGCCTGTCACATATTTTATATTTTAGTTTCTCAGGTAGTTCCAGTATCCATAGCATAAAACATGGTCTCACTTCTCTGATGGAGCTTGTTTGTTAGATAGTGGCTGTTCATGAAATTACTGATGGTTGTGGCCTGGAAATAACCCTTGACACACTAATGGGATATTTTCTTACATGCCTAAAGGGAGGTACAAAAATATGTGTCACTTTTTATTGGATTTTAAAAGGTAGCAGCTTTCAACTACGAATTAAAAAAGATACCTTTAGGCTTATTTACATAAGAATGGCTAGATGACATGTAAAAATTCTGAAGATATCTGTAGTCTTTGAAATGAAGTCGTAAAGAAACAAGTTAAAACTTCCTGACAATTCAAAGTTGTAGTGTGAAGTCTCTTCAGTAAATATTTTGGAATTATTTAAACATTTTGAAATTAGCACAATATTTTATTTCAGGTAAATGTGCAGTTAAATTTGAATAAAAAATTGCCTTGAATGAATTTGCTACCACCAGGTGGGTACTAACATTTAACTCAACCTGTTAATTTCCCTTCCCTTTCAACTCTCATTCCAGAGATCCAGGGTTGATTCCCAGATGGAGTCCTACCAAAGACTTTACAAATGGAACCTAATGGCATCGTCATACCTCTCAAGTGACCCGCATTTCGCATGTTTGACCTGCATTTGAACACCCAAACCAGCTGACCCTCCCAGCCTTCTGAAAAATCTGCATTTCAAATGTCGGTAGTATCCTTAGTTAGAGATCACACAAATTAACAAATAATTCAGCTAACCAGTATGAAACTACAAATTCAGTTAGCCCATCGTATCTTACAGCACATTCAACTGTTCGCATTTCTATACAATGCAAAGACCTAGGTACTACGGACTGATGTTTGCTGTTGCAACATCGCTATTTGGTACCCTCCAGAGCAGGTATGGAATGTATTCCTGTCACTGTGCAAATTGTGTAACACTGTGTTCAATAGCAAAAATGAATGCCCACTTAGCGGGTTAGAGGCAGGGCTTGTCTCAGTGAAATTGTGTTGACTGATTTGCCAAAAGTGCCATTTAGACACTTCTAAAATTAAAAAACCCTCCCCTTTTACCCCTCCCCCCGGCAGGGGATACACTAGTGACGGACAGATCAGTTGGACCCAGGTCGAGCCTCTCAGAACTTGGGAGCTATGCATTGTGCATGTCCGCACAATGAAGTAGGGAATGATCCAGTGCCTTGCAACTAGAATACTGGATGCTATATCTCACCAGAAGGTTTAAGTTGAGCTGTTACACTCCAACAAATCACATCAAATCAAATCCTCCATTTAGTGGTTACCCACACAAAGCAAATGGTGGTGAGTGCAATCAGGACAGTAATAGGATGAGTGGTTTTACTGGCAGCACTTCTTGTGTTTGTCATTCAAATTACCCTGTAGTCACCATACTTGACACTTGAAAAGATAAAGGAACAGAATACTGGCTGCAGTCTATTACACAGCACAAATACTGATTATTTCATATCTCCCCAATTTCTCCTTTATTTTCTTCAGTTTCGTTGCCCTTTCTTCAAACTCGTGTGATTTGCTTATCAGCTGAACTCAGTAAGGATGTGTATACATAATCAGCAGGGTGGTTCATGTAGCAGGAAGTACCGTGGGTTATTTTCTCAAACTCTAGGTACAATTAGCAGTATATCTGTTCTTTACCTCATCACCCCATAATCTGAGGGTGGTCTGCTTTTTTCAAATTTTTGGACAAACTATGGCAGAGTGCCTTTGAAGTCAAAGCAAAATATTATCAGACCATGATAAGTACAAGAAAGCTTAGGTAAAAGACTGGAATGATTGAAAGAGGCGATGCAATTGAACTTCTGGGGTAAAAGAGGAAATTTAAGGAGGACTATCTTTATCAATGTTCAAGGAGGACCACCAGGAAGGCCATTTAGAATTTGTTTGATTTATTTGAGTGTACACCCTCAAGGGGATATTTTAGCCACTGGAACTTCCCTTTGTGGTAAATATTGACTCCTCAAATCCGAATAAAAGTTTGGTGGTTATGATGATCATCATACTTTAAATATGAGAGGACAGTATATGACAATTGCCAGACAGGATTTAAAATTGATTCAGGTTGAATAATATGGTGCATTCTATCTACGTGGATCTATTATTACTTTCTTTAACACATACTGTAATAAAAATGATTATATGTATTATGTTCTATAACAAATGAGTGGAGGGGGTGATAGGCCTATAGAGATTAAATTTTGCACATTGACTCTATTCATTTTTTAAACATTTTGCCCCCTGAAAAACTTTTTGGTCCCCTGGAAAAATTGTTGTCCACTTTCAGTACATTCTTCCACAACAGGCCTAAATAAGCAAAAGGACGGTTATACTCATCAGCAAATAGGTGCAGCATCTAGAGGCAGGAAGACCTTATCCCCAACAACCCTTCTTTACAAAATTATTATAAAAATTGTGTACATATTTGAGGTGTTACCATCACTAAAATGTATGGATGACTGTTAAAGCAAAAGCAGGGTGGGCCAGTGGGTGGTGTGATAACTTCTTGGGCCCATCATTTTGATGCCCCTGCAAGATTCTGCCCTCATTTTTGTGAAATACATCCATGTAAATTCCCTCCTTCTGTCTCCCAGAGAACTGGGTGAAAGCTTTAGATTAAAAAAACAAAAAATTACTGACCTATCCTCCTTTTATTATTGGGAATAACATGAGACAGTAATTAGACCAGGGCAGCTCTCTGATCACACTATTGTTTTGGCAAATATATTAGAAATGGCAAATTTCATCACTAGTATAAATTTAACAGCAAAAAGCGAAACTACCAGTTTGTCAATGAATGTCAATGCCATCTATTTAAAATGGTAATCTCTCCTCTGGCATTGGGCCAAACCATTTAAAACATGTCAATGTTTATTTAGAGATCTCAGGTGACAAAATTTTAACTTGTTTAACTTGGCTTCCATTTGAATGATACCCTCACGGTGTTTTCATAATCTCATAATATTCAGCCCTGATTGTATTAAATATCCATTACTTTGATGCATTCAGTATTTTATTCTCAGCCAAATCTCTGCTGAGCTGTGTTTTTTGTACAAAAATAGATAGTAGTGAGAGTGATATTATGTCTGGCTCAAAAACCACAAAAATGGCTTTTGTGTTAACATAAACCTTCTAAAATATTGTATAAACACAACTACCACAAGCTGTTCTGAATAGAAGCAAAGCAAAATAGTTGTTATATTTGTACAACCTCCCTATCTTATTTTGTATATCAGTTTTACTGATTAAAACATGCTACTAGCATTTATCCTCCAAAACCTGGAAACGTTGTGGATTGAGGTGTCAAACTGCCAGAAAGACAATCACAGTAAACCTTTGACTCTGTGCCATCTGTGTAAGGTACTTGGTACAACAAATACATTGCAATCTGGTTCTCTAACTCAGGATACTACGAAGATTTGAAATGTGGGTTTTGAAAAGGCTCAGTAGGTCACCGAGTTTGAGTGCTCACATGCAAGTCAGTCCCCAAAATGCAGGTCACTCGGGAGATATGCTCTCTCTCTCTCAGAAAGAGGGGGTGACTTTTTGCCAAACTCCAGATCCCTCACCAGGCATAACATCTGTCCAAATGAGGCACCAAAGCCTGCCCAATTTAGCAAAATTTTGGCCAATTCAGGGTGGGTTGCAGCCTCCCACGCTCCCTGTCCTCTACGTCCATAGACCTTATGCCAGTTAGCTGTAATATTGTACTCTGGGAAGGATTATTCCAACACAGTTCCCCATCAGCATTGTGACCATTGGCCTTCTCCATGGTGACGATTCACTTCTGTGGTCCCATACATGGAATAATCCTTCCCATGTTGCAGTTTTGAAGCGCCCTCTATTTAATTGGCATAAGGTCTATGTATATTGCTTTATAAGTGGATGATGGGTAAAAATAGAGAATGGGGACATAAGAGAAGTAGAAGTACAATTCCTCAAATTTCATTATCCATGATTACTGGCCACAGGGAGGCTGGGTCTATGGGGAAGGTTCCCCTTTCAGATAACTTTTCACATCATGAGAACTTTTTGATTTACAAGCATGTTCATTCAGCTAAAAATTGCAGATATAAAAAGAACTCCTGCACCCTTGACTAATTCGACCACACGATAATGGCAAAAGTTTTTGCCTAGCAAAATGAATTTCATGCGAATTTTGCTGACTTCCTTTTTTCTGTAACCAGGAAAGTTCCTGAATGCTTACATCCTTGAGGAAAGTATTTGAAAATGTCATGTAACTAACAGCTGCACTCTCAGTTCAATGTACCAATCAAATCAAATTGGCTTTACTACTTTAAGCACTGCACTATATATTGTCATAATTAAACACCCCCACCCCCTCCCCCCAAAAAAACTATTATATAGTACTACAGCTGGGAGCATCGGGATGCCTGACTATCACACTGATTCTCTTCATGAGCAAGTTGGTCTCCATCGAATTACCAGTGTTGGTACCATCTTCAACTGCACCCCCTCACCAAACCCTTAGGTCTAGTTTAACCTCACTGCCAGTGAGGACACTTTCTCTAATTAGTCTACACAAAACAATCTCATATGTTGAGTTTTTAGTAGGACTGTAAAAATACTACCCAACTCTATCTATATTCACTGAAAACAGAAACCTTTAAACGGGAAATTCAGTCACCCCAACTTGAATCAGAACAGCAGGCTGTCCTGTGTCATAATTCTTTGCTTTGCTTCAATTGTGAAATTACCAAGGGGTAACTGCCTGGTGTTTTCTTGAATATACAGTACTGAAATTCTACATTTACATGGAAGAGACTTTAGAGAAATATAAGGAAAAGTTTAGAGATTTAGCTGTTTCTTCTAAATAGGTTTGTGGTGACTGCTCTTTCCCTTTCACAGTCAAAAGAATGGTTCTAATCTTGTGATGATGGTACAAAAACACTATTTTCCTTCAAATTACAAGGTAGTTTAAAGGACCAATTCTCCCAATTGAATGTGTACTAGTTAGAGTATCCTTCAGCTAAGTAACTGCCCATGAAGCTATCATGTATAGCGATAAATGACAAGTGATACAACACCAGTGTCTTCACCAAGGCTATACAAATGAAAGCAAGAAAACCATAGCTCACTGTCTTTACTTGAGATCGAAGACACATATATTCTTTCAACTTCAGAACACATTTTGCACAATCTCTGCACTATTTGAAAAATATTTTTGGTTTGGACTACAATGAAAAACATTGATTAGTAATGAAAGGCAAATCACAAAAGTTTACATTTTTCAAAATACAGGACAGCATTCAGTATTTATTTCAATGTTACATACAACTGAATATATTAAACAATATTCATGCATAAGTTTCCACCAACACCAAAATTCCACATCAGCTAGCTGTCAGGTGTATATATTGAGAAAGTAATACAGACAGATGTGGGTTCCAGGATCTGCTAAAAAGAAAAGGGCAGTGGGAGGGGGGATCCAATGTGTTGACAAAGATAACAGGTTGGTGAAATGGGGTAATACCCAAGGTAAACTTTTCAGCACAAAGGGCATAGGGAAAAGTTAATTTTAAAACATTGTTGCTGTTGTAAAAGAAAGTTAAGGAGGGCATTAGGAAAGGATGTCTGTACCGGCCATATTTTAAACTCCAACCCCCTCCCAACAAAAAGTGGCAGAGCCTCAGCTCCTGCTTAGTAATATATTCATTCATACAGGATGAAGTTCTGTTCATCTGTTCTTATTGCTTAGCTCTATGGTGTGCTGGAAAATTTCCCACCCAAGAAACTCAGCCAACCAAAATCCAACCGTACACATGAATGTTAGTATCAAAAGTTCACCTTTGTTGATTCCTAACTTGCAAATCAGAAACATGCAACATGAAAAACTGTCATTGAAAATGGATAACTATGTCCAGTAAACAAAATTAATCCATTTATTAATAGAGCAAAAACACCCTATAGAATTGAAATGTGATTGGTTTACAGGGTGGCAAATGTTGTGACAAATGAAAAACAGCTGTCAGGACAACCTTGCTCCATGGCTGCAAGAAGAACCTTATAGTGGGGCCAAGATTCATTAAACACCAAAACCACACCAATCTGTATTTACGAAAGAACAAGTTTTAATAGAATCAAAGCATGCAATTGTGCCTTACCAGGATCACACTGATGGGGGGCTGTATTCTTCCTGGAAAGGACCTATCTGGTAATACATTACTGAAATCAAAACAACAAAATTTCAAATATGTGTACCAACCTTTGAGTTTTCCAGTTCCCTGTTTCTGTGTCGACCATTAGTAGTTCCACGTGGTAAATCTCTGTTTAGAAAGAAAAAAAAAAAACATGAACAGTCAAGATAATAATCACAAGGCAATAACCAAAGAAAAGCATATACAGCAATCAACACACAGTTTTAAAAGGATGTGTTCCCTTCATGAGATTCTGAAGTATCTGTATACAGTTTCTCATGGTACATCACTGACGTATATGGTGTATGCTCTCAAAATGTAGAGAGCATTTTCTTTCATGATATGTAGCCTTGTAAAATACTGTAAATTGGCACTGTGTGTGTGAATATGGTTGATTCAAAGAAAATTCTATGGTCAAGACTATCAAGCAATCACCAAGAAATCTAAAAGTGTGTCCTGTTTGCTATCTGTTTGCTATCTCTCAGAAAACAGGGTTTATTCAGCAGTTAAGCAGAAAGCAAGTGATTAATGGGGTGTGATAATAGAATGAGGATTAGGTTACCCCACAGAGCACAGCAGTATTAAAGAGACATACTGTATAATCCATGCACTGCTTCCACTGGCAGAGAGACCAGTTTAATGCAGTGTGACCTGTGCTCATTGAAATCTACAGATTTCAGTTACTGCCCTCTTACAACTTTGAATGATCCAAAATCTGTGTACAACCCGAAGTAATCATTACTGAACAAATGTAAATGCCAAATTTCTTTTTAAGGTGTTTGGGTGTGTAAGCATGCAAAACCAGGTGAGATAAAAAATCTATTGAACCTATCTTTATCTAGCTTACAACATTTTCTAAATAACATTTCCAGTGGTTGACCTCCAGTGACCTTTGACCTTAACCAAACACAGATTGATTTGAAATCTGTCCTTTTTACCTTAAAATACTGTGTTAAAACGTTTTTCAGTGTTTGACCCCTGGTGACCCCAGATGACCCCTTGACCTTCACCAAACATATCAAATTTCATCCTTACACAATAACACACCAACACACCAAGTATGACATCTATCCAAGGTTCCTGCCTTGAAATATCATGTTGAGAAGGTTTTTAGTTTTTGACCTCTGGTGACCCCAAATGACCTTTGACCTCCACCAAAAACGATAGGGTACACCTTCAAACTATGGCACTTCTATATACCAAGTTTCAATTTAATCCAACTTTCCCTTGTTGAGTTACAGCATACCCAAGATAGCGTCACAGACACACACACACACACACACACGCCAAGCTGACTTCATAGGTTCCTTTTGCTAACGCAAGGAACCAAAAATGTTGCACTGCCCACAACTGACTTTGACAAAAGGGATGTAACAGCTTGCAAAGTAGCATTATGAACAATGCCCAACAAGCACCATGTACATGAAGATTCCAGTATTTGCATATAAATATATGTTTAGACATAATGCAATTATTGCTGCCTACATTGTAGTTTGTTCATTGGCTACTTCAATACATCCTTGTGAGCCAAGGTTACATTTAAAGAGCAATTTAATGATTAATTTACTTATGTTAAACTTATCACTAAGATCAATTAAACATCTACTCCCTCTATCAGCTTGTTCCAAAACAAGCAAGTGATCAAGAGTTGCAGTATATCATTACTGGTCTTCGACCAGTGCCAAACTGCAGTGTGATGAAACAAACAGTTAGTCAGTTCTCTGTCCGTTAAACGTTGCTTTGATTGAATCAACCTGCTCAATAGAAACTGAGGTAAGCTGCGCACAAAAAAATAACACTTCCTAGTAACTAAAGCAAGCTTTAATGCTTGAATTTTCTTATTGCAAAGCATGATATTGAAAAAATATCTTGTAAATTGCACTCAGAAAAAAGGAGGGAATCTAAGTGCACTTGCACAGGTCTGTAGAATAGATTGGGCATACATCTTATACCAAAAAAAAAAAAAAAGTCAAAATTTGAGTGTTTGTTGTACCTATGGCATGTCTTGTTATCCCAGTAGCACTTTTCAGAATGTGTCCTTGTGTGTAAGTCAAATAACTGGGTGAGCTTTTTGCTCCATAACCAACTTGGGAATTAGGCATTACTTGCAAGGTAAGTATCCCAACAAAGGGTAATCTTTCCTTAAATCAAATTTTCAAGCATGTTTTTGATAACTTGGATGCATCCCACAGGACCAGGAGAGTGCCATTTTCCTGCAATCTGAGGGTGAGGCCATAAATTCAAAAAAATTCTTGTATGCTCTGCACCGACAGATGGTGAGGCTCCCCCCAATCTTGTTTTGAAGCAACATCTAAATATCACAATTTTCTTCTTCAAAGGAATCTTAAAAAATAGTTTATGACTTTGATATTGCATATGCAAGGTAAACCAAGCAGTTACTTCTAGTAAATTTGACATTTGAAGAGAAAATAAGGTTTCACATGACTTTCAACAGCCAATCATGAAATTGGACAGCTTACTTCACTACTTCAAGTTGGGATGTTTGCTCTTGCCCTTTAATTGGTTGTATCAGCACTCAATCTGGCCAAAGCAGAACCCTGGTTGCAGTTTACCCCAAAAATGACTTACATATTATTTTCCCATCTTTCAATCTTCCATGTGTCATTTTTATGTACAACAACCTAAAAAATAGCCAACATATGAATGGTCCACAAGCAGCACCTGAAGGCCTGCATACTGTACCAGAAAATTGATTTTGGCCCTTGCCAGATTCTATATCTTTGAATGATTTTTTGAATAGGTGACACTCTTTGCTATAAAAATGTAAAATGTAGGCTATAAAAACATGTTTACACATTGTTAAGTTTGTTATTGGTAACCAGGATAGGAAACAAGCATACAAGGTTTTTCTAAAATTTTCTGAAAATAAATACCGACAACAAAATGCTTCCATATGGGGTGTGCCCTTCCACAAAGGGAAATTATCCTCGCACAGTTTAACACAAGTCGCATTTACAAGGTTGCCTGAGTTGAAATTGAGGAAGCCATATCCTCACCTATTAAAAACAGAACTTGCAGCAAATGGGAAGTTTTTTTAGTAGAAGAGGAAAGCTTTTGCCCCATTAAACTAATCTATATATCATTCCGTGAGTCCCGTTGAACTTGCTGACACGGAACACTTATTAAGGGCTTGACATCTAAAAAGAGCAATAATTTCTATGTGCATGCTCTTAAACCTACATTTCCAAACACTGCCTCACTGGATAAAAACTGTTAGTAGTCCAATTGATGGTGCTTCTTGTTTCTAATTTCAATCCACCTTAATGTTACAGTAAAAAGTTCATTACTTGACGAAAAGAGCACAAAAGATCTACGACAGTGGTTAACATGATTCTCCAATAGTAAGTCTTTGTAAAATTTTCAAACTTTGAATGCACAAATTTAATGAACTCCAGACATCCTTGCCTGCAAGCTGAATGCTTTATTCTGCCAGCAATCTACATCCTGTTTTGCCTTTTAAAACTGACCTTTCTAGTACACAGAATACAAATTAGATATAAAAATTGCTGAGTGAATTATAATACTCTCATGTTGCACAGGTGTATTGATGTCAATAAATTCCTATGAAGTTAAAAATGTTTGGAAAGGCAAGTTATTTATTTCCAAGAATCTCTAGAGCCCACACAATACCTGCACGATGATACTACATACCTCCTACAGTAATCCAAGATATGGGAACAAGTTACATTTTTTATCGATAAATAATACGATACCACAGTGGCTCTCTAAGGTTGGAGGGGATGGAGGAGGACATCTTCCCCCTAATATTTCAGAAATCCTCCATTGACTTAAATTTTGACCACAGTAAATTTTTGAAAATGGGCTGATGCTCCCCCCCCCCCAATACTGTGAACAAATCACTGTCCTTGGTAGATTCTTCATGTTCTTTTAACTTTCAATTTTTTTTCAGAAATGAAATAGCAATCTACATGTGAGCTCTTGAAATAATCAATCATTAATTTTGGCATTCACCTAACAAATCTCCTGACTTTCTCACATAATATCACTATACCTGGAAATCATTTCACAAACAGCTTAAAGCAGTACAGAAAGTTTATTTTCTGTATTTGTATGTTGAGGTAAAACTTACAAAACATAACTATCAATCATGGTCTAACACTGTGATTGGTAACAGTGAAGTGAGGACTATCCAGTCTTGCGTCTGTGTGGCATTTTTTTTTCCTTACAAATATTAAAAAAATTTCATGCAACAAGAATTCCCACAAAAGTAATGTTTCTTCCAACCTGAAAGACCTCTTCAATATTTCTTTTTTTCTGGTAATTGATCAGTTCAGGAGGCAAAAGGAGATGCTATAACCAAAAGGTTAATATTCTATGTCAAACTCTGATTGCCCCTTTAACAAATTTCTTTTACAAACCTCAATTATACTAAATGTCACTTAAAAATTTTTGTGCTGTAAATAGCTTCCTTTAGGGAACACAAATACACTTAAATGGAATCAGACACTAATTTCTTGGGGTGAATAAATTATATTATTTCATAAATCCATTTGTCCCAAACCCCAACTTTCTGTCTCCCAGGTATTTAACATTAAACAATTTGACATCGGCATCTACTACATTATGTCTAATAACCTGTACCCAAATCACCCACCTACTACACATTCTAAGATCATCTCTGAGCAGAATGTTTGGATTTTACTTAATGTCCCACCTGAAGTTTATAGCCACTTCAATGCCTAAAATTAAGTCCAATTAATAAAAATCTGCAGTATCAATCTGAAATGGCTGTCTAGCAAAACCTAAATTTGGTAAAGATTGTTGAGTTGCTTAGCTACCTGTTGTGAAGTTGTAAACCAGGCTTTCTCAACAATACTCAGTGAAGCACTCACTTGATTGGATACAAGAAGTGCCACCATATCCCTTGCATGCCTGTTTAGCCAGAGCAACTCTTTTTTGTACAGCACATTACTGATAAAAGACTGCTGGTCTGACATGGGGTTGGGGGTATGTCCACCCTAAAATTCTGACCTGTTCAAGCTCATCTCCCAGGTCTTTCAAAATATTATACAGGCTAGTTGCAGTGAAGAGATAGGTAAAGAGACAGGAGTTTTCTGTTTTGTTAAATTAAAACAACAAAAATTTGATTTTTTAGTGCTACCCTAATCCCTATGTAAAATGACCTTACAAAACAGAACTCTTTTACAATAACTGAAAATTCATGTCTCTATATTCACACATATTCAAGCCCCCATCCCAGTTTTGTCTGTTTATTGTAGCCCCCTTCCCAAGCCCCCTTCCCACAAAAGAAGAAAAATGTCTTTAAAACTGCCACAGGCACCTCATCACTCACTATTCCACTATCAAATACAGGTGTAATGATTCCTCTGCATTTGGAAACAGTGCCTTCTTGAGTTCAGTGAAAATGAATTTGTGTACACCAGACCTAAAATTTGTACACTTTCTTCTGTTACATTGTAGATTTAGCGGTTTTTTAAATTTTAGGGTGAAAAAACGTGACAAATTAAACAAGTGAACAACTTCTGGTACAAAAATATTAAGGGCCTCATGCTGAAATGTGAGACCAACAAATGAAATTTTCCCAAGTCTGTTGGACAGCTTGTGTCAAAATAATGTCAAAATGATTTATTTCTACATTTGTAAGCAAACACCACTTCTTTTATATAATGCTCAAGGATATCTGATGGGCAAATTGGATACACATGGGTGTCTGAGAGGTTGAGTAGAGTGCCCTGACTGGGTCCTACCTGAGTAACCTTGCAAAGGTTAACCTATGACAGGGGTAACTGACAGTAATGAGAAGAGATGTTAAGTATGTGGTGTCCTCCACCTGAGAGTGTTTGACAGGAGTAACTGTATTAATAGTACTTTACATAAATGATGGAAGGACTCTGGTGATGAAATACACAAATATGCTATACCACCACATGATGGATGTCAAGGATACCACAGGACAAAAGTACACAACCCTATCAACATATGCGGAATGAGTGTAGAGTGATTGGTGGTCTTGGCTTTTGCAAAGAGTAAGGCAATGTACTTTGCAAAAACATCATCAGACTGTGGTGAATGGGATGGGAGAAATTTTGGGCAACACTATACTTGATTGCATACATTCCGCATAGTGCAAGTAAAGCTCAACTTTTGCTTCTTTCTTTTTTTACCTCAACAGGTCAACCTATCTCCACCTCCCCCCTTCCCTATTGGTCAGACTCAAATCTCTATTAGACATAAATCCATCAGCATAAATTCAATCAATTACAAGGTACAATGTGTACTTTCAACTGTTTTAAATGTGATATATGTATACCAAGCTTCTCACCACTTCCTCAGTCCTTTCCCAGAAGAAAAAAAAAACTTAGATAGATTGCAAAAGCTAAGGAAGCATTTATGCCAGATCCACATCTGATTGCCTGATTTTACTAGTAGATTGATTAACATATATTGCTTGATCCTAATGCAAAAATTTACAACTGTCTTGTACTGTAATACTCTCCCCCCCCCCCCCCCCCCACTTGAAAGAATTCATACTTCAGAAGTGGCTGTTGCTTCAAACCTCCAATTGAATCAAGTCAAACTAGCAATGACCTTGGGTCAATGTTGACTCTATAGCAAAATCAGACAATAAGATTCAGATCAAATCTGTTTTATCCTTCAAATTTGATCTTGAGGAGTGGATCTGACGGTATGCAAGATCCATCTGATTTAGTTTAAATGCACCAATAGTTCACCAGGACAATGAATCACTCCCTGATTACCTGCAATGTATTATAAATACTCTCAGAGTCAGAGCAGAGAGTTGCAACAGCTCCCTGATCAGAGCATGAAGCTGCAGTGATGAGTTTTTTCAGCTCCCTGCACATCAGGGGCAGTCCTTCCCGTAAAGGTGTTTACTGCAAATTTTGTGCTGTCTTTATACAGAAAGTGCTTGAGGGTGTAATAGCAGGGCTCCCTGGTAGTAGGTAAGGGTACGTAATAAAGGTATGTGGACACATTCATAAAATCTTTCAATGTGCTGTTGAAAGATTGCAATTTGCCCTTACAACATATACTTCACCACTCTTGTAATGGCACCCTCAATCCAAAAGTGTTAAAATATTCAAGGACTGGCACATTTGTCAGAAGAATGCCAGAGATGTTCATTATTTCTTAAAGAAAAATACAGTCACCCCAATTTAAATTGGTATACCACTGTATCCTCAATCAGGAATGGATATTGTTGACCATTTGACAATTTTTTGTTACTCAATTGCTCAACTTTTAATATGCAAAATAGTACTTAAATTTACACATTCAACACAGCAATTGATGATACCTGACATTCTTAGTTACATATGTGTAACAAAAATATGAGGAGAGAGGAGAGTTGTAAAAAATTGATGCTTTCAAAACAAGTTACGGAGGCTTTCACAGTTCAGACAGTTGATGATACATGTATTTATGGTGTGTTTGCATTGAATGACAATGTTTATTATTTGACCATGATCTACCATAGAGATCAAACACAAAAGACTTGTAAGAAAAGTCATGAGAATGTGCCCATTAACAGATTATAATCTATTGACAAATATGTTATCAAACATAAATTAAATGTAATTAAATGGTTTAACTTGACATGTTGACCTTGAGTACTATCATCATCTTTCCCATGACTGATGCAAACTTAAAGGGCCAAACCTCCCACCCTAAACTACAATTTTGGTACCCGGGTACCAAAATTTTCAATTGGCTCAGCTCTTTGATTGACAGCTAATTCAAACAATGCAGAGTTCCAAAGCTTATATTACACAGCATGAACGGTACTGAGAGTGTTTTGCTTATACAAATTGAGTTTTTCTATACCCTACCTGGAGCAATAAACTGAAATTACGTCAGGATGCGGATGAATTTCAAACAATTGTGGGAGGGGCTCCAGTAAGCAGGTTAGGAGAATTGGTACTGTTTGGGGTGAGAAAACTGGGCCTTTAAAGGAAAAATGCAGTCACCAAAACTTGAAATAGTGTAGTACAATGTGCTTTTTTATGATTGGCTCAAGAGACAAGTGGCAATATTCTTCCTCTTCAAAAGCAAATTTTACTAGAAGAAGCCACTCGATTTACCTTCAATATGCAACAACGAAGTCCTAAAATATTATGAAAGGTAGTTTGAAGAGAAACTAAGAAGAAAATTTTGATATTTAGCTGTTGCTTCAAAATAAGTCTGGGGTGACTGCTCTTGCCCTTTAAATTAGGGTACCACAAAGTGATAGGGACTTTTAAGATGCACACTAAAGAAAGTCATTTTGTAGTCAACGAAAACAATGGTTAAGATAATAATCTTCAGTCTGTTTATCTCAAGTTCACTATTGTTATCATGAAGTTTTACATTCTTTCATGACAAGTTGGAACACAGCCTGCAGGCATCAATTCTTTATGTTAAATGGGGTTTAATAGAATAAGATGATGGAAACAGCTATTCCTTATACACATCAGTCAATATCAAGTTTTTGTTTAACAATAACATTGAAAAATGCTTCTGACAAATCAAACAGAACAAACATGTATCTTGACTGAGATTATTTTAAGATTCAGCTTATGAAGAAG
Organism: Holothuria scabra; assembly: GCA_037179385.1. Lineage (NCBI taxonomy): Eukaryota > Metazoa > Echinodermata > Holothuroidea > Aspidochirotida > Holothuriidae > Holothuria > Holothuria scabra. Next base: position 23,548,333 of record CM074185.1, on the reverse strand, counting down.
GCTAGTGGTGGTGGTGGGGAAGGGGGTCCACAATGCCGGCTTTCCAGATACAAAATTTTCCCAGTGCTACAAACTTTGCTACAAGGTAATTGCAAATAATGAAGAGTGTACAGGTGGGTTGGTTGGTTAGTTAGATGGAATTTTACCGCCCAGTTTCCAACCAATTGGTTTAAGTTGAGCCCGCCACAGCCTTTTTTCCAGCTTGTGGTTCACTAGCTTGTTTTCCTTACTCATTGCTTATGCTTAACACCAAGCACAATGTCAATTGGTACCTTTTATGGGAATTTCAAAAGACATATTAAAAAGGAACACACACTGTTACACTGTTTTAAACAGTGCTAATTGAAAGTTTGATACTGATGCATGGAAACTAGATGTCTGCTCATATTGCTTAAAGGCCTCATCCTCTCAACACAAATAGTTTTAATTTTCCTAACCTACTTACTTAAGCCCCTCCCACAGCTGTTTAAAATTCATCCTCATCCAGACAAAATCTCAGTTTATTGCTTCATGAGGTGTATACAAGACTCCAATGTGTAATCAAAAACACTCTCAGTACAGGGTTTGTAATATGAGCTACGGTACTTTGCATCGTTTGAACTTGCTGTCAATCAAAGAGCTGAGCCAATTGAAAATTTCTGTTAACCCCTACAAAATTTGTACTTGGGGATGAGAGGGTTGGCCCTCCAAAGAAAAAAAGCTCTCATCCCAATTTCAACCTAACCCAGGTATACTTTTAAATGAATGGCTTGTGACGACATTTAGTTTTGTTTTCCTTTTACTATAGTCAGTCGGGCGTACCTGTTTTTTCTGCTGTTTCGTGCAACACAAAAGGGGATTACTGGGGAACAACCCAGAAAGGAATATTGTAGTTTTCTCATCACGAAATGACTTTTCCCCACGTTCAAAAAGTGCGCAGCAACGAAAAAAGAGGCAAAAACAATGCCAAAGTTTTATCTTAAATCTACTACGATTGTTTGGTCACCAGCCAATCACGTATCAGGAGAGGAGGAGACTGACCAATGACAAGGCAGTAGCATCCTAGTTACACAGAAGAAGCAGACGACAAAATGGCAGCCCCCCTGCCAAACGCTGAACCCGGTGAAAATCCGGAGTTTTGTGCCATGCACATTGTTTCCAGTGCAACAACCAACTTTAAACCATTCACAAAAGCATCTTAGGAAACGTTTGTTAGTTATGGGGCACAATGGAAACACTTCAACTGCCCTGAAGCCGAAATTGTCGACAGTATGGCTACGAGTCTTGGTTTAGACTTCGACAACATCGGAGAATGCCTCCAGTTGTTTTTACACGTACCCGTTGCACGAAACATCGGGTACCACCGAGATTGTTATCACCGGTTTTGTGACAAAGGTAAAATTGAGCAGAAGAAACGTTCATCACAGAATCAGACTAGCGAAGATACGTACATCAATTCTTCTATAAAATTTTTAATTTGTAAACTAATCGGCTAGCCGGATGAAAATAAACATGCTAGCCTAGCCATAGAGTGTGCAGTCAATGCATGTGTGGCGACCATAGAAGTCCCACAATGGTGCAGCAATACTTGAAGTCAGTGCTCTACGCTGCCTCACAGGGTGGCCCACCTTGCCCCTATTCTCAGAATTTAAAATTCTTCATGTGGTTCCTGGGGTTGTCTAAATTATTAAAAGTGCACTGTGTGAATAATGGATTGGGTGACTGCTAACTTGAACTGAACCAACACACAGAGTTACATGCGGTCATTAAAGAATTGAAGTCAGGCATGTTTGCTGTGCATGGGCTTCAAAACATAGGAGTGCAGCATTTTACATGTGAACGTTTGTCCTTAAATTCAATCTCCTCCCTCTTTTCAATGAAGCTAGGGGTCTTATCTGTGTAGTATTAGCTCCCAATCAGTGCCTATACTAGTATGATAATGCTCCATTATACTACGTTCTGAATACTACACGGAGCAAGTGACAATGGGGGTTAGTTTGTTGGGACTGAGTGAGGACTAGAGTAGTATGTGCTACATAGTGTATTTTACTAAATTCCAGTCATGTGGTGGTGATGTAAGTTGATATACTGACTAACCAGGGAGTTGTCAGGGTTGAGTGACAATTCAGTGTTCTCCACAGGTTGAAATTTTGTCCGGTTGCTCCAAAGGTTGAAGGTAAACAGTGATCACTGTCTTGACAAGAAGTCTAAAGAGAGGGAGCATCTCTCTTTGGAAAATGTTGGTTAAAATCAGTGATGCTTTTTATTATACTTTTCTCTGATGACTAGGAACATTTGTGATTATCATTGCTCAATGTCCACAGTGAGATTGCTGTTTTCTCTGTTTCGAGATTTCAAATAGATAATTTTTGTCTGGGTGGCTGAACTTTTTGTCCGGGTGGCACATTTTTCGTCCGTGGGTTAAAAAAACCTCTGCAGATTTTGTCCGGGTGGGTCACCCTAACAAAACAGCCAGTAGTTAACACTGTCATTATGCCTTTTTAATATCCCTTTCCTGTTGTAGCTGCTGAATTGTAACCGGGTGGAAATACACTGACGCCTATCTTGTGCATTTGGCAGGAGCCTAAACAGCAACTCTCTTGTCAGAGTGTGTGACTGCGGGCAGAAATCTTGATAAAGACTTAATGTATCCACATTTCTTGGTACCTGTAAGAACATTCTTTCCGTTACTTTCCACCATATAGGTGTCCTAGGCCACTTTTATTTGGAGGGGGTAGAGCCCTTTTAGTCTTTTACCCAAAATTTTAATCACCCATGCCTGAAAAATACAACTGTTTTGTCTGAAAATAGTAATTTCCCAGCAGGAACAGGGATGCAGCCCCCAGCCCTCCGCCCTATACACCTATGTTTTCAACAGTGCTAGTATTCCATTCTACTTTGACCCACTAACCTGAAACTAAGACATCTCGTTTGAATATGAATTTTAGCAGTTTTGAGCTTCCGACCCTTCAAAACTGCAGGAATTACGGTACGTAAGTATTGTGCATTTGAGTTGGGGGAGGGGGAAAGATGTTAAAACAAAGGTTGGTCAAGTGTGGTTTCTATTTAAGTTCTTTTTGTTTTAGTAAGAGACTAACATTACCATTTTCCTAGCAACAAGCCATGGTTTGTGGGAAGGGGGGGGGGGCTCGTGCTCATATATACTTATTGTACAGACAGGTAGACCCCATAATTTCCATTATTGCCTCATGATAAAAAGCACTGTTTTCTTTGATTGATAGTTGAAAGAAAGCGAGAAGTTTTTGTTAAGTTCCTTTCCGTGCCTATAACCTTTAAATCTAAACCTTCCTTCTAGAAGAAAAAAGTGTTTTAACAGAATTTACCCCAACCCTTTCATGTAAAAATCTTTGGTGAATTACAAAATGAAAAGTTCCCTGTGTAACTGTAAACCCATCAGAGCATAAAAATATTGCAATTTTCCTCTGCAAAGTTGTCATTCTGTAAAATTAGCACTGCCTTGCATGAAAACCCCTGATTCTATGTCAGTTTGCAAATTCGGGGAGGGGTTCTGGGCCCTAACCCCCTTGAACCCTTTACAGTAACACCCCTTACCAGTAGCAAAAATAATAAGTTTACCCATATTAGTGAACATATTTTAATGAAATTATCATATTTGCACCCCAATTACTTGAGGTGCCTAGTTGTATGTTATACACAAATGTTGGGAGGGGGCTTCTCACAGGATCCCTCTCCAAGACACCTTAGGTTTTGCATGTCCCGAGGAAACCAACTTAAAATTAAAAAGAAAATAAATGTGCAAATGCCAGAACAAAGACTTGACAAAATATTTCACAGTTTTCACATAAGATTCATTTGTTACACACAAATTTTGCAAAGGAGAGGGGGGGGTCTGACCCCAGGAGACGATTGACCAACATGCATAGTTCTACCGAATTCGTTTAAACCCTTCTGTAGTGGTTCCATGGACCTACCAGGTAAAGGTCAGAATGAAAACATAGTTTACACTATTGTTACATTATTGTGTACATTATTCTGTGTATTGCTTTAATTTGGATAGCGCCCTCTATTTATGTTTATGCCTATTCCCTGACCCTGGGAGTGGTCAGTGTTTGCAGAAATAGGTCATGTGTGAGTGAGAAAAGATTGCGAGGTGTCCTGGACCAAAATCTGCTTGTTTGTGGCTTGAATGTGTTCGTAACATATTTTTCCTTCAGTACAGTAGTCTATGGACTATGGCGGCCATTTTGTCCATAAAGTCAACAGTGTACAACTTTTAAATGTGGGGAAAATCAAAATATGAAAATTTATGTTGTAAAGTACAATTGGGCGGATTTTGAGGTAATCCCCGTTTGTGTTGCACGGAATCCCATTTTTAAAGCCTTTTTTGAGGTATGCCCTACTGACTACTAGTTTTTTCACCTTGTTTGTTGAACTTTCATGTTTCATGGTTTATCGCAATCTATTGTCTCTTGTTACATAATTTTAATGTTCTTGTTCCTAACTTTGTCAATTCATGCAGAATAACTACTTATTTCACCTTGAATGTAGAATTATTTGTTTGGATAGTCACCAAAAAATATTTTTTGCGGAAAGGACAGGAAAATTAATAGCTGATGTTTCCAAAAAAAACTTTGGGTGAAAGCTCTGAAATACATAACTGCTTTGCCATGAATGGGTTCAATTTTTAATGCAAGGTACTACCCACCATTTTTTGGGAAGACAAAGAGAGATAGAGAATCAAATTTATGTGAAAAACAGGAAGGAGGCTTCTAAGAGGCTCTCACAGATCACTACATGCTCTCCCCATTAACCACCTGTGTGCTTCCACCAAAACATCCTGTTTTCCGGATTCATTTAGAGAATTCAAAGTGTCAGTAAATAAGCTTGTTTAATGCTAGGTCAATGTCTGCTTCCCTGACATGCAAAATTTGACTAATTGTCTAATGGTTTTTCCATTCCATTCAAGCTTTTTTGAAACACCTGTATCAGATGGTGTGTTTCAAAAAGAATGTAGCGAATGACAGGATTGAAAAAATAACAGTATGTTTCAAAGTATATTAAGAAATGATCTAAAGATTTTCACAACCCCTGTAGTTTTAGTTCCCAGTGGTTTCAATTTCAAAACTGATGTTTACACAGCAGTCACCTAACGTAATCCTTCTAATAATGATGAACATTATAAAATACATTTTTCCTGGGGCTGGGGAACAAATTTTTATGTGGGGGGCTAATCCCCAAAGTGGCCCAATATGTTTAACAATATAGTAGCAATGTAAGGTGGCCTGAAATGCATGCAGAAAATGTGTTGGAGGAAGCCCCCAGCCAACCCCCTTCCCCCACCTCCATCCTTGTGGTTCCTGTTTTCACGGAGTGGAATATAATTGCAATGAAAGGAACACATGAGGTACACTCTCATGTTTATAAAGTAGTAATTTTGATACAAGTTGATCTAGTGTACCCTTACTATTAGGGACTGGGTTAATCAAAGAAAAAAAACAGGGCTGCTGGAAGGTTTCTTATAAAAATAGGGGTAGAGGAGAAGACATTTAATAGCCCTTTTTGACCTTTTTTTACATGCTTCTTTGCCATTCATAACTAATATTAAGTTTATGAAGAAATATCTCCATCTGAAATAACTAGGGGAACTGCAGCCTGCTTCAGTTCCCAATCCCTGCTCTGCTGGACTAACAAAATTTTGAGATCATGTTCTTGAAGTGACCACAGTTCTGACCTTTGAAAGAGAATTAATCCTAAACATAATTTCTATGCATGAAGCTATAATGTTCAGTTCATACTGGTAGATATTTAATCCTCTCACTCCAAACCACAATTTTTGCAATAGTACACACAAATTCTTAACAGACACAGCTCTTTCATAGACAGCTACTTAAAAAAAAAATGCACAGTACCAAACCTCATATTACACAACATGTAGTTTACAAAGACTGATAACACTTAGGGGTCTTGTATATGCACACTGAAGCAATATACTGAGAATGTGTCTGGATGAGGATGAATTTTAGACAGTAGTGGGTGGTAAATAGGTTGGGAAAATTGGAACTCTTTGGGGTAAGAGGATCAGGCCTTTAGTAAAAAGAAACCGTAACTAGATTTGTTACAGTCCATATCCTGTATAGATTTGCTTTTTAACCCTTCTGAATCAATAAAAGCACGTTCCACTTCATTATGACTAAAATTCATCTTGACCATTCAAACTCATGCCAAATTTCAAGGAAGTTATTTTGCCTTGCCAAACACCTTTTCATTTGCATCATAGTAGTTTAAGTGGTACGGTACAGTACGACACGAGTTATCTGCAGTTTACAAACTTAAAGGGGAATATTGAGTTGGGTATCTTTACAAGGGTGTTGAGAGGTACCACCACATGACAACATTTATAACAAGCATAGTACGTTAAGGTTTACATTTCATAAAAATTTTACAATTGTGGAATTTTTGGTACCCTGTCTTGAGATTGTTGTGAGTTTTCTTTGAAGAAGTATCTAGTTTAAATTTTTTGTAAACTGTAGTTCCTAGTTGACTTTTCACTCAGTAAGTAATGATTTGTATTATAGGAAGGATGTGGGGATTAAAGAGTGTCTCCGTTTTTATAGGTTCATAAAGGAAACTTTGCAGTTTGGAGAGTTTTGTGACTTTCTTGACCCAGCTCTAGGTACCACTAAGTTCCAAAAAATCTTTAAGTTGCCCAGTCATGGTGCCGCTGTTATGTGGATACATACACTTGATTCTTCTTTTCCTTAACAGTTTAATTTCTGAAACTGATGAAGCAAAAATTTCACACATCCTTGTCTGGCACAGATCCAGAAATTTTGAAAATGAGGGGGTTCTGCCCTTGAATATCTTGTAGGTTAACGTTATGCTAATTTTTATGTATTTCTCGTTGTTGATGTGGTGAAACAAGGGCTGAGGCAGAGAAAATGTTATATACTTCATGTAAACTCTATTCAAACTGAAGTGAATAGACACCAATTAATCCTATTCACTATGGGGTATTAAGCCTTTTCATCTTTCTTCAATGATCTATTCAAATCAGTTTTAGGCAGCAGCGTGCATGAAGTATCTCCAGAGAAGGTCTCCCTTGGATCTGGGTCTGTTTTGTGTGACAATTTTGCAGTGTCAAACAAAAAATGTTTCCTCTTTCTTGTTGAGGCTCTGTTATTTTTTTTATCGTTGAGACTCACTGGCGTAAGTGAGTCAATATCTGGCTGACAGATTTTTTTAGGGACATAGATGCCTCTCCATATAGCAATTACAAAGGATTATGGGTAAACACTTGGTGTGCCATTCACAAAAGACGCAATTCCAAAACTCTATCTCAAAATTCTTTATACTTGCTACTTGAAAGAGTCTATCCTAAAGGTAGAGCCACTTTCACCAAACCATTGGTGGAAAATTTTTTATTCCTTTTAGTTTGACCATAAGTGGGAATTAATCCTTCTTCTAACTTATCCACTTTTGTTTCTACTAAAGGTACACAGCTAATAAGAGCACACTTACTGCCAATACTGTTTTCAACTGCCACACTAGCATTGGTGAGAAATGTTATCTTTTCGATTACCTTCCTTTTTCAAAAGGAGAACACATGTAAAATTGACCCATAGCCTTTCAAATTCACTACCTTATGCAACAATACCTCACCAGTGAACAAAACACGTTTTCACAGGAACTTCGGTTACATGAATGTTGTTGACCTGTGGACCAGATATGGATTTATTCAAGCAGCATGCAAAACTTATGGTAGCATCTAACTCTTCAAAAGGGAGGGCGCTATACCCTATTCTCAACTTTGCTTTGAGTTTGGTATAAATAAGCACAGAAACAGATCTATTGCACAGAGGATATATATTTGTAGAGGGCGCCTTTTGAAAATCAAAGATTAACAGTTGTTCCAGTGCTAACGGCAGAACTGTATTAACAGTGAATGCTGGTTGTAATTACTGGTAACAATTGATGCTGAAAGGGAAAATGCATGCAGTCACCCCAACTTGAATTAGATTAAGAGACTATCCTTGCTAAATGGCCATTGAAAACCATGTAACAATGTTTTTCCTCCTCTTGCTTATTCAACATGTAAGTCATGAAATACAAAAGATGCTTGGGATAGCCACAGTAAGAAAATTATACATGTAATTTGTTTCATACAAGTTTGGGGCAGTACCAGTAGGGTAGCCAGGATTGTTTCTTGAGGGGTTTTGGTGTCATGGGGGGTTTGGGGCACAGCATGAGGAAAAACCTAAGGATAGAGAGAAAATATGCTATTTTAGGTGTTTTTTGCAATGCAGATGACACTAGAATCAAATAGCAAGTTTCAGCCATCTCAAGCTGGCAACTATAATCCAGAATCTATCAGAGAACATCCTGTTCAGGTATCTTGAGATCAATAAAGTTAAAGGCTCAATGGAGCAACAAGGTTGGTTTAAACAGGGTCAACTGTCGCAATTAGAGAGACAAGCTTCACCTGAGAAAACGCCTTTTTCTCAGGTAACATTGGCTAAAATGTCCTCTTCAATTCTAGCAGCATGAAGGTTGGGTTATGGAGGGGTTTCAACCCACAAAACCACCCCGTGGCTATGCCACTGGGCAGGACTGCTTTTGTCCTTGAAGTTACTTGAAACCTAAAACATTCTTATTGCATTTAGTTATCTTACTTTTGAGGTGATCCTTGTCGACTCCTTTGATTTCCCTGAAGTCCTTCAGATCCTGAGCTGTCAATCCTTGGCAGGGGACTAGATCCAATGCCCCTTCCCCTGTCTCTCTTCTCCACTACTTCTCCTCCCTCTGGGGGTTGTGGACTAGATCCTGAACTCTTGTCAGACCCCTCTGTTCCTGCAGATGTGGGCTGTCCTTTACCATGTCTCATGACTCCAACAAGTCGTGAAAACAGAATAGGTTTCTGTTGACAGTGAGTAAGCACATATCAATCAATTCCTGACCAAACCAAACAGAAAAATTCTCCCATGCTTGACGAAAATTGTACCAACAGAAGCTGTCCGCCCCCCCCCCCCCCCGGAGCGATTAAAAAAGGTACTTTTTTTATATAGTACTGCACTCTCATCAAATTTTGCTTTAGAAATCCCTACCAATGATAAGCCATGACTTCACCCTTCCACCTTCCCTATGGTCCAGAGAAAAAAAAAGAAATGACATATACCTCAAATTGAATTCAATTTAAACAGACACTAAATATTGATTTCTATATGCACAATGCTATGTCATTTGAGTATCTACTCTTGAGACACAAGTATATATTGGCTTCCTCAGTTGCAAAAGTTCTGAAGTTTTGTATGTTAGTAGCTGGACAACCACTTAAAAAGTGAGGGGGTGTGCCACAAATGCTTTATTGCAAAATGTGGAACTGAGGTTTCCGAAATATTGTTAGAAAAGGTCTTTGTAGTATATGGCTATCTAAGAACATTTAAAAAAAGACTGTATTGATGCACAATAACCATGCAAACATGTAAGTATAAAGTTACAACATTTTTCAAACATAGGAGTGTTCTACTTCTACTCAGGTATTTACAATGAAGGTCAAACTTACAGAAAAAAACCCATACTTAGTGACTCTGCAAGATGTATTCATTTATCTAGCACTAGATTTACCCTGTGAGACACTTTCAGAGTTGCCCATGACATAGCTCTCATAATGTGTGATGTCATCCTCCCCCCCCCCCCACCTTCCAACCTACCTCTTCTTCTGCAGTATCCCCTCCATTTTAGATTAGAAAGGGTAGCATTTTTTGACATAAATGTCAATAAAATTGTGATCAATTTCCCTTAAATAATTTTTCAGTTATAACAGAATTCAAGTGATCCAACAGGGGAGGGCGACATGTCTTAGTAGGGACTTAAAGATGAGAGGGGCGCCCTTTTTGTCTTGATGCTACGGTGGGGCAAGAGGGAGCTTTTGCCCCCAGATTTTGGCCTTGCCCCCCATCAACTTATGTCAGTATTTGGGTTTACCAACCCCCAAAAATAATATACCCCTTCAGACACTTAATTTTTCAACCAGAGATATGCTAAAATTTCCAAGCTTCTAGTGGCTTCCCGACTTGGACCCCCACCCCCTGGACCGATTGCCCTGGGCTCAGTTTGGGTATTTTGGGCTACCTTGAAGAGGGAAATAAGACTTTCATTTTCTTGTACACATTGAACTGCTTCAATGATTACCCCCCACTCCACAATTGGTTCTGTGGTCCCTGCCTGGCCACAGAAAACCACACACTAATTTTACTCCTTTCTCTTTAAGACAATCCCTAAAATATACCTCTTGTTTTCCCTAATGCCTATACAAAGTTGATTGCCAGGTGCCAAAAAATTTCATCTACCAGGATTTTCAAGAGTTTGGGGATTAGGGGGAGGCAGGGAGGAGGGGTGCTAGACATCTGATCCACAGGGCTGTATTGTAAGCTGCTGAATAAAAATATTTCCTAGGGTGATCCACACTAAAAAATTACCAAGCAACCCAAAAGAGTCACTAAGCAAGGGTCTTTGCTACTATGTATATATTCTACATCTAAATGATCTAAAATCTACAGATTTTCTCTTCTTTTGTAAGAGAGAAGAGAAGAAAGGAAAAGAAATGTACAAGATAGGTATGTTAAAGTGTAGCACTTCAATTTAATTCATGAGAAAAAATAAAAACAAACTGTTGATTATCTCAAGAGTGTAATGACGGTGTAATACCAACCCAATGATAAATATTTGCATTTAACTGTGGTTACAACAATGTCAAAATAATGCAATAAATTTTGCTACCAGAATTTCTTTTATACGAGTGTTTTTATTCACTGAACTTTGGGTGGACTTCTAATCGAGAAGGAGAGTGAAAGTATGTAGCAGTGTGAGAGAATGAGAGTTGGGCAAATTTAAAGGCAATTGAATGCAAATAGCACATTTAATTTTCTTTGGGGTAGGGAGGGAGGGGATATGCTTGACTCAATAATTTGTATACTTTCCATGTCTTTTTGGATCTGAAATTATAATTTACTCCTTTGTAATATTGTAATGTTCTATGAGACTGCATGCCTTCAATCATGATCTGTTCCTATCTCATATTATTCAAAATTTTAAAAATGCTTGAAATATTTGGGTAGCATGAGGGTTATGTCAATGCTCCCTGAGTTCATTGTTCCCAGATTTCAATGTTCCCAGGGTGGGAACTTTGAACACATGGCTGAGAATATCAAACCCTGGAATACTGAACCTTGCAATCATTGTCAATCATTGGAGAAAATCTGACCAAGGAAGCGTTCAGCCTGGGGAACTTTTGGAAGACCCAGCATGAGAGATGTGTAACACAATGCATAACATATAATTGTCTGAAATTAAATTATGAAAACAAAAAAAATTGTTTCAGAAATTCTGGTAGCAAAGAAAAAAAATTAAGAGAGAAGAAAGGTTATATGATAGCATGAACTTTTCGTGATTATGTATGAGCAACATGCAATGTATCTTTTTTTTTATTTTATCTGAATGTTGGAAGTTTACCTTCTGAGCTGCCTGGATGAACTATCATAGGTAAGGAGGAAGGAATGCATAGGGAAGGTACAGAATGTTAAAAGAATAATTATGGGAAAAAAAGGTTTAACCATGTTAATGTTACCATGGTTATGGATTCCAGGTTATCAGGTTAGATTCATTAGAAGGAATAAAAATTTAAAATAAAAAATCAAAGAACAGTGGCATCTCCGACATTTTCTGTGATAGTTCAGACATCCTTTGACTGTCTATTTTTGAAAGGTGATCTTTTGGAAAGTTTAGATATAATAATGCCCTTCTGCTGCCCTCTTTACATTATCCAAAAAATGAGTGCAGTTGGGGAAGGGGTAGGGTAGGAACTTGTTCTGTCTTGGAGGTAATGTTTGTACCATATCCTTTTTAAGGATTGCTATTTTTGGCAAAAGTTTAAAAATGAAGTTTCAAATGCTTCAAGTCTCCATTGTCAAAATTATCATATTTGTACAAAAAATTCTAAGAAAAAAGAATGAGCATGGGTACTTATCACTCAGGGATGCCACTGTGCATAAAAATACATCAGACAGGGGGTGGAGGAATCTAACAGAAAGGTTTGCTTAAGGAGGATCTGTGGCAAGGGGTCCTAGGTCTCCTCTTTTGCATCATTTGTGTTGTTGTGCCACTAAATTCCCCAGTTGGCATTTGTTATGAACTGGGGTTTGGGGTTATAGAGCACAGTGTACCTCCCACAATCAATCCCTCCCTTTTGCAATGCATTTGATATATGTCCCCATTTTACCTGAAGTAATTGGTTCAACTTTCCTTGTGATGAAAAAGGAATATTTACCTTCATCTTTAGAGAGTGAAGATGTCAAGAATTTTTTGGTTTTGACCACAAAATTTTGACAAATAGCAAACCTCCCTGCTAAGGGGCAATTATGGTGACTAGAAGGAACTAAAGGGTTTATTTTATTTAGATCATGGAGCAAGCCATTCTTTTGAAAGCTGCCTGGAAAGCTATTTTCAAAATCAAATGAAGAAAATTATCACCAAAACACACATTTTGCTACTAGCACAATGAGGATGCAACTTTTTTTGGTAACATTTTTGCAGAGATAAGATGATTCAAAAATGATTTAAAAATCACTTAAGAGGACTGCATGGTTTTGAACATTTGAAGAACCTGCCATGCAGCTTAAAGATCTCATGCAACCAGGTAAAATTTTTAAAAATTAAAACATAGATATGAAGCCAGTCCACATGATCAGCACATTTGGCTGTCTGTTGTGCATGAAAAACTTATGATAACAACAGCATGAATGGTGAATTACATTCTAAGAAAACCACGACATTCACTTTTTTTAAGTGAAGACAGACGTCCCCTTCATTTTCATAATAAATTCTATTATTATTATTATTATGTAGAATGCGTTAGTCATTTAGTATTGTTTAAAAGGGTTAGTTGGTACATTAGTGGGTATAATCTAGTAATATTCTTTGTACATGTATGCCGGTTGACCGCCTGTTGTTAATACCACTTTCATTCAAGACTAGTCAGGAACTATTTTGAAATATTTCAATAAACTTACCAGTAAAAACTTTATTTTCCTAAAAATTCTATGCCAACTAAGTGCCAAGAATTTATTGTACCAAGTATTTAACCCCCACCCTCCCCTTCCCCCCCAAAAAATTTGACAAATTTAAGATATGATTACAAATTTGAAATTTGAAGATTTTGTTACATCCCTTTTTCACACCTTCATTGGAAACAATAATTATGAACTGTGTACGTGATTCATTTTAATTGATTTCAAATTGTTTTTTTTTCTTTCTCAGCTTTAGAAATCAGATTATTATGTCTAAGCACATTTCTGAAAGTACAATGACACCTCATGGTATAGAATTACACATGGGAGTTGCTTCATTTTAAATATTTATAATAACTGTAAATACATTTAACCTATGAATTAACTGCCATAAATTTTTCTAGTCTGCTTCCCCTTTATGGACTGTTCCTTATTGTAACTGTTTCTTGTAAATTATGTAAGGATGGTCCCAAGGGCTGAGACCAGATAAAACACCACCATTAATTAAGACCAATATAAGGAGCTTCGGCCCAGTGCTAATTTCATGATTCTGAAATTAGACCAACTAAGCATGTAATGAGACCACTGCAAGGAGTAGAAACAGCATGTAAATGAGTGGGTCCTCGGATGTAGTTTTTTTGACATACCCCTTCCTCTTGCCTAAAAGGTAAACAAAATCCTTCCTACCACAATTAGACTGACATAAGGAAACCCTCAGTCATTTCACAGGGTGTATCCTTTACCCAATTTTTGCTATTAAATGTTGCCAATTAATGAAGAACATTTGTAATATTTCAACAAACCACTGAAAACTTTCATTAAACATTTAACTCTTAAATAAAATTTTCACAACTAAAACATGAAATTTCTAAAACTTCTATAAAATCTAAAAACTACATTATACAAAAAATGCATTTTTAATTAGTTGCTACGTATTTAAAACAAATGAGCATAAAATATGGCTACAAAATGAGTTACTAATAACAAAGTGATATTTAGAATGTAAGGAAGCCAGTGATATTCTGTGCAGTATATTGTAAGAAAAATGAGAGAAACCATCACCATCACTTACCTTGTTGCCTGAGTCAAGGCAACTTAAAAGCCATCTCCCAATAGATCAAGACAAATATTTAGGGAAAATTTCTGACTTCTATATTTTTAAGAAATCTAGGAATGGACATCTCTTAACTCATTTGCTCCTTTGACTCACTGATTTCAAGTAATGTTTTACATTACCATTTTTAACAAATTTTCACTGCAGACATATTAATTAGATGGAAAATAGAGAGGGTGGGGGAGGGGGGGGGAAGGTATGGGGAGTACATCATGTTGCATCTTAACATGATGAACATTAATGATAACAATTGTAATTCTGTACACCACTATTTTTCCAGGTAGGTATTCTAGACTTTTTAAATTGGAGCAGTGGTGACACATTTTCCCTGCCCAAAGCAATGTGAAGCAGGAAGTTCTCACTCTGTCATAGTTGCATGTCCATAACCAGAGTAATCAAATTGAGAGAGAGGGGGGGGGGGAGGAGAACACATCACTGTATTAATTTTGCTTGACTGGGGAAGGGTCAGCAAGGGAGGGTGTTCCTCTCTCCCTAAGGAAATTTTTGCATTTTTTCAAGGATTCTAGGTAAAAATGGTGCAATATGTTTTTCACTTTGAAATAATTGTGAAGGATTAGATTTTGTGGTTTATCTAGGTACAATTTTTTGTTGTAAATTCTTCAGTGACAATTTTTGTTTTTTAAATTCTTCAGTGCAAACCTTTCTTTTTAAAAATTTGGGGGGGGGGGGGGGGGGGGGCGGGCATGACCATGACTATGGCTAAAAGGCTGTATAGTTGTGCAGTCAACTTTGTGTTTGTGAAGGGAAAATGATACCTCAACACTAAGGCATCCATGATATTGATTATTTTGAACATTTTACATTGTGTTAGCAGAGTCCAGAATTGTGAAGGTGAACAGGGGTGGAGAGAGATTTCCTATTTTCTCATTTTACAATCAGGGAGACTTATAACATCTAGAGACATGGCTGTTGGCAGCTGACTGTCCTTGGCTACATTAAAATAATGAATACCACAGATTTTGGTAGTCCAATGCATGGTAGCTCAAAGTTGCTGCTAAGCTTTCCTCTGACATAAGCCAGTTGGGAAATGTTCACAAACACTGTATTTTGGGAATGGGTCAAAGGTTCAGTTCTATTTTTGCCTTTTGTGGTAGTTGTCCCCTTATGGACCATCTTGAATTTGCACACTGTAATGTCTAATGCAGCCAATGTAATGAAGAAATAATACACTTTGTCCAGCAGACTAGTATGACAATGCACATGTGTACACAGGCAAAATGTCTATAAAGGTACATTTGACCCTGTAACCCAGCCAAATTGCTTAATTTCCCAACTGGTCCATTTAATTCTTAAAGGTAAAGAGCAGTCCCCCCAAATTTATTTTGAAGAATAAGCTAAATAACATAGTTTTCATCTTATTTCTCTTCAAATTATCTTTCATTACATATAATGACTTTACTATTGCATATTCAAGGTAAACCAAGCAGTTACTTCTGGTAAATTTCAAATTTGAAGAGAAAAAACATTGTCACATGACTCCCAACAGCCAATCATGAAACTGGGCGGTCTACTACACTACTTCAATTTGGGATGACTGCCCCTGCCCTTTAAGAAATATTCATTATACCTGCAGACCATGCCTGTGCTAGTGAAAGGAGGGGGGAGGGGGTAAAAACTGAGGATATGAGATAGGGAGTGGGAGACAAACTGAAACACCTTGAGCTAATGTTTCCTCCCATGTTCAAATGGGAAAAAAAAATCCAAGGAGGAGGCTGTTTATCTGCCTGCAACTTTGTAGCTAAAACAGGGACACATTCATAAGAAAAATGCTAACTAAGAGATTTATGGGACAAAAGTAACAACTGCAGTTCAAGATGGGTGAGATGTATCGGAAACAACAATCCTGGCCTTGTATTAACACAAAGGTATCCACTTGTGAAGGAGGGGGGAGAGGAATTCAAATAGTTTTCCATCACATTTAAATAAATAAACAAAACACTGGTACCCTTTCCTCAAATAGACTCTATTTAAATCATGATTAATATACAAATTATATACAGAGTTAAAAAGATTGCATGAGATCAGGTGTTAGTTCACCAACATAGCAAGATATTGTTAAGAAATTACAGAAAAGAAAAAAAGAATAAAACAGTGTATACAATTTGATCTGCAAAATGGAAAGAAGGTCATCAATTAAGACAAAAAATATGCACATTAAAGTCAAACAGTATTAAAGAAAATTGCAAGTGTACTGATCAACCTCTTAAAAAGAGAACAACAAAAGGCAAAAACATTTTGGTCAAAAAGAAAAATACAGGGCATATTGACACAGATGCATAAAACCATCAGGATATTTTGAAATCTTTTTTACGGCTTAAGCAAGCGAGGCTGGCCTATTACATGGAATCGGAAGGATTCTACCAAAAGAATTCCCTGCCTGATTGGAAACATGTTACTATGCATGGTAAGAGGAAGTCTTGAGGTTTCTCCAACTAGCCTGTCTCTGATAGCATCCTGATCCTGTGACATGATATCAGGCATGATATCCGTGTCTCAAGAAATAAATGTGACACCCTTGTAAAACAGGAGGATTTGGTGAATTTCTCAAAGAAACATCTGAATGAAGACCACATGAGCAGGGCACCAG
The DNA here is from genome assembly GCA_037179385.1 of Holothuria scabra. Lineage (NCBI taxonomy): Eukaryota > Metazoa > Echinodermata > Holothuroidea > Aspidochirotida > Holothuriidae > Holothuria > Holothuria scabra. The sequence goes on along the minus strand of CM074185.1, from coordinate 23,531,589 downwards.
GTATAATGACAGGTTTAAATGACAAATTACAAGACAGAACAACAAATATTTGCTTTGAAATAGCTTAACTGAGGTGTGATTTACAATATAATTACTGATGGAGGTTAACTTGTTAGAATAAAACCAAACCTAGGCTACTCTCTTCTCTCAAGCAATGGGGAAGGTGATAAAAAAAATAACCCTCTTAGTTTAAATATTTGTTCCCTCCAAAGTTAGTTATATTTTGTGGGAAAGAGATATAAAATACAGAACCTGGGCTATCATTTAATTTATGGAAAATGGTGATTGCAAAATTCAATAAAATGGCATGTTATATAGGTCATATATTGACATCAAAGTGTACGAAGCTAAAGGTTGGCAAAATTCCTATTATTTCATTTCTATGTTTACACACCAAGTCTGTGTGGGATATTTAAAACAGTTATACCACCTGTACTACGAATCGCTGCAATATTAAAAGATATTACATAACTGAAAGTGTAATGACATAATGATATTATAATACTGCCATGTCACTGTAATTATGCAATTAAAATTTAAGCATAGAAACTTAAAATAAGAAAAAAAAAACATGCATTTAATACAGTTTCACTACAAATACAGCAAATATATCTTATTTGAGAAAAAAATGATGTAGAAGCAAAAACAAGAAAATAAAAAAGCAGATGTGAGCGATATGTGGAGATCAGATTTCATGAATTTCAAAGGAAAATGTGAAAAAGTGTGGGGTGCTTTTGAAATGCAGGCAATGGAATAACCTTTTCAGCCATAAATAAACAGGAGCTATTATCTGAGTTGCAAGGTCAACAAAATGGAGAAAATAGAGGTCAACAAAATGGAGAAAATAGAGGTCCAACAAGACAAAAACAAGAAAGCTTTTTTATTTTATTTCTATGGTTTTCGCTTTTTGTTGTTGTTATTTTTTGTTCCCTGGCTACCATATTAAGGAAGTCCTTTTCTTTCCAATTAGCACACTATCCTTCATTTACTTTTAATTGATTCAACCTGACAGTTCTTGAAATACTATTTTTTGGGAATTAATAAAATTTTTGATATTATTAAACTATTTCTTGGCATATTCACACAAATGTTAGTTTTAAGACTGAAATATTACTAGGTGACAGTGAATTTGTCTGAGACTTTTGGACAAAAACCAAAAGTGCAAATATCACCATCAACTGGGAAAAAAATTTCGCAAAACCTTTTTTCTTTTTCAAATTTTTGGGTGCTTTTGAAATGCAGGCAATAGAAAATACTTTTACAGACATAGATAAATATGAGCTATTATCTGAGTTATACGGTCAAACAAAATGGAAAATTTAGAGATCCAATTATATATTTCCTTTTACTTCTATGGTTTTTTGAATTTTGTTTTTTACTTTTTGTGCCCAAGCTACTGTGTTGAGAATACTATTAAGGACGTCCTTTTCTTTCCAATGAGCACGCTGTCCTGCTTACTTTCTTTCGTATCAAGCTGACAGTTTCACAAATATTATTTTGTGGCAAAAATAGAAGTTTTGACAACATTATACTATGTCTTGGCATATTCATGCAAACCTTACATTTAGAACTAAAACACAACAAAGTGACAGTAAAGTTGTATGGGACCTTTAACAGAACCCAAAAGTGAACATACCACCTTCAACTCGGCAAAAATATTATGAGACATTTTTTTTACACCCTAAATGAAAAACCTATCAATGTTTACCAAAATCGAGTAAATTCAGCCTATTTTGACGAGTAAAATCAGCCTTTTTTGACAGGTATTTTGTTGATAGAATCAACATTTTATAATGCTTCATCTTTGACTAAACCAATTGCTGAGCAACCTCATGTTTAGACCCATTCCAAGTACATCATGTTGGTTTATACAGCCTAAGAACAGACATGTTGAGGGTAAGTGCAAGGTGCATTAGTGCACGTACACAACTGAAAATAAATACAATGAGCATTACATTTCACAAAATTCGTTGTGTGTCACACAATGAACACACTTCATTGCACATATGCTTCTTTTAGGATTTACACAAGTTAGCCTTCCAATGCATCTCCAACATGCAGGTTAATGGTCAGTTAAAAAGGACAAAATATTTTCTTATAGATGCAAGACATAGTGAAATGCATACATTAAAAAGGGAATTGTCGTTTTTTTTTTTTTAACCAGGGAAGGGAGATGCAAACAATGTTTCTACAAGGGATACAGCCCATATTTGCCTGCTTGGCTTACCAACATTTAAATGTAAACAATACATGATATCACATAAAATGGGTCTAACACAAGCAAAGATGCAGGTAACAAAAAGATATGCAAAGGAATGGATAAAAGAAACAAAAGAAATAAAATTCAGTCTCAGAGTTGCATGCATTCATTTGGAAGAACATTTGTCGTGATGGAAGAAAGACATCAGGAGCCAGGCAGAAGAGAAAAAGAAGCCAACAGAATCCGTAGAGAAGAAGGCAACATCATCATCATCATCATCAAACATCTATTTCATGCTCTAGCTCAGAAAAATCAACCTGCCAAAAATATAAGTAAATAAAAATATATACTGACAAGAGAAAAGGGGCCTTTGTTTTGGTCCACAATATTTTGTGATGATTGAATAATGTATACATAAAAACTATAATATCATAAAAAGAACCTGTTCCACATTGTGATTTATCATTGAAATTATCTTAACTGCGTAAATTATGAATGTTATTTTTGTTTTCAGGCAAATGCCTTCATCAGTCATGAGCACACACTGATATATATTACAGCCACCTACGAACTAAAGATATGAAATCTATGTTTTTTAAAAGCATAATTTCATTCAACAATGTTGTTTGTGCATACTTCTATAGAAAAGCCTTGTACCAAAATGTAAAATTTGATTTTCTAATTTTACAAAATGGGCAACTGTCTTTGACTATTGACAAGGACAGATCCAGGCGGGGGAGCAACAGCGACACATCCTTTCCATGAAATATAGCCCTTTAACTTCCTCATGACTGTGATAAATACAGATCTCCACCTCTACTGAAACTTCCTGGATACACCCCTGCCTTTGAAAGATGCAATAACTAGGAATATACAAGTTATAATTATTATCGACTTCTTTGCACATGATGAAGGAAAGATAAAAAACACAATCTGAAATCACATTTCTAATTGATTAAAATTGCATATCAAATTATCAACAACAGAAATACCTATTTCTCATCTCATATGTGTGAAACACTTGATTTGACAAGAAACAGTATCACAGGATAGATTAGATTAGATTAGAAAATATTTCTGTGCAATTTTGAAAGAAGGCTCCAAGACCTAGAAATTGTTTCAAACTGTTTCAAATGAAGAGTCATCAATGAGAACATTTCAGTGCCGGTTTTTGTAAATGATCTTTTGGCTAACCCCCTTCTTCCAAACGTATCTACATTCCTGAATTTTTTTTGCACATGAATACTTTTCACATAATTAACCTTATATGTAGAAAACAAACCAGCAGCAGAAAGCTCTCTTTTAATTTCAGATTTGATATGAATTTTCTTGCAACTTGGAATAAACTATATGAAAAGTTAATTGTACTTGCAATTATCTGATTTTTTTGTGCAATTTTTTTTAGATAAGCACTAAAAGCACACTTTTATTCCTGCATAGTCTTCTGGGAAGACATAAAAACCTAATTTTTTTCATGGCTGATGAAACATTCATTATCTTTGAAATAAAACTTTTGAAATCGATATTTCAAAAAATCAAAAAATAGTTTCACTTTTTTGTTTATCTGATAGGATTATTATTATCTTTGATAACAAAATGTTTTGACAATGATCCTCAAACATATCATCAGAGTTTCACTTCTTTTATGCATCTTTCATAGTTATCATTGTCTTTAGAATCAAAACTTATTGAAACTGATGCTACAAAGAAAACAGAAAATTGTTCCAGTTTGTGTGTATTTGACAGGGTTTATATCATTAACTTTGAAAATGAAATTTCTTGAAAATGATATTGCAACAATCAGCAAAGATTCCCTTCTTTTGTGCATTTGTAATAGTAATCACTGTCTCTAGAATTAAAAGTTTTTAAAAATGAGATTTCCACTTATCAAGGAAGAATCCACTCTTTTGTTCATCTGTAACAGTTATCAATGAAAACTTGGATAACTAAAACTTTCTGACAAACAATAAGATATTCCACTTTTTTTGTATTTTTCTTTGTCAAACTCCATTTCTTGGAAGAATCCAATGAGTATTTAAATCTAATACACTAGACAAGGACCTCATGATACGTTCTCCCTCTTACAGAAGGAGTTGACTGACTTACACTGCCATCCACGACTGAGCTTCTTGTATCAGGAGAATCACTCCGTCTATTTTTCTTACTCCTCCTCCAACCAAAGAATTTCTTCAGGGATGATAAAGTATCTTCCGGTGGAGGAATATCAACCTCATCTGTTCCTCTGTCATCATTGTTATCATTAAATGTCGTCTTTGACTTTTTGCCTTCTTCGTTCCTAGCCTTGCCTTTTGGGCTTTTACCGATATCATCATACTCATCCAATCCATCCTCTTTGTGGTTTTTGATTGGCTCTTCGTAAGGTTGATGCATCATAACTGTTGGTATGTCCTCGTCTGCCTCTTCCTCATCAATGTTATTATTGTCTAGGGCATCCTCAGCATCATCTACATCTTCCATCTCTTGCTCCAATTGATCTCTTGCTTCTTCCAATAATTGCAGTTGCTGTTGCCTTGCCTTGACCTTTTCCAAATACTCCATGCGAAGTTGATAGCGTTGCTGTAAGAAGAATTTAAGACATTCACATCAAAGACATGATGTTTCATATCAAGAAAGAAATTTAAAGTCACAACAAACAAATAGAAACAAATGATTTGATCTCCACTACAAAGAGGCAGAAATTTGATCAATTTTTCCTTGGTAACGGTAGAAGTTTTAAGGATAGAAAGTTATGTTTTAAATGAAGTTAGTTTGTATTTATACTGCTCAGATTTTTCAGCAAACTTTAATATTATGCTTTTGTGCAGATTGGAAAACATTTACACAAAATATTTCTTTGAAATATGTATGAACACAAATGACTGTTGTTACTATGAAGTGGTAATGTTAAGTGAATGAAATAATGTTGTTGATATCAATGCCATTTAACAAAAGAATTATATATGTTAACTTAAACCTTTAAAAAAAAACACTTGCCCCCCTCCACAATTTAAAAAATTAGCTTACAGCCATCTATCTTTTTTTACTTATTCTATTACCGAAAAGGGCATTGGCATCTAGGACTGATGGGACCACGCCCCTCTAATCACATATGGAAAAGGGCATAACTATGCTTACACACCTCTTGATCAAAAATTCCTTTTTTGGCTAGATATTGTCCTAAACATTTGCTGAAACATTACACCAAACTGCATGGAAGGGCCCTTACTTCAAAACTCTTTGGAAGGTAGGTGCAGACCTTCCTAAGACAGCAGTCCAAATCAATGCTCAGCCCCCAGCCTGCTCCCCCCCCCAACTTCATAAGTCCATGCTTACAAAATATTTTCATTATGTTTTCCAATTTGGACATGGAATATTAAAGGAAACCTCGACTGGAGTAATACTCATAGCTGAATTTTCACAATTCATTTCAAACAGAGATCATTGTGACATCATGAGTAACATGCGCCATTCAAATATGAGAATATCAGGGTACATCAACTATTCACTTGGATGACTGCATTTTCCCTTAAAGAAAAGTTCTGTTTTACTAAAACCTTGAAAAATATCCCTTTCTTGAGGACCCACGATTTCTAAGTAATGATACAGGTTAATTGATATTTTTAATTTTGCTTCACTGATATATGCTTGAAACTAAACATAGAGATACCATTTATTTAACACTGAGCATTAAATAAAATAAAATAATAAAATAAGTGCAGAACAGATATGTCATTAATAACTACAATCAATGACTGGGATCACAGAAAGTGGGGGAGGACATGGTTCCCTCAAATAACTTAATTCCCTGACTGATATCTATGAAGAAGTTCTTGACCTCCTCCCAAATGTTTTGTAAGTAAATGTAATACTTTTCACCAACATATGAGCATTCTGTCATTTAGCAGAAACATATTCACACAAAAATAATAACCACTAGTTATTAAACACATAGATTGATAAATTTACACGTTTACAAGCGCATGTAACTATACTTTGATGTACACATCTTGCAAAAGGTCACCATCCCCCATGTCTACAAAATTTCCCAGTCTTTGATATAAATGAATGAAAGGGGGAAAACTTTACTAGAAAAAAATGAAAAGTTTGTAAAAGATAAACATGATTACTCACCAAGACAACATCTTTGTAACCCTCCACCAAAATGCACCAGCGATTCTACCAAAGCGTTAAAACCCATAACAAGCGCTACCTCCAAGGACCAACGGTGGTCCTGAGAGGAATTTTACCGACATAGCACCCATCACCAAGCGAATAAAAATAGTGTGTGAAAAATGATGTTAAACGAACATTTATACCATGTGTGTAATACGTTAACTAAATATGATTGTCATAAGAAAATGATATAGAAAAATGAAGGAAATTGTCGAAAAAGAATGGAATTTGCATTTAGCCATCATCAATTATGTTCATTGTTTTCACAAGAGCACAAAGCATATTCTTCTTCAGACTCCCTCCCTGCTCTAGATGAAATATTTGAAGGTGAAAAAATGAAATTATTTCAGCTATTTTCACTTTGAAAAGCATTCTTGAGGCTTTGGCTCCATGGTTTCAACATAATGTTTTGCTTTCTTGTAAAAATAATGAATATAAAGGAATAGGGTATGAATTAAAATGGAAGAAACTTGGGTATGTAAATGTATGCCCAAGACTGCAGAAAGTTCACTACAATACAACTTAAACTATGGTGATTATATCCCCCCATTTAAAATGGGTCAAATTAATTTACTATGCAACAGGCTATGGATATCACCTGCACTCAACAATCACCATTGTATTAAATTAGAGTTGTGAAGTGAAATGATTAAAAGCATGATCTCAGATGGTTTGACATGATAATACTTTGGCTGAAGTAATGCATAGAAATGCTACTGTCTCAGTCTTGCACAAAGGTTTAATGAATATTAATAGTACTTGTTCCAGAAGGGATTATCTTTCACTTGATGTGATGGCAGATTACATGTTGAGAGCATTATACTTTGCTTTCAAGGTTATGTCCTGAGTATTAATTCACCTACATGAATAGGCAGATACAGTTGTATAAATTTAACAAGCTCTTCTGCAGTTTCCATATTAAGGCATGTAATACAGCAACGGCTGAATATAATATTGCTAATCAATGCATTTTTAAGAATAACTGGCAAAAAAAAAAAAAAATATAAATATTTCTTCCATAGCAAATTTCAGGAACTCTGAAACAAAACAGATATGTTTGATGTGATATATCTCATTTGCTAAAGATGTCTATAATGAGATGACACAAGGGGACTTCTAATTTCACTGCAGGGAGACTAAGCAAGGGTCTCATGCAAATTTCAAAATACTACCGTTAAGAACCCCAGCAACTTTGAAGAAGGTATTTAACTTGCAATGTACTGTACAGAATATCACTGATAGCTTCCAATCAAGAAATAATGAATATAACTCATAAACTTTTCTTTCAATCAAATTTTATATCAACTTCCATGACCACAGTTTACTCAATATGCAAAACAGCAGTACTAGATAAAAAAAATGGCAAGCACAGGTTAGATAGCCTAACAGTTTACTGGTCTCAAGGTGAGAAACAGTAGGTGAAATTTTCACAGTTATCTGCCAATTTTAATAGCATATTAACTGAACCCTATTTTAACAGCCAAATTAAAAATACCCACCCAATCCAGACTGCACAGACTAAGTCAAGCATATACAAACAAGCCAACAGTAATAAATAAAAACAAATGATGTCCTATGTGAACAATGAGACAACTCTTAGAGACAGTGGCACCAACATGGATGGGGGGGGGGGGGGGGGGGGGGGGAAGGAAGACAGGTTTCCCAAAAATGTCTGAATTTGCAAATATTTTATAAAACATTTAGCATAGAGATTTCTGACTAAATGATGGATCTATTTTACCCATTTTCTGTCACACCATTCTCAAACTATCAGAATTTTCCCAACACCTCATTTGTTTTGTTCCGTGTGATTCAAATTTTCCTGCAATGATGGACTTGTTATTATCATTACATCTAACATCAGCTCCTTGATGAGCACAGCTGTTAGATATTCATGAATTATCAGGTAGAAAAACTTGTCTTCTGATTGGCTGACAGGTTTCATTAGATTGTTAAAACTGTCTCCATGTAAAGCCTGAATGCAACTTTTGTCATGGAAATGCTTAATGCAAAATTTCCACTGTAGCCTGTGAGTCACAGTTAGCATTCCATCTCATGACTTCTATTAACTAAAGGTAGAAACACAATTCACTCTGTTCAAAAATTTTTCAACAGGTACCATCATCTTTCACCTAAACCACCTTCTATAGCACCCCTCCCCTTAATCCGTCCCCTGAAAGATCCCCTACTTGTATAAACAATCAGAGGAATGCAAAAACTATATGCAGACTACACTAAGGCTACACTAAGGTAGTATTACTAGGTTATTTGTGGCGCCCAGTCACCAAACCCTGCTGATGGCCCTACTGCCACTGTCTGAGAGAAATGTTTGCAAACTTTTAAAGTTAAATTGCTGGTATGAAGTTGATAGCAAATTTGATTGATATCTACAAAAATGAAATTATGATATGGCCTACTCTTCTGAATGAGTCTGAGAACATGGCACTGTATTTGGGATCTTGAATGTCCAGGCTGTCTCCATGCTTCCGGTATAATGACTTGTACAAAATCAACTCCTACGGAAAAAAATGTGCTTTAGCAGGAAGCCTCCTCTCATGCAAGAGGGACGTGACACAACAAATACAACTCCAGGTGACACAGCATAACAAGGAAAAGCACAAAAATGCATGAATGTGAATCACAGAAGGGGAAGGGGAAGGGAGAAGATGGGGGAGTGGAAGAACAGTAAAGAGTGAGAAAGATAGGGGGTTAGGAACTTGAAAGCGATAAAGATTGGGGGAGGGATAGTAGGTAAGGAGTCACTTTTCAAATTCTGATAAGACAAACTACAAACAAAACTTTCCTTAAAAGGCCTTTTCTAAGGATGACTTGATAAATCAGACACAATCAAGTTGAAAATTAACTTTTGTGTTAGTTGAACTGTAGCAATGAGAGTTCATGTTTGACACACCAAACACTGATAACACATGACGTCAACCAAGAACCAAAAATATCTACTATGGATGATAGAGAATTTGCCTCAAATGGAATTCAGATACCAATTGACAAAGTTAACAAATTTCACATCTTATTTTGCAACATAATGAATAGTTAATTGGAAGAAATAAAAATGTCTAGGGATTTTATGGGTAAACAGATTTTTTTCTTCATAATGAAAGAACAAAAATAAAAAAAGTTGAGAGTCCAACTTGGTAAAACTAAAAAATACTTCTCGTGAATTTTGTCATATGTATCTACTTTCAAAATATGAGAAGATACCTATATTGTTAGATACTCCCTTAATTGTTGCTAGTTGGATTGAAGCTAATGGGAGTGGGTTTTAAACTCTTAAAAAGCCTGTCATACCCCCATTTTGTACATGTGGCATTAAAATTTTTCATGTCCCCCACCCCCAAAAAAAGAAAAAGACATTTGTTTCTTACATCTGGCAAATTCCATTTCACCTTGCAGTGTTTCTTTTAAGAGAACCTAAATTTTAGAGTTAGCATAAGGGGCAGGAAAAAAGCTTAGAGTGTTCAGGTTGTCTAGTTTGAAACAGCACACAAAATGAAAGAATATGACAAATTACAGTCACATTGTATACATGGCCAGGTTATTAAAAATTAACCTACTAATATTTATCTCAATCACACTTTTGGAAAAACAAACCCAAAGATAGAAATTCAGACAAAATGCAATACTTGAAAGAAATTTCACACAGGAAGGAACTGGTGAGAATAGAAAACATAGTGTTTCCTCAATATGAATTTAAAAAAAACTTGATTTTATGCCAAAGAGGTTATATATTCTAACTAGCTGTGTTTTTTTATTTCCAAAGTGCAGTTTTCAATGCAATGAAATTTTGTATTATAAAAATCATTTCAAAAGCTTTTCATAAAGGTGTTTCTATATTTGCACAAGTTCCTTATTAATTTGTTGCACAACTGCCTTCAAGAACTAATCCAGCCAACCAAATCCATTTTAGATTCTGTTAAGAAGTGCTACATAATTTTTTATAAATATAATCTGCACTTTTAGTCAAACAGATAAGAGTTATAAAGAGAAGCTATCTACTAATTAGAGACTTAGACCAGTGCATGGACTGGGTCAGAGGTCACACTAATATCACGGCACTTAAAGCTGAAACTGTAAGACAAAAACACACTCCTAGCTATGCTTCCTCTGTTATTTTAGCTGCATAAATTTATTTTCACAAATTTCTCTATAGTTCAAACTTAATTCTTTTTTCTGTTACCTATTTTTACTGGCAGAATATCCTGAAACTCCTCTTAAAAGGAATCACCGAGTTGATATCGATAACTTTATGACAGTGTCCAGAGGTTCTACCACATAGAAATGCTTATAATTATGATAAAGTCAAGTTTTTTAAGTCCAATAGTTAGGGAAAAAGTTAAAATTTTGAATTTTGTGGTGTACTGACTTGAAATGGTTTTGTGCATAATTTGAAAAAGTGTAGGGTCACAAATTTTGAAAACTGAATTGAGCTGTTAGGTACTCATTCATAAAGCCGTTTTTTGTATGTAGGATATGAGGGTTGTATAAGTTTGACAATTTGCCATTGGTATGTGAAGAAAACTTAAAGGGGCTCATGGAGTTGAAATCAATAACTTTATGAGAGTGTTAAAGTGTCACTACTACGTGACAATTCTTATAAATAGTATAATAAGTCAGGTTATGCATTCAATAGTTATGTGAAAAGCTAAAATTTTAAATTTTGTATAGTCCTGACTTGTAACGGTTTTGTGCACAATATTGTAAAAGTGTCTGGTCATAAATTTTTGAAAACGGAATTGAACCCTTATGTACTCACACACAAAACAGTTATTTGTTTGTAGGAAATGAAAATTGTTTAAGATTGACCACTTGTTATTGGTATGTGAAGAAAACTTAACTGGTTTGAGAAAATTTGTTGAACTTCATGAACCAACTCAAATGAGTCCCCTTAAGGTACTGTAACTATAAAGGGTCAAAAGTTGAAACCTCTTTAAAGGCATTTATTCATCAGCCCAGAGTTCCAATTCTCCCAACCTACCTACTTCTGCCAATCCCACAACTATGAAGGGTCATAAGTTGAAACCTCTTTAAAGGCATTTATTCATCAGCCCAGAGTTCCAATTCTCCCAACCTACCTACTTCTAGCCAATCCCACAACTATGAAGGGTCATAAGTTAAAACCTCTTTAAAGGCATTTATTCATCAGCCCAGAGTTCCAATTCTCCCAACCTACCTACTTCTAGCCAATCCCACAACTATGAAGGGTCATAAGTTAAAACCTCTTTAAAGGCATTTATTCATCAGCCCAGAGTTCCAATTCTCCCAACCTACCTACTTCTGCCAATCCCACAACTGTCTAAAACTCATCCTCATCAAGATACAATCCTAGTTTATTGCTTCAAGATGAGTATACAAGTCCCTAATAGGTAATCAGCACACTCTCAGTATGCTACATGCTACGTAATATGAAGTATGGTACTCCGCACATTTTGAATGAACTATCAGTCAAAGAGCTATTGTAAAATTTTAATAATTGGATTTATTTCAAATCATGTTTAACATGGCATTATGCATTTTCTTTTATGAATTTTGTTTTTTGGTGGGGGTGTTTGGTGTAAAGAGGAAGCATAGCACTAGAGGAAGTCACAGATTGTCTGCAGAGTGTCAAACAAAAATGATAGTGTTACAAGATTAATAAATAAAACATAAACTTGGCATTTGGAGGATTTACAATAACTTCACGCATCTGTGGTTGGGTATGGTCCAAAGGGTAAGCCAGACAAGGGAATAAAAAAGAGAGTATAGCAAAAAGTCACAAAAGGGCACTTATCAGGTCACATGAACATAGGTATAACAAACAAGTATTGAAAATTATTCAAAATAGTAAAACTCAATTGTAAGTTGAAAATAAAAAAAAAAAAACTAATTTTCAAAAATTGTAAGCCAGCAAAGTTTTCAAAGACTAAAAATATACAAAACAAAAGAAAACTTTTATGAAAATGAAAAATGATCTTCAAAATATACAATTTGTGTGAGGTGAGCGAGTTAGCTATGGTTTCATGCAGTGACTTTACTTAACTGATGGAAAGGTGAATCATGCTACGAGAGAAGGTAAACCTTACCCATGGGTACTGTTTCTATTTGCTTGTCAAAGAAGCAGTTTAAAAATAGGACTTAAAGAAGAGAAATGGTTGTAATAAAAAAAAGGCAATTTTGGTCATAGTTAAAAATTTAACCATCACAAATGGTACTGAAAAACTTACAGTTCTAGCATGTCCATCTCGTTGTACTTTTGCTTTGTACTCCCTCCAAGTTTCGTAGATTAGAAGGGCTGCATATATCTTGCCAACAGTTAACTTTTCTCCAACAAGCTCTGATGACAAAATGAGGAAAATTGATAGGACTGTCAGAGTCATTCTGTGTTAAGATGAATTAAGTACAGCAATTATTCTAAAAGGTGGTTTATTGGGGGCTTCAACGAAACTACCCTTCCTCTAATAAACAATGAAAAATCATTAGCAAGGACAAAGAACTAAAATTCCTTTAGGAAAACATTTCCATAGCTGAATATTTTTAGGGGATGGAGCCTGCTTCTACAAATACAAATGGAAGAAGCAAACACATCTGGAACTAAATTCAATTACTCCAACACTTTTGTTCTTACAATACCTTCTGAGACGCAGCTAATTTAGACACCGTATCAAACTAGCCAAGCTGCAACAACTGCAATCGTGCTGCTTTGTATTATTAAACTACATACATCACAATAACAGATCAGTTTAATCCTACTATTGTTATGTGTGAAGAAATGAAGCAAAGCTGAGGCAGCTGTAACTCAGATAAGGCAGGTACATCCCATGGTTTTGAGGGGTACATTAAACTGTGGATGCAACTGGGAAAGGTTAAGGAAACAGACTCATGTCGGAAAAAATATCCTTAGGGCAATCTTGCTAGGAACTGTTCTCAGTACTAATTATATGCCCATTTAAGCATTTGAAAATGATCATGAAGGTTGACTTTGATAGTAGTTTATCTAAGAATAAGCTGAAAGGGGATGTAGCCCTCCCTAGCACTTTAAGTAATTTGATTCCTTTTTTGCCAGCACTTATTTCAGAATTTGTTGTAAGTTGTTGTTTGAACCCTAAAGTTGCTGGGCTTCTATTTTACCAGAAAGGTAATCAAATCTGCTGCTCATTGAAGCAGCTAATAGGAGAAATGAACTAGTGGTCGAGTATTATAATTGGGAACCACAGTTTTTCCCTAAAAACTGTGGTAGCCATGACGGATCTCCTTAAAGGCTAATATCCCGTAATGTTGTCGTAAGCCCAGACAGAGGATCCTGTGCTTAACTGAAAATGTATTCTGTGTTTGGAGTTCTGCAACAGCTTTACTTGTATTACATTTTGAGGTTCAAACCTTGGAAAATCAGACAAAATCCAATCAGTCAAGTGATGTTCTAATTAAGTCTGGGTTGAATCTTTCCAATTCTTTGCTCAAAAGTATTATACTACATTAATATACTTCTTGATTTCCTCAATTCCACTAAATATGAGGGTTTACAATTGCATGTAGACAATAAAATTAAGACAAATTAAGACTGATGGACCCCACTAATGACCACCTTCGCTTGAGACTCGGATTCATCTAAAATGTAAAAATATGAACTGCTACACATTTTGAAGTGACCTCACGGATAGCATGACAAGGGATAATTGATATTTTCAAGTCACAAAAGGTTGTAAAGCTGTGAAATGTACATACCACTATCTGGTGGAACTAACAGGTCAAGTTTGGATTCAGACAGGGTGGGCCAAAAGGTATTAATTGCTTCTCTTAATTCAGTGTCATGACGGTCTCGGTCTGCGACTGTAATGAGAACAAAAATTCAGAAATGTTGAAAATGCACAGAACAAAGGCAAAAAGATTTGCAAAATATTTATCAGGCAACAGTTTTTGGCTGGAAGGAAGTAGTAGAATTCCAGGAAACTCTGGAATATATTATACCTACTACCAATGTTGTACACGATATGTACCATATTATCTTAAAATTTTCATCTTTGCTAATCATTTTAATTTGAAATAGCATTTACGAAAACTCTCCAATGACTGATCTTAGAATTCAAGGGGATAGTCATTGCATTCTATAATGTCAACATCTGACAGCAGTTATTTTCACTGGAAATTTTCACAGATAATTCAATTAGCACAGCAAATCTGTTGTATATTAAAACCACCCCAGTAAACATACCAACTAAACGAAGCCCAACAATTTCAAGTTTCGATGTGAATTTCCTGTGCTGAAAAGAAGGTATTCACAGTTAGAATTCTCTGATTAAGAGGAAACACACTGATTCATTTTCACATGGTTATATGAAAACTTGTTAACAGTCTATCCAAACCAACATTTGTCATTTTTTTCTTGACAAACCATGTTTAAAGAATTTTCATCAGATAAACCTCTGTTGATTTCAAAACCTCATCCCTAAATAATACTGATAAGTGATAACACAACGTAATAAGCAGGCCTGTTTTAGGGTACACAATTTCCCTGCAGGTGTTTTGATGGCCTGGGGGAGGGGACTAAGGAAAAGGGGTATCAACTCCTCTTTGGAAATTTTTTTGCACTTTGTAAGGGGCTTACATGCAAAATGGTGCAAAATTTTGCTCAAGAATAGCTGTGAAGGTTTTGCTGTGGTGGTTTTTCTGGATATTATTTTTTGAGCCTTCAGTGCAAACCTCTCTAATGGATTTTTTTTTTTTTTTTTTGGGGGGGGGGGGGGGGAGAGCATGTGTGTCACTTTAAGTCAAATCAAAACATCTTTTATTCCTATTCCAAACATACACTGCAATTTCATCTATAGTACAAGACCATTTAGGTCAGCTTTCTTTAATCCTGTATTTTCATTTTCTACAATCTCCTGTATTTTAATTGTCTACGCTCACAGGATGCTAACTAAATACAGTTGGTAAACTTCAATTTTATGATCACCTTCCCCTGAGCAGAACTCACCATTGCCGATTTTGATGTCCAGAGCTGTCCTTATGAGGGCCATCAGAGTTGTAGTGAAACCCACTGTTTTGTCTTCAGCAACAGGCATATTCATTCTGATCAACCTCTGAACAAGTTACATTTAAAACAAAAAAGGAACTTAACATGAATTAGAGAAAAAAATCCGGTCACTTCAACTTCAAGAGTAGTAGATTAGTAGACCACTTTATTTTACGAATGGCTATTAAGAACCATGAAGCAATATTTTTCTCATTCAATTGTGAAATTGACACAGAGATGCGTCCTGGTTTACAATAAATATGAAATGCGATGAAATTACTTAGAAGTGAAACAAAAGAAAATTGTAACAGATTTGGGGTGACTGCTTTTGGCCTTTTTAAGTACTTCCATGATATCAACAAATTTCATTAAAGGGACAAACAAAGGTTGACCCTGATAATTAAGTTTTTATTCCAATACCTTGGTTTAAAGCAATTGTTTACCAGGATATAGAGACACAAATGAGGTCTTTCAAGTATTATGTTTATTACTGTTGCTGTAGCATATCCTGATATTTTGCAAGCAAAAAAAAAAAAAATCCGTGTTTATGAAAACAACACAAGAGAGTCTTTGTGATGACAGATCTTCTTTTGTGGTTATAACTGTAACAAGCAACTGTGGTGCAGAACTATTGCAAAAAAAAAAAAAATTGTGGAACAAACTCTGATTGTCCTATGCAGTATACATAACGACACCCCAGCCAAATATGTATCAATTTGTCCTAAATAATCAAATCAACAAAGCAGTCAATCTGGCAAACTGCATTGTAAAAACCCTTATGACATTAATTGCACAATGTAAAGATCAACAGAAACTATTGAAAAACAGAAGTCAAAGTTGAACAAAAGTTGAAGCTTTTCACATGACAACACACATCCCCAGCAGCCATGTTGTAATACATGTAACTACATAATAGACCACACTCAATACCCTCACTCACTGGATGTGTACACACCGTGTATATCACAGTGTACATTGTGCAGTGCTTAAAGCATAAAGCCATATGTATTTGGGGTGATTGTCCCCAAGCATGGCAGATCCTTGACATAATTGCAAAGCCTCTACATCCAAAATTGTAAGGCTGCTTGCTGGAAATTTGAATACTCTAAACATATCTGATTTACATGACATTCATAAAGTTCCTAAATTAGCTACCTTAAAGGGCAAAATCAGTCATACCAAGGTGAATTTGTTTATTACACTTTTATATTTCATGAATGGATTTTGAGCATTGTTATATTTTTCTTACTGAATTGTGAATTTAGTGACAAATATCTCATTTCTCTACCTTGGATGAGCAATATGTACATCCTGAAATATAATGAAAGGTATGATCTATTCAGAAACTAGTGAGAGTTAGCTGTAGTTTCAAAACAAATTTGGGGTCACTACTTTGGCCCTTTAATGCCAGAGGTTCTGTTCAGATATAATTCAAGGATAGTCATGTATGAAGTGAAACATAGAAAGACACATAAGTTACAACTAATACTAAATTTCCCTATGATTTTTACCTTGTATGCAATTCTATAAGGACAATTCCTTCCAAACCCAACTGGAGGTTCCATTTCTTTCAGCATCTCATACATCTCCTTGTAATTTAATCTTCCACTGCAGAGAAAATGAATAAGAATGGTTGTTTAAAGCTATATATTAAGTTGGTTGCATAAAATTGACCAAATTTTCAGCTAGAATGTAAGGTTTTTGTCAGGCACTAATGTGACAAGTGGCCAAACTTTGACAATCCCACACCCTACACACAAATAAACATTTCTTGCATGAATGATTCCCAATTCCCTTCAGCTTATAAAAATTTGTGCCCAGGCACTTTCTCAAATTCTGCTCATAACCATTACCAGTCAGGATACAACAAATTCAAAATTCAAATTTTTGCTTAAATTTTGAATGCTTAACTTCACTAGTTATGTTAAGAAAAAGCCTGTCTTGTGATAGTGCCCTATGGAACCTTTCTTTAGTTATTGATATCAATTCAATTAGACCCTTTAATCCTATCAAATAATGTGCTTTATGTGAGCTACTAATTAATTAATTTTTGAAAGCTTGGACCAATTATTCTTGAAACAATATTATAATCAATTTTTTGCTGTGAAGATGTTCATGTTCACATTTTTCTCTTGAGAATGCAGTATAGACACCCCAGTAGATCAAAGGTGGTGTGGGGTGTAACAGGTATCTGAGTTTGTTACATGATCTGTTCCCCCCAAATGGTCTATGCTTTCATTGTGTTCTCACTGAATGAAAAGCCAATACCATACACTAGACTTGCCTGTTAGCTAGCCTGCTGTAAGCAGGCTATTGTGTTTCTGTTTCAACTACAACATTCAAATATCAAAAATCTTATACTTTCGCTCATATAAATAATACTTTGAGTCTTTCAACGGCTTCACTGTTGAACAGTCCACGTTTCCAACTAAGTTACATGGCATACCTACAATATACAATAGCCTGCCAACTTTCTAGCCAATCTCATTTATGACCACCAAATATGACGTCACGACAAAAATTAAAATACTACATTATATCTCGCATAATAGGTAATATTTATGCATCAAACGTATGGCCTGGTACACATTTTCCACCTAAAAAAGCTAATTAGGTTGCTCGCCGTTCGTTGTATCAGTTGTATGTACCAAAATACACTATTCATACTTGTTTCGTGGACCACTGGACCATCTCATGTTTACTGATTCGTCCCTCAAAATGCGGGATTCCTGTAAATGGAAACTGGACGAAGGTTTACAGACTCTGTATATTATACTCTTTAGAGAGGTGTATTATAATTTTGAGAGAGCGCCATCTTTTGGCTACTACAGAGTCTGCTCCGCAGGCTACCTGTTAGTCAGCCCAAAATGTTGCGTAACTTTTTTGTGTATTTTGGTACATCTGTTACTGTCAATCTGTTAATCGGTGTTCTTTATTTCCTCCCTGAGGCAATAAGATGTAATCAGGCAGAGAAGAACAAAGTTTCAAAAAGTAAGGAGGACAGTTTCATCATGTATTTTTGGAAGGAAAGCTACTGTAACACCTTATTTTAAATTTTCTATTATTCTGTCTCTATAAATATCAGTAAATATAAATATTTTGTAAATCAAGTACAATATTCAATGCATACCTTCCTGCAGGATCAAAGTTTCCCCAGACCCTAACATATTCATCAAGATGATGGGCTCCAAGAATGGATGCATCTCTTGTAAGGTAGTCAAAGTTGTCCATGATGACAGCAACAAAGAGATTTAACATCTAAAAAAAAATATTATTCATTAAAGGTCATTGATGACAGTAAATTGAACTCTCACTATATTTCAACTCAATGTTAAAAGTAAAAATAGATTTTGTGAGAAGGCAGCAGACCTCAAAAATGTGAGAGTTATAAAGAATGAAACTAACATATACCAAATTGCTTTACTAATTGTTAGTCCCCCTTTTGCATGTGCTTATCACAGGAGCCATTCACTGAATCAAAATGTAGCTAAACAAACCCTGCCCCCCCCATAAAGAAATATGTCAGGGGGGGGGGATTTTGGAGAGGCCACATCCTACTAGCCATGTTCCCTTAACCTGAAGAAAAATAGTCTTTACTTTCAATAGAAAATAAATGTCTGGCAAAGCTGGGAGGCCCCTTACTGTGATATTAGTCATTTCTTGTTAGTAGAATTGCAACAGTGGTAAGCAAGCCATAGAGACATATGATATCCCTTTGTAATGAAGAGTTAAAACATGACAACATTTTAACCCTACACAAAGCCCCACCATCAATTGGTGGGGGCATCCCACAAACTTCAAGGACTAACATGCCCCTAGATTGTTGGATATGACACATCAAATATCTTCATCTTTCATCTTTATGCAATAAAATGAAACAGCCAGCATTTTTATATTTTTCCTTCGGTTTATTTGTTTACTCTTGATTTGTTTATTTAATCTTAGGCCACCACCCTTTAATAATTTAGCACCCCTCTTGAGAACCACTGACATATAGCAAAACATCACAACTTACCAAGAAGGAACAAAGAAATATAAAGCTGACAAAGTAGAAGTATGAGAAGGCAGACCCACAATTATTATTTTCTGTTTCATATGCACATGGTCCATTCAGGCATACCAACATGATGAGTTGCCAGCTTTCACCTGTTGCACATCTGTACATGAAGATCACATGAATATTGATAAGGAGCAAATATGAATAATAATTAGAAACAAGGGGATTTCCATTTAAGAGTCTGCAATTGTAATCATTTCTGTGTTGGTAAGTGGTGAAAAACAGAAAAGATTACTTTTTTGACAGAAAACAGACACCACAAGCTAAGAATGTGTAACATTTCCAAACTTGGTGGGAGCAATTATTTCCACTTTTTCAAGGAATTTTTAGTGAAGCTGAAATATAGACAAGCAGTTGTGTCCTGCTTGGTACTGCTACAGTAATGTTGCATAAATCTCAGAAAATGATATTCAAAAGTATTAACATTTGGGAAATATAAGTCTTCCAAATGCATGCTCCTGTTTTTAGCAGACAAAGCAGTGACTGAGTTCTTTTGAGTTCATTTAAAAAAGTTTCCCCCTTTAGATTTCAAAATTGTAAAAGCACCATGTGGTAAATGTTGGTGGTGCTAAACATAGGTAGTTTGAACTATTTTTGCCAAGTTTACAGCTGTAGTCTCAATTATTTTGATACTGAATGAAGAAAGCAACAACAATCTCAAAAATAGTTGCAAGTTTATAAAACATTGATCATGTAGTCAAAAACTTCTAGTCTGCACTTATATTACACAAATGAAAAAGAAATAAATTTTTAAATTTGTGACATCTGACAAAATATGTCTACTATTATCCTTTGTTTTTTCAAGAATCATTTCAATGATACCTATTTCATTGGTATGTCCTTAGACATTTATTTTGGAAGTTAAAACTATGTCTCAGCACCACCTACCAAATTATTCAATTTGATAAAAAATTAAGAAATAATTGATATAAGGTTACCAACAAAAATGTCAACATTGTGCAACACCACACGTCAATACTTTATTATTTGGGCAAAAACAATCCGTAACTCAGGAAAAGGTCAAACTTTTAAGTTTTGTTTTTTGAAAACAGTACGGTGTTGAAAAAATCACACCTGATCTTTATTTGACCAATCTTACACTTTCACTAAAAGTAACACCACATCTTTTTGGTGCATGTCACTTTAATCTAAAGAGTTAGTTAGGTGGGATTTAACAACACACCAACACAAATGGGTTACATGATGTCAGCTACAAAAAAAAAGTATAGTAAAGTTCAAATATGGTTTAAAAACTGCTTTAGATCAAGTCTGGTTTCAAATATGGCTCAAATCCATTTCAAGTCCCCCATTTTGTCCCAATTTATGAGAGGCAGGGAATACTATGGGCATATTCTATAACCCCCAGTCAACAGGAGGATATAACTTAAAGAGAAAACAGTATGTATTCATCCTAACCTCATAACCATATAAAAAAAATGCCCTTTCATCTTTAAAGGTGCTTATTAAGCTGGTTTGATTTTTTTTTTGTACCTGCTGAGATTCACTCACATTTTGATAGTAAATGGTCAAACTAAGAGATTCTACAAATTTGACACATTACTAAAACAGCAATTGTTTAGTAAATAATATTTAAAATAATTGCTCACATACTTTCTACCATTGTATGTATTAATCATATGCGACCTTTATTATCCACAAATACTACAATTTCTCATTCTTTTGGTAAATCTACGCAGTATTAAAGCTTTGTTGTAGTTACGGTCCATTAGCTAAGTCAGTAAAAGCATGGATGAGGTTGTCTTGGTAACATACAAAAGTGTTCATTGCCATTTAATAAAATGATCCCTCTCTATGGGATATTCTCCAAGTGCTATAGGACATCAAATTGGATTAGCATCAAGTATAGTTTGCTAATGTATGGCAGGATTATAATTATCTCTTTGTTTGCCAGGATTTTATTGTGATCATTATTACCATAATTTATCTGGAGCTTACAGCTCCATAGATATATCACTTTGGGAAAAGTGGGACCTATTCTTAGTCTGCTACAGGGTAATCTGTTCAGACACTTATGGGTAGAGGGTTAAAAGGACAGGGAAAAAGATAGTACCTATTTGTATCGAGTACCTTACCCTGTTTATTTCTTTATTCATTACAATTCAGTTTCCTTCTGCATCACAAATAAACATAAATTTACTTGTTATAAGGCATGGGATAAAAAAGTACCATGGTTTCAGCACTTTTGGGGAAATCAATTTTCATGACTTTTCCATGACATTACCATCAACAAATAAAAAATTTCCAGGATTTTCTCTTGACGTATTTCATTAAATAACATAAAATGTGAGGTGAGAATAACAATAAATTTTGATGCTACTAATGAGACTACATTTTTATATTAAAAATGATTGTGAGAGAATGGAGAATGTTTCTTTGTGAAAAATTTCCATGATTTTTCATGACTTAAAACAACTTTCCTTAAAATTTTTTTTTAAATTTCTCCAGAACTTAACATTTTATCCAAATTTTCAATGACTTTTCCAAGTTTTCCATAGCGATAGGAACTTAACAGACAAACAGAGGAAAGGAGACCTCTATTAGTGGTTCTTAGAAAATATGCATTAAGCACCTAAGAATGGTTGCCTACTCTATTGTTTTAGAAAGTACAAACCATCTTCTACTGCAGTATAACAGTGACTACTGCTGGAATTGCTGAAACACTTCATCACAAGCACAAACCAAAGAGTGTGAAAAAACAGGACCAGTTTGAACAAATCTTAACTGACATCAACACCATTATATCAAAAGTCTAAAATTTATGGAAAAAGGTCTGGGTAAAAGGTAGAATTATTCCACGACACATCTTCAGATCCTACTACTGCATAAAGAGAAAAAACAGCACATGTGGAAACAAAAGAAAATTCAGAATGTGTTTTTTGTAATCTGTCCTAACTCTTAAACTAAAAGGTATTTGAGAAAATTTAAAAAGTTAAAGTACTGTTATAAAGGTAAACACTTCACTCAAAAAGTCACATCAAATTAGAAACACAGTTATTTTGATATGTTAGACTGTGGGGAAAATCCTTTTTTTCAGTATCAGCATTGTATATTTGTTGAATACCCCCACCCACAAATAATAAAAAAAAATAAAAACCATAAAAATCAAAATATGAACAGGCATTAACAAAAGATTAGATATTAACCTTTAACAAGCACTATTCCTCTTTTTTTTTTCTTTACAGAATTATGGCAGCAATTCCACTAGGTAATTTCACAAAGCTATTCAATTTAACTTAGACTTAGATTTAATAATTAAGGCTACTAGAATGAATATTTTTAAACAAGAATAGAATAAACATGTTTAGTACTGAGACAAATCAGGCAATTGTTCTATCTGAAGTTACTTTTACACCGAACTAGTTTTTAATGCCCAAATTTGAAAGCAGACACATTAAACCAGCGAGGATTTTTAAAAGTGTAAAAATCAAAATTGAAATGATGAATTTTATTTAGAATTGTAAGACTATACTGAACTTGTTTCAAATCTTCCAAATAGGAAAGACCAATTTAAAGTTGCACACTATCTGCAAATGCTTACCATGTTGAACATAATTTTTAAGGTTATTTAAATCGTGTAAATGAAATACTTAATTTAGGAAGAAGTGATAACCCTTACTTTCATTTCTGTAATTTTTACATGGGGGTCTTACAGTTTGTTGTTGTAGCATTTGAAAATGAAATACTCAATTTAGGAAGAAGTGGTAACCATTACTTTCATTTCTGTAATTTTTACATGAGGGTCTTACAGTTTGTTGTTGTAGCATTTGAAAATGAAATACTCAATTTAGGAAGAAGTGGTAACCATTACTTTCATTTCTGTAATTTTTACATGGGGGTCTTACAGTTTGTTGTTGTAGCATTTGAAAATGAAAAACTCAATTTAGGAAGAAGTGGTAACCATTACTTTCATTTCTGTAATTTTTTACATGGGGGTCTTACAGTTTGTTGTTGTAGCATTTGAAAATGAAATACTCAATTTAGGAAGAAGTGATAACCCTCACTTTCATTTCTGTATTTTTTACATGGGGGTCTTACAGTTTGTTGTTGTAGCATTTGAAAATGAAATACTCAATTTAGGAAGAAGTGGTAACCATTACTTTCATTTCTGTTATTTTTACATGGGGGTCTTACAGTTTGTTGTTGTAGTAACTGAGTAAACTTAAATCTATAGGTGCCCCACAGCCCTTTTCCAGTTTTTGGGCATTTGAAAATTTAGGAAGAAGTGGTAACCATTACTTTCATTTCTGTAATTTTTACATGGGGGTCTTACAGTTTGTTGTTGTAGCATTTGAAAATGAAATACTCAATTTAGGAAGAAGTGATAACCCTCACTTTCATTTCTGTAATTTTTACATGGGGGTCTTACAGTTTGTTGTTGTAGCATTTGAAAATGAAATACTCAATTTAGGAAGAAGTGGTAACCATTACTTTCATTTCTGTTATTTTTACATGGGGGTCTTACAGTTTGTTGTTGTAGCCTTTGAAAATGAAATACTCAATTTAGGAAGAAGTGGTAACCATTACTTTCATTTCTGTAATTTTTACATGGGGGTCTTACAGTTTGTTGTTGTAGCCTTTGAAAATGAAATACTCAATTTAGGAAGAAGTGGTAACCATTTCTTTCATTTCTGTAATTTTTACATGGGGGTCTTACAGTTTGTTGTTGTAGCATTTGAAAATGAAATACTCAATTTAGGAAGAAGTGATAACCCTTACTTTCGTTTCTGTAATTTTTACATGGGGGTCTTACAGTTTGTAGTAACTGAGTAAACTTAGATATGGTTTTATCCCTCCACTTATGAGTTTAATCTATAGGTGCCCACAGCCCTTTTCCAGTTGTTGGGCATTTGAAAATTTAGGAAGAAGTGGTAACCATTACTTTCATTTCTGTAATTTTTACATGGGGGTCTTACAGTTTGTTGTTGTAGTAACTGAGTAAACTTAGATATGGTTTTATCCCTCCACTTATGAGTTTAATCTATAGGTGCCCACAGCCCTTTTCCAGTTGTTGGGCATTTGTTTGAAAGCTAGTTGAAGTTTTACTGCCCCAGTTTCTAGCCAATTGGTTTAGGATGGACCGGCTATGGCCTTCATGCCAGTTCTGGCAGACTGGCATATTTTCCCTATTCCATTGCTTATGCTGAGCACCAAGCAGAATGACAGCTGCTTAAGCAGAACATCACTGAGTAAGATCTACACAGTAACAAATTAGTGTGTTAGCACTGACAGAGATCTATCACGACCAAGTGAGGTCATCAAAGGTTACCTGAAAAGCAGTAAGACTGCCGTAAAAAATAATGAAAAGTTGTTGTATGAGTTTAATTGAGTGGAATCATCTATCTCTAATCCTCCAAATATCTGGTATGCATGCAAATGGAAATGAAAACAATACAAAAGAAAAAAAAGAAACAGAAAGGCCATTAAAATGTCTTATTCTAAAACTATGAGATCATATTACAGCAATCCAATCATTTTGACAAAATGCACATGCCCAGAACAAACAGTCTGTTTAGACTACTGGTATGAAATAGTATTTCAGAAACTTAAAGAGTTAGAGATACTTTGTATATTCTCCACTGACTTGATTTTTTACACAGTGACTCTTTTTTTTGATGAGGTACTGTACCCAATATGGGCAACAAATCTATGACCTTAATTCTCCCAACTACTTCCCACCACTTAATTCACCCCACCCCTTACTATTTCTTTCAATACCTCTGTCAAAAAAGACCTGGAGGCATGGGCACTTTGAAAGCATGATTAGACTGTATTCCCTCCAATGAAAAACATGCAAGCTGCGAAACGACTGCCGATATGGCAACACTGCATTTTATTCTTCATTTCTCCTTTTTCTTCAACTCCAGATATTTTCTAAATAATATTTAAATTTTTATTGCTACTGTAATCAACGAAAAGATTACAAGATGACACTCAGATTACACACATTTCTTGAGACTCTCATTTCCCAGCTTGCAAACTTTCCAAATTTAAAGATACAAGACACCATGTCAACAATAGCAGGCTTTTTAGTAAAAGTGAAGGAGGCTTACTGACAGAAAATTCTTCTTATGAGGCACCTCACAGCCTGTCAGTATTAAACTGTTAGCCAAGATGTAACTCAGCTGAAACCTTGCTGCATTCCTGGTCAATTACATTACAACCTGAACATAATTAGATGAATATATTTATAGAAAATTAAGCTGCAACCAAGTTGCAGTCAACTACCAGTTGTGTTTCTGCAAGATTGCAGCCAGGTTATAACCTGTTGTTAGTGACCGAGTCTGATTCGGTTGTGCCAGGTTGCAGTCAAGTTATAACCTGCTGGTAGTGACCAATTGGGCTGGGGCCAAGTTGCAGTCAGGTTATAACTTGGTGGCAATTACTAAATGGGTTGATCCAAGGCTGCAGTCAGGTTGCAACCTGGTGGCAATTACTAAATGGGTTGATCCCAGGCTGCTGCCAGGTTGTAACCAGGTGGCAGTCACTGAATGGATTGGGGCAAGGTTGCAGTCAGGCTATAACTTGGTGGCAATAACTGAATGGGTTGATTCCAGGCTGCAGTCAGGTTGTAACCCGGTGGCAATTACTGAATGGGCTAATACGAGGCTGTGGCCAGGTTGTAATTAGGTGGCAGTCACTGACTGGATTAAGGCCAGGTTGCAGCCAGGTTATAACTTGGTGACAGTCACTGACTGGGAAGCCAGGTTATAACCTGGTGGCAGTAACTGGTTGGGTTGAGGCCAGGTTGTCTTGGTGGCAGAGAATGAAAGTCTGCAAAGTGACATGGTGTCTAGTATATGGTAGCATGCATTTCAAAATGAAACCTAGCATTTAATATATACAGTACCTGAATAAGAGCAGAAGTGCCCAGATGAAGTTGGAGAAGTTATTGTATGGGTTTAGAACAGACCCTTCTACAGAAAAATCGATACCTCCAAAAACCTGAAGAAATGTTTGCACAAGCCACAGTGATCATTTGACATATTGAATAAACACTGTCATAGATATGAAGATTAAATGATAAAAGATAGCTAACATTTAATAAAAAAAAAACAAGTTATTAATTAATAAATAATTTATAATAATTTGCATTTATTTAAATTTAGGAACCACTCTCTACAAGACTTGTGAAAGGAAAGATTCATTTGGATTCCTTAAATACAGTGCGTACAACTCTGTTAATAGGTAAGTGACACGAGACAGCTCCTTGGGGTTTTGAAAGAAATCCCCATGAACTACCTTGGCTCATCTGTGCCTCTATTCACACATTCTAATAAATTAACTCGTGCGATGGGCTGTCTTTGTGGAGACAATATGTCACTAAGGAAGGTGAGCTAAAATTTGATTAACCAGCCATGAAAAATTAATGTATCAAAAGGATCATGTTTGGTGATTGACAGACAGAAGTTGGTTTTTAAACTCTAACAGAGTTGTTCAACTTTTGAGCAGTTAAACAAATGCTGATACAGGCCTCAAAATACGTTTTTTCCACTCTAAGGCCAAAATGGCCTTCATAACCAACAAATTTTCGGCTACAGAAGATCAAAATTCTCTCATTCAAGGTCAAAATGTAATACACGTGAAAGAAGAACATAACAAGGGATTGTACAGTAGGCTATGAATGATTGCTTTGCATAGCATGTGAATGAAATATCAACAGAACACTATGAAAGTGAAAACTGTGAATGGTCCAACAAAAATGAAATGGTGAAGGAATTGCACTCAGTATTTAGTAACAGTAGTTCAACACATACAGAGAAGCTTGACTGACACATCTTCAGCCAAAAGTGGCCTTCTGTAAGTGTGTGAAAAATGCCTGTCGAAGGCCAAAACAAAATTTACAGATGCCATGGCCTCCATGAATTGAGGCTTGCTGATAGAATTGTATGTATTTCATCTTTTGCATCAATTTAATTGATGTAAACAGGGTAGGACAGCTTCCTTCCCATCCTGTTAATTGAAAACATTAATTTGAACACTCTGCCACAGAAATGTTGCTCATGGAGGGCTAATACATTTACACAATTTATGGTGACCATAAAAATCGAACTATCTGTGACCTTTCATGTTTGTCATAATCTAGTTTTCTTGGGAATCTTAAAGTGAATGTAGCTGTTGTAAACTAAAGAAAAATAATGAAGGAACTGAAAAATGTCATATCTGGATATCCTCAGTGATGTTCAGTGTTACTGCTTGTTTTACAATGGTGGCATTTTGATCATTTACATTAATGTTTACAAGAAGTTGAAATTTATTTGCTTATTTTTTACTTCTGTGTGGTTAAGAGGTTTTATTTAGTTTAAAAATTGTGAATTATGTAGAAGTACATGGCATAATTGAACAGCTCAAAGGCCTACCTGCATCCCAATAATTGCATAGATGAAAAAGAGCATCCCGATGAGAAGACAAACCCAGGGAAGGGCCTATATGGTGCAAAAAAAGGAGGGAAAAATATCACTAAATTGTTCATATTCATATATTAAGCATCAAACACGAAATTCCGGAAACTCGCTGGTTTGTGATTCTAGAGGCGCTGATACTTACCTCCTATCCAGGGAGAAGCTGTGCCACAGTCCTTTGGACAAGCAAGCAGGAAGGAGGACCTCCCCAGGTGACCTCTGCCAGAGGCACCCAGAGCCACTGTGCTATTAAAGCTTGCCAGGGACTTACTGAGGGTAACTGGGGAATACAAAGTGTTAACAGGAGGTAAAGGGTGGGGGGGGGCATAGATTTGGAATACTGCAAGAACTGTAAGGTTCATTTTAGTCAAGTTGAAGAAGTGCACGACCTAACACAAAGTCTACAAAGTCCTAGCTAAAAATCAATTCTGAAATATTAAGAGTTGGTTAGTTAGATGGAGTTCTACAGTTACAGTTTTACAGTTTGTTAGGTAGATAAGGTTTAATGACACAGTTTTGACCCAATTGGTTTAAGTCAGTCCTTTTTCAGTTGTGGCTCACTGGCTTGTCTACCCTACCATTGCTTCTGCTGAGCACCAAACAATAAATGGCAGTTTTTTTCTTAAATTTTTTTCAGTATGACCTGGCCAGGAGTTGCACTCCAGACCTCACAGCTGCAAGCTGGATGCTCTAACCACTTGACAATGGTGTTGATATTAGTATGAGGAGCCTACTGGGTGTGCAGACCTAGTTTCCACCCAGGGGTACAGGAACCTGGTCTGTCAAAGCAGCTCATCACCATACATCATTTGGAAGATTCTACAGCTATTAGCAACAAGTACATTCAGATTCATTGCAACATTCCATGGGAAGACAGGGTATTTTAGATTTGCTGTAGAAAAAATATCAAAATAAAAAATATAACATCAGAGCCAGTGGAAAATTAGGAGCAGACAGTCAAGCAAGTGCAGACAAACATATTTTTTTTTTTTTGGGGGGGGGGGAGAGGTTCCTCAGTGTTGTTAAAACTAAACCCCTCACACGTAAGAAGCGACATATGTCAATATGAGAGAACTTCAAAATATTAATATTTAAACTCCTATATCTATACCAAAAGAGAGCCATGCAATTGTTTTCAAAGCACACATTTTAGGTGATGGTGCCTGCTGACTTGACTACATCCTTTTCGAAATAACAACTACAAGGCATTGTGGGACAGCGTTTAGGAGCGTGCAACTTTTTGGTCACGGTAAAATAACATTAGCAAAACATAATGACGCATACCAAAAATCTATCCCACAACCCTTTGTAAATTGCTAAATGGAAAAAGGTCTATGTTAGTATTTCTGTTCAGGTGGGGAACAAAAGTTCTGGGCTTTGTTGAAGCAAAGTCTACAAAACTTAATGGTTTATGAGTCTATGAGCGATGATACTTGCCTATTTACATACCAATTTCCTTAATATGCCTAACAGTACCTGTTTGGCAGACACTTAGCACAGGTGGCGCCCTAGCCCTTCTCACTGTCTTTGCCACTCATATTCCTCTATTGCCATGCTTGTAGTTCAGATGCACATGTTTAGAGCTGTTAGCCATCCTTACTTATCTGGACTTTTTGATTTTTTGTCATTTAGGCTACGGTGCCACATGTGCTAAGTGTCTGACAGGTGGTAATTGTTTGGTAATGAGGGAAAGGCATATGTGAAAAGGAGATAAGGGAGAGTGCAAATAGACTTGGAGAGCACCATCAACTCAATTCAGAATGATAATTGTTCAAACTTTCCACATACCTTGATGGACTGAATGAAAGTCCAGAGCAATATTCTGATAGATGATCCTTGCCTAAGCAGCTTGATGAGACGGGCTGCCCTGAACAACCTCAGCACCGTGAGGTTGATGAGATTTTCCTGTGAAAGGATACAAAATGGTTCCACTTGACAAAAAAAAAATTATCCCCATATTGATAAAATCTCTGAGTAAAATGAGAGAAGTACATACTACTTATTACTACTATAGATAGAAAAACTAGCTAGGAAGGAGTAAGTAATGGCGTAACTTTTTGAGTCCAGCACTATTCCAATTATAAGGGGTTTGGATGCTTTTAAAATACTAAAACTCAAGAGCTTTTTCACACATATTTTAAGGGCTTAAATGTGAATATTTAGTTCTGAAAATTTTGAACAAAATGGCCTAAATATCTATGCCTTTGCTCAGCATGGCCAAATACTAAATTTTCAAATCTCAAGACAATACTATCAATTTTTCCAGACCAAACACCCAAAATTTGAGTATTTTAAAGATCATGATAACATTCCAGCTTTTTACCATACATCCCATTTTCCATATGGTTTGTGAACAATGGATTATACTTGTTTTGTCCAAGGACTCGGCTAGAAATAATTTTGAACATGAATCTATATCTTTTGTGGCTAATACTGTTTTCAAATTCTCTACATTTTATATTGGCATTCTATGGCAATTTCGCTATTTCAATTCTAAAAATAATTTTACAGCTGCACCCATTTTTTTAATTGTTTCAACTACGTTCCATTCACCTAGATGACAGGATGCTATTTCTTGCACAACTCAAACTTTTATGTGCCTTTTTTGCTCACATTTTTTTTCCCTTTTTCTCGCTCATTTTCTTTTTATATCAACACTAATCATGAAACCTAACTTGCCAAATCCAAAAGGTAGCTCAAGCTTTTGCAGCAAGGTTCAAGCCTTTGGAAAGAATTAACTGTCAATTGTTGATTATTCAACAGCTAATAAATTAACTACAACTTAGTTCTTTGAAATGCGTTCAGCTAAATTATTTTAAGAAAAAAAGCTTTGAGATGCCGTTATGTATGCACAAGCATGCAGTGCTTATTTCAAAAGGATATTTACTCATCACAACAAGAACATGCATGCAAAATGAAAGAGCAACAATGAACAGTATAAACAAGTCAGGTTGGTGAACTATATAGATCACTAATATGTTTACTAGTACAGAATCAGCAAACAAACACTGTCAAAACTATATAAACTAAGCATAAAGTTTTATTTTTATCTTCAATTAAGTCATGAAGTTTTACTTGACTGACATAATATAATGTTCCCCCCCCCCTTTCCAAACCTCTCTAACTCTCATTCCCTTTAAAAGAAAATGTCACACTGTATTTGTTAATAATCTTAAAGTTACATTATTGAATAAAAAAGTCATGACTTTTATCAGATTCTGAGAAAGAGAAAAATATTCAGGGCCTGTGTGATATCACTTGAACTGACCAGAATAATTTATAGCAGTTCTTCATAAAAGAGGAAAGGGCAGGCTATTGTGTTGCATTTCCAGGGTGAAATAGCAAACACTGCAGGTCTCTCTCCCTTCCCCCTCCCCCAAAACAATGGTATCAAGGCATATGTGCCTTTATCAAATGTTAATACAGTGGCCTGCGGCCTTAATCTGCAAATGTTACAGGTATCTCCACACTGCAGAACTAGCATGCGCACTTAATGATATGTGTGTCTACCAGAACAAATGGAAAACACATAGGATCAATAGTCTATAACAACTAATGGATGAATAGCATCTTTCACACAAACCTGGCCATATACTTTGTTTCATGGACCAACTTCTTTGGAAGAGCAGGGTCTCAGTACCAAATCTCACCTTTCCACTTCTTAAGATTAGGTAGTAATTTTGGGGGTCACATAGATAATTCCTATTGCTAAATGTTAACACTGAAAGTAATTTCAGAATTTGTAACACTTTTCCATCAATGCCTAACACCTGTTCATGAATTCCACATAAGACTTTAACTCCCCTTGCTTGCAATGTTATCTACAATGATATCAACAGAAACAGCTTAACCATAAGCCCAAAATGTTAAAATAAGTTACCAAAGAAAATGTCTTTATTTAGCATCAACTTCCTTGTACTCATCCTTTGTCACATTAAAACTGAAAAGCTTGTAATACCATGAACATTAAAGTTTGGACCATGAAAACCAAAGCAGATGACCTTCCGTGTGGTACGAAGAGATGCTTCCTATATGGGTTGGATGGATGAAATCTATATTTGTTAGGGTAACACCCAGAGGTGAAGGGAAGGATTGTCCCCATCACTCATACACAGTCATTGAGCATGCCCATGCAAATGAACATCTACCTTACTGCCGCCTTGAGAATCAGCGCTCTTTCATTGAGAGAGTAGAATAGATATCAGTAAATAACACCGAAGATGACAAGAAAAACCAAACCATTTAATATTAACTTCATGCATGGATATCTCTGCCTCAAGTCCTTGAATTCTCAGCAAAAGCTGTGACAGCTGTGGAAATGTTGGTTTATTTTTTAATCCTTCACCCTTTTCAAAGGGTACATTTGAAAAAAAAATTAAAAAAAGCAAAAAAAAAAAAGTTTGAAAAAGAGTATTGTTTGTCAAATCTATAAAGTGTTACCTCATTTACTAATTTGGTATTTTTAAGCTTCCAAGAAAATTTATGTGATGGTTCAGTAAGAAAATGTACAGTTGTCTCAACCAAGTGGTTGTTTAGGTCTTTTTGAATAGGTTTTCAGAGTATCTCATATTATCTGTACAGGATGCAATTCAGTTCCTGTGTATGAGAGTTTTGAGGGAGTACTACTTCTTGTATATATGTGAGTGTCTAACAAGAAATGCACACCATTCTCTGAACATGTTGCACTTTATTCTTGTACACATGAGAGTGTCCAGGAAACAAGTCTAAAGGTTAGAATATCTAGTATTCTCTGTACATGATGCTTTTAACTTCTTGCATAGTATGAGAGTGTCGTAGAAGAAATGCATACCATTCTCTGCACATGTTGCATTTCATTTATGTACATATGAGTGTCCAGGAAGAAAGTGTAAAGGTGAGAGTAATCTCTGTGCATGAACACTTTACTTCCTGTGTATGCAAGTTTTGAGGGTGAAATACTCCTTGTATATTTGAGAGTGTCTAAGAAAAAATGCATACCATTCTCTGCACATGTTGCACTTCATGAGTGTCCAGGGAGAAAGTGCAAAGGTGAGAGTAATCTCTGTGCATGAACATTTTACTTCATGTGTATGAGAGTTTTGAGGAAGAATTACTTCTTGTATAGTGTCTAAGAAGAAATGTTTATCATTCTCTGCACATCTTGTACTTTATTCTTGTACATATGAGAGTGTCCAGTAAGAAAAATGTTGAGGTGAGGGTATCTAATATTCTCTGTACATGATGCTCTTTACTTCCTGTGTACTATGAAAGTGTTGAGGAAGAATTACTTCTTGCATTTATGAGAGTGTACAAGAAGAAATGTTTTCCACTCTCTCTACATGTTGCACTTTATTCTTGTACATATGAGAGTGTCCAGTAAGAAAAATGTTGAGGTGAGGGTATCTAATATTCTCTGTACATGATGCTCTTTACTTCCTGTGTACTATGAAAGTGTTGAGGAAGGATTACTTCTTGTATTTATGAGAGTGTACAAGAAGAAATGTTTTCCACTCTCTCTACATGTTGCACTTTATTCTTGTACATATGAGAGTGTCCAGTAAGAAAAATGTTGAGGTGAGGGTATCTAATATTCTCTGTACATGATGCTCTTTACTTCCTGTGTACTATGAAAGTGTTGAGGAAGAATTACTTCTTGTATTTATGAGAGTGTACAAGAAGAAATGTTTTCCACTCTCTCTACATGTTGCACTTTATTCTTGTACATATGAGAGTGTCCAGTAAGAAAAATGTTGAGGTGAGGGTATCTAATATTCTCTGTACATGATGCTCTTTACTTCCTGTGTACTATGAAAGTGTTGAGGAAGAATTACTTCTTGTATTTATGAGAGTGTACAAGAAGAAATGTTTTCCACTCTCTCTACATGTTGCACTTTATTCTTGTACATATGAGAGTGTCCAGTAAGAAAAATGTTGAGGTGAGGGTATCTAATATTCTCTGTACATGATGCTCTTTACTTCCTGTGTACTATGAAAGTGTTGAGGAAGAATTACTTCTTGTATTTATGAGAGTGTACAAGAAGAAATGTTTTCCACTCTCTCTACATGTTGCACTTTATTCTTGTACATATGAGAGTGTCCAGTAAGAAAAATGTTGAGGTGAGGGTATCTAATATTCTCTGTACATGATGCTCTTTACTTCCTGTGTACTATGAAAGTGTTGAGGAAGGATTACTTCTTGTATTTATGAGAGTGTACAAGAAGAAATGTTTTCCACTCTCTCTACATGTTGCACTTTATTCTTGTACATATGAGAGTGTCCAGTAAGAAAAATGTTGAGGTGAGGGTATCTAATATTCTCTGTACATGATGCTCTTTACTTCCTGTGTACTATGAAAGTGTTGAGGAAGAATTACTTCTTGTATTTATGAGAGTGTACAAGAAGAAATGTTTTCCACTCTCTCTACATGTTGCACTTTATTCTTGTACATATGAGAGTGTCCAGTAAGAAAAATGTTGAGGTGAGGGTATCTAATATTCTCTGTACATGATGCTCTTTACTTCCTGTGTACTATGAAAGTGTTGAGGAAGAATTACTTCTTGTATTTATGAGAGTGTACAAGAAGAAATGTTTTCCACTCTCTCTACATGTTGCACTTTATTCTTGTACATATGAGAGTGTCCGGAAAGAAAATGTTAAGTAAGGTGAGGCTATCTAGAGAGTGTCTGAGAAGGATGTTTTAATGTGCAAGTGTCTACTAATCTCTGTGCATGATGCACTGTACTTCAATCTATATAGCTGTATTCGTAATATTAAGGACTTTGTATGGGGAATGACTAAATCATTTTTAGGAAATTTTCCCCCACTTGCAAGGGGTGAAGGAATTGGGGTAGGGTTAGGGTGTGGAAGTGAGGAAACAAACTAGTTTTCTACATGACAATCCTGCCAAATAATTGACTTTCAGGTTATCCGACTACAGGGTAGGGTTGAGGGAGGAAATAGCATACCAAACTAGTGTAGAATCAGTAAATGAGTGTCAAGTCATAACACCTAATGCAAAATGCGATCTAGCACCTACCTTGATGCTTTGTTAAAAAGTATTTCAAATAAAAAATGCCCAATTTAAGCTTTTCCTTTGTGTTTTTTGATGATTTTGTCACAGTGCTGGTTAATATTATCGGCAAGATATACAGGCAGAACCAAAAATTAATGGCATGCATTGCTGTGGTAGATGGCTAAAGAGTGGTGGATCATGCAATTTTAATTTTGAACGAAAGTGTGAAATACATCCCTTACACAGGTTTATTGACACTGACAATCTTTAAATAGATGGTTAACAATGAAACTTCCCTTAATGAAATGAAATGTTTACTGGAATAAATGGTCAGTCTTAGGAGAAATTAGAAGTTTTGATGAAAAAGTTAAAGTCTGCCTTCATGTTACATGTGGATGAAACAATAGGTAGGGTGGCAAAGGGTTTAAAGTTTTTCATTACCATGTTAAACTTTTAAAGAAAATTTGTATTATCTTGGAATGAAGGTTTCATGTGCAAACAACCAACCCTGAGTGTAACCACTCTTTAGAAGGTTGGATTTCACACCAATGTGTCAGTCCTACTTTCTTTGTGCAGGCAAAAGTTTGGAAAGAAAGTGAAAGATTTCTCACCTCAGAGATGCAGTTAAGTTAGTAGGATAGTGACAAAATGCAATGTGATGGGTTAAAGTGGTGTGTGACTAACTCACAGGAATCATGGCAATAGTCATGATTTATCCAGTCACCCTGACAAACCCCAACCTCAAATAATTCAGAACTATTTTTTGATTCTGACCCTCCAACAAAACATTTCACTCTTTGACCAATCTACTGCCCTCTATTCACCACATTAAGCACCA
Organism: Holothuria scabra; assembly: GCA_037179385.1. Lineage (NCBI taxonomy): Eukaryota > Metazoa > Echinodermata > Holothuroidea > Aspidochirotida > Holothuriidae > Holothuria > Holothuria scabra. Next base: position 23,495,905 of record CM074185.1, on the reverse strand, counting down.
TGCCCTGAAATGGATATGCCGTTGTAGAAGTCCATGGAAATTGTTTGAGTATGCAGGTGCACACACATGCAATATAAAGATTACAAGCAGGTTGCAGATAAGGTTGCAACAGATATATATTACAACTGGTCATCTCATATTCAAAACTGATATCTCCTCGGCTCTTTGGGAGCCAAAATGTTACACATTGAATAGGCTTTTAAGTCCCAATACTGGAAAAATGTCAAAAGTGACTAAAGCACTCCTTCCTTGATCACATTTTTGTTTGCATCCAACAGCAGGGATTAAAATAATTGACAGTTCCAACAACCAAACCTTTTACCAATGGCCATACTACCCCAAAGAAATGTCCTATGACAATGCAAAGACTAGCCAAATTGTTCATTTTTCCTGAGATCTTTTCCAGGCTTATTTAAAGCTCTACAACAGTGGCACCCGTTCTTCTCCCCCATTCTCTCTTATACTGTATTCAATGTTTCTCTTTTTCTCCCAAAGTCGACCAATTTGATGTAATTTTGAAATGTGATGATGACCACTTGCAATATTCTGGTTATGATAACGCACACTACACATAAAGAATTTGGAGGAGGGTTTACTTACGATCTACAAGCAAAATTGGTTGAACAAGAGAACAGGTTAAAATATCACTGGTTTTCTAAATACATTGATATGTCAACACTTGATTCTAGTACATGAGAGTACACAGAATAGGAAGGACATCTCTATTGAGACTGCACTCCCAGGTTCAGATAACCCAAATCTGAAATACTGCTTGCTCATAATGTTTTAAAGTTTTATGAATGTTTACAAAACTGAATTTAGAATTGTCATCTGTAACAAGTTCAAAGGTATGAAGGAATTAGTGTATATCTATACAACACTTGAAATACCAATGACTACTGCTCATTTTCAGCCTAAATCTCCTAGACATGTATGACTGCCTCCCCCTCCACTTTACTCTAAAACTTTAATTTTCCTATAACTTTAATAAAAGTCCACTTTTACAACTTTAGCTCTCAGTATGAGATCTATGAGCCAACGTACTCATGTTGTATTTGCAAAACTGCCTTGTTTGTTGCAGGGTTCAATACTGGTGTGATGTGTTTTGGTAACCCCAATCCCAACCACCACCCCACTCCCTCTCTCTCTGTGCTATCATTTGGAGGTGATATCATCAGGATGAAATCTTAAAATCAAACTCTCCTCAAAATGCAAAAAAAAGTTGACTATGTCATGGAATGAAGCCAAATGGTTCAATAACATCATGCAATGGTATTCTTGAGTCTTCATGACACAAGTGAGACAGAAGGATGAACATGGCAGGTCAACAATGTACTTGAAGGTATGGTCATAAGTAGTCCGAGGGGAAGAAAGTCAGGGTGTCTAACATTCTCTGCACATGATGCAATTTTATTCCTGTAAATGAAGGTGTCCAAAAACAAAATGTACAATAGAGCGTATCTAGTACTATCTGTACATGCTACACTTTAATTTCTGTGTATTGGAGTGTCCAGAAAGAAAATGTTAAGGGGAGAGTATCTCATATTACCTGTACATAAAACTTGCTGTGTGTGAAAGTGTCTAGTTTAGTTCACCTTAGTTTGATGAAGTTTTATGGCTCAGTTTCTAAAACGGTTGGTTTAAGTCATGCTGGGGCTAAGGCCCTTTTTCCAGTTGTGGCTGACTGGCTTGTATTCTGTAGTACATTGCTGATGCTGAGCACCAAGCACAATGGCAGTAGGTTCCAATTTAGTTTTTGGAAGGAGTCGAACTCCAGGCCTCCCAGCTCCAAGTCAAATGCTCTAACCACTTGACCATGCAGAATATCTATGAAGAACTACTTTTTGTATGTATGACAATGTCTAGAAGAAAGTGTTAACGTGGGAGTATCTAATATTTTCTGTACATGACACACTTTACTCCCTATGTACAAGAGTGTTGAGGAAACAATGCAAAATTACATTGAGGTGTTGATGATGCATGTTCTATTCCAAGTAATGCCATGATGTCCCATCTTCTTGACATAATACAACCACATGCCAACAACAAAATCTATCCAAGTTTCCTAAGTTGAGATACAATGTTAACAAGTTTTCTCAGAGTTTGACCCCTGGTGCATTCAGGTGACCTTTGACCTCCATTAAAAACAATACAGACAGTTGTCTTTCTATATCGTCTTTTCTAAATTCTGTAATAAATAAATGTAAGCTTTCTACCTTGAGATATTGTTTACAAGGTTTTCAAGGGTGGACCTTGTGTGATCCCAGATGACCTTTAACCTCCGTCATGAACAGTACGGACACCTTCCCACCATTAAATATCCACATACCAAACATGGAATATGCCCAAGTTTCCCAAATTGAGATATCATGTTAACAAGGTTTTCAGATTTTGACCCCTGGTGACCCCAGATGATCTTCTACCTCCATGGAAAACAGAAAGGTTTTTCAATTCATTATGAGGCACTCATGTTGAAATATTGTGTTAACAAGCAAAGCAAAACAAACACAAACACGCACATCTGAATTCACACAAACACACATACATACATATCTATGCACATATGCCATCATAACTGCAATGGTTTCTGTTATCCTCACAAGCAGAAATTACTTCTTGTATGTAAGAAAAAGTCTAAGAAAAAAGGTCAAGGTGTACATAATGCACTTTGTCTTTAGGGACAATACATTCAGCTTTATTAGCTTCTCAATTATGGTAACGTAATTGTATGAGGAATGTCTAAATCATTTTTAGGAAATTTGCCCCCACTTGCAAGGGGTGGAGAGATTGGGGTAGGGTTAGGATGTGAAAGTGAGCATGCAAGCTGGTTGTTTACTACATGACAAACCTGTCTGTCAAATAATTGACTTTCAGGCTATCTAACTACAAGGTAGGCTTTAGGTAAGAAGGAACATACCAAACTAATGAAGAATTAATATGTGAATGTCATGTCATAAAAATTAATGAAAAATGCAATCTTGCACCTCCCATGATGCCTTGATCAAAAAGTATTCCAAATAAAAATAAACCAGCTCAAGCTTATCCCCTGTGTTTTTTGCATGATTTCATCACCTTGCTGGTTTATAATATTGACACAGATATGTTGGCAGAACCACAACTGGAATGCATTGCTGTTTTACACTTTAAAGAATGCGGGCATCATGCAACTTTGAAAACAAGAGAGTGAAACATGTCCCTCATATAGATTTATTGAAACTATGAACTGAAGGGGGTTTCATTTTTGACCATCCTTGAACAGATTGCCTTTTAACCCCCTCCCATCCCCTCAGGTTCTGAAAAGTCACTTCTGGACACCACAATACACCCAATGTTTTCCCACATAACGTACCATATTTCAGCATTACATACTGTAATTTTTTTATTGAAACAACATAATGGATTATAAAATGAAATGTTTACTGGGATTACTGGTCAGTCTGAGGTGTAACGAGAAGTTTTGATGAAATAGTGAAAGTTTGCCATTATGCACCATGTGATTGAAATAATATTATTAGGGGGTAAGGCTGCAAGGGTCAGTTTTTCATAGTCATGTTAAACTTTTCAAGAAAATTTGTGCTATCATGGATTAAAGGTTACAATGTGCAAACGACCTACCCCGAGTGTAACCATTCTTCAAAACATTGGACCATTATACACCAATGTGTCTGCATGTCCTACATTCTACATGCATACAAAAGTATGGAATGAAAGTGAAACATTTCTCACCTCAGAGATGCAGTTTGGTTAGCGTGATAGTGCCAAAATTCAATGTGATGGGTTAAAGTGGTGTGTAACTAACCCACAGGAATCATGGTACCAGACATGATTTATCCAGTTAGACTAAACAACCTCTGAACTTAAGCATTTCAAAACTATTTTGTAATTTTGACCATTCATTAAAAAATTTCACATTCTGATCAATCTACTGCCCTCTATTCTTAACATTTTAAGCACCATGCCTTGAACTGGATAAGCCATTATATAAGTCAATGGTAATTGTTTGAGTATGCAGGTGCACACACATGCAATATAAAGATTACAAACAGGTTGCAGATAAGGGTGTAACAGATATATATTACAACTGGTCATCTCATATTCAAAACTGATTCCCCTCTGGCTCTTTGGAAGCCAGAAATTACATATTGAATCCCTTTTAAGTTCCAATGCTAGACAAAAAATTCCGATGTCAAACTGACTGAAACACTCTTTCACTGATCAATTTTTCTTTTTGCAGTGCACAGATTAAAATAAGTCACAGCACAAACAACCATGGCTGCCAAGCTGTTACTACTGGCTGTGATGTCCCCTCAGAAATGTAGTATCATATATGTAACAAAAATATACAGTCAAATGGTTTTTTCATTGAGATCTTTTCCAAGCTTATTTTAAGCCCTGCAACAGTGGCACCCATTCTTCTTACTTATTCTCTATTATCTTGTATTCAAAGCATCTGTTTTTCTTCCAGAAGTCTGCCATTTGGATGTAATTTTGAAATGTGATGACCACTTGCAATATTCTGGTTATGGTGACTGAAAACTACACATAAAGAAGATGGAGGAAGGTTTACTTACGCGCTACAAGCAAAACGGGTTGAACAAGAGAACAGGTTAAAATATCACTGGTTTCTAAATACATTGATACGTCAACACTTGGTTCTATTACATGAAAGTACATAGAATATTAAAAAAGTGTCTCTTCAAGCAGCACACTCCCAGGTTCAGATAACCATATCTGAAATATGGCTTGCCCCAAAACATCGTAAGTTTAATGAAATTTAAAATTGCCATCTGTGACAAGTTCAAAGGTATGAAGCAATTAGTATATATTTTTATATAGCACTTGAAATACCCACGAACACTCTTTATTATCAGCCTGAATCTCCTACACGAGTATTGCTGACACACCCCCTCCACTTTCTTCTGAAACCTTCATTTTGCCTAGACTTTTAACTAAAGAAAAAAAAAGGCACTTTTATGACTTAACTTTTCATAGTAGGATCTATAATGAAATACTTGTGGCATACTCATATTGTATTTGCAGAACTGCCTTGTTTGTTGCAGGGTTCAATACTAGTGTGATGTGTTTTGGTAACCCCAATCCCAACCACCCCCCACTCCCTCTCTCTCTCTGTGCTATCATTTGGAGGTGATGTCATCAGGATGAAATCTTAAAATCAAACTCTCCTCAAAATGCAAAAAAAAAGTTGATTATATCATGGAATGATATCAAATGGTTCAATAACATCATGCAATGGTATTCTTGAACCTGGGGACAAGTGAGTCAGGAGGATACACATTAAGAGGTCAACAATGCACTTGAAGGTTTGGTTGTGAGGAGTCTGGGGGAAGAAAGTGGGAGAAAATATGGGGCAAATCCTCCAAACAATTTTGACTTTTATTATTTTGTTAGTAATTGCATCGTAGAGATGAAAGAAACAAAATTCTTGTATTTCCAGAGATATTTGAAATCAGTTTCAAGGGGCAAGGGACCAGTGCATCAAGTCTGTCTGTTCATGATAATAGACTCTGGCAAACAGTAGCCACTGTAATGTATTTAGATGAAATCACAGCTTGCAGCTTCTGTTCTTGTTAAAAGACATCATAAAATGAAAAATCTACAAAGTTAAATCAGGATAAAAAATCTGCTGACATAAAATTAAAAACATATTTTCATGGATCAAATGAAGTCTTGGGAATAAAACTTTAAAATCTTCACAACATTTCAAACAATTGTAATTAGTGTTAAATCTTTACCCCAGTTTCTTAATCCATGGTTTTCTAAGAATTTTCTTTAACAATTAGCAGGTAACCTATGTTCTTTAGGTAGGGGAAAAGGCTGAACCATTTTTATCCATTGAAAACCTGTATATGATGTGTGAAAATAAGCCCAGTTTTAACCAAGTCTGGATGAAGGAAACAAATGTGGCACAAAGCCCAACCATCCCACCGCTTGTACACCTACATGCTAGGAAGGTAGAATAAAAAATTCTACAATTACAGGTGAAGCACAGAAACCACTCATGCCCATCTCCCCCCCCCCCCCCCCCCTTTTGGATCTGGACCTGGATATCCTTTGAAGGGAATGAAAGAATTTATACCCCATACCCAAGGAGTAAATACATGGCAGTTTTTGAAATCTTGCAAAAGCTAGAAAACATCAGGAACTGGGCTGAAGATTTGTTAATCTGGTTAGACACCATAGAATACTGCAGGTACAAAGCATTCAATATCTTAGTAAATTAAGTGGTAGGTATTTTGTTAAACTCACAAATCATTTTATGGCTTCTAAGGGTAATGGAAAATTGTTAACAATTGGTTATCATCAATCACATGCCTTTTGTAAATAGTTAGTGACATAAAAACATTCTGAGGTAATAATCTTGTGAATATATTAAATCACATTTCTTTCAAGGCATGCAAATCAGTATAACATAACATCTCTGAGGAATTCAAAACTGCTCTCACTTCATTACGTAACTCATGAGAAAGTGATTTTTTTGAGAGGAGGGGGTCCCACCACCAGGAGCAAAACACTAAATTATTACACAAAATATGGTGGTTGATGAAACTATTTTTCATAAATCCATCAGGAATATTAAAGACAGTTTTCATGTTTGCATTTAACAGCACAAATACCACAATCTGCACACAATGTAATTTTCTCATATCACTGGGTCCTTGATGCTTGGTCAGAAGAAGTAACTCGCCAAATCTCAGATAGCATGTGTAGGTATCAAGTATAGGAGAGTTGGAAAACAAGAATCCTTCCTATCACTAACAACTAAAGCATTCAAGGATGAAGCTAATATGGCATAAAATTATGCTGGACCTGCATTTCTTGTCCAAATAACTGCTTTTTGTTTTCATATATGCAGCTGTCATCAAGGGTTGAAATGTCATTACATTTTGCATTACTTGGACTGGTGTGTGTGTGTGTGGGGGGGGGGGGGGGTGAATGTGGTACAAGTTTTCAAAATGAAGTAAAAGTCTAGACCTGGAACAGCCTACTGTAGTACCATCAAATACTATGGTTATAACTATCATGAAGAGGACCCCTGTAGGAGCATAATTTCAAAATTGTGGCTTTACTCAAATGGACCCACTGTAGCAATACTAGTGACACCGAGCCAAGAATATTCTGCTTATTTCATCTAATTTCATACATTTCTCTTTCTTGGACAAGAAAAGAAAATATCCAGGTATTTTATTTGAAGCAGAAACATTCACTGATGAGTGCTGCTTTGAAAGTTAAAAGAATCTTTAAATTATAATGTACTTACAGAGAACTCAGAGAGCATCACATCAAGTATACTACCAACAACAGTGATAAAATCAAAGACATTCCAACCGTCTTTGAAGTAGTTCTGAGGAAAGAAATTAGTAGACAAATGCTATCTTCAGACAACATTATTTACCAATGCTTGAAGACATTTCAAACAAAGATGGATTTGAAAAACAATTTCTTAAGGAAATTCAAAAAGGATATGAGGTGAATAAAGAATCATTCAGGAAAAAAATGAATGCAAAAATTTTTAAAGCAGTTCAACAATTTTGCTTGTAGTCTTCTTCTGTAAGTGAAAATACCAAACCTAGATCTTTGTGAAATATTTAAACACAGACATATGCTTGATATAAATGTAGCTATCCATATCTAGGTCAGGTCCATTACAGCTGATAATGCATAACAATAAACAAACAGAAGAAACTGGCAACTGTACAAAAAATTCAAATGAAAGAAAAGTACTCACCCGTGGCCCAAACGCAATCAATTTTAAGATAGCTTCTATTAAAAAGAGCACGGTGAATATAATATTAAAAACCTTGTTGATTTGTTCAAATTGATCAGATGCCTGATAGTGCTGCAAAGAAAACATAAACAAAAACATGTATTTCACTTTTCCTCCCTGCAGTTCAGTAACTTCAAAGTAGCTAAAAGTAATCTATTAATTGTACAGTTCAATAGAAGATTGAACATATGCAAAAAGTTCAGACTGTGTGCTTTATCATAGGAAATCATCAGTGCACTACAATATGTCCATAATGTGTGGGGGTTTGTGCATGAACTTCTCGCCTTCTGGTTTTTTGCTGATGACCTTTTTCCCAGTTGTCCATCACTGGATTGTTTTCTCTACCCCATTGCTTATGCTGAGCACATCTACACGTTTTTTTCCCCCTTTTCTTTAGTTAGTCTTTGTTACTATTCATTCTGAGACTGGGGGTGAGGCATGGAGGGGGCATCCCCCCCAAAAAAAAATATCAGAGTAGAGATCCATTTTTAATTGTTCAATTAACCTCTCCCTTATAGGCCTACCCCTCAACCCCCCAAATGGTGATCCCCCCAAAACAACAATCCTGGCTATGAAGACATGGAGTAAACACATCATATTCAATGCAATGTACCAGAATTGGTGTTCATCCAGTAAGCTGGGGTGACACTTCAAAGTAATAACCCTAAGTCACAAAGGAGATGAGTAACAATTCTACTTTTCTTGGAGACTGACTGGAAGAGAACTTTAAAATGTCACAGATTACTAGTCAACATAATCGTATTTTGGAGTGTTCTTTTTTTGTGTTACCTCACAAGCTGTAATGAATTATTTTAAAAACTGCAGGCCCTGTTGGTCTTTGGCTTCATTCAGTCACCAATTTGACAGCCAATATGATAATTTGACACTTGAGCTTCAGCATCTCAGACCTTGGATTGATCCCTGTGGGGAGGTGTCAAAGCAGATTGCATGCTGCCTGCCCATTCCACTCCAAAAAAAATACCCTTTGCTAAATCTCATCAAGAACTGTTCACCAATTATATGCCCATTTAAGCATTTGAAAATGGCCATGAAGGTTGACATCTGGTACCAGTTTATATCAGAATAAACTGAAAGGGGATGTAGCCCTTCAATGCACTGTAAGTAATTTGATCCCCTTTTTGCCAGCACTTATTACAGAATTTGTTTTTAAGTTTTTATTTGAACCCCAAAGTTGTTAAGCTTCTATTGTACCAGAATGGTAATCAAATCTGCTGCTCATTAAAGCAGCTAAGTGGAGTAATGAACCAGTGGACGGGTACTGTAATTGGCAACGACAGTTTTTCCCTAAAAACTGTGGTTGCCATGATGGATCCCCTTAAAGGCTAATACTCTGTAATGCAGAAGTTGCTCTCTTAAGGGTAAGGACTGAGAAGCAAAGGTGTGCACCATTTAACCCATTCTCTAACAAATTTTAGATCGCATGATCATAGTGTGATGACCAACACGAACTTCGTAAATACAGAAGGAAATAAGTGCAACCTGCCCCCTCTAATAACGTACATATCTTCAGCAGCGGGACATTCTCTTTCAAACATTGATTGTGACTACTTAAATTTTGAAAGAAAAAAATTTCAGTTGTTTGACAGTTGAGAACTTACCTTTAACATGAGGATGATGGTGTTAAGAGCAATTAAGGTCATGATGAAATACTCAAATGGGGTAGAGACCACAAATTTCCAAAATTTGTATTTGAAAGAATTTTTGTCATTAGGAACAAACATGTTGACAGGGGATGCGTTGATGCAGAACTCAATACATTGTTTCTGAAGGTAAAAGTAGAGATATAACAGTATAGTACAATATACTTTTCTAAATTCCACAACCATAGCTATATGCTTTTCAAATTCATAATAGAAATACTACATATCACTTATCTAAGAATCAGTGTACTTTAAAATGTAATGCTAGATGGTTAACACCTAATATGTCAAACAAATATCACTCTAAGTTATGAAAAAGTTTTAGAGCTTCTTCACTCCATCCCAATTTGAAGGCCTAATGCTCTCACCCCAAACAGTTTCACTTCATCTCCTAACCTACTCACCTAAGCCTCTCCCACAACTTTTTAAAACTCACCATCTTTCAGACACAATCTTATTGCATCAGGATGAGTGTAAAAGACACAAATGCAAAATCAAAACACTCTGAGTACAGACATGCCGTTTCCATTGCGGTAAAAAAGTTGATTTTCTAACCTCAGTAATCTATTGTTCAAGTGAGGTATATCAAGTTTCCAAACTCACTGCTGGAGGTCTGTAATTATCACTTCACCCAGCTTGTAGTCCACTTAGTCTTCAAAAAATTACACGGCAGAATTACTGTCTGACAGTCATCAAATTGTGTAATTGGGCAAGGAAGGAAATCAAGTGTATATTTTTACCATGACCAATTCGTAATGGAACATGCTGTGTAATTTGAGCGTACAGTACTGTGTCTTTTTTGAAACGGCTGTCAATCGAAGAGCTGTGCCAATTGAGAACTTCTGTGGACTCATGAACTTCTTATGGACAGAGCATACTGCACGGCACATTGTCGCTACCGTACGTATGAGAAAAAGCACACCAAGATGGCCATCTGCTATGGTTTTGTGTGAAAGTTTGGACTTGCTCATGTATACTACCATATTTTGCAAGAAGGTTGAAATATTTTTTTGAAATATGGCAAGGTAAGGTCAAAATCACTTCCCGTATTGCAGGAATATGATATTTTTCTTCATTTAAGTTTAACTTTGTTTAAAATATTACAGAGTTGTCACATCAGATGATTTATAGCTTCACAGCGGCCATCTTGGTGCGCCTTTTTTGTCCCAGCCGGTGGCGACCATCTAGGGATAGGATGTATACATTACATGCTGTGTCCATGTTTATAAATCCGTGGGACTACTACAAACATTATAGTTTGGAGTGGGAGTTGACTGCTTCTAGCAGAACATCTCACAGATTTATGAACAGATAATAATACACTACCCTTGTAAAACCAGCTTTGCAAACTAACAGTATACTACATGGGTTCAATCTGAAGGAACATCTTAAAGCCCCATCATGATTTCATCTCAGATTAATTTGGGAGGGGTTAGGTGTAGCAAACTGTTTATAACGGTTACAACCAATGTGAGGGACAGGATTTCAAGACCGTAAGAGTGGCTGCAGAGGTGCTATTAGATTTTCTGTTTAGGAGCCCTCACCTATATGCATTGAGAAGGGCCTACACTCATGGTCAGGATGACCATGTTGCACTGCTTCACAAATTTGCACAAAACCAGTGAGTGGGTTTCAGGTCATAGCTATACCTGGTTTTTATCGATGTCCCCATCGTCATACTCCTGGTCTCCCTGCTCCTGGAAGGTGATGATGATCAAGGCCACGAAGATGTTCAGGAAGAAGAAAGGGAAGATAATGAAGTACACCACATAGTACAATGCATTCTGTATGCTGTTGTATGGCTCAGGCCCTTTACCCTCTTCTGTAGAATCGATGGAGTGCTTCAGAACTCTGTGTGAGTAAAATGACACAGGCTCATTAATTTACAACAACTTTCTCTGAAAGAATCCTAAGTTCCTGAAAGCATTTCCTTCTCTCTCCAATCAGGCTAGGAGAAACCCCTGATATCAAATTTCAAATCTGGGCTAAATAAGCCCTTTCATGATTACAACTGCGCATGACAGAACAAAGGTCATCCGATATCACTCGCTCATTCGTATCACTGTGTGTACGTACATTTTGCAATAGTAGGCTACACAAGATTACACTTGACTTGTAGGATTTGGGTTAAAAGATTGAAATTCAGGTTAGAGGGCCTACTATTACTCCATAAGATTAAGGAATGAATTTTGCTTTGGGTCCATGGTTATAAAAAAACCTAGAGTTACCTTGGCCTATGATTTTTGTCTATTACAATCGAGCTTATGCGCGCTAGCTATCTCCATTGAACACGCATGTGCTAACACGGTATAACGGTTAGTGCAACATTACTATAGCACTTGAACGTTACATGAAGTTACACTCCAAATCACAGTCTTGGGCTGAGGTAAGTTACAACTAAGCCTGGGCGAAGCAAGTCCTGGATAGATATACTGTGAGATTTTTTTATGAGGGTAAAAAGCCGAGACTTAACTTTTTAGGCCTAGGCTATAGCAGTAGCAGTAAGGCGACCTATACATACAACGTACGATCATCTATGAACTTATAGAACGAAGCCTACTTTAGGCCTTTGTATCATGTAGCATGGTAATAAAACTTCAAGCGTAGAAATGACCCCCTGATACTCATCCTAGCTCTTGTAGCTTACATATTTTTTTCACGAAATTTGGTAAACCAGCCTACAGTTGGTTCATTCCTTGACTAGGCCTAGCTTACAGTATTTAGCCTAGCACAGAGCTTGAGAACTGTCAGTTCGTACTTCAACCGGAACGGACAATTTTTTTTGAGATTTTGCACGTTCAAAAACTTTAAACTCAGCCAGTATCTAAGGAAAATTTATGACTGATACTTTAAAACATCTTTCGGGCGATACTAAACATTTTGTCCATTTAGAGATGTGATTTTTCGAAGCTACTTTTGGTTCATGTCCGTGTTGTTTATTGTAGGCATGCATACGTAACGTAACGATGGTATGCACAGGCGACGGCCTGCGACTAGCGTTGTTATGTGTTGCTATCCCGAATGACCTTTGACCCGGGAGGCCGATTTGTAATCATGAAAGGGCTTATTGTTACCAGCTGAACTTTGTTAAATATGGGTACACAGGTTTGGTTTATATTTTGTAGTTTTATGCCTCAACATCAAACCGTTTGGTTTAATCTACTGGTGTCTTCTAGATAAAGAGGGAGGAGTACAGCACAAACACCAACCCAATCTATATCCTGGATGTTTTAATAGAGGGAATGCAAAGTTTGATTCTTCACTGCCCTGAGGGAGGGGTGTATGGGAGGACATTCCCTCCCCTTTGAAAAACACTGTGTAAGAGGCAAAGCATCCTTACAAAATGACAGGTTAGACAATTGAAAAATATACATGACAGAGCCACCACTTACTCTGGCCAACCTTCCCCTGTTGAAACTGTGAAGAGAGTCAGTATGGCTAAGAAGATGTTATCATAGTTAAAGTCATACAGCTTCCATTCCCTGTCCTTTTGTTCTGAGATCTCATCTCCGTCGTATTCAAAGTAAGACCCCCTGTAAAGAAGAGAAGAAGTGAAGTGAAAAAAGTATAGAAATTGCAAGGACTGCAACAAATGGTTTGTATATAATGTAGCCTGCTGTAAGAAGGCTATTGTGCGTGCGTTTCATTAGATTCTACTTCATTCAAAAATAAAAAATCCTACTTTCGCTACAATAAATAATACTATATGAGTCTTTCAACCGCTTCAATGCTGAGCAATCTATGTTCCAACTAAGTTACATGGCATACCTACGATATACAATAGGCTGCCAACTTTCTATCGAATGTCATTTACGACCACCAAAAATGATGTCAGGACAAAGATTAAAATACTGAATTATATCTCGCGTAATATGTAATATACGTGCATCAGACGTATGGCCGGGTACACATTTTCCACGTACAAAAGTTAGGTTGTTTGCCGTTCATTGTATCAGTTGTCTGTCCGAAAATACATTTTTCATACTTGTTTTGTGTACCACGTGACCTTCTTATGTTTACAAAAATGTCCCTCAAAATGCTGGATTCCTGTAAATGGGAACTGGACAAAGGTTTGCAGACTCTGTATACTGTTACAGAGACATAGGTGTATTATGATTTTGAGAGAGCGCCATCTCTTGGCTACTACAGAGTAGTAATTACTATAATGCCATTTATGGAATCTTGACAACTCTCTTTAGGATGGTTCCCTTCCTGACAGTTTACCCCTTACCAATTTCCTCTTGGCAGTTCCACTTTCTCCCCCTTAGTAATTCTTGGGACAGTTCTTAATAACTAGACCTCAGACAAATCACAATTAAAATCAAAATGGAAACATGGAAAGGGTGGTAATTTGTGTAGGGGAAAATGTTTGGAAAACAGATCTCCAGGAAGTTTTCTAGTTCAATAAATCAGGAGGAGAGAGGTGTCTTTTTACACTGCCAAAGTTGCTGGGACAATTGTCTGCCTGGCACATATATACACTCTGCCAACTTAGCAAAATATTTTCACAAAACTACATAAAAAAATGTACTCTATTTGTATATACATTTACATCCATATGAAACATAATCTGAATATTCCACTTGAAGTGGACCAAAGCAAGTCTGGTCACCAGTGCAATTCCCCCAACCCAAGTATACAGAGTTTAAGCTTAGAATCCTGGGTGAGTACATGTAACACAGAGACCCTAGATTAACTCAACTATGTACAGTAGTACAACAAGGCATTATCCTTTCTTTTAAAAAATGCATACATAACTAAGTGTCAGTATATCTTTGTAAACTAAATCGCTTTATCATAAACAGCTTGAACTGTTTAACTAAAGGTTAAACAATGATGTACCATTTTCTAAGCAGAGGATAATGCATGATAAGAGGGTTAATGAAAGCAATGCACAACTGTGCAGCATGAGTGTACCAAGCGAAAGAATTTACCTCCGAAAGTGCAGTATTCAGTCTTTATAATGAATGGGTCCACAATTGTTTAACATTCTTTGTTCCTACACAGCAATATTTTGATTTAAAAAATCAAAATGAATTAGAATTTTGTTATCTAAAATGACTACATTAAAACATCACAACCCTTAGTGAATTGGAGCAGTCTAAGATGGATTTGTTCATCAAATACTGTGAGTTCATTCCAGGATAATGCACAGTCACATGACAGTTTTGGACCAATGGAAGTTGAGGATTATTACTGAGTATAAATGAACAGCTGTCCATTAGCAATTAGCCAGAGATACTCACTTGCAGTCGACTTCATAGAGCTTAGCTCCATCTGTGCAGTAATAGAACTTCCCTTTATAAAGCTGAACACCAATGACAGCAAAAATGAACATGAAAAGCAGGTAGACAATGGCTATGTTGGTGACATTCTTTACAGAGTTGACAACACAGTCAAACACAGCCTGTAATGAAAGAAAAAGTGAAAAGAGTACAATATTAGCATGAGTACAAGTGTACTTAAATGTGAGTACCAGCGTAACATAAGAGCAAGCATCCCCTTCACAACTATGGCTGAGCAGTGATGAAATTTGGTAAAATGGTATGTCCTTTAATGCCAATAGCAACGATTAGATTGTCATTATATTAATCATGAAGCATGAAGCATGAAGCATGAACAAGTTAGTTCTCTAAAAATACTTGTTCTGGTTTGGTCTGATATAAGTGGAGTTCTGTGTCTCAACTTCCAGACTTCTGGTTGAATCATGGACTCTTTCTGGGTAAATGTGGGTCACTGAACAATGGCATCATTTCCTGCATACAAATTTACCCCATGCTAAATTTGACCAAATTGCATGAATGATTCTGTCCTCACCTGTACTATTTTGAGGGAACATTAAATGCTTGTAAATAATCATAAAATGTTTGAAACATATTTCATGTAAACAATTTTTAAAGGGCAAAATCAGTCACACCAAGCATATTTTGAAGCAACAGAGAAATCTCACAGTTTTCTTTTTATTCCTCTTCAAAGCATCTTATATATATTATCTAAGGACATTAATATTGCATATTAAGGTAGACCAAGCGATAACTCCTAGTAAATTTCAGATTTCAACAGTGAACCGCTCATAAAGATCGTATTACTCATTTTCATTACACTATGCACAAATGACAGGTGGTTCACACACTCAAATATATATTCTTGTAGGAATGGAATTAATGCTTTGTCCTTTTAACATGACCACATGACACAATAACTTACCTCCATTATTTACACTATGCACACAAAATAAGCAAATGACAGAAATTTCCAAAAGGTGTAACAGAGTTTTCAGGAACAAGGGCTTGCTCTTATATCTTTTGATTACAGGGAAAATATTTAAAAGAAAATCTTCTTTTAAATTCCAGGTGTATTTCTTTTCTTCGAAGTTGGAGAAAATTAAGAACAAAAAAAAAAAAATTATGAAATCCAAGTTTTCTGTCTATGTGCTGTGTTTTTTCCTACACAAAGTAGGTCAAAATAGATGCAATAGGTCAAAACATTTTTGTGTGTGGCACAAAACTTGAGTTTTTGCAGGTTTGGCTCCAGGGGCATAGCCCCAATGGAGGTCCAAGGAGCAAAGTCCATAGGAACTGTGAGGTTTTTGCACATCTCTGCAGTTAGTTAATTAGATAGATAAGATTTAATGACACACCAACACGAATGTATTATAAAGTGTCATACTGTTCAAAAACTGTTCAGGTACTCCCGTTTTAATAGTTGCCTTTTACATAGGGCCAATGATTTTCCGGGATCGCGGAAAAACACAGAAAAATATGGAAATTAACATTTTTTACAGAATTTTACGGAATTTGCCGTTTCAGACAACTTTTTAAAACTTTTCTTCAAAATTAATCATTTTGTGCAAAATTTACAGTAATGAAACCTACTAAATTAGTAAGCTGGTCCCGCCGCACTGATCAGCCTAGCTGTATAACTTCACATACAACATTCAATATTGCAAAGCAGTGATCGCTCACGAATTATAGGCAAGGCCACAGTACACTGCAGTATCCACGGCGAAAGTAGCCGCCATACCCCCTATGCAGACAGCTGCCTGACCGACTCCGATATATTTAATTTTGACACTTGCCCGATCTACCCGTTTGTTTCATTTCTAATTGCCTCCCAAAACGGTGTGGCTTGAAGCCAAAACAAAAACTAGGTCCAGGGTCTAGCCACCTAAGTTTACAGTACAAAATGTAAAGTTAGAGCTATCAATAATTTAGACTACAATTGAATATAGATATCATAATTTCCACCTATTGTAGAATGTATTACTGCTACATAAATAGACTATATATGAACCAGGGAGTTGCAACAGCAACTCCTATCCCTGTATAGCTACATGTAGTGCGCAGCACATAAGGTGGGACCTGCTGCTACACGCACAGTATAACAATATACACACTGCCTTCAGCTGGCTGCTCCGGGTGTATCGTTAGAAGAACCCTCAGAGAATGGGTGTACTTCAATTGGCAATAACATGACACCCTCCCTCAATAGTTACATCAGAAGCGGGGAATCCCCAAACTTTTAGAAAAGCCGCTGTATTCATAAACGCAAGTAGCCAATCAGTGAGCAAAATTCTTTGTAACAGAAGTTCGTTCCATGTACAGCATGCATGAAGCAGCTGTGTTTTCAGCACTCATATGTGATACAAGGACGTGACTAATATGGTTTGGAAGCTGAACTTATTTTTTGAAAAATGTTAATTTTAAGTTGAATTTTTTGGAGACGTACGCCAGTGAATTGACAAACTTGTGGCTGATTAATTATTGCTAATCCGTGACAGCCCTATTATATACCCTTCTGTACTGCAACCGAATTTCATGGAATCTTGAGAAAATTGAAAGGGAAAAAACAGAATTTAAAATGTGAAAACGGAATTTCCTTTTTTTGAATAAGAAAATCATTGGCCCTACTCTTACAACAGGTTGGGAATACCATGGGCATATTCTATAAGCGCCTGCCCATAGGGCCATAGGGGAATCCACATGTCTGCAAGAAACATTAACTCTCAGGATCTGTTTACTTGGTTCAGAGGTGAGAGGCATTAGGGAGGAAGTGGCTCTGATGACTGGGGGTAGCAAAAGCTCCTATGGCCCCCTTGGCATCACAACTGCCCTGTGCTGAGCTCAGTTTCTATGTCTTCCCATTAGGAAACATTTTTTGTTGTGTTTTTTGCAAATTGTTAACTTCAAGCAAACAGTCTAAGTTTTGGCACAATTAATGCAAGAATATACCAAAAGATTCTTAGGTAGCCTAGTGTCTTTTGCTGTGAATTTACAGACTTTTGATTGGTGAGGATGCTTAAATTCTGACATTCTATCTCACCACAATGCATTACATTAAGGAACTACATTGGAACAGTCTCATTGTATCTTCTGACTTGTAACAACTACTACAGCAGTCTGATAATCAGTAAAGTTTTTGTATAGGTGAGTTCTATAGTACTTAGTTCAAGAGCAGTGAAGCGAGTAAGGCTCTAACAGATTCAAGCTAGAGGACAGTTCTTTTAATGCAGCTTGTAAGTAATATGGTGTGTCACCTGACTTGCATAATAACTTTTAGCATAGAAAAAATGATAGATCTACTTGTGAGTTCATGTTCTAACGGAGGCTTGTTTTCAAAGCTGATCCAACATTTCATTGCCTTGAAAAATTTTCTGTACTGACACACCCACTATATTGCTTCCACCCAAAATTTCAGAGCACTTTGACACACCCTGGTGTCACAACTCTGATGAAGATGATGCTCATTTGATTCACCACAGCGTGAGGTCGCAGGGAGCATTTTGCTATTAATAAGTGCATTAACATTCAAATTTAGGTACAGATATTACTCACCTTGAGCTTTGGAACTCTCTTGATAGTTTTCAATGGTCGTAAAACCCTCAATACCCTCAGAGATTTGATAGTGCCCAAGTCACTTTGGCCTGAACCTTCACCTCTGTTCATAAAACAAAAATATTTATAAACAATGATCTAAAAAATCAAAACCAGATCAGCTTAAAACAAAGGCAAAAGAAAATATTAAATTTACTGCTTGAATGAAAAGTCATACATCAATTATCATCAACATGTTATCTCTACTTACAGATATTTGCACTGGCGTAATTCTAACATGAACAGAGAACAATATCACATTTGTTCCACCTGTTTCTTAAAAGTTGACATACACCTGCATTATTTGGAAGACATTAAAAGCTTCTTGCAAAATCTGTCGGTGTGAACCACATGAGTAATTTTTGTGCACAGAAACCATTGCAGACAGCCATTGTGTTAAATCCATTCTATCACATATGCAGGCAACAATCTACCTATAGGATGTTAGTGAAGTACCCTCTGTCCACACATGTAGGAAGTTCATAAGTAGAACATTCCTTCCTTTTGCTTATCTGTGAGTTTAGTATGCATCATTATCTATCACCCTTCCATGATTCAAAATGTTTCATATTTTTGAAAATATTAACACAAAACATTTCCCCATATTTTCATGTGCCTACAGGTTGCACATTAACAGTTACAAATGCAAGTGTAAATTCCTACCAAGCACTCTTACCACATGCAGTTCAAGGTTAAGTGCCATATTCCACTACAACTTCCCCGTAGGACATTATCATTACACACTAACTCATAAATGACCTTCCACGTCCCACAGCCCACCATGTGTATCATCTTGGAGTGGAATGACAATAATTAGTACTCAATCACTGCTGAGAACAAAAAGGTACCATCACAGACACCATCCGTGTGAGTTAGTAGTAAGAGGGAGATTTACTGCCCAGTTTCTAACAAACTAGTTTAAGTCGAGCCGGCCACCATTCATGTGAGAAAAATACTTTCTATTGATATGTGTTGCGTTTTAAATATTAAATGGTAACTTTAACATTCAAGAATTTTTTTTTTAAAAAAAAAAGTCTTTTTGAAGAAAATCAGACTAAAAATTTTGAATGATATGAAGTTTTAAAAGTTGGGGAAGGAAGTTTGCCAGCAGAACTGAAATTTATCGCAAAGTATCACAGACCTGACCTGCTGGTGCAGCAAAATCCAAACACTGTGTGTTTCCCAATTGGGATAAAATGTTTTGCGTAAGAACAAGTGAAATCATTACGCAATATTCACAAGAACCCTTGGATCTCAAGACCAACATTTTTGGAATCAGTTATAGATACACCTTCACTTATCCTGACTCTGCATGGGGTATCGACAGGAATCCTTTGATCACAAGACTGTTACCTTAACAATAGTCTACTCTTTATTAGACTTGGGTGACACTTCAATACTTATCCTGACTGACTCTGAATGGAGTCACTATTTCATCCAAAGTACAGTCAGGTGACCAGTCCTGGCCTACTCTACACACTGTGCACAAGAGAAAACAGCTTCCATACCAAGCGTCACCCTCTTACGTATAGCATGAAGGTCTTTGTGGTCAATTATTATGTTTTTATAGAAATGTACCATCAAATAAATGGCTTCCCCCCTTTGTAGCAAAAGTGCAATGAAACAGGGTGTTCTAGAGAATACAAAAACTATTAAATCATCTCACCTATCAACAACAAATGCTACCAGAGCACACACCACCACTACTGCATCCAGAATGTTCCAGAGATCCCGGCAGTAGGATCCTTTGTGCAGGAAAAGGCCCATATCTATGATCTTCAAGATCATTTCAATGGTAAAAATACCAGTGAAAGCATAGTCAAACTTCTCTAGTACCTGCACATTGAAGAAAGAAAGTCGAAACGATGAGGTAACCTTAGAACAGAGGGGTAACTAGTATGAAGTCTTCTACCCACACACAGGAATTCTGTGCCATGCATGTAGCCAACCTACAAAGTGCTTCTGTGGCTGCATCCTTGTAAAGTCTGCTGGTGGAAGTAAAGAATTTCTTTCACAGGCCCAAAAATTTAAGAACTCAATATTCATGAGCAATAAGAACCAGGGGTCTAAGCCTGAGGTAGGTGGTGCTCAATGATTTGAATCTTTGCAATGTTGTGATAGCCACAAATTCGTTTAAATTTCTTTCCTTAAAGCTTCATGGATGTTTTGATCATGTGCATCCTATTGCAAAGAATGAGGACTATCAAAAGATTTCATTTTACACAAATTGACAAATATGTCACCTACTTTTCTACTTTTGCAAAATATTGAATTTTTTTCCTCATGGCTGTATCCTAGGTTGTATGCTACCTCATTACAGTATTTTACTAGCAATGAATAATCATTATCTGCCAGCTGCTGCTTCAGCCAATCACCTTGCAGCTGTGTAAATGATGAACTTCCCTCAAATTTTGTATGCAGTTGAAACCACTTATTTGGTCTTAAATCATGGCTGAAATTGATAATTTTTTTTTTTTTTTTGCAGGGATGAGCTAAGCGATGAAACTTTGTTTGGTCCATGCTGCTACAATGCCCATTTCTGAAATGCAGCACCTTCCGGAAACAAGAAGAAATCAGTCAAGCGGCTGTCTTGACAGGTTTTTTTACTTTGTTTATTTGGAATGTTTCCTCTGGAAGGTTGTGCAGTGGTGCATAACTAATCTCTCAAACAAAAGACTCAATTGACAGTTAGCAGCAAGAGGTTCTGGCAACTTGTTGATTAAGAAGTTGTAGTCAATAACTAATTGGGAGCTTGTTAGTTCAATAGAATAAGTAGAAACAACTTTGGGAGAAGTGAAGAGAGCTTTAGAAGTCCTGCATTTGGCTAATTGGTCCCCTTGCGACATGTCTGCAGGGTAGCATGCAGCATATTTTCCTGTTCCTCTTCCAAACTTAATTAATAGAAGAAACTGCGATTTTGGCATCAAAATAATCAGTTTATGCTAACTGTTTTTCACAGCTAAGTATGAGAACTGAATGATGCAGGTATTTCACACAGATTTGGGATCTGTCTGTAAAGGACATATTTAAAAACGGGTATTTAAAAAAGGGTATTTGGAAGGAGAATACACAGAAAATGAAGAACAAAGGCTTCACACTCACCTTGTTTCGGTCGTTTTCTGGTTCATAGGGGTCTTCAGCTGCAAGGGCTATACTACTAAGGCCAATTACAATCATAATCATAAGGTCAAAGTACCGTAGGTTAACTACATAATGACAAAATGTCCTCAATCTGTGGAAAAATAACAAAAAGTTGTAAGCATAACCAATAATACATTAACAACATTTTTGGAACTCGACAAAGACTGAAATACCACTATGAGTTAGTTGGTTAGTAAGATGGAGTTTTACAGCCCAGTTTGCAACCTATCAGTTCAAGTCAAGCTGGTCATGGCCTTTTTTCCAGTTATGGCTCACTGGCTTGTTTTAATACCTACTCCATTGCTTATGTGCAGCATTGCGCACAATGGCAGTAGGTTCCTTTTTTAGAGTCTTGGGTATGATTTGACCCAAGAAGGGAACCCAGGCCTTCCACGTGAGAGGGGAATGCTCTACCATTAAACCAAACATGTGGTTAATACCACTGTGAGAAAAATATGAGTGCAAAGTGATAATCTCTCACAACCGTAACCAGATATTTTTATGTGTTCTCTTATTTGCATTCTTTAAAGGGAGAATACATGTTACTTAAATTAGTACAAACATTTAACAACCATCAGAAAAATTGTCCACATAAATCAACATAAGAAGGCATGAATGGATCCAGGGTGATGGCAATTGCCATTTAGACAGTGGGCTATAGGTCAAATATATGCTTCTAAATTGGGTTCCGTGACCCACCTCAGAGGGTGGGCATGAAAAGGGTGAATTCTCATGTCAAATGATGTTACAAATGACATATATTTGTTCACGGTCACAAATGTTGCACCTTACCGAGAAATGGGGCATTAAAGTTAGAAGCACGTGAAGGGCGCCCTCTAATTTAATAAACTAGTAATAACTCCAATTGTGTTACTCCGAGTGACATGAATGTTGACAGGATTGTTCAGAATGTTCATAGCTATACGCTCAAATAAAAAACGTAGACTGCTAAACAGCGCTCTCTATTAAAACGTTCATTTATGTGTTTGGGAATTTAAGCTCTTGAGTGTATTTGTGGATTAATTTTGTGGGTTAACAAATTGTGTTTCAAAGGACTTACAGGGCTCAAAATATTATACATAAGTACAGTCAAAAGTACATTTCCCAGGGAGCAAACAACAAAGTTCAGTTTGAAGAGTGCCCTCTATCCAATAATCTTCCTATCTCCCTATGGGCTGGGGGTTGTTGAATATACCCATGGTATTTCCCGCCTGTCGTAGGAGGCGACTGAAGGGACACCAAATTTGGCTTTAACCATACATGAAAATAAATTTAAACTTTGAACTGTTCATTGAGTTGACTGACACTATGTGACACATTTGTGTTGGTGTGTCATTAAATCTCATCTTACTAACTATTTGTGTAACATGCTTGCTCTTTTTAGAAATTGCCCTGGACATTTGGGGTGGATGGGTTTCTTGATTGGATGTTGCCATTGTATTGTATCAATTGTGTTCTTTATAAGGGTTAGGGATCAGGTCAGGCATTAGAGCTATCATTAGGAAATTTCTTGTTAAACAGTCCGCACCTCCCCGCCATTTTTGTTATGAGGACTATTTAAGAGAAGATAAAGATTTTTTTTCGACCCACTAAAACAGGAGTGTATCTAAGTTGTAACACCTTAACAGTTGGAAAACTCCTCTTTTTCAGCTTTTACTGCTCTCCTGCTTCTGACAACACTGGTTCAGGTCAACCTTGAACCCAGTGGTTTCTTTCCATTTCAAATAAAATAATTGGATATAGACAATAGGAACTTGTTTGACCTTTTTCAATGGGCATTGTCTGGTCTAAATTGTGGGCTACTGGCCTGAACATGTACGCTCCAGGGCTGAATCGGGTATCAAAAAATCGGAACCCAGTACCCGTTTTCATTACCCGATTAGGTAGCAGGTACTAGACTCATAAAGGGGAAGTTTAGGCAGAAATTTAATTTACATAAGTGAAAGGAGAACCAAATCTGCACAATATGATGCAATTTCTATTCAAAGTTCAGACATGTATTCCTTGAAATATCGGTAAAAGAAGTCGCTAGATTTGTGTTCCAAAGTAGGCTTCAGGGCAGAAGAGGTTTCATCACATCCTCACTCAGGAATGATTTCTTCCTCTTTGTTTTTCAAAGCAAATTTCACTGTAATGTTGAAAATAAAAATTAAATTAACCTTTCAAAACTTGATGTGATCTTCTTTTAAGAATTAAAGGGCAAAAGCAGTCACCTCAACTTGAAGCAATGTAGTAGACAGTGCTGTTTTACAATTGGAGTCATGTGACAACATTATTTCCCTTCAACGTGTGATTTACTGCTTGATTTACCCTGAATATACAATACTGAAGTCTGAAAATATGATGAAAGATTCTTCTACGAGAAATTAGAAGGAAACTGTCATGTTTAGGTGTTGTTTCAAATTATGTTTCGGGGAGCTGCTCTTTAACCTCTGAAGCTGGTAGCTTTCACAGCCAACAAGCACATTTATATGGTTAACTGAATATGAACACAATTTACACGATAAACAAATTTTTATTAATCGGCCGGGTACCCATCTCAGCCCCTGCACAAACTATTCTACACACGTGTTATGTCGTGTGAACTACAACAGGTTGTTCACGCAAATTTACCAACCAGCAACAAGTAACAAGTATTGTAACGTCCGTAAGGCATATTTACTGAAATATGGCTATGGACCTATGAACAGCGAGAGCAGCTGCCGCAGAGAAGTTAGTGTGCATATTTCAAAAGTCTCTGCATATTTTAAACTTTGACTAATCTGTCAACGTGGAAGCCCAATGCCTCCGGCGTTTGTGGTCCTCATGCTCTATACTGCCCTTGCATGTTTTCTAGAGTGAATGGAGCAATATCATTTCTTTAAACCTCAATCCTGAACTGAGCATCTCTTTTCACTAAGTTTAAGATTTCAACAGAAATTACTGAAAATGTATACGTAGTCCTATTTGTCCCGGAAAAGAATTTCCCACACAGTCCTGCAGTACTGTACTTATTTTGTTAACTCGGTACAAAAGTTTTAAAGTGTACCTGAAGTCAAAAAAATAAAAAAAAATATATTAGTAAAGGGCATGGAAAATGAATTCTAACTGTCCAACTCCCATCTTTATAGAACATTCCTGTGCTGGGATATAAAATGTTGACATATATCCACTTAGAACAAATTGGTTCATTGCACAATAATTTGTGACTTACTCTGTTGTACAACTCATTACCAGCTTTGTTTCCCTTTAAAATTAACAATATTTTAAAAATCTTGAACACTGCCTGTTTTCTTACATAACATCTTGCATGGCGAGGGCTTAATTTATTACATCACCTCATAAGAGTAACAGTTCTATGACACCTTGGTACAAGGTGCAGTAAGTTCTAGAAAAAAACAAAGAAATACAAAGACTGTAATTTGAGTAGTAGAACAATGACAACACAAATTGTTGAGGAATGTACCATTTTAAATTGAGTGAATAAACTTCAACATTTTATATCTCAGTTCAGGAATGTCCTATGAAGATGGAAGTTGGACAGTTAGAATTCATTTTTCATGGGTCTTAAATATTTATTTCTGAATGTGAGACTTTCAATGGAGATAATTTACTAAAAGAGAGCAACAGCAGACTCTGAAAGATCCTAGGGACAATTTTGGTAACATACTTTTTTGCCCTCTGGAATTTTTTCAAGGGTTGATTTTGTTAGTTTGTATGGTGAATCACCCAATGACCAGTGTTTTTTGAGTGCTAGTGTACGGTGTCTCTGCAATAACTGTGTCTGCTGTACATGAGTTGGTTTTTGAAATAGCAACTCCACAAGAAATGTTAAAAAGGAGAGCTGCCAATTAAGTTTATGGTATTCAGGCATACCCAGTTATACTGAAGATGCTGAAATCATTGTTGGGGAAAGTGGTGGCCTGAACGCAGACAACAATCATTGGTTCTAAAACTAAGAGATTATAAAAACAACTACACCTGTAATTGCCACTTGTGCCACTGAAGTTCTTGTCACTTGATCACTCAGAGAGAAAATGGGATGAATTATAGTTCTTTCAACATGCCATACCTATTCTACACTAGCCTACAGATAGGTTAATTTTTAAATTAAACACCACAGAAACACTTTTTAAATCACTTTTCCATGCAGTAATTGAGACACAAGTCTGATGCCATTATGAATTTTCTCAAAGACATCTCAGGTATTGCCACAGTTTAAGTTAATGGTGGAAGTCACTGGTCACAAAATTTGTCAAAAATTATGTAAGAGGAATAGCAAATCTGGTACTGAGTTGAAAAAATACTTCTTTCTTCACATAATTCAAATCAGATTTTGATAATAAAATCTTTCAACTTATTTTCAGAAAATTCCTAAAAAAGCCTACTATTTGCAACATCAAAATCATTACTGCAAGACATTCACCATGTAGAGTTATACATTTCAGTTTTTTCTGAATATGACTCAGCCTATTTGTTCATATTTTGAACACGTTTGGATTTATTGTAGCCTAGCCAACAGTAAGTTTGAAATTTCTCAATTTCTACCTCAATTGGTGACAGATAAATGTAATGTTGCACTTGCAGTCACAAATCGTCTGGGGGGCTGGAGGCACATCAGTCCACTGCTGGCTGAGCATCATGGAAAGATACTACGTACATACAGTATACCTCAGCAATATTGCTATGGGCTTAAAATTACAAAAATAGGTTATGCACCTCATAAATTTTGACTGGTCTGATTCATGCTAATGTGTATTTCATTCTAGATACGCAACTAATAGGCACAGATTATTAACATATTGCTAGGAATGTGTACTTATAGTGTTCATAATTTTTTATTTGCACAAGCTAAGCTATTTTTGTTTTTTGATTTTTAGATGATTTTTCAAACTGCCTTAATCTTGTTATTAAGATTTTCACACTGATGTATGCTAAAAAACACACATTGTTGTTCAATTGTGACATCAACCAAAGCTGTATGGTTACTTCATACACACCACACATTGGCACATTAGCAAAAACCATTCTGCAGCAGCACACAAAGTTGTTTTATGGCTCACTGGTTTGTTTTTCCTACTCCATTACTTATGCTGAGCACCAAGCATAATGGCAGTGGGTTCCATTTTTAAAGTCGTCTTCGATATAACCAAGTCAGGATTCTAACCCCAGAGCTTCTGGCTGCAAGTCATGATCACATTCACATGTTCTTATGACTAGGCCATGCAGTTGTTTGGTCTTCCCATTTCTCAGTCACTACTCTAATCTATAGTTAGGCCAAAATCAGAATGACATTAGATATAGGATGTTAAACAGAGAAAAGACACTGAAAGGGCCATTTCTACTATATCTGAGAAGTATGTTTTTGCCAAATTGTTGTATATGCCTCAAGCCAGCAGAGCTGACTAGGCCTAACTATACTTAGGTCTAGGCCTAGAGACTAGATGTAAGCCTGGGGGTCTAAGCTAGGTCTGGGCCTAGGTATTTTCAAGATTTATGCCCCACACTCACATCTTTCTACCTACATCCCTGATCACCAACGTCAGTCTCTGTGCTGTCCAACAACTTCCCTATTTTTCAGGATGTTGTCAGTAAACCTTGAGCAGCGGGTCCCTGTAGAATCCACAATTAATGGGTGTAACGTTAGCGTTTACTAGCCTAACGTTATTTAACGTTAGCGCAATCCTGTTGTTGACCGGGGAATTTTCTTTCTATTACAGCATGTTCACCCTCTAAATCTTTCCATTTTTCCACACATTCAAAAAACGTCGACCGCGTTGTCTCTGAAAATAGTTTCACTCCATTTACTTTAGGGGAAACACAATAAAACATCGGAGGTCTGATTTGTTCGTCGGTATTTTCATCTGTTGTGGAGGCAGCCATTTTGAAAGTAGAAGTGTTCTTCGAAATGGTCTACGTTTCCACGTATAAAAAAAAAAGGGTCTTCAAATAAACTTCTATTTTTTTTTAAATGACCTAATTATTCTTTCAATGCCTCTTAAAGTAAAACATAGACACAATTTTAGACTTCTATTGCATTAAAAGAGATAAATTATCTTTAAAAGGGTCAGTCACATTTCTTTCACCGGGAAAGAATTTTCAATATTGCTTGAGAGTGGAGAACGTGAACTGCCCCGCCAATAGAATGGACGAGGTTAACTATTCAACCATCGATGATATTTTCATAATTAGCTTACAATCAAATGTGCAAGAGTTAATCTTGTGAAAAGATACCAAAATTCTTTTAATTTTTTGTGAAAATTTTGAGACTCTTATCATCCCCACCCTCGTTACTGGGTCACGGAATGAAACGATAAAGGCACACAGATTGCAGTTTAATTCAGTTTGCAATGCATTTTATCAAGGGTACATGGGCAAAGCTTGTGGCTCATAATCACTAGAACAAACACCATGCTTTCTGTGTACATTGTATGTTTACACAAAAGTGATACGCTACCATCTATGCTATTGCCAAAAGAAGGCATTAATATGACAGTTCCTTTGAACTATTTACTGCATACACACCAAATTTTGCACTTTGATGAGGATCATGGAATAGGATCATTTACCAAATGCAGGTGTAAGTCTCCCAAAGAAAAACGACTAATTGTTCTGCAAGCTGAAAAAAAACAATCTTCCAGCTTACTGACAATTTCTGTTCAAGGCCACATACATACTATTGGGTAAAATTGCTTCGAAATTTCAAACTCTTGGCTGAAAAGGGTGCTGCTGCAGTAAAGAATACTTGCAGTTAAAGGGTTAAATATGCAAACATTTTATAAAGGTAACCCACTCCCTCTAAGCCCCCCCCCCCCCTCCTCCAGGTTAAAACAAGTTTTGTAATCAAACCATAAAACAGACTTCATATGATGCTAAGATGCTGTAAAATGCTGTTGTACCAGGTTGCATCTTACAGGTTACATCCTGCAGGTTAAATCCAGGGTATAAACATAAAAAAATTCTCATAGGGGAAGGGGACCAACACTTTGCCTTTGACCTCCCCCAGGCTGGCTATTGCATTCTTCAGTTGGCCAACCTCAAAAATCCTGGCAGAACCATTGCCACAAAGAGCAGTTACATGAGGTTTTAAAATTGAATAAAAAAAAAACTTACGGATTGGTGGTACTGAAAATGAACAGGGAACTATAAGGAACCATGGGCTTAGGTGTGAAGATACTCTCATCTTCTTCTTCATCTTCACCTTAAGAGGAAATGGAAAAAAGTTCCTCATGAAAAAACACAGGAAACAAAAATGAAAAGGGAATCCAGAATAAACCACAAAAATAATCTTCAAATTTTTCCTTTTGCAAATGTACAAAAACACACATATTGGAGATCTTTGATCACATTTTTGGACTTTTGCAGTTGTAGAATTCTAGGCTGAAAAAACAGCTCTAGGAATACAGTTTGCAAGTTGCTCACTAAATTACAGGGGTATTTATTCCTAATTTGCAAACCTTTGAGCATTAATCCTGCCATGGTTGAAAACTTTAGTTTATTGACAGGAATATGTAGTACTTTTCTGCACGAGCCCCCACATTTGTTGTATGCTTTAAGAACAGAAGGCACTCCCCAGTAGCTAATAAGGAGCTAATATATGATCGTTTCTAAAAAAGACTGTACTTTTGTAACCATTGTTACAATTAGCCCATGGTCACAACTATTTTCAGAAATTACTAATTAATGTGAACTCACTTGGTCTGGCTCATAACAAAGCAACAGGCCATGGGGTGAGGGTTTAACTTCACATCATAATGTGATAATTTACTAAAAGATGTTGGAAGATGTGACCTATAATCCATACATTAATAAAATACTGAGCACTTAAGCAATAAACTTACAAATGCTATACAATATATATTTCAGACAGGACAAATTTGTTTGATTTAATCAACACACAAAACACAGTTTCAAATTACTTACAATACATACCTGTAATCATCGTGCCACATGAAATAGGAAGCATTTTGAAACAAATACCTTCACTTATTTCATATAAAATCATTGAGCTTCTTACAGGGTAAGAAAAGTCAAGACTAATAGATTTGCAATGAGGCAAAAGTGAGTGATATATTTGTAAAACATTTTACTACTGAAGTGTCAAGTATGAGGTCATGTTTTTATACAGCTCTGTATAATAAAAGAATGTTGGTAAACTGTCCAAAAAACTCTCAGGATTTATATCCCAAACCCATCCATCAAATGGCTACTGCCTTATATCCCTCACACATGTTGTAATTCCCTCTTGCCTGCTTGATGTCTGTCACTTGGCACTTCCTGCCAAATTGTCAACCCCTTCCAACTGTTGTCAATCCCCCCCTGTTAATATCCCTTTCTGTCTGTTGTCAATACCTCTTCCTGTTTATCAGTAATGTCCTTTCCTGCCTGTTGCTATTCCCTTCCTGCTTGATGTCAATCCCCCTTCCTGCCAACCTCTCCCATGTGTTCCCAATTCCCCTTCCTGCCTGGAGTCAATAGGTCCCTCCTACATGTTTCATACTCCCTTCTTGCTTTTTACTAATCACATTCCCTGCTTGTTGTTAATACCCTCTGTTGTCAACAGTCCCTTCATGCTTGTTGTTAATGTTCCTTCCTGCTTGATGTTAGTCCCCGTTCCTGTCAACCTCTCCCATCTGTTGCCAATCCCCTTCATGCCTCCTGTCAATAGGTCCTTCTTGCTTGTTGTCAATACACCCTCCCTGCTGTTGTTAATACCCCTTTCTGTCTGTTGTCAATAGTCAATACCCCTTCCTGTTTATTAGTAATGTCCCTTCCTGCCTGTTGCTAATTCCCTTCCTGCTTGATGTCATTCCTCGTTCCTGCCAAACTCTCCCATCTGTTGCCAATCCCCTTCATGCCTCCTGTCAATAGGTCCTTCCTACCTGTTGTCAATAACCCCTTCCTGCTTTTTACTAATCACACTCCCTGCCTGGTGTTAATACCCTTCCCATTTGTTGCCAATAGCCTCTTCCTGCTTGTTATTAATGTTCCTGCTTGCTTGTTGTCAACTCTCCTTTCTTGCATGTCATTAATTACCCCTTCTTGCCTGCTGTCAGTCCCTTTCCTGTCTGCTGTAAATTGTCCCATCATACCTGTTATCAATCCCCACTTCCTGCCTGCTGTCCATTCTCCTGCAGCATGTTGTAAATTTTCCCTTCTTATCTGAGTAAAATTCCCCTCCTGCCTGTTGTACTCCACTCTGTGACTGTTCCCTTCCAAATGTACATGCATACTCAAAACACAATGATCAGACTATTATTTTGCTTTTATCTTAACAATTAACTTGCACATATGGATCTTTTTCCTGGCAATCTGTTACAAAAATTTTCAAACTTTTTTAATTTACACCTGCTTTATGCACAGTATAAAGGAAAATGTTACTTTTAACATATAGATGAAAGGAAGAGAACTACAATAAAGGCTAAATCAAAATTAAACAACAAAAGGGACAATACCTGGAGGTTTAGAGAAATCACAGCAACAGTAAAAGAGACTATTAACGTCCATGGAACAGGGAACATGGATAATTGAGAAAATGCCATGAACATTTAGCTTGTAGTAAAATTTGCGCAAAGCATGCCATCTGGAGCCTGAAAAAAGATGTAGTGTTAATAACAAAGGATCCACAACAAAAAGTATAAGTAAAAAGGTTTTCAGGAAAATAAAGATGTGCATTTAAAAATGTCAAATGTGCAGGCTAAAGAAATTATAGGGGGAGGTATTCAAACCAAAAGGGAAAAACAATGTCAATGTAACTTAGTTTTGTTTTAAACTGTCCAATTAAACAACAGAATATGATTCAGTTTGTAAGATGATAAATTTGACTGAAGATTACTCATAATAAAATGTCCAATTTGACACAAAGCACATAACACATCTATTCAGTGGTTTCTTATTCATGAATAACCCCCTGTGAATGTCCACGGTACTTCCAGCCTGTCGTAAGAGGCGACTTAAGGGAAGAACTACACAGTGTTTGAACTGTAATTGAAACTGAACTTAAACTTTGAACCATATTTGAAACTATTAAAACTTTACAATTCCCATCTAGTTAACACTATATAAAACATTCCTATTGCTGTGTCTTTTCATTTGACCAACTAATCCATTCACCAATAACTTATCTTTTAAATTTATAGTTTAACAAATTTATGCACCCTGTTTAAACCTTAGAGTCATCTCTACTGAATGTGCAGTGTTATCAGTAATCCACAAAAAATGATGTTTTCCTTACCAATCATCCAAAATACATGGGTTAAAGATACACATTTAAGAGTTTTTCTCGAGTAAATTTTTCTCTTTTCCTTGCTGCATGGGAATCCTGGATGGCATGTTTTAATTTGCTAATGTATCTCCTTTATAACCTTTCTATGTCCATATATTCACCATACCAGACAATTACAAATTTTGGGGGTCAACACTGTGAACATAATTAGGGGTTTAGGGTTCTTTGACTGATGTATTAAAGATCAAACAGCATTGTCTCCCAGTTCATAATATTAAATTATTTTGCTCTCTTATACAAAATTTAAAAGTTCCAAACTTTCCAGCCATAACAGGTTTTAGTATAGAGCTATGGACAATTGAAACTATAAGAACATGAGTACATTAAGATAACAGCAAAGTGTTTGCATTCATTATTATCTGTAAAGGGTGTGTAATCTGAAATTAAAATAACCCATTCAAATTGTGGGAATAAACATTAATTAACTATCTTGCATGGATTAAGTGAAGCATGATCTTACAACACCCTAAGTTTGTTCTGGTAATAAACAGCTGCAAAAGGGATGAAAGGGAAGGGGTAGGGCAGGGTGGAAGCTAGGTGGTATTAGGTTTGTATGGTGGGGAAGAGCTAAAACATCAAGAAAAATAAGATATTTAAATGGACAGTTTGGGAAGATCTCTCTCATACATCACCAGTACATTAAATGTTGGAAAAGGACTCATAGTAATGGCAGAAATGTTCAAATTCATCACCGAGAAAAACAATATCTATCATCTTCTATAAAATCAGAAACAGAAACTAATTACAGCAGGTCCATTTCTGTTTCTTCCTTTTGAAATTTGCTATTTGTCATTGCCATCTCAAGAGGTCCTCAATCAAAACAAACAACATGCAGGTTTTTCAATGTACATTGGAAAAGAAATTTGAAAATTGAGAGAAATGGCAAAATTTAGAAATTGAGGGGCACTCTAAAGACAGGGCTCTAAATTTCTTAGGTGATTCAATGGGCTTTCAGTTTGACAACATAACAATTCATCCAGTGACAT
The DNA here is from genome assembly GCA_037179385.1 of Holothuria scabra. NCBI lineage: Eukaryota > Metazoa > Echinodermata > Holothuroidea > Aspidochirotida > Holothuriidae > Holothuria > Holothuria scabra. Next base: position 23,463,194 of record CM074185.1, on the reverse strand, counting down.
TAGGCAATGAGACGAATGTAACCAACAGAAAATGTCTCCCAGTTTCAGTCAATCAAATTTGGGGGATTCTCCCTTTCTGGGAAAAGGTCAACTGAATTCCAGGTTCTCCTTCACCCTGGATGAGGTCTACCTGGTTTGAGAGATTCAATGTGCTCAAGGTTTGCTCTTCTCCATTTATACGATTACAAGGTTCATTATTCCCACGGTTTTATGTTCGCAGAAACATGTTCAATGTTCCCAGGCTGCAGGAATGTCAAACCTTGGGAATGATGAACCCTGGGAAAATTGACATAGCCCTTTGGAGGGTTGGGAACTCTGTTAGAGATAAATATAACAAAAGGGGTGCTGGATTTGGAATAGGAATGCAGTGTTACTTATTGTGAAGTGGTCATCACAAGAATATGCTAACTACAGTTGCACACAGTATAATTTTCACAGCAAACATAAAACAAATTAAAGAGCAGTACCTGGTTCTGGTTCTTGTGGTTCTCCATTCATGCCCTGGCTTTGTCCATCCTCTCTGTAGACAGTGACAAAATTATTTAAAGTTGGTTGTGACAATCCCAGAAAGCTGGTACCATTTTTTACATAAAATGAATTTATTTGTGGCAGTTGATTTTAATACTACTTTCCAATGTTGCAAATAAAGCCTCCAATGGCAAAAACAACTGTAAATGATTCTGAAGTAAAACTCACTGCCTACTGGGGTACATATAAAACTGAAGAATAAAATTTGATTTATATCTGTGATTTAAAGTAAAAAATATATGGTCTGGGATAGGGTAAAATAAGAGGTAACATACCTCAATAATACTACAAAATGAAGCTTAAAGCAAGGATCTATACCTCAAGGCTTTATTACTGCATTTATTTATATCAAGACTGCATTTTCTTCACGGATCCGCCATGCTGGAGGACACTCATGCTAAGTACACATGGTGCAGAACGTAGTACACAGCCTGCACTGAGTGTACAATTTCATCAAGCAAGCGTGTAGATTGGGGGGAGGGGGTTGGGGTTGGGGGTTGGGGGGTTCAGAGCCCCCCATGACCCAACCTTGTGATGCAAAAAACACCTAAAATAGTGGTTTATTCTCTCTATCCTTAGACTTTTCCCTCTGGTCAGGCCCCCAACCCCCCCCCCCCATGACACAATCCTGGCTATGCGCCTTTATGGTACAGTGACATGAGAATATGGACGGTCAGCAAATAGATGGGTTCAAACCAGTGAAGTGTCAAAACACCCAAGATGTAGTAAGTGGCCCTCTTGAAAACATAAAATATAGACCATAGACAAGAAAACCAAACACGAATCTTACATTGCCTGAGGAGATGTTCTCCTGCTGGTCCTAGGTGTGTTGGTGAGAGCCTCCACCTCCCTCTCGATCTGTTCCCTTGCCTCTTCTTCATCCTCTTTGTCTAACCTTGTGAGTTCCTGAGCATTGGCCAAGTTGTCAACAGCGATGGCAAGGAAGACATTAAGTAGGGTGTCTGTCAAACTGGGTTAAAGAACCTTCATTTCTCCATTCGTACTTAGAAATAATCCTGTATTTCCATTGTTCCATTATGGTCAAATGACCATGCATTATCTCAGGATAAAACTTAGGGATAAACAATCATGTTTTTATGCTACTCCATTTTACTCAGGATTATACTGTTTTAATGTGATTTAATTACAATCAGAATTTTCTCTCACTCTAGGGTTTGTAATTAAAATCTTATGAATGAGTCTTATGTGTATGAATAGATACTGTAAGGTTAAGCAACAACTCGGGACATGTGCATTAGAACAGGCAAAAGCTTGTTTTAATCCTTGTTATATGTTCAATTAACAGAGCATACTCCAAACTTCTCTTCAGGTAAAATCTTATCATCAAGATATCAGCATTTGCAGAGAAAATGAAACAGACACACTATTGGACAGCATTTTTGAACATTGCTGATGGGGTTAATCAATGAATGGGAACTGAGAAAGGGTACAGGTCATCCGAATGATTCAAAGAAATTTTCTTACCTTTCCTTACAAATCGAGGCTTTGAAACCTTCCAAAGAAAGAACCTAAGGAAGGTACTATATTCATCTTAAAGTGTTCAAGTCTAAAATTACAAGAATGTATATTTTAATGGTTGGAAAATGAATCTCATTCATCGGACTCAATAAATAATATGATGCCTTTCTTCTATACACATCAGGGGCAGTTCTATGGGGAGGGGGGCTTAAGCCCCCCAAATTTTGCTAGCCCCCCCAAAAAATTGATTAATGTAAACTATTAGTAACAAAGAAAAACACAGAGTAAGCTTCAGTGTTTTTGTATCTTTAGATCAAGAAAATCTTGTGAAGATGGGCTTTGGACCATTTGCAATAAATTTTCCTGATTTGTAACATACATATTTATTTGAAATTTTAGACTCAAAGCACATTTAAAAATCGGGGGGGGGGGGGGAGAAGAAGGGGCATTGGGGTGTTGTGATGGGGGTAGGGGATTGGGTGAAGCATTAGTTGAGTGCTCCTTTTATTCTTTTTCACCTCTTTTCCTTTTCTTTTCACTTTTCTTGTGAAAAGAGGCCTCCTCTAGCACCCCTTGATGCTGTCTTGCTTAACATCACTTGGCACCTTCCTACATACTAGCAGTACGTAAAATCAAAGGATACAGTTGCCAAATAGCACCAGAATGACAAAGTATGTTGAGGCTATCATCCCACTACCCTCCACTCCACCTTGGGATTGAATTCCGTAGTACATGACTGCATTCCAATCTTCACCAGTTAATATCTAGAAACAAATAACATTTCATTAAAATTCCACAAGATAGATCAAAGGTAGCAAACTGTTCCTAGTTGGGGAGGCTGCCTGGAGGAAGCAATCACTCCATTTTGGAAAATTTTTAAATATTTGAGGGTCCTTTCATGTGAGTTAGAGTTTCATTCATTTTCAATGGTTCTGGCCATGCCTTAACTGATGATTTGGCATGAGAGTTTAGGCATCAGAATCATGACTGATGCTTTTAGGTTCAAGGAATAAAAAATGTAAACGATTTAGAAGCATTTGCACACTTTGAGCCTACTTTCATGTACTACATTGCTGCAGTCTAGTCCATTAACGTGATCTCCTGAAGGGAATTAATTTTAAACTGATAGTCTCACTCTCTGCATCCATATTTCTATTGTCACAAGCAGGCCTTGAATTTTAAGATGTGAGTAATTAGTCAAAAAATGAGGACTTACACCTGTGTCTAACCAATTGGTTTAAGCCAGGAAGGCCAAGGCCTTTCTTCCAGTTGGGGCTCACTGGCTTGTTTATCATACTCCATTGTTTATGCTGAGCAACAAACACAATGGCAGAAGGTTCCATTTTTAAAGTCTTTGTATGACCCAGCCAGGAATCAAACTCCAGAACTCCTAGCTGCAAGTTGGATGCTCCATCCACTTGACCATGCACTGTGAGAGTGCAGGCACACTTCATCACTCACCCACAATAACTGTGCAATCTTTTGCCAACCCTGATAAAGACTGTGAACTCAGATCAAATACATTAGAAGTTTAATAAAACTGCACACCAATTAAAACAGCACACCTTCTGCACTTTCTAAATTTCCTGAGGAGGTGATTTTTAGCACACCTGGAAAATCTAAAACTCAAGGTCTGCAAAAGGCACTAACAGCATTTGTACATCAGTATGGACATTTTGCAAACAATATCACAGAGCAAAAAGTATGTTCTTCTAAAAAAGTATGTTCTCCTCTGGAAGAACATACATATCACTGCAATTTACCATAACCAATGTGGGCAGCTGATTTTTCAACCAATCAATTGTTGTGTGTGTAAATCTACAGCAAGTGGCAAATCTACTGACTTCCAACACATGGACAGAACGTACTGCACAGTACATTGTGGCTACCGTATGTGGGCTACCGTATGTGGGAAGAGGAGCACACCAAGATGGCCGTCTGCTATGGGCTTTGTGTGAAAGCTGGGACTTGTGCAAGTAAATCAACAGATCTTGCAAGAAAGTTGAAATATTTTCAAAATAATACAAGGTAAGGTCAAAATTACCACAAGTATTGCAGGGATATGGTATTGTTAGCCATTCAAGTTTAACTTCTGTTTAAAATACTACAGAGTCGTTGTCAAATCATACGAATTATAGCTTCACCATGGCCATCTTGGTGCCCCTTTTTTGTCGAAAGAAGTGGCGACAATCTATGGATAGAAGGTTACATACTCTGTCCATGAATTAAGAAGTCAGTGGGTAAATCCTGTAAGGTGCTCCAATGTGATGTCACAACTGGTAAGTCAAGCCCACTGGTGGGCAAAAATTCACATTGTTTTAGTGCAACAGTCATACGTGGGTCATCCACTTCTTCTCCAGCAAGCCACATAACCTATTGTACTGCAACAGAATTGCAGGCCAAAAGGGAGTGGGTCAGTGAAAGCACTCCACACTTTATTTGGTTACAAACTCATTGTTTTTCTTCAAAAGTATGTTAGTGTATCATCATTTCAATGCATATGACCTGTTGGCAGAACACTGCTGTATTTGCAGGAAAACTTCTAAATTTTGCACTACCCCATCATTTGAAGGCATGAGATACCAATGAATTTTATGCTTCTATGGTTCTAATATTGGGGACATGATAGCCAGGGAAGCTACTCCAGCTGCATCAGTAAACATAGAAAAGAAAAAAAAAATAAAAATCATAAAATCCAAGTATCTGCACCAACAAGTTGTCATTAAATGGTAAGATGAACCAATTCTGAAGTTTAGTATCTATAGATTTAAATTCTTGGACAGACAAGCTCACCTGAAAAACTGTCATTAATGCAATGGGGAAAGTATCAAAGTTGCTGGTGGGCTTAGCTTCGCTATCGTCGAAGTTAAAGCTGAATGTGGGAAAATTGCAACAGCAATAGATGGTCAAAACATTTACTATAGGAGACAAAATCAATATGATGGTGTCTATATTACATCTACTACATAGCATATGTCCCCTGTAAACCTACCACTCTTCATTCCAAACATACACAGTGACACACACACACACACAACTTTATCAAATTGATTGAAGTATTAATGCAATAATTTGAAAATGGCCAACATTCAATACATAAATTTTCAGGTACTGGAAAACCTAATAGATCTCACATTGCTACAATTTCAAAAAGATCAATAGAAAATATATTTGAAAATTTTCTTAAACTGGAAGAACAACTGTGTTATAATTACGAAAATATAATCTATCAATAAAGTGTACAAAGAATGCCATCTGTAAAAATTGCATATAAAGCTGTCAATTTCAATAATGTAGTAATTTAAAAATTAAATATTAATTTAAAAAAATCATAAATCTTCAGATCAATAACATTAAACTACAAGCTGCAGCTCTGACAACAAATCTGTAGGACCTGCAGCAATACTTTGTTGCTGTGCAAATTACAATACATAATGATTTTATAGACTTGTCAGTAACAAAATGTTGCGGCAACTACTAGTACCTTAGCTGACTGAGATGCAGCTTGGCTGCTTTGATGAGGTACTTAAAATACATTAATAGTCAACAAAAACCTTACCACTATGAGATCAATAAGTACTGAATAATTATATTTTAAGGGGCCTTCGTTATTTACAAATTTGTCTACAAGGGTGTCTAGTATCTTAAATGTAGGGGTTCTGTTAGTTCATGAACAAATGTAGTATTAGCAAAGTGTTACAGAATCAAACTAAGTACAAGGACACACGTAGCACCAACCAGGGTTGTCACCACACCAGGCGGTGCTGGGCAGTGCTACCCAGCTCTGAAAATCTCCGCCATCAACTTCAGCATCACCGTCTGGCATAAATTTCTTACCCTAACTGAATAAAATCCTCAGATATCTTTAGAACTAAGTGATTATTCCTTGTTTTTGGTAAGCACTCTCAAATCTGCAATAACTTGTCAAAGGGGAGGGGACACTCCCTACCCTTTAGGCTTTAAACCACTCCCCCAAGAAGAGGGTGACCACAATTTACCGCGCTCTCAAGATGGTCTGGTGACAACCCTGCCATCAATGTGTGGCAATAATGAGTAGTATCAAAGTGTTTCACTACCAACATTAGTGCATGAACATGTGGAATATCAATGTCTTGAGTAACTGAAATAAGTTCATGAATATGTATAGTGTCAACATGTGGCAATGTCATGGGATACCAATGCTACTGAATGAAAATTTGAAGGTCAATGTGTGGCAATATCAAAAACAGTATATGTAACACATGTGTGGTGTCAAACTGTTTTGATACTTACATTAGTACATGAACATGTATGGTAACAACAGTTTGAAAAATGTTGAAGTGAAAATTTGACTTACAAAGAAACGTGGAGTAGGGATTTTCCTAAAATTTTTAGACAATAATAAAACCATTCATATCTTAGGCCAAAGTTCCTTTAGAACGTAAATTTTGATGTGGTGCGTTAGATCACATATTTCACAATTTGTGCAAAAACTGCTGAGAAAAGAAAATGATGCAGTGAACACTTGAACACAATGCATGCTTCCTTCAGGGTTTTTTTTTTTTCAAAAATTGGTTATGTTAATAAATGATGTATTCCTTAAAACAGCAATCCTTAATCAATTTAAGGTAAAAAGAATGAGAAAACTAGCTTTTTACACATTTCAGATCAAACCAGTCATACATATTTAAATTTGACTTTAATGTTCAGAAAATATTTTGTTTATTCATTATATTAAATTTTGTATCCATTTTGATACAAGTTTAGCCCACTCAAGAGCATTAATGACATTTATAAGGAAAAATTCTAAGGAGATATCAAGAACAGAAAAAAAAAATTTATACAAAAAACTATTGCCATCTTTGAAGCTTTTGGAAGTTCTAGAATTTGAAGGTTTACATTCCCCCAATTAGATGTCACCATAAAAAATAACTTCAATAAGTAAAACATTTTATTAGAAATACAAAAGTTTTCATCAATTTCACTTTGGACAGGAATGTTTCTTTACATCAGACACTACATTTAATGAATATTTGACCAGGAATTGCATACATCAAATGGAGTACTTGAAGTAATTTGTGGATTGACAGTTGTCATATTTTCATTTTTTTTTGTCTGCTGAGCATGTTGAAACACAGTGAATACTTGTCATCTCTTGGGAGAAATGTTATTTACAGCAATGACATACAGACTACAAAACAAGTCTCACAATCGTACTATAATGTATCTTTCTTTTTTTTATGAATACATTGCTATTAAATAGCCTGATATTTAATAGAGAATCACAAATGGCTTTGTAAAAAATAAATATTTGAACAAACCATCACAATCACAAACTATGACCATCTAAAGCCTATATTTATCAGGAAGATTGGAGTTACTTGCAAACCCTTTAAGTTATTGATTCTAAGAAAGACTGGAAAAATGATTTTCATCTGTGAAAACTTGCCAAATTGCTCACCTTTTCTCTTTACAATTTATCATGTAAAAAGATATTAAATTGACCCTCCAATTTCCAAAATACTGACAAACCCAAATTTCTGTGCAATGATCTTCCAAGACTCCGAAGTTTTGCAATCTGGAGCACTGAGCTGTAATTTTCATAATGAACAATGCTTCATTTGTTAGAAATTTCCTTTTATGCTTTATATTGATAGGAAATACTTTTCTTTGTTATTTCTATCTCAAGTTGAAAATGATTTATTAAAGAGTCAGCTTTGTTACCTTCCGCCAAACAGCTGCATTCCAAGAAGGGCAAATATGAGAATGAACAGGAAAAGAAGAAACAAGAGGCTGACGATGGAGCGCATACTACTCAGAAGTGAGATGACCAGATTCCGTAAAGAGGACCAGTATCTGATGTTGATTGGCGGCATGAAAAATAAACGAGAATGGAAGATATAGAGAAAACAAAAGGAAAAAAAAACAAATATAAATAAAATGTCTTAAGGTGATGTCATGCAATATGGAAAAAGATTAAAAAGCATTGATGTTAGCACTTAAAAATTGTTGATCATTCCACGTTGCTTAAAGGAATCCTGTACCTGAAATTTAGAAAGAGACGGCCATTGCAGTGAGTAAATAATTAGGATCGAAGGAGGAAGAGGGAAGAGGTAGGAGTGGCAAGATGAGGCATGATGGAGAATTGTCAGGGTGAAGACAGCACAGCTATAAATTGATCAGCGTCCCCTTCATGATACAAAATCTGAAGCAACTGTTTTATTTTCTTCCATACCCCAAATATTGCTTTATGCAAATCACATCTTATATGATGCCACATAACAGCATCCCTAAGTCAAAAACAGAATTTCTCAGTTTTGACATGTGTGCATGTTGTAGATAATGGTTGTTAAGCCCACAAAATTTAAAATATTAAAGTTGTTAAAGAATAATTTGAAACCTGTGTACTTTTTAAAGCAGCCAGCCCAATACCTTGCACAAATTCAAAATATAACAGCTCTGCAATTTGGACCAATGACCCTTCAACAAAGCCCTAGTTGGACAGGATGACGATGACAGACACAACAATATTTTCAACTCCCCCTCCCCCTTTCTGGCCATACTACAATATGCTGAAACTACTACTTCAACCCATCCTGTCAATGAGTAAATGAATGCTAACCATTTCATTAAATTGAAATCCCTGTGTGCCATCTATAATCTTCACAACCTGACACAAAATTCATGCAAGAATGATTTCATGCTTGATTGAAAGCATACACACAGACACACACACATACTGTAGGGTTGCAAGGTTAGGAGACATGCAAATATGAAAATGTGCATGCACTGCCTGCCTAATTCTCCATCAGGCTTGTTTTTTAGTTTGTTGAGCCAAATACCAGGATTGACATGTGTTTAACTGTTGAGATTATTGTGGGTATTATAGGATTACATGTAGAAAATGTTTTTAATAATACCTAAAATGGTGTTAGAATCACTTTATACCTTCCCCTACAATAGTGAAAAAGTGTTATATTGAGAAAGAATGAACTGTGCCTCTACAGAAGTTCAGATGTTGGTATTCTCCAAAGCAGGAGCTTTTACTGCCTGCTGATATGATGTAGTTCCAAGGGAGAGCCATTGGTGGGGTCTACTTACTGTCCACCAAAAAATTCCATGCCAAGCAGAGCAAAGATGATGAGGAACAGAAACAGCAAAAACACCAGACTGACAATGGAACGAATGCTGTGCAGCAACGAAACCAGAAGGTAACGCATGGGTGACCAGTATCTGAAAAAGCAGGGAGTTCCTCTTAACATTGACATTTTCCTTTTTTTCTGTTATCCATTCTCTTATTAATAGTAGGACCTATAGCCAAAGGGGAGAGGGCATCATGAGAAAATGCCCTAGCACCAAATATTTCCACATCTACCATGACAGTGTCAGATTCTATGACTGACAGGTCAACACAGGTTCCCCACCGGTCATAATTCTGTTTCACCAGTCCTGAGTGGATGGCTATGTGCCCGAAAGTGATGGCAACAATATGAGGTGCTAGATACACATTTACATAACATACCATGGCGAGCAGACCCAAAGGGAACCACTCCTACAGTCTAAAGGGTAAAATAGTGGTTGCACTGGATTACGTATCTCATACCTGTAACATATCAATCACTGAGATGCTTTGACTGAAATTTTCTAAACTATCTAATCATATAATGACATTCCTGCATGCACATTCCATATAATTTGCTATTAATGAAGCTACGGCCAACTACTCAAGCATTCTACACATCAAATTTATCCAATTGCTCCTCAATGCTTCTTTGGGAACATTAAAAGCTCTTTCTAGCAGATGGTGCCTAAAAAAGAAGGGCATCTGTGCATACCTTCCTTTGGTTCTATAATACGATGACATTGGTAAGGTAATACCAACACATTTTTTTTACATTCCAAAGACCGCTCAAGCTAAACTACTTTTGAAAAATAACTTCAAGTCGGATATGCCTTTAAGGCAACTCTTTGGTAAAAGCTAGTCTTAAAATCTAATACATACGGCACCAAAACCTTTCTTTGAAGATCTTCAGATGGATAAAACCAATCCAATGGATTTTGGACTTGAGAGTAACCCTACATTGGATGCTGAGGACTGACAGACTGTAAACAATGCATGTGCTGACTTTGGGGAATTCTGTAGTTCAGAAATTAAAGATGCATTTGAATTTGACTTGCTTCAATCAAACACCTTGAATTTGAAATTTTTCACAACATCACAGCAAAACACCATAGACATGGGAATCTCTGAAGGGAAGGTGAACAGGAATGATTTCAGTTTATGTTTAGGATTCACAATGCACATAGCTAGGATTGACAAAGGATACAAAGTGGGTTGAGGATGCAAGAACAAAGGGGGGAGGGATGAGGGAACAGGGAAAGGTATGGTCTTGTGGGGTAGGGTAGGGTAGGATAGGATAGGATAGGGTAGGGGGATAGGGTGGGTAGGTTTGAAAGAGGGTTATGTATTTCATTTTGAATTACTTAATGACAAATCATGGCCTGACAAGAATTCGTGACGGCTGGAACTATTACAGGTGATGTCAAATATAGAGCTTTCTGCAAGAGAAAAATCTACATTAATTTATGAATTGTGACCATTCACAGTGCTTCGTGAGCTACTTTTAAGTGAAATATTCAACATTTAAAACAAATTGATGAACTTCAAATAAATTAACATTAAAATAGTTGATATAAGGTAACTGCATAATATTTACTTTCTAAGGGGAGTCCGAGTCATTTATTTAACTGGCCAGTATGGGTGACATGCCAGTAACTGCTAGTTAGATAAATGACTCCGCCCTAAGTTTGTCTTTGTAAAGTGCTTAACACTTTTTATAAAAAAATCAACAATTTGACTTAATTTCTGCACTATTCCACTAATCATGTGCATACAAATTGACATTTCCCAGCAAATGCAACATCAACTGAACTATCATGTGACCATAAGGAGTAATCCACAAACATTGCAGCTATCAATACAAAAATGACTCAATAGCAATAAGATATTACTACAATATTCTTCTGCAGTAGGTCCCCTATATGCATGTGATTTGCAACTCAATTTTAACAACTGCTTTTCAAGAGGAGGCAATTGGTACTGATTGATTAGCAATGACTGCTATCCAATTTTCTCACACAAATTTATACCCTATCATCAAATAGGTTTTCTCAAACAGTCAACATACAAAGAACAAGTATAATATTAGGAAATGAAACAAGTAATAATAATAATACCTTATAAGTGAAAAGTTTTTGCAGCTGCTAGCTACATGTGAGAAAATGTAACCTTTGACAATATGTGGCTAAATATTTTTTCATATTTAAGATATTTTCCATGAAAGAAAAAACCTTTGATTTCTTTTCCAACCTTTACAAGTAAATGTACATTACATTTTTTGATTACGACTATCTTACCTTGTAACTTTGAAGATTCTAAGTAATCTAAGGGCTCGAAGAACACTGAGACCAAATGAGGCTCCCTTGTAAGACGACCAGATGACCTCAAACAGACTTGCTAGAATTACCTGTGAACATGATACCAAAGCAAAAAGATTGTTAGCCATAATTCCTCTTCACATATAGACAAACCTGGTCAGTCAAGTAATGGTCTTATTTCAGTCTGCCATAACTGGGGTCTATCACGTTTTAATCTTTCAATTTCTTTGCTTAGTTGTATCATGGATGGTTGTACCTTAATTGTATTGTATCTTAATTCCTTCACTTTCACTGAATATGCAGATTTGATATTCACGTAGACAATAAATGAAGACAATTAAAGGCTGATGGACCCCACTAAAGGCTGCCTAAAGTCACCAAACACAAGCACTACTTGGATTTGTCTATACAGTAAGTAAGCTTCAGTTATAAACAAGAGTTTTCCCCTTTAAAGCGAAACTTGAAGAAAATCCAGCTACTAACTATTATCTATCTCTGGAGTCAACATGTTATCATTTGTGTCCACAAACCATGGCCATCTCAAAGTTAAGTGACCCAGCTGTTTCCTGATTCACTTATGAAGTGTGCACTCAAGCATGCAACTTGATTGTACTGTGTTCAAAGTAGTATTGGTTTCAACCACATACTGCATACAATGCCCTACAATCTCCTTTGTTATTTGCCTTGCAGATAAGTCTGAAGGCAAAAACACAGACGCAGAGTTTCCTCCAGGTCTGCTAATTCCTCTTTCCCCCAGCTATGGGGTACAATTCACGGATGGAATCTTATGGGTGCTTCCATGGCATGAAAACAAAAATGAGGGAATAGGGTACTTCTGTTTCATGCACCACAAATAGCCAACCTGAAGTCATGCATTGTTACTTTGCACATCAAAATAGCAAATTACAATGTGTGAGAAAAAAAAAACAAGCGTAAGTGAGACAGCCGCAGACTAGCCAAGGCAACAGCTGACTGAATCCTATGGTTTAGACATGGTGAATTCATATCAGGCTTGCAAAGTTGTCAAAGGTTAATGGTGATTCAACTTATGAGACAAAACTTTAAAATATACAAATTTTGTAAACGGTTTGGTTCACTCAGAACAATAATTAAATCTGCTATCTGAATTACACCATTACAAATCTACTCCAATTATTTTAAGTTCTGAAATCTCATCTAACTTCATTTTCTAGTAAACACACTGTTCACAAAATGCATGTTGTGTTTGAACTCAAACCAGGGGCATGATAACACACTTGCAACAGCCAAAGCTGATTGCATATATTAATACCAGCATCTTGATACATAGTAAAGTACAGAGATGAATAGTGTAGCAATTCTGCATACCAGCACACTTACAGATCAATCTATAAATTTGCATTACATTATAAACATGTATCCATATAAAATAGGAGGTGTGCAACAAATTAATGGAGAGATTACACACAGAAGACTACATTTACATGACTAAAATGCTTGAGATTGTATAAATGTTTCTAATGAACAAGACATTTCTCTGATGTCTTTTTAGAGAAGCCCCACCAGCCATGGAACAAAGGTTTCACAGATGATTTTTAGAAACATATTTCCCTCTCAAAATCTCAGGTATGCTTAAAAACATTTGTCCAAAATACCTTGGCAGTCTCTCTTTCCTCATTTGTGAGTAGCAATACAGACATCAATGATCACATTTGGGGAATGAGGAAGGGAGCTGATTTCCTCAACCACATTACATGGAACTCTCTAAATCCACAAGGGAATTGACTATTTATTATCATTTCTTTTTGCAGTATATTCCAGTGTAAACTTAAAACCTCCAAGCTAGATGGGATTTTACTCTCACAGTATCATTTGATGAAAGAAAACATTTAATTAAGTCCAAACTATCACTTGAACAAAGAAGACGCATACTTACAAGGCAATCAAATTTGTTGAAGGAAGATTGGAAGTAGACTCTGGGCCCCAGGCCATACATCTTCACTAACATCTCAATTATGAAGATACAAAGAAATGTTATTTCTGCTACCTCTGTAAGGTACAAAAACACAGAAGCAATTAAAGGTTTCAAAATTATGAATCCTGCATTAGGATGGGCAGCCACCAATGCGAGAATGGGGGCAGAAGGGAATTGCCCATTGGCTTTGAAAATTGAGGTAATTTGCCCCCCTCAAATATTGAGAGCAAATCACTTCCCTTATGCATTAGTAACAGGATATTGCACAGTCAGGGTTTAATGCAAGTCATTTGTTGGCACAGTCCAAGAGCATCCAGCAATACCCAAGAGTGCATTATCCTGTTACTAGGGTACAGGTCCAGTATCTCTCTTAAAGAGGCTCACTGAGTTGATATCGATAACTTAATGAGAGTCTCAAATGGTCACCATCACATAACAAGACTTATAGTTAGAATAACAAGTCAAGTTTCAAGACTAAAGTCACAGAAAGTGCTAAAATTTTGAATTTCCTTGTTTCCTGACTTGTACCTGTTTTGTACATGATTTGAAAAAGTGTCTGGTCACAAATTTTTGAAAACTGACTTAAACCATTAAGCATTAACTCATAAAACACTTATTTGTGTGTAGGGTATAGAGATTGTCTAAGATTGACTATTTGTCATTGGTATGGGAAGAAAACTCAATAAGTTTGGAAAAAATTGTTGAATTTCATAAACCAACTCAATGAGCCGCTTTACCCCTTTGCCAGCTAAGCACATACATTTACATGTATGTACATTTTGATATTTTCACAACTAATTTTTGAAAGGCTCAGCCCTTCAGGGAAAATTCATAAAAACCTTCACATTTATGGGTTGGCCCTTCCAACCAATGGTGTCAGGGACTACAAGGGCACTGATCAGTATCATTATTTCAGTATTTTTGACAGAAAGTTCAAGGTTTGCTTGATTGTTGTCCTTGGAAGGGTCTAAATGAAAGGATGTCTCCTTTATCTTTTGAAAATTTGTCCCTCTGGAAGATGGCTACATGCAAAATTATGCTGACAAATTTTGAAGACTATATGACAGCTAATGGGGGGAGGACGCATACCTGTTGCACCCCTCACCCTGATTAGCAACTGCTTATTGGCCTTTGGAAGTTGCTACAAAAAGGACAAATTTTAAATTTCTTGTGAATCCTTTTGAGTACAAATAAAGGTTGGAGTACTTTTCACCTGCAACTGCAACAGGTATTAACTTAAGCAAAACTGGAACATCAAATGTCTCATATTATATGTGGAGTCACAAGCAGCTACATTGCAACTGGTTCATGTGACTATGTGCAACCTTCACCATCATGTTGCAATCTGATTCCTTGAATATTTAATGAAGGACTGTAATTGATACAGGTGATGGTTGTGAACTGTCAAAAGGGAAGGGCACAGCCATTTTTTTTTTGACAGAGCAATGAGGCCAAACAGTTCTTGAATTGATTGGCAATAATTGACAGTGTGTATGTTTTTGCTGTTATCTCTTCTACATGTCAGGAAAGCAGTAGATACAGTACAACACTTTTTTCCTTTTTGTGCCATTTCTCCTCATTTTGATGTTCTTTGATACCACTGAAGTTTTTAATGAAGTATGAAATCATGCATGTCGCAAAGGGCCAGGGTTTCCTTCTCAAAGTCATGACTAACAATGTTTGTTAATAAATGTGAAGGAATTAAATTGACAATCAAATATGAGGCACACTGCAGTCATAGTGTGGTGGCCCTTTTAGACACACATATTTGGATGCAAACTCTTTTGAAAATTTGGAGACCACGGTCAATTGTAGGGGCACCTACAACCATTGCCTTAGAAAATCACAGGAGACCCAGGTCAACTGCAGGGCACCTACAACCCTTGCCTGAGTGATCTCAGTTAAATTCAAGCCCTGATCCATTTGCACCATAGAGCCAATGTGAATGGTTCACATTGCAAATAGCTCACGGGACATGTGCAGCAAGCCTTTTGCCCTGCCTCAACCAACTATTTCACAACATGGTGACTACTTCCAGGAAATGTATCAAGCTTTCTGTGCCTTTCACCTGCCTGGACACAATTAACAAACAGGGTTCCCAAAGGTATGAAATACTGAAATTCAAAATTTTTTTCCAGACTATTTGAAGACTAGAATGGGAAAATTAAGACAGGAAAATGAATTCCCAACATGAATGCATACTTAAGATGGCAATGTTTCAGAACCAAATGCACAGGAATTCAAAAATTTTAAAGACCATGATAAAATTCCAAACCTTTTCCCATCATCCTTATTGTGTGGGAACTGTGACAAAATAAAGATGAGGTTCACAAAACTTTTTTAACATGATCAGTGAAGCTTGAAAAGAAGATAAGGGACAACTTACTTAAAAATTCATCCAAGAACTGTGGCTGGTTATAGTGCTCAATAGAAACACACACAGTGTTCAAAAACACAAGTACAATCACAGCCCAGTACATCGCTTGCGACTTGACTAGTCTTCGGACTGTGAAGCGAAATCGCTTCTCTGTACTGCGGAAGCTCACACAATACTTTTTCTCTGATTTCTTCTTTTCTGTAAGTTAAAATTGGGGGAGGAGGAGCAAGCAATGAGTTAGGACCTCAAAACTGTTACAACTATTTCTTTTTTCTGTTAGAAAATGAATAAGATATTACATTACATGCAAACAAATCTGGAATGAAAACTACCATATACACTTTTACAATAAATAGTTGCCAGGATACTCTACTATTATGGTAATTCTATTCTCGAGCAAACTTGCAATCAAAGGCAACTAATGAAAACCCAAGGAGAAAACTCCTGCTGACACCTGTTGAAATTGCAACAGGTTTGAACAAATATTAATAGGTATGAACAGTCAATTTAAGAACTAACTTTTGGAGTGAAAAAAGTCAATAGGTATCAACAGGTAACCCCTAACAAGTTTCTGTTGGTACCTGTTAAAATTCTTTTGAAACCTAATAATTTTGTTCCCAGTTACCTTTTGTACATGTCTGCTCAATTCTGGAATTTTCTCCTGAAAATGATGCCTAATCTATATTTAAATGTATCTTTCTCAACTACAACATGAAAGCAAAAGATACCTACCTTGACTAAAATTCTGAAACTTATTAATTATAATGAATGTTTGCTGCCCCCACTAAAATGTGTGTAACGCATGAAAGATGATCAGCATCCTTCACAGTGACAAAATGATTGAAAATCTTTTCCCTGTTTACTTCTCAGATTTTGAGCCTTGGAACAAGGTTTGTTTACATCAAATTGCCTTGAACAAACTGTTTCCTTGGCAACCAGCTATTGCAATCACATTATTGACTCATAAAAGTATATTTTACATGATCGCTTGCTACAAATGTTTCTATTTTCAACTCATCTTCAGGTTTTCATCATGGCAAGGTCATATTTCCCAACATCTATATTTATACTGAAGATTTGTAAGGATTAGAACTCTTTTAAAAGAACTTTTTACATACAATGCCACACTTAATTATAGATGGTAAATACAATTTAGTAATAATTTCAAAACCTTGGCCAATTCTTCTTGAAAATGAAACATAAGAAAATTTTTGCAGCTATTTTTTTTCTAAGGTATCAGTTTACAACCTCTTTAAAGTATTCATTTTTAACCAGCAAAAAATTTAAAAGGTAGACCATTAAAATAGCTAGGTCATCTTAGTTCTTTCTCAAAACAATTGAAGAGCATTTTATACGTATCTCCTAAGATGTTTGTTCAAAACAGCAAATTCAGAATTACATATATTGCAAAATGATGGGCAAGGTTTGTTAGTGATCTTTTGAAAAGCAGTGATACACTTTCAATTTGAGTTCGTTAGACCAGTTAGTACAAATTGCTACAGGTATAAAATCAAAGATAATTTTGTTTTTGTTGTTGTTTTGGAGTGCTCAACAAACTTTTTTTTTAAACTTACATTGTGAGAAGTGCAGAAATCAAATAGCAAACTCTTGATTAGAGGTACGTAAAATCTACCTGTATTAGTAGCACTGAGTAAAAAGCATTATGACCTAGGGCATTGAACAGAAAAAATAAATAAAACTTTTGCATAAAATTAGAGTGCAAGGATTCCCTTGATGAATAATATATTGTGAAAGCAGCTGTTGACTTGGAAAGAAAAGAGAAATGTGCAAGCAAACAATGGCAACAAAAAACTCAACCTGTGAAGCAAAGCTTTTGGTCAAGTTTATCAATGAACATAGGCTCTTCCTGAAATTTCACCATCTCCTAAAATTATTACCCAAAGTTCAACCCTACTACTAAAAATGCTTGCCATTAAATATTTCACATTCATGAAGCCTTTCTATGCAATGAATGGCTGAAATACACTGAGGAGACTTTATGGGAAATTGTTGGTGTCTGGTCCCTGTGAGCCTATTAATGGGAGTCTCTGAGTTAAGTCACTCATGATTGCTTCATTTATGTCATACCTCACAAAGATATCAACTGTATAGCAAAGCTGCTACAGATGGTCAAGTAGCAGCCTTTCACTAAACATTTTAACAAAAAAGTTTAAACAGGCTTTTTGAGGAATCACTAATGTCAGAGAATCTTTGTGCCTAAGAGGAGATAGAATTTTAAAATGAATGGAGGAAAAGACTAGAAGAGCCAGTTTTACCTAAATGCAATGTGGGACTCCAACATGTTTATTTATGCAACTAGCTGATGGATTAGAAATTTCAAAGGAGTCATGTTTCCAAGGATAGTGGAAAACTAGGACATCAGGAGTCACAAGTCTACTGAAGTTTAAGGTCATTTTGCTCAGCTGAATGTTGCCAGGCAATTAAGTGGGGTGAATTGCATACAAACCCATTGAAGTTATGATATGTATGCCTGACCTCATAATCCAGGCTGTATTCGTTGTGTTTCAATTTGTCATACACAATTAACCATAATATATGCAAGTTTGCAATGCACAGCATGTAACAAAATGTTGCTTGTTAGAGGTTGCAGCTGCTCCTTGGGTACAGGAACATCCTGGACCATGAATGCTACATATGCAAGGAGGAGCCATGAATAATTGCATGCTAGACTGTCAAATTTAAAAAAAAAAGGGTCATGGGGCAATGCTAGATCTGGCAAAACCTTTCCAGTATTATCCCAATACACATTTGTACTCAAACCACCCCCCACAAACTTTATATCATAAAATGACATCACTTTCCAACGAACAGATGTGACCCTTGCCTTCATCACAATAGAATAGTTTTTGACAGGATTGGTCATTGTTTTATCAAATTTCAAAGAAATCTTGTGAAAAGAGGTGAATCTTTCATGTAATGATCTACAATGAACAGTAGCACCCAACCATTAATATCCAGGGATTCCACCAGAAGCACAAGAAAGGGGAATTTTCCACTGCTAAACCCCAAGTTCAAATTGATGCTGTCCTTAACTGAAACTCCAAGTGGGTTCAGGGGACAAAAGCTTACTTCAAGGTGTATTTTAAAGGGTTTAGAGGCCATTTTTAATTTAAGTTTAAACATTGCTCCAAAAAGATTGACCTCTTTTTTTAAGTAAAAGAAACCAAGATAATGACAATTTTCTAATATTTATGGAAATGAAAAGGGGGCAGGGATTTTTGCCTACCTTCTTCAAACAAGGAGGGACAAATCACCCCTTCAACCCTCCCCCCTCTGATGACAACCCTGTTACCACCTACATTAATAGTGTAAAACAAAATAAAAAAGAAATAGAAATGACTTTGAATCAATAAAATAGAATTATGAAATCACAGTAAAGGGGAAATGAGAACAAATCAGTTGGTATTGAGAATGAAAGGAAGGTGAAAAATGAGGGTGAATGCAGGCAAGTCACTGCAAATCTAACAGCCACAGTGAAAAAGCACAAGGAAGCAAATGAGCCAAAAAACTCAATAAAAATGAAAAATTGCATCATCAAGAAAAAAGGAAAAAGTGCCAGTTTTGATGGTAATTTCTGAATAAAAATTACTAAATAAAACAGTAAAAAGAGTAAAATATGCACATTTTTGGTTTGGAATTGTCCCAAAGTGTTGTAGTTAATCAAATGGTATTTCTTCTGAAGATAATTATATCACGAGACATCTATTACAAGAAAAAGTATGGAGTACTCCTATGAATAATTAGATTTTCAACTTTTTCAGGGCTCCCGATACAATCAAGAACTTGAGCTTTACTGAAATCATTTCACAATTAAATTGAAACAAGGCCATTTAAGATACAAATGAAATTCATGGAGTTTATAATTTTAGAGCACCAACCATGTAAAATGTTTTGCATAATTTCATGTCAAAATTTCAGGAAATATCAATGCTTTTGCTTATCTGATTCTGACAATAAATAAAGCCATGTCTTAAGAATAAATTTGGCACAAATCTGATGACTCATGTCTTAAAACTATTAAAGTAACACCATATAGCTGTCAAGTGGTTTTCATATTCCAAACCAAGATTATGTACTGAAATGGGTAAAAGCCTCCCTCACAAAATTATGCCAGCAGCCTTTTTCCCTTTATTTATTTATTTATTTATTTATTTATTTATTTATTTATTTTGTAACTAATACCATGATAAAATGGAGGCAACTAGCATGCAAGCTAGTGAAAACTGTAAGAAAACTGTGAGATATTAAAAGCCCTCTAGAATAAATGTTTTAAAGTTTGGAGAAAGCATTTGCAATGTTAGTATAATTTGCTTGCAGAAATGCTCATGGAATAGTTTTGTATAATAGAACAAACCAGTCTGAGCCCATAGCCCTCCACAGGTGACAGAAAAGAGTAGTTGGACCTGACAAAGTTTATCAGAAGTATTAAAAAGTTAAAGTAAAAGACTTGCAGTTTTGAGAACAGTCTATATTAAAGGTTGTTTGACAAACTTTTCTAATATTAAAAAAATACAGTGGTGCAAGTATTAGAGGCCAGTACACACTGTGTATTTAGTATGTAGATAAAAGTATATCCTGTTAAAATATTTATTATTCAGTCACAAAATATACAATACTAAATTAAAAAACAGAAAATATTACGAGAGAAGTAGAAGTTTCCTTAGTAAAAGAAAAGTTCAGAATATAAGTTGAAGACACTTCAAAATTGGATATTAATAGATTGGCTCTTGAAAGATCAAGACAGTTAAAAGGATGCAACTGGTTTACTAGAGAAAAGAAAGAATTCAGACTGCCTTAAACATGAATGTTCCAGGAATATGAATGTTCCAGGAATATGACTGTTCCAGGGATATGAATGTTGTTTTGTGCAGAGAAATTTTTGAAGACAACTGCTTTTCAAATTGCTTTGTAAAAGGATGCACAGCATTTGTTCCCTGTCATATACATTGTTTTTCCTTAAAATGTATGACTTAACTGTGTCAGTAGAGTAAACCAACCAGAAGCAACACCATACTGAGAAAGCTAGTTTCCTATAAGACTGATCCCTCCTTTCACTCAAAATACTGAAGGAGTACAACAAAAAGGCCTTGCATTTTAGATTTCCAGGTACGCTAAAAATCTCACTCCTAAGGAAATTAAGAAGCATACTATGTTTTCTATTTTATTAAACTTAATAGAATTTTATGAATTCCCATCTTCATTTTGGTGTGCTAAAATTCACACTCCTCACAGTGATTTGGGGAGAGTAATGGTGTGCAATTGCACTCCCCCATTTCAAAATTCAAGGCCTGAACAAATCTCAGTCTGTTCCAATTACTATCCCCGAAAATTTCTTTATCTATCATTCCCTTCTCTCCTGACAAGAGGTTTCTGTTTTAAAATTAGAAAACTTATTTCATATTTTGGTTTTACACTATTTCAATGAAGTATGCATATGCAAAATGGCATTATAAAATGGAATTAAGCTTTCACAAGACGGAAAATTCATGTTGATACATTTCTAACAATGTAACCTGTTTTGGTCTGAACTTAAAGGTAGAGCTTAAACAAAGTACAATCAGAATTCCTATCCTAAATATTTACGTACCTCCAAGACAAATACTGCACTATCTTTTATTGAAATGGGCTGACCAACAAAGCATTGATGGATGTGTAGAGGGTTATTACTAAAATGCAAATTACATTAGCCTAAAGACTTCATTTGCATCACTAACCAGAAGGAAAGACTCACAACAATGTCCTGGTCATTTCAGTGGGCTATTGTGAAATACAAGTGTGACTCAATGCTGCTTAAAGTGGACTCATCATTTCACTTCTTGAGCTCCACCTAAGCCATGCACATTTCATGATAAATGGAGAAACAATTACGAACTGGAATGGTGAAATGTTGACAGTTTATTCTGAGAATCTGATGCAGAGACATGCGGGCCACTTGCTTTGTATTCAGCACACTTGGACTACAGGACTGGTAAAAGGCAATTGGTCACTACTCAATCACATCAACTGATGGAGCAGTGGTAAAGCCAATCAGGTTACATGTTAAGATTTTCACTCATTATTTTTTGAAACAGTTCAATTATGCAAAAACAATAAGTAAAAACCAGAATTTTTCCAATTGAGCCCAAGCACCAGTTTGTCTGGTAGAAGGCTCCCTCCCCTTTTGGGTTTTAGGCTAGAGGTATGCAAACAGACTCATCTTCAGTTCCACAAACAACAAAATTGTGATGGGTGGGTACACTTTAACATGCCTCGTCCTCCCTCATCTGATCACATATGGTTCCCAGCAAAGTCATTTTGTTTGATAGAACATTGAGATAATGTTTTCCACAATCGGCTTTACCACTAACTACAGTCACTATTTAGGAAAATTAATTCTCCCAAAAATGGATACTACAGCTGGTGGAGTTTCACTTTATGGAGGTCAAAAGTAAAAATGGTCATCTTCAGGCGGGAGAACTGGGTGCAAACAAAATTGAGAACTGCAGTATAAACAGCTCACTGGATAAGAGGGAAGACTTCAATGAGAACAGAGGACTAGAAGTTTTGCAATTTTCAGTTGAATGGAAAATGATGCAAAAGTTCTACCTCAGCCCTATGAAGTAAGCCCTCTGGAACTACAGTGGAATGTATGCTCCAATGCAAACTATCTCAGTATGGAACTGAAACATAGCAACAGGGGTGTTCTACTGTTGCAAAATGGTCATGGAGGGGTCCATTCCAGTACTCACCCTGGATTAAATGATTCTTCCACAATTCACGCATACGCACATTATACAGGTTTCCATAATACTTTTCCTTAGCCAGAAATGACTCACGAAGGGAGTCTGTGTAGCGTGTGTGGTGATGAATGAATAAAGTTAGTGAGACAATGCCAGGCTAAAAGCTAGCGAAAAGTTTTTATGGGGTGAACATATCTGAATTTTTTCCTACAATTTCATTGTGCGTCACCTGTTCCAGTAGTTAACAGACTGACATCCTGCTATATGTTAATGTATGAGTAAAATAAAAACAAAATAGGTACTGCAAGGGCAGTAGAAATTTTACAAGGAAAGTTGTGAAAAAATCATTAATATCATTGACTGGGTTAAAACTTGAAGCACCACCCAGATACAAGGCTTCAAAAAATAAATGGGAAATGTGAATGTGTTAATATGTGCTTCAGAAAAGAAATGAGGTTTTGAGTGACAGTAATGGCTAATGACAGCACCGTGTTAACTAATGAAACATGTGATTGAACTAAATCATATTATTTATTCAACTATGAACCAAAATATCTGACCAAACAAAGTGCATTAGTCAGGTGTTAAACAGACAGCCCTGCTAAAACTCTGACTTCTACAAAGTGAAGGTTAAGTCCAACCATCCCTTCCAGACTACTCTAATCATACAACTTAAATTGCCCACCTATTTCTTGTTTTACCAAATCATTCACGCCATCCTTTGCCAAACCACCCTGGTTCATTGCAGAAACTCTGCGAACGGCTATAGAGACATGGGTGGGAAAAGAACATTTAATGATGAAGATGCATAAAACTTAAAATTTCATGTCAGCTTGCTCTTCAATAGTTTCCCAAAACAGATGAACAATGCTAAAAGAGAAAGACTATATTTGTGCAAGGCAAAATTTGTCCTGAAAAACCACACACCCATGGAAAATAGCACCAAATTGACTGTAATTTAATAATTTAGAAAAGGAAACTGGGCAAAATGGGTAGGAAGACAAAGTATAAAATTTAACAGGTTTACAGTTGAACAAGAGATTGCATCTGGAGAGCAGGGAAGGAAATATCTGTTTTGAATCCTTGAACTCTTACCAGGTTTGTCAAAGAGCACAACACCATCCCACGACAATATACGAAAGCCTTTTTCAGTTGCATAAAAAAGTGGTTCATATTTATTAAAAAAAAGTTGTTCACTTTTGATATTTTTTTCATATACAAGGCATTATTGCATGACTTTTATGCCTACAGGAAAGCCACCCTCTTAGCATAAATATACAGTTGAGGTAACTAAAATTCATTGAGTACTTTTTCAACTTTTTGCAACTATACTTTTCAACAACTCCTTTGAAAACCTAATTTCAACAAAAAAATCAGTATTTAAACTATCAAAAGATCACAAATGATGTAACCTAACCTACACAGTGCACAGCAGTATAATTCCCCAAACTCCCTGGATTGGGAATCTACAAGCTCTGATACTTAAGTAGAGGAGCGAAGCAGATTTTAGGATTGTGAGTTCTATTAGATGTCCTGTCTAAGGTTTAAGGTTACTGACAACTGATAAGCTCACAGATGTAAAGCTTACTGTCAGCCATTATGGTTTTCAGTTGTATGATTCTGAAATAGAACAGTTGTAGTCCTCTTCAGTCACAAAAGTTCACTATTACCTTCACACCCCCTACCCCACCGCCAACAATCCCCTTTTTGCCTACAAAGATAGAGATGAAGACACGATACCAAGTCACTCATGTGACTAATGGCATCCTGTCCTTTTACAAATCACCTATCTGAGTAACACAGATATAGTTCTAATGCTTCAGATTTGAATGTTGTACTCCAAGCACCACTTTTCAACACAATGCATCACACCTTAACTCTATTATAGTGGCTAAAAATGTTACATAATGGTGAAGTTACAAGTTACTTTAAGATATGGAAAAAATACTATTTTTAAAGCTCCCACAAGGCAAGAAAGTCAATGGCTTTCTTTAGTAATCCCTAAACTCAGTCTCATTGATAACTGCACCTTTTTCCCATTATTTTGAACATAAATTATGTCACATCAATCAGTTATTAAGTTTGGGTACTAAAAATTACTCCTTAGCTATAAAACAATGAATTTCAGTTTGTGATAACATTGCTTTATGAAATTAAAGTAACCAGCTACCTAATTCTTAATTTTCCTATC
The DNA here is from genome assembly GCA_037179385.1 of Holothuria scabra. Classification (NCBI taxonomy): domain Eukaryota; kingdom Metazoa; phylum Echinodermata; class Holothuroidea; order Aspidochirotida; family Holothuriidae; genus Holothuria; species Holothuria scabra. The sequence goes on along the minus strand of CM074185.1, from coordinate 23,438,508 downwards.
AGTCTCATCAAAAAATCATAGCTACTGTACAAAAGCATGTAAATTTAAAGGGAAATATGAAGTCACCTCACTTTGAAATAATGTTATATCCTGTTACCCTAATTCATGAATGGCTGTGTTAAATCATGAGACTATATTTTTATATAATCCATGCATTGTAACTAGTACTAAATCTAAGTTTACAATGAAATTCATTTGGACAAATGACTAAAGACATGTCTAAAGGAAAGAGGAAATAAGTTGTTTATTTCAATATAAACTCTGAAGACTGCTATTTTCTTCAGTCATTCACATGAATTTCTCCAATGAAACAGATTTCAAAACTCTCTCATGACTGATAAGATCAACAAGTTAACAGTCACCATATCTTGCTCAGTAAGTTTACAAGAATTTTACATGGATTATTTTACTAACTTTTTGTGGTAACAAGTATGAGCTTTTCATTTTTGCACCAGAAAGCTCCATTTAAACATATTCTGACAACCAAGCCATTCATAAGATTAATGCTGAATAATTTTTACCTTCTATTGTTGCCCTTTCTTCAAGGGTCATGGAATGATCATTTAGCATCACCTCTTCAGCCTTACATATCCATTCCAAATAACCATTTAATTCCTTTTCCAACTGCTGCTGTCGTCTCAACTTCAGAAAGTTTCTCCTGTTTTCCACTCTTTCCCTTTCCTTGGCAAATTCACTGTAGAAATAAACAAATTATTTAAACACCAAATCAACAGAAATCATGACTTTTCAGCAGTTTTTGAGTTTAAATTTGTTGGAGTTTTACACTTGACTTAATCATAAACTTCTGGCTTTACCAATCAGGCCCAGAGCCCTTTCTTCCACCAATGCCTCACTGGATGTGGGGCATCATGCACAATGGCAGTGGGTTCCACTTTCAAAATCTTTGCTATGACTCCATCTTTGAATCAAACCCCAGACCCCCTGGGTGAGGGGTGGATGCTCTACTACAAGAAAAAGCACCTGGTTCAGAAGTCTGAGACAAAAAAATACAGGGTGTGATACCTGTAAGGCAACTTCCTTACACTTTTTGAAGTCTTGAACAATGAACCAGACCAAAACAAAAGTGGCCAGTCTGAAGGAGGGGCTGTATTTTTTGCTCAATTGTTCCACCACTATTGTCTTCATTGAAAGTAAAGAAAAGCCTACATCGGGATCTGTTTAAGGGACACAATTTGTGTGAGTGTGTTGAGGGGATGGAGGTTAAATTTGACAAAGGATACTTTAACAGCATATATGTATGTCTTCATCACTTCTAGTCAATACAAAATATCTCCCCATTTCTTTTTTGGGGGGGAGGGGGAGGAGGGGCTTAAGTAACCTAAACCCCATGGAGCCACCCCTAACATTATTATTATCATGATTTTTATGATCATTTTTTATACCACACTGTGAAATGCGTGCTCAGTTTATGGTGCAACTTGCACCATAAACTGAGGGACTAAGTCACACAATATATTTCCATACAACTAGAGTCATTGAACTTGCCCTGTTTTTTAGCTTTACTGTACCTCCACTACATTTCTGGTTAACAAGTACCATTCATGCAGCCACAAATGGAGGACAAGCTGTAAAATTCTTTGTAATACTGCATTAGAGTAGCCAGCCATGCAGTCTCTCCACACATTCTGCACAACAAAATCAAACTTTATGTACTAAAATTTTAAAGGCTATAGTATATCTAAACAACTGGAAGTCAGTAAGGCACAGTTCCCTATTTTGTACAGTGATTCTGAGCTTGGCAATTCCTAAAAGACCTATTATGTTTTCATGTACGTATAAAAGTGAAATTTTTCTCCTACTGTCATAGCTTCCCCACGAATATCATTATATCAGTTGCACCAAAAGGAACTTCCCAGATTCATCTTATCCACTAAAAAAATCCATTGCTCTTTTCCTTTCCCACTCAAAAATAACACTTCTTGTAACATCTGTACACTTATAGTGCGGACACAGGTATAGACATGGACAAAGCTTGCAACTGCTTGTAATAAGTGTCATTTCTGCCAACAAAGTCAGCGATCAGTTCAAGGATATAGCATTATCAGACACAAACAAATAATTGTTCGTTGCTACCACTCTGAATTATGAGAACTCCTCTCCTAGGAGTCATCAAACATTGTCTTTATGGTTGCGTGCACATGAAAATAACTATTCTATGACAACCTTGATTATTTGCTTTTACCATGCACATCCAATGCCAAATTTGTAAAAATCACATAATTTTGTTTTAAGTTTGCGGTGGTGCTTCAATTTGCTAGCCTTGACCCAAAATGGCCATGTTCCCATTTGAATGACAGACCGACTGCATCGTCAAGTGGTTAGAGTAATCAGACTTGCAGATGGGAGGTTGAAAGTTCAAGTGGGATGGGTCATACCAAAGACTTTAAAAAAGGAACCTACTGTTTGTGCTTGGTGCTCAGCATAAGCAATGGAGTAGGGAAAACAAGCAAGTGAGCCATAACTGGAAAAAATTGGTTGGAAACTAACCAAACCTAATAGACTAGCATCCTGAATGAGCATCGTCAATGCTCACATTGCTAATACTCTACAGGTCAAATTCTAATGGGAATGCAGGTCAACAACAAACACTTCAGTTCAAGATCCAGTGACTTTCATTAATCCCCAGGCAGATAAGGTCAAGCACACTGAAACAAAGAACACAATCTGTAGGCAAGTGACCAGGGGTCTCAATTCAAATGTGTGTATGTTGCACCGAATCAATTAAACATCCACACAGGGCATTAAAACCACGATACAGGACCCTCACTCAAATTATTGTATGATCAATATGTCATAGTGAAAAGGAAGAACAATCAGACTTCAAACCAAAATTTAAATAAATCCTTGACTTTTTCCATGAATTTGAGACATTTTCTAGACTCTTCTTCATGCCCTTTCTATTTTGGAAACCCTGCACAACCCACATCTGAAGATGAAGAAAAAGGCTATGCTTAGCACATGGTCTACAACTACTAACTTCCTATAAATATATGGACAAAGGACCTTGGAACAAATCAGTCCCCATCCTTTGAAGTTTTAGGCATTCAAAGATGCAATAATATGCATGTTTTGGTCATGAATATGTTAAATTTTCTACACAATATTCACTTAAACCATATGAGTATCAGATTTTGTTGCTCTTAAGCTAGAAAGAATGTACTTCTAAATTGTGATATTTACCTATCAAGCTAACAGTATCTTTAAAAAAGTACCACATTTGAAGGTAATAGGCTAAAAAAAATGCATTTCCGTTACACAAATTGGCTGATAATTCTAACTTAATCTGAAATGCTCTAAACATAGGACTTCAGTGCAGTCTGCTGTGTCCATATAGACAGGAAGTCTGAATCAATGGCAAATTTTCAATGACCAAGATTCATTTAGATAGACTCACAGTCTCATTTGCACCCCCCCCCCTTTTCTTCATCCTTTATCAATAAGCTCATTAATTCTATTTTACATTCTGTTCACAGAGGCAAAAACTCTTTGGGACAACATCTTTTAAATTTGCTCTAGAAGTTCCACTTATTGTTTGTCCCGAAAAATTCCTCACCCTAACTAAAATTGCTAACAGCATTGACACATGTTTTCCTATGATAGCTACCAAGTATTTTTACACACATGACAATTTTTTGAACTTCAATGGTTATGTCCCTCCAGGCAGTCATATGGTCCCTTTGGTAAACAAATTGTCCATTCTTTTAGTTTTAAATTTGAAATCGACAAAATGTATGCATATTAAAGTTTCATCTACTGTTTGGGTTTACTTGGTATAGTTAGTAACAGATTTTCAAACCTACTCATGCTAAGTGAAAAAATGTTACTTTTTCCTTATTTTATTTAAAACATGAATTTCATTAGCACCAGAGTTGCAACTGCAAGGATCCGTGGTGAGGGACAGAAATGACTCGCGCTTTGCCCACCAGCACTTGAGTCAAAATGGGGTCAGTCAGACTTTCACAAATTCCCACTTTTACCATAAATAAGCTTCAAATTTACCACCACATTCTTTGCGCTTGCTGGTATATTTTCTGAGACAGTCACTCGCAATCTGTCCAAGCCAAAATTTGTGTGCACACTCAATACAAACAGAAAGTTTTTTATGATATTTGCATCCCATACTCAGATCTTTCTAGTAACAACAGCCATTATTAGCACCCATACGCAAACAAGGCTATACTTTCAAAGATGTACAGAAACACTTCTTCACACTTTCATGGAAAAGTTTTCCTAGCTTCCAAAATATTTTAAGCCTTGCTTTATGAAGGCATATATGGTAGAATTGGGAGTGGGATGAAAGGAGGATACTGGTCACCCTGTACTGTCTGGGTTATCAATTTTTAAAGACTTTTCCAGGACTGAATAGAACTTTTAAGAAAATTCCTCATGACACTATACATAGAGCTTTCCAATTTAACAGAAAATTGAAGGTGAAGAGGAAAATAAATCTAAATATATTACAAGTGAAAATACCTGTTGATATTACAGGTGAGAATGTGACAATGTCACTACATGTAAAACATCCACGCTTTTCCCAAAATTTTCCTGAATTTCAAGGATTCCAACATAGAAATAATTTTCCTGACTTTTCCAGATTTTCCATGACTAGGAAATGTATCTTTGAAAAATTTTGATGTACCCCCCCGGCCCCATGCAGTGATAGTCCATGTCTAGACAAAGCTATGACCCATTTTCATCTGGGTGAGCTGGAGCAATAAAGCAATAGAAGCTGAAATCTAAGAAAACACTGATTTGAAAAAGGCAGAAAGGAGAAGTAAAATAGACTAATAGTTATGACACATACCTTGCATACCACATACAACTCCGATAAAGCAGTAAGATAGTTCTCTCCAGGATTTCACAGAAAATCCTGGGGAACTCTTCTTAATTTATTTGTATCTACTTTTGGGCCAGTATATCGATTTGTTTGTTTGGTCATTTGATTGATTCAAGTCTTCTTGCCCAATGAAAACCAAAATAGGGCTTGTGTTCACCCTATCCTTCACAAATGACATCAAACAAACACTGAATCCATCAACCCAAGTTTGTCTACCAAAGAACTAAGTTTGGTTTTTGACAGAAAGTAGCTGGCTTCCAGTATCTATCACAGTTGTCCAGCTTTGTGTAGAACATGAGAACAATTCTTACCCACTGAGAACACCAAGAACGAGGTTGAGCATGAAGAAAGATCCAATGATGATGAGTGGAATAAAGTACATCCATACAAAGTGTGGTCCTTCTGCATCATTGCACTGTTGCAAAAAAAAGACAGGTCAAGAGGAGGTTATTATAGTACTCAACATTTTCATGCAAAGTTTCCAAAAACTCTCTGGTTTTGGAGTTAAAGAGCCCAGATACTTTACCTCTTATTTACCTTTGTATTCCATAATTGCCAGGGAAAAATGTGTAACAAAAAGTAAAAAGACCCCAGTGGTCTATTTCAGTGCCATTTAGCGATGATCTCTAACACATAATTATTTCACTAAAATTTGGAGATCAATTTTTCATGGCTAACTTGTGTTGTTTGCCTTAGCCTTTAGTGAAACCCAAAATTTAGAAATTTAGATATGATTGCTAAAATTATTGCTAGTGCAATCGGCCTAAAGAGCCCTTGGAACTAGAGAGCAGTGGTAGCACCGTTGCACCACGGTATTTTAATAAGAGACAAAGCATGAGTTGGGTGCTCCTTTTCCTCCTTTTCCCTTCTTTTCCTTCTCTTTTAACATTTTCTTGAAAATAAAGGAAGGAGATTTCCCCATGCCCACCACATGCCACCCCTGCTAGGAGGCATGTGACCCAACTTGTCCTACTCCATGTGTCTTTACCATGTAAGCAACAGGTTTTGAAATGGTCAGGTTAAAGCTGTTTTTTACTGTCTGGTGTTTACTTTGGCAAATTTTGTTGTACTGAATAATGGCACTATTCCATTTTCACTATGCTAACCTGAAAATCATCAGTATCTATCTTGCCATACTGGTATACAAAGGTATACAGGAGTAAAGAAATTGTGACAAGGACTGGACATTTTCTGAAATTATCATATCTACGCATATTAATGTAAGTTCATGGCAAAATATTTAGAACACACCCACTTTTGTGTAAGTTCATGGCAAAATATTTATAACATGGCTGTACATAGCTTACTATGGCTGACATATCTGGTGTAACCTTCTATGACATTGGCTGTTCACGAAATTTTCAGACTATTTTCATACAAATTGCACAATTAGCATTTTCACTTATTTGAACCACAGTTTAGAAAGCTCATTTCAGGCTCAGAACAGAAATTCTTATTAAGATCCTAACTGGACACTGGTGAGTTGATGAGAAAGCACTTTCACAGAATCGCAAAGCAGGCAGTAATGACACCTCATTTCAAAAAAAGGCCTCATACCTAAATTTAGCTTCAAAGACAGCCATTTATAAATCCCTATCTGATAGACGAAACCATAACAGTCAATTTATAATTGAAAAACTCATTACACCACTTACTATGACCAAGGCAGTGGCATTGCTACAGGCAGGCAGGGGGTTGATTGCCACCGCCTGCCTTTGAAAAATGGTAAGTTTTTAAACTTTCCATTAAAGACACCAGTCAACTACAGTGTGGTTTTCCCAACTCTGTTTCATAAAATGCAGGATTCCTCTCAATAAAAGCTCAATATTTGTAATTATTTGTTTCCAAAAAGCAAAACTTTCTATGCAATTTGCATGCCTCAAATTACAATTCCTAATGCAGTAATGCTTGTTCATAAATCAGTTTGGTTAACTTTTCCAAGCTCTGGAGATAACAAAATTAGAAATTTGCAATAGGTGACACCAAATCATCAAGTGACACTGGCAACTACAGTACTATTGTCATAAATGTTTTGTTCTTAAAATTCTAAATTTTCTTCAATATAAGCTTATGGCTTTTAAATGTTGTCGAAGAGTCTCAGTTCTTAGGCCTCATCCATTAACAGCAATCTTTGGTTGCAGTGCAATCTCAGATTTGTCAATAGGAAATGCAGATTCTTCAGTTAACCCCCAAGATTTCAAATTTCTTCAGAGAAAGCCAAGAATCCCAATTCACTCTGAGAATCCCTATACAATCTGCAGTCCTTGATAACTCTAGAAACCAGAACGCAAAAATGCATTGAGGTTTCCATGATGCATACAGAAAATGTTCTTTTAAAAAAATGCTGCACTTATTGTAACACATGGTGACCCAAAGTGACCTTTGACTCCACCAGTAAGTAACTGGTTTTTCTTTTAACCAAAACACTTCTTCATTCAAAAAGCTAAATTTCATGCTGTGCCTTAAGATATTCTATCTATCCCATTAACAAAGTTTTCATAGTTTTATCTCTGGTGACTCCAATTGACCTTCAACCTCCACAAAGGATGACAGAAGCCATCTTCCAACCATCACACATCCACATTCTAACTTTGAACTCTCTCTCATTTTCCCACCTTGAAAAACAAAGTAGGAAAGGTTTTCAAGGTTTTACCTTGGATAACCCCAGGTGAACTTAATTTTTTAAAATTAATAGGGTCCACCTCCCGTCATAATTCATTCACAAACCAAGTTCAAAAAAATCCAAGCTTCCTACCATTAGATATCATGCAAACAAGGTTTTGGGGGTTTGAGCCTCCTGTGACCCTGGATGACCTTTCATCTCTAACAAAATCAACATCATTCTCCCTCACATTATGATGCATCAAAATACCACGTTTGAGATTAATCCAAGTTTCCTACCTTGAGAAATCATGCAAACATGGTTTTCGGATTTTGACCCCCTGCAATGCCAGATGACCTTTGACCCCTACCAAAATCAGTAGGACTTTTCCATACATCAAAACGCATCAGCATATCAAGTTTGAAATCAATCTAAGCTTCCTTCCTTGAGATATCATGTAATCAAAGTTTTCAGGGTTTGGCCCCCCTGTGACCCCAAACGACCTTTGACCTCTACCAAAATCAATAGGGTTCTTCCTAACATTATGATGTATCAACATCTCAAGGTTGAAATCAATCCAAGCTTCCTTCCTTGACATAACCTGTAAACAAGGTTTTCAGGGTTTGGCCCCCCTGTGACCCAAAATGACCTTTGACCTGTACCAAAATCACCAGGATTCTTCCTTACATCATAATGCATCAACGCACCACGTTTGAGAGGAATCCAAGTTTCCTACCTTGAGATATCCTGTAAGCAATGTTTTTCCAAGTTTGAACCCCTGTGACCCCAGATGACCTTTGACCCCTACCAAAATCAGTAGGATTTTTACATACATCATAATGCATCGACATATCAAGTTTTGAAATTGATCCAAGTTTCCTTACTTCAGATATCGTGTAAACAGATTTTCGGAGTTTGACCCACTGTGACCCCAAATGACCTTTGACCTGTACCAAAATCTACACGGTTCTTGCTTAAGTTACATCATAACGCATCAACATCTTGAGTTTGCATTTAATCCAAGTTTCCTAACTTGAGATATCATGTAAAAATCGTTTTTGGGGTTTGACCCCATGTGACCCTAAATGACCTTTGACCTCTACCAAAATTAGTAGGGTTCATCTACCCATCATACTGCATCAACATATTAAGCTTGAAATCAATCCAAGCTTCATACCTTAATATACTGTGTAAACAAGGTTTTCCAGACTGGACCCCCTATGACCCCAAATGACCTTTGAGCTTGACCAAAACCCGTACCATACTTCCAGATATTTCTACCTTCAGATACTGTGTTAATGAGGGAAATGTAAAGTGTTTCAAGTCCTTTGACACCTGTGACACCAAATAACCTTTAAACTCGTTGAAAACTGATGTTTTTCTTTTTCTTGATATGGGAAATCTATGTATCAAGTTTGAATACTTTCAAACATTCATACCTTCAGATACTGTGTTAATGAGTTAAATGTTAATTTTTTCAAGTCCTATGGCATTTCTACATTGAGATACTGTGTTAATGACTTAAATGTACAGTATTTTGAGTGCTTTGACACCTGTGACCCCAAATAACCTTTTAACTCAACGAAAACTTATGCTGTTCTTTTTTTTGATATGGGACATCTATGTACCAAATTTGAATACTTTCAAACATTCCTACCGTGCCATATCGTATTGTAAAGTGTTTCGAGTCCTTTGACCCCTGTGACCCCAGATGACCTTTGAACTCCACCAAAAACAATAGGGTTCTTCCTCTTCATGTGGGGCATCTAAGTACCAAGTCTGAAAACTGTCATATATTCCTATCTTGAGATATTGTGTTAACAAGTTAGTTGTGTTAAATGTAAAGTGTTTTGAGTTTTTTAACCCTGTGACCTCAAATGACCTTCCAACTTGACCAAAATCAATAGGGTTCTTCCTCTTAATATGGGGCATCTATGTGCTAAGTTTGAAAACTCAGCAACATTCCTATCTTGAGATATCGTGTTAACAAGCAGTGTCACAAACACACACACATACACACACCCACGCACCCTCACACATACATACATACATTCATACACACACACGCCATCATGACTGCATTGGTTTCTCTTATCATTGAAACCAAAAATCACTTTCAAAAGTTATGGCCTGAATACACGGGGATGTGTCAATATTCTCAGGGATCACTTTTCAAGGCTGGGAACTTTGAACACATTTTTAGGAACATCAACCTCTAGAAATAAAAACCTTGCTATAATCATAGCCAACCATTGAATGAATGGGTAAACAGAAAAAATCAAACCATGGAAACATTGAACCCCCAGGAACATAAGGTAGACCCCCAATATATGCTGCTCTTCAAAAGCAGCAATTAAGATATTTTCAAACTTTTTCCCCTTCCTCTTATCCTCTTTTACCAAAATAACCTTGCACCTTCTTAAACTTAGCTTCAGGCTTTTTCAACTTTCACTTCAAAAACAGCAGACTGTACCATCTTCAGAGAATAAGTAAACTTACATAGTACATAATGTCCGTCCAGCCTTCCATTGTGATACACTGAAATACTGTCAACATAGCATATATCATATTGTCAAAGTTTGTGATGCCATAATTGGGTCCTATCCAATCCGGTCTACATTCTTCATCCTTTTTACATTCATGATACCCACACACTCGCGGGTTGTCTGGATCTGCTAAACCTGAAAGAGAAAATGAAGCAAATGAAGCAAAAATGAAAGTAAAAGTAGAAAAGTATATTATGGTTTAAATAACCTCATATTACCAATTTTGTTGTTGCCTTAACAAAATTCAGAAACTTCCAATTCTACCTTGGGCCAAAAGAACAGATGTAATGGCAAAATCACATTAATTCATCATTTGAAACATCAGATAAGTTGTTGCCTTCTCCAACACAATATGACCAGTGTTCTCACTATCGAATATCTACATCAGAAGTGGGAGAGATTAGTAGATGAGGAATTTCCCCAAAAGTGGGTGGGGGCCGGTGGAGGGGGGGGGGGTTATGGTCACATACAAAAAATATAGAAGCACTTTTAGGAGAATTGTCTCCAGTAAATGGCAAGGGACCATATTTGAACTGTATTTGAAACCAGACTTGAATTGAATTGGAAACAGTATTTAATGAACTCTTTCATCTAGTTGACACTACAGTATATGGCCTATATTTATGTTGGTGGGTCATTAATATCATCCAACTTACTAACAAACTAACTCATGAGTAGAAAAAGCTAGAAAACTGGAAGATTCCTTCCAAGGATATTTGAGAATTAGGAGGAAAATTTCTTTTCCTTGTACACTAAAACTTGAGGAGGAATTGTGAGAACTTAACTCTCTTCGTGAGAAATTAGTCCTAGTTTTTCTCATACATGGTCAACACCTATGAGGGCAACAATGACATGAAACCACAGAGAAATGTTTCAGTGCATCAAACTTACCATATAAATCGTTTTGAGTATCCAACTTATAGCACGCCTTGTGAAACTTTCCTTGGAAGAACTCCATTCCCGTAATGGCAAAAATAATAATTACAAACAAAATGAGCAGAGCAATTTGAAGAAGAGGCGCCATGGCTCGGATAATGGATTTGAGTACTACTTGGAGACCTGAGAAGTGGAAAATTTTAGGTGAAATGTGAGAAAGAATAAATGGCAAATAGAAACATGCTGGTCAATGAATTAAACAATTTCTTCTTACAGACAGAGCAATTAACCGTTTCAAAGTATTGTCTTGACATGACAAATACTTCCAATTTGGAGGCTAGTATGGTTTTTTCCTACAATAGCCACAGCTCTATACCTGGGTCACACAGCCATGACTTCCAATGCCTTACAAGACATCACGTCCGTTGAAATCCAGTCGTTTGGTCCTGTGCCTCAACTAGAGTTGTGTCCTGTTGTAGGCCATCAGCCAGATTAAACTTATTCAATCATAGGTGGAAACGGTTGGTATGCCAGAATGTCTATGATTTATGCAAATTGTCTGCAATGTGACCCAGGCTTAAGAAGCACTGGTTTACGCTTTTCAAAATACTTAATTGAGCATACTGATTTCAACTGCAACAGCTTTTTAATGCACAAAGTTACCAATTCTCATGACATATTCTACTCCCTGTCTCTCTGACCAAACTGAGAAAGTGGATTGTCCAAAAATTTCCTAAATATCCCAAATAACTGTATGTGAAAAAGAATTAAAAGCCATTTACAGTTGCTATTGTTTTTAGAGTTTTGTACCATTTATTAATACTGTTTAAAGAATAATTTTTAAGGCAATTATTTCTATTACTACAAAATTAGTATTATTAAGATATTTATACTGTATGATCATTAGTTGGGCTACCATAGCAGGAACCAAAATTGACTTGTCTTAGTACTGGAATACTATTAGAGACAACTGAAGGCATGCATCATTAATGATGGGCTAACCCATGAGTAAATCATTCTTAATTCTCAGAGGCAGAGTGTTGTACATTGTATGTAATTTGATGAAACCATTTAGGCAGTAAGGGATGCAAAACACCACACCAAGAGCATAGTTTTGAATAACATACAGGAAATTTTTGAAAATTGTTACATACAGCATTTGCTTCAATGCATAAATATATATATATATACCATGAACAGCTATTTGCTAGAGCAATTGCTTTTAATCAAAGGAAGCCACATCACAAGAAAAATTGACAATTCCATCCAGTTTTCCTTTTTTTCCCTGAAATATATTATCACATTTAAGAAAGAAAAGGATCATTGACCTAATAATAAGGTGATATCATAACATCAGGTCCATGATTTTCAATTTTTATTGAACATTTTTCTACATAATTTTGTGAAAAGCAATCTATAAGTTCTTAATGGGAGAAGCAATAGAAATTGAAACACCTCCATCAGAGAAATAGGCATGATGATGATTCAATTTTGAATTTTAAAAAAGACATGTTTTTACCCTGTGGCAAAATGGCTATGAAGAAAACAATCATTAAATGGAAAATTTGTTCAAAATGCTTGCTAACCATGATACAAAAGACCCCAAGGAATGATAGCTTTGAAATATCTGAATTGTTACCAAATTCTTGATATCATGCACAAACTGTCTATGAAATGTGGACAAAAAAAAAAAATCCCGGGAGTGTCCAATATGGGGTGAGTTTTTTTTTTGTTAGAGTCCATTCTTACCTGAGAAGTCAGATACAAACCAACAAATGACCAACTGAGATGTTAGTTCACATGGGTATGCAAATGAATGGTTGGGTACACAGGGGGAGGTGAAGGGTCATCTAGCATTACACAGGGTAGCAGACAAAAGAGACAGTTAAGTTAACTTCATGAGGTAAAGGAAACTTTGGGAACAAAACGTTAAAGACACTTATAGCCATTGGATTTTGGTTTTGATTAATAATCATAAGAATGTGCTATTCTGCAACCTAAGATTAAGCTGGTGTGATGTACTAGTGCTTTAAAGCAGCTCATTGAGTTGGTTCATGAGATTCAACAAATTTTACCACACCTGGTAAGTTTTCTCCACGTACCAATGACAAATTGTCAACTACTTCGACAATCCACATATCCATCATACAAATAACTGTTTCATGAGTGAGTGTTCAACGGTTTGATTTGGTTTTCAAGAATTTGTGACCAGACGCTTTTTCAAACTATACACAAATTAAAACCTTTACAAGTCAGGACACCACAAAATTAAAAAAAATTAACCTTTGCCATAACTATTGTACATGAAACTTGACTGAGTATAATGCTAAACTTTAAAGCATAGAAGTGTAAGCATTGTGGTCAAATTATAAACATCAACTCAATGAGCCCTTTTAAGCAAAGTCTGTGACTGAAGGAAGCAATAATTAGACATTTTACAAAGCTCATATTGGTGGCATGAACTGATATTTTCACAAGGACAACAATGTCATGACCACTTTTTTATGGGAAATAGTTTCTAATGTTCCCATTTTTTCCTGTTTGCATGCAATTGCTAATTTATACTATTGCAGACTAGACAACCATCCAGTCTCTCGCTTTGGCAAAGCATAATTGTTTTAGTTTAAACTCAGGGCCACATACAAAAATATCTTGAATCTCAACTATGCTGGCAAGACAAATTTTTGATGCCAATTTTTTTTATTTATTTATTTTTTTTTGCTTTTTATTAATAAATAAAATCTTCCCAAACTGACTTAAAAGTTTCTATTTGCATTTTCCTATATGTCACTGTTTTTCCATAAAAATGTCCCAAATCACAACCATTCTCTTGTATACTTGTGACCAGCTATATGCAGACTTAACAAGAATACAAAATGTTGTATAAAATAGAGAAAGAACACACTGAAAATTGATTTGTAATAGAAAAAAAAGGTTTGGGCGAGGGATGTTTCCAAAACTTAGTGATGAGAATCAGGTTATTTTTGTTTTGTGGCCTTGTAATGGCATCCAGATGCTCCATTTGCAATGATTTTAAAACTTGCAACAATTTCAGTGAAAATTGCCGCCTTTTCAACCTTTCTAATGTATTTTAACTTGAAGAGAAATGCTTTACTGGTTTTCTGTTTCCTTTTTTTTACCTTAAAGGAACAACTTTTTTCCCTCATCTACACACAAACATTTTAATCAATGTACCAAACTTATTACAATCACTCACTTCAAAGAATAAGTTAACTCTGCATAAAAAAATTTGGCCCAAAAAAGTGAAAACAAGTTAATGCCATCTAAGGAAGCACTAGCTAGCTTAATAGTCTCAGTCAATTTAAAAAATGAAAATTCAAGTCCATAATCTACAAACTGCTTTATTATTACCAAAAAAAAGTGCTAACATTAGCTATTATCTCTTTTCATATTAGAAGGGTCTTATCTTTGATCCCATCCATATGAACTGTTAGTAACATGCAAAATTTTCTACAACATCAAATGTGTATCCATGAGTAAGAAATTAAAGTGTTTCAACTTACCACTGAAAACAGCACTTCAGGAAATGGCTTAGGACTTTTAGGGGAGGGGTAGGGAAAGGGTCAAAAAAGGTTCAGGGCAAACACCAGTGGTGACAATGTAAAGCTAAGGATTCTACAGTAGCCACTACCTGAAAAGTACAGTGCTTCAAGACTCGATTTTCTGTCAAACTGCCAAGATTAAAATGTAATTCTTTTATTTTGAAACTGCTTGTCACATTTTAATATGCTTAATTTGCTTTTAAAACATCGAATAAAAACTATGCAAGAGTTTTAATTTGCCCCCCAATTATTTTCCCACTACAGAAGGAAAAGTTCAAAATGCTCATCAATTGTCTACCTACCAAGCCCTTTGAGGAGAGTGTAGACAAGAGAATATACAGTACAAAAATGCAGACCTATTCATAAAGTTAGTGTTGTGAGTCTACCCATGCCACAGGCTAGAAAATATTTTTTAAAAGATACAAGAGTTAGCTAAAGGTTGAGGGTATGCAGTGACAATCATGAAATCGAGTCCTGGACAGCAAAGGTCGAGACTAAGGGTGGATGCTTCATTCATAAGACTCAGCTGAACATGCCATGCTTGATGAGGACTTTTCAAGTGTGTAGAGTTTACTCACTTGGTATACCAGAAACAAGTTTGAGGGGTCTAAGCACTCTGACCGCTCGAAGAGTTCGAAGGTCAATCTTTGTTTCACCACTACTTGAACCTATAACAGAGGCAGTACTGCAGGTAGAGGCGTAGAAGATGAATCAGAAGTGTTAATCCGTTCAGAAAAATGCAATAAAATTTACTCTGATGGCAATTTTGTTACCCTTGCACTGCCATCCAGGAAAATTTGGTTACTTAAAATGTTCAGGGAAGGTTATCTAAAAGCTTGCTGGAAGATTTTGAACCAAATTCTGCTTCAAAATTTGAAAGGGTATCTACCTGGGGTTCTAAAACTATATCTATGCCAGCAGTGTTAATGAGAAGCAATTTCAATTGTAGAAAAGGCACAGTTGTTAAAAATTCCCAAGCAAATTAGAACTAAATTTTCCTGAATACTAAACAGTGCAAGAGATACATGAGTAGAAGTATATAGAAAAGTGAAAAACAGCACATTAAACTTTGTACTCACTTGGGATACCAGAAACAAGCTTAAGAGGTCTGAGTACTCTCACAGCTCTAAGAGTTCGTAGGTCAATGCCTTGAGTTTCAGGAATTATCAATGGCATGAAACTGAGGGCAAATGCAGATTAGTAAAAGAAGAGGATTGGGGAGGGTGAGGTTAGCAGTGGGGGTGCAAACCTTTAGTATAGGGTTGTACTCACTTGGTATACCAGACACCAGTTTTAAGGGCCTGAGAACTCTGACTGCTCGAAGGGTACGAAGGTCAAAATTAGATCCTGCTTCGTCAGCCCCCTGAGCTGCAATTACTGAAATTACACTGGAGCATGCAAACAGATTGAAGGGAAGGAACAAAATAGGAAGATGATGAGGGAGATAAAGTAAAACATGAATGTGTTGTCAAAGTGAACAGAAAATAGAAAAAATACATGCATTGCAAACATAATGAACTCAATGAAGCAAATTATGAGAAAGAGTAATGTGAATGAACACATTGATGTATGGGATGGGATAATGCCACACCACAATTATAAACAATCTATAGAAACACAAGCACAAATCAAAATGGATGATAACCAAACTAAAATGTAAAAAGCAGTGTTCCTGTGGACTTCACCACACACTTTTCCATGCCATGCTTTTATAATAGGTACTGTATATCATTCTGTAATCCCTCTGCCCTCACAGTAAATATCAGGGCCAAACATGCTAAAAATTCAAATTCCATTATTATTCAAAATTCATTATCTTCCCTGTAAATAAAGGAAATGCTTGATATTGTGTGTCTTAAACTGTTAGACTGCAGGTTAATTTTTTTTTTTTTTGGGGGGGGGGGGTAGGAGACAAAGAAGGATTATTCATTACAAAAATGATTACCATTACAAGTACATCAAAATAATAAATTCATGAAACTTTGCTGTAATCCCTAACAACTAACAGAAAAAAATTGGTTTTATTTGTTTTCTTTCCCAACTACATGGCAAAGAAAATGAGGGCCACTTTGTGTTGTAGTTTTGGTATCATACAAAAAAGGATAGGTACATGTTTGCAGTGTTTCATCATTAGTCGTTGTGTTAAAATGTTAGAAGGGAGTCACAAGTAGATTGCAGCTGGGAATTGTATTACAATTGACCAAAAGTTTTTAGTTAAATACATCTAAGGGATGAACAACATTAATATTTTAGTATTCAAACTGTTAGTTCTTTGCCTGACTTACTTTCAAATCCACCAATTAGCTTTAATGGCCTCAGAACCTTGAAAGCTTTAAAGGCAGGCTGGTCGAATGCAGGAAATAGGCTACTTATTGTCCTTTATGAGTGCGGAGTGAAATCAAATAAAGCAGCTTGTATTTATTCCAATGTATGGAGAATTTTTTTACAAGATTACAAACTGCATTACAACCAAATTTTGTATAATCACAGTACAGGAGGAATGCTTTTTATGTAACTCACTTAATTTTAGTCTTCAGTAATTGATTTCAATCAAAATCTGCAAGTGTAATACCAAACTGGAAATTCCTGTTTAGGCTTCTGGGTGATCTATACCCAAGTTTGTACCCCAGTAAATTTCCTCTTTCCTTCTAGCCACAGTTAACAGACTACATGATGAAATGAGAATGTATTCCAAGTATGAACAACAAAAGTTACTGCCCAATGATTTCCTAAAAATGAAATGACACAGCTCCAAATGATTAAATGTGATTGAGAAACTATTTGAAACTAGTTCATGCAAAGAAAAGAGGCATGATGAATAAGAGAGCATTCCAAAACATGAGAAGTGTCCCTCAAAGTGTCATTGTTCTCAGTCAGAGCCCATCCTGTTCAATTGTCTAATAATTTATAGTTATTAAATTGAAGGAGAAGATATATTCCCTTTTCAATGTTATTTTCTTCATATCAAGATTTCTAACTTCATTTTGACACTGCATCAGTTTTAAAATCCTGTTTTTTTAACTGACAGATAGTACCAGCCACCTTAATTTTGATCCCCAGTGTTCTGTTACCATCTTCAGAATTCTTCATAACTTCTGGCAAGGTAACTGGTAAGCACATTCTATACTAAAGGTACCCATGCACTGCTAGAATATTTCTCCACTTATGCATCACATGCATTATAAAAGATGAAACTGTTGCTCAAATCAGCTTCAAACCTATTCTTCATACACTGCATGCATATTGTATGTGAAATGTGGAAGATCATTCATTATACTAAGTTGTAGCAGCATAATGCTGGCACTTTGCTTATTTCATTGTGGTACAGTGGTTTGTAACCTTTCAAGCTGTAGGTGAACCAGTTATGAAATAGCAAATAAATCCACCACTCATTTCCCTTTACACAGGACAATATTATCAATTTAAAGAATTCTAGTAAAATGTACCTAAATTTTCAGTAAGAAAAAAGATGAAGGTGCTTATTAAATGTCATGTTTTGTTCAACTTAAAACCAGCAGAAATTACAATTTGCATTATCACTTTTAAACAAAAACAATTTGTGAAGTGAATTCATTGTAAAACTGAAGATATTTGTCAATGATATAATTTTCTATAGAACCAAGGTAAATTTCACTTCAATATGGCATCAATCTCTTACCATACGTATGCTACAGTATAAAAATGTTGTGGTAAGGTGACAACCCATTTTTTGCTTACTCCAGGAGAGGAAATTTTAATAAATTACAATATTACATATATATGAAACACAAAGAGTGAGGGATCTTTGAATCTAACATGGTTTTTAAACAATCTGCCCTGCCTCCTTCCTTTTTCAATAGATGAACATTAAGGACTTGATGCAGAACAGATTTCATAGCTTCATCCATGTGTAATTTGCATATTTGTTAATGTGACAGAATTGTCAGGAAGCTGGGAGTATTCACCTTAAAAAATTTGAGAATTAGGAAAATAACAGCAATTTGAAGGGAATTTCCCTTTTTGGCACATGAAAATAAAGTAACAATTGTGGAAATTCAACTTGCTTTCTGGAAAATACCGTAGAAAATTTTTCCAGTCCTGCTTGCAAAATACAGCTCTTATAGAATTTGATAGGCTATAATTCAGTCTGAAATGGTTGGAGGTTGCAGACATACAGTTTTATCTTGGACATGGATAACTACCACAGTTTTCATACCAGCAATAAATATACCACCATTACCAAGGACAGAACCACTATGCTATTTTGTTGGTATGTAAGACAAACTACATTCTGCAAGTATAAAGAAAACAATGTCATCCAAGAAGACTTATTAAATTACATATACCACAAGTTATCCTGAAAGGGGTTCCAGAATTCATGTTTTTGATTGGCTTTTCCTCTGAGTATGGGTGCAAGATTAGCTCTTTAAGTTTCTTTGTATTGCACCACTTGTGTTGGGATTTCGTATCCTGTAATGAAGTCTTGCATAAAACAGCATTTTACAGTTAGAAGCGTCAATCTGTGCATGCAAGTTTTGTAAAAGTATTAGGTCAAAGTATTGATGATAATGTTAACTATTAACAATACGTAGGAAATCCATCCATCAGTTCTAATTTTACAGGCAAATTAGAACTCATAAATTAAAAATTTATGGCTTTATGCTGCATTGCATTTGGTTCATGGCCCATATATCACCATGTATAGTACACTGCATACACTTTGCAAGAGAATACTGTGAGTGGGTTATGCTGGTACATCTTTGAACAAGCCAAAGCAATATGTAATCATTATAGTGACTACTGTATTGCAAATACAGCACTTCATAAGCAACAGGTTAAAAAACTGGAATTTAGTAGTGCATGATCCTACATTTAAAAAAAAAAACACAAAAAAAACAATGAGAAATGATACAAGCTGTCACTTAACTAAATTATAAATAATATCAGTTTATGAAAATTTGGTAGCAATGCATTTATCCAGCAAATGTTTAGTTCTAACAGAATTTGAGTAATAAGATTTCCATAGGTGAGTCATGATCAATGAGGCATCGATCACCAACTGAAAAAGTTCTTGTGAAAAAAGTTCAAAGGATATGTTTTAAACATAATTAGGATCTGTAATGCCCCAGACCTGGTCACTTTTTCTTACAGTGACAACCATGGCAACACTCAAGCCTCACGATAGGCCTATACACGAATCCCGACAGCAAGTGATGGTCTGAATTCAGTCGGCCATAACTGGGGTCTGTCACCTTTAAATCTTTTGATTTCCTTGCTTAACTCTTATCATGGATGGTTTTACACAAATTTGTATCTTGAATTCTCCAATTTCACTAAATATGAGGGTTTGAAATTCTCATGAACGGTAAATAAAGACGATTTTAGGCTGATGGACCCCACTAATGGCGGCATACAGTCACTAAAAACAAGCGCTACTCGAATTTGTCTATATCATGTAAAATAATATGTCTCAAGACTTTCCAACTCAAACCTAACTTCATCTCTTTAACCCTAACCTAACCTTGAGACGCACTGTAAATTTGACACTTTACAGACTAAAACGTGCGGATTAAGTGCTGCCAAATGAAATTCAATATGTAACAATGTTAAAAAACTGAAACAATTTAAGAAAAGCTCAATGTAAAAAATCACAGCAATTAGGCCCAATATCTCATCCTGCCTCTAGAGCCTTTTAGTTAGCACATCAGAAGGCTAAATGAAATAAGCAAATTAAGACAGGCATTGGATGGTTAATTTGAAAAGGTTCTTAATTTAGGCCTAGGCCTACATTGGTATGCCCAATTATTCACTTGCTTAACTAAGTAAGATAGCAATCAGCTTAGAAACTGTCAAAGTGTAATTAGCTAGACTAGCCTAGTACTAACACAGTGATATGATTTGACTGCATGGGTCCATCCATTGTGCATGTGCATTTGAAATGATAGAGCTCTATTACCTGTAGGCCTAGGTGTGATTTGATAGTATACTGGGCTTATCATGAGTCAATCACCTAACAAACTTTCCAATCATAAAAATGTGAAAACATTTACAAAAAGTAAATGAAACTAATATTTTGCAATATATCTTCCTCATTGTGCTACATTTGTGTTGTTTGGATAGGCCTAGAGTAATCAGTAGAAAATGAATCTTAAAATGTAGGTGACATTACAAGTAGCAATGCTATAAATGAAGTAATCTTGAACGTACAATCCAAATGCCAGTTCTGCGAAACTTTTGTTATTCATGCAGACACACACACAACGTTAGGATGGGACCCTTGGGTTAGACTTTGGTTAGGCTTAAGTTATGCAAGAATCGCGGGATGACTTATTACTTTCAGTAGTGTAGATATTTGTACTTCGCTCCAGATTGAAGGATATGTCAGCGAATGGCCTCGACCAAGGCTATCCATTCATTGTCCAATAACTGGGTGCTAAGCGAAGAAAGATGTAAGAGAGCCATGATGATGTCGACCACGATGGGCTTTCTGTTACTATGGCAATAAGACGTCGTCCGTCATGCGCGGCGCCCGTCGCCTACTGACATTGCAGACGACAAGTAAAGATATAGTCGAATCCGATCAGCGCTTGTATTTAGAGACTGTAGGCAGCAATTAATGGGCCCCATCAGGCTTAAATAGTCTTTATTTATTGTCTACATGATTTTCAAACTCTCATATTCAGTAAAATTGAGGGAATCAATATGCAATTTGGTGTGCATGCCTCCATGATACAGGTAAGCAAGGAAATGGAAAGATTATAAAGGTGATAGAGCCCAGTTATGGCCGACTGGAATAAAACCATCACTTGCTATCCGCATTCGTTTTTAGGCTACCAAAAAATTCAGCATTTGAAAAAAATTGACAAGGCCTCAATGCACTTCAACTATTTAATAACTTTGACAGTTCTTCCAAGCCAATTGTAGTTATGCTAGCCTTTCTAAGTTAAACGTCAAGCCCTTCCTTGTTTGTTTGCAGCAGCATCAACACTGAAGTACATCCATCATAGCAATCACAATCATTATATACAAGAATGTTTTTAAAGCTTATGAAGACAGTTAAGGTACTTACCCTGTGACAACTACTATGAAATCCATTATATTCCACCCGTTCCTGAGATACGAACCTTCGTGACATATAAAACCTAAAGCACATATTTTAATAACAGCTTCAAGGCAGAAGATTGCCAAGAAGTAGGTTTCCGTCCTTTCCTGAAAGGAATCAAGCACAAAAGTTGTTGTTAGAGTCTCTGACCTCATTTGCGTTTCCACTTGTATATTTTCTCAAATTTGCATGGCCGTACGCCATTTGCCCCACTCCAGATCCCACCCCTTACCCATTCTTTGCCCGACTCAGTGAAGCACCGAGTGAAGTCTGTCCGATTGAGAAAGGTTTTGACTAATTGCGGGGGGGGGGGGGGGCGGACTCCAGGCTACAGGCCTCCATGCAGATTTGCTAAAAGTCACTCGATTTTGCAGTTGAATCGAATCATTTGCTTCTTTTAAAGCGATTCATTTCGAGTCATCATACTAGCCTATATGAGCAGTGGCGGAGCTAGGGATTTCGGTCAGAGGGGGCGCAATGGTATACAGGGGCGCTTCGAAGGAGTAAATACCCTTAGCCCAGCACGATCGAAGCCACGGCTTTTCAGACTTGTCATTTGATTTTCCGTACCTGGTAGAAGACTACTTTGCCATTTCTCCTCAAGAAGTAAATTTTGGTCCAAAATGCCTCTCAGATCGCTGGAAATGGCATTTCATATCAAGCCTATTTACCACGTAGGGAAAACACAGATTGAACTGTTAATGTTAAGAAATGTTGATGTTAATTTTTCTCCGTCTTTTTCTTTATGCTTTCTTTGTTTTTTTAAGTTTTTTATTTTTGGGGGGGTGGGGGGTGGGCGGGCAAGTTCCCCCTTGCACATACCTGCGGACACCCATGTTTTTCTCCCTCTCTTTTAGGGTCATTATATTTTGTGTTATTGTCAGGTCTCGATTTAAGATTTTAATGTAATAATTGGCTACTGTAAGATAAAAACTAAGCCTTCTGGAGACAAATAGCAAGCAATCCTACAGGGGAAAAAGGTTATGGAAATTAATCACCGTTAGGTGTAAATTTTTGGTATCCGGATATCAAGATAATTTCAGGACAAAACATGAATTGACGTAATTTGAGGAATTGACGAAGTATAGAAAAAAGCATTTTCATGGGATTGTCGTGCAGTGTCAGAAATAGCCATTTATCATGAGAGAATGGTCACTTGAATAAAAGCTAAAGGAAACTGCTCATTAAAACTCTTCAACGATTACCACTATGATAACAGTTTTATTTTGTTTTAACCTGAACGTTCTCTTCAAATGATTTTGAAAAATGTTGTAAAAGCTATTTTGGTATCTTTATAAACTCTTTTAATCGTCTTTGTTGACAATTATCCCCGACAACAAGAGGCCTACTTTCGCTACAATTATTGTTGCGCCCTTTGCAACATCTTTTATTTGCCAGGAGGGCGAATTTAATGTCAGTCTGTGCATTTTGTAAGTTTATAATCACGCTTGGCGTGGAAGCAATTAACTTAGCACAGAAACAACATTCATTAGTGCGTATAAAACATGAAGATACGTTTCGGCAAAACCTAGGCTATCCATATAATACAGAAGATGACCCTTTTCATCAGAATAAAGTGCAGATAGTACAGTTACTGGTGGCTGTTTGAGCATTTTGTTATCTCTGTCAACTCTATTAAATTATGTCTTTTGCCGATAATGGTGCAAGAGTAAAGTATGTTTAAAACCTAAAAAGGGAGCCAACTGACAATTTTGGTCCGTCGGGGGGGGGGGGCGACCTCCCCCTGACTGTATGGCAGCTCCGCTACTGCCTATGAGGGAAATCATGATACAATTGAACCATAGCTATAACTTCTTTCATGAAAATCAGTGACTCAAGTCATGACTTGCAACAACTCTTTGTGTTCTTAAGTATGCTTACCTTGATTACTTTGACTCAGTTACTAAAAAAATAAAGGCGTATCAGTTTCTGGTATTCTGTTGCTATACAGCTTTTCAAAGTTTTTACCTCTTTGAAGGAGGGGGGTATACTTCTTCAACATGGAAATAGAAGAATGAATCGATGAGTCGGTTGGGGGATGATGACCTCCTGTACGAAGAGCCTGCCGGACGGGTTTTGTTGGTCAACTATAGGGCAATATGCCTACATAATGTAAATATATGTATGTTCAGTGTCATCGTGTGCTCAAGTTTTGTTTCAGATTTTGGACTTTTTACTTCAGCAATTAGACGATTAGGCATATAGCTTGGTTCACCGATGACAACATTAGGATAGAACCGCAAATTAGGGTTTTAACTAATTTCGTTCTTTAAATTTAAGAACGTTACTCTCTAGTGTCAGACGCGAGGTTAGGCGGGATCACTCAATACACTCGGTCCGCCCGACTTTGCAGAGTTGTAACAAGCCACGACTCGAGTCCCTAATTTTCAAACGGGAAACGACTTGATGGAATTGTACTATAATTTTACTCTTAGGATCAATACAATAACTCTAATCTCTGACTCGACCGGCGTCACATTAAAAGTAGTAAATGAATACGTCTGTCGAACTTGGCTGCAAAATCGAGTCAATTTTCCTTACATAATTCACCATTAAATGAGAACCCATGTCAAAAACGTTTGCTTCAGTGATTCAAGGCTGAAGTTGTATATACTGGCAAACGGATACACAGTCAAATGGGCATACAAACGTACGCAAAGTTGAATACATGGACAGGAAGTCATCATGACAGACGAACAAACGAACAAAAGTGGGCATTTTAATTCATTTAATAGTTTGTTTAAAATGGAACTTTAGTCTAAGGTCTCTCATTACCAAAAAAAGAAAATGCAACAGGCATATATGCGAACATTTCAATGTCCAATAAAAAGAGAACAGACAAAGACTGTGTAGCAAAAATTTACTAAATGTAAAAAGGATTCCCCTTAAAAGGGGCCTGTGCTTTAGATTTCACTTCAAATTATTTTGATTTAATTGTGGTATAACAGCCAAATTAAAAACAAACATATTGATCCTATGTGAATTTCATATCATCTTAGTTGATCTTCCCATTGATTTATTCCAAAGTGGTCTCATTGTTTCAACTTACTAATTCTATAGTCATTTGTGTCTTGTCCTCTTCTGGTAAATGCACATCAAGTGCCAGCACTACACAGTTTGCTATAATTGTTACTAAAATAAGGTAGTCGAAAGGAGTAGATGAAATGCAGTTAAGGAAAACACAACTTTTATTTTATACGTCAATATACTTAAAGGGACAATCCTCTCACCCCAAACTACACTTCTAGTATAGGGTAACAGAAACTCTCGATTGGCTCAGCTTTTTGATTGACTGCTAATTCAAACAATGCAGAATACCGAAACTTACATTACACAGCACGAACTGTTCTGATAGTGTTTTGATTATACACATTGAACTTTCTATATTCACCCTGAAGCAATAAAATGAAATTGTGTCTGGCTGAGGGTGAATTTCAGACAATTGTGGGAGGGGCTTAACTAAGAAGGTTATGAGAATTGATACAGTTTGGGATAAGAAAATTTGGCCTTTAAGATATAAGACAGAATTCCAAAGAATCCAGTTAAGCTAGGATCGAGTTTCTAGACGGATTTATAAGCCTAGTTGCAGTCATTCGTACACTGTAACTCACTCTTAAAAAGTTGGTTAAAAACATTCACCAACACTGGTCACGTATGTCAAATACCTGAAATTGGTTAAAGTTTACCCAATAATTGTTGATTAATGGGTTATCCAAGAGGTTTTTTACTACTTTATTGGGTAATCAGCCTGTGTGGTAACCAAATAAACAACACATATTGGGGAAACTTTAACCAATTTCAGGTATTTGACATACGTGACCAGTGTTGGTGAATGTTTTTAACCAACTTTTTAAGAGTGCTTCAAGGAATACATAAAGTTCTAATCAATGATTCTGGATTCAGACTCACGATTTAAGAATTTGAAGGACTCGGACCAAGAGCGTGGTTTTTCCTCCATTGAGAAAGTACCGACTCGAGTCCCAAGTTGAAAATAGCCGGACTTGTGACTC
Source organism: Holothuria scabra (assembly GCA_037179385.1). Classification (NCBI taxonomy): domain Eukaryota; kingdom Metazoa; phylum Echinodermata; class Holothuroidea; order Aspidochirotida; family Holothuriidae; genus Holothuria; species Holothuria scabra. The sequence continues at coordinate 23,412,972 of CM074185.1, read as the reverse complement.
AGACTCTCTGGACTCGACTACAGCTCTAATTTACACTTTATTAAAATTAATTATCCATCTTAATTTCCCGGGTATTTGTAATCTATCCTTAACCCCATGACCAGAATACAACTAACAAAAACAATAATAAAAATAAATACATTTGGGGTAAGAAAAAAAATCGAAAATCCATCCACTTAATTTTTCTCCGAGTCAATGTCAGAATGACGGAAGCATATATCTCAAATCGAAAATTTGAAATTTTAAGGCTGATAATATAGGGGTTAAATCTTATTTAAGTTAGAGAGACTTACTGCAAACTGAGAACAGACTAGCACGTTATTGTGTAAGTATAGTTTTTGAAGCATTGAAAGATTGTTTCATTTCATTCGTTTTTCACATCATCATACATGTATATAAACATACAATATGTAATTAATTTATACGAATGAACGTGGTCCTAATGATGTGAAGGAAGTAGAAGAAAACCCTCACGGGCTTGGTGCTCCATTCCCTCAAGTGAAACAGGAGAAGTAAAAAATACAAGATACTTCACTTACTCGACTTTCCATTCACTCACCCCCCCCCCCCCTCGACACACCCTCATCAAATTAGATAATACGATGGGAGTTTCTGTTCGAGCCTGCTCTCACACAAACATACAATCATAATGACAATGATACTAGTAGCAAACAAAGAGTAAGGCAGGATTCATGAAGGTAGAATATCAATAAGTACTCAAGTATAGTTTTCCAAAGTTATACAATACATGAAAGATTTGAGGCTTAGACTGTCAATAATAGACTTGGGTAGGGAACTCCAAAGTTTTCTGACACGCTGCCGAAGGCTTAATTGAGAGGGAGGAGTGCCACTGTAGCAGTAGCTGAGGACTACATGTGTTATAACTGTAAACATGGACACTAATGTAAAAGTTGGAAAAAGTGGCGTAACATGCAGGGCCGGATTAACCCTATGGCAGAACCGGCATATGTCAGGGCCCGCCCAGCCGGTCCGGGCGGCCCGCGCTTTCTGATTGTCAAGTCAAGGACAAGGAAACATAAAATAATTTTTAAGAACTAAAAAAAAGGCGAGGTTCGATCCTGCATGAAGCAGAAGACACTACATAGCCATACCCTGCTCAACGTGGAACATGACTTAATGCGGAAAATGGTATTTTCCCAACTAATAAATGATTTTGCTTGTCACAAATCCCGTCAAAGTGCGTAATGTAATGATTTATTGGTTGTCGGACTTACGTTTTCATGTTCAAGTGTGTGTACTTTGCCATGCCTTAACGCTATCTGGGATGTAATGTATGATAACTATTATGTATCACTGTGTAATGTGTAAAAGCAACTATTAGTTATTAGCGGTTAAAGGCTAAAATTTAATCTGTTGAGTGTTATTAATTTTGCGTAAGCGGGTGGGTGAGGGGGAAGGAGGTAAATTTTTTAAAAGGGGCCCGCTATAGAAAGTGCCGGGGGACCCACACAACGCTTATCTGGCCCTGGTAACATATTGTGGGTGGGGCGATCTGTGTTGCTCAATTTGAGATTTCTTGAAGGTCATTACAAAGTTTCATTTATTTAAATTGTGGTCAAGAACATGTGAAGGTGAAAGGGCATGCTCCCGCACTTTTGGAAAAAGTTGTAGGCCCCCTACTCTCTTCTACTGTAGTAAAAATAGAAAGACAGTCTCTGATTCTATCATCTAAAATTGCATGCACAACATACTGGAATGATGCTTTTAACTCGACTGGTCAAAATCATATTTTGGCCTGTATCCTAAAAATCGTATATCAAAATTTCTGCAGATTATGTGATATAACCTATACCCCACCGTTGTCAAGCTCCCTCGGTTTCCTTTCTTCTAAATCTTTGCAATTTAACTCACTTTAAGCCGGAGACACTCTGCAAGGAATTTGGATTGGATTCTGAACCGTTTTTTTGGTGACACTATACAACACAGTTGTGTTGGTGTCTCGTTAAACCCCATCTAACTGACCGACCGACTTATCCGTTTTCTCTATCTCTGGTCGGAAAGAGCCAAAAAATTGTCAAGTGTAAATATATGATTTGTTTCTGATGTCTATGAAAATAATGCCACCTGATTTATTTTCGTGACGTCGCACCAACATACATTTTTTATGGACAGCGTAGTCCAATAAAATCTGTCAATCGATGTGACGTCACGGAATGATAAGTACTAATTTAGTTATAATAGTCAGATAGTCCCGGAGTACAACTCATGTACCTACACAGGTTGGCAAACACTTTAATCTCTTTCTGACCAAAGATACATAAGATTTTAACAAAAACGAAAAAAAGTCGTATTGGAGTCCCATCCGAATTCGCTGAAGTCTGACCTTGGCTTTAAGAATGTCGTCTAGCTAGTCATCCCTCCACACGCAATTTTGATATAAAGTGTTGACGCTCTAGATGACAGCTACGAAGAGAATTACTACAAAAATACACTAGGTCTGAACTTATACTGTTGATAAATACGCATACGACAGCTATGCCAGCTGTACGCCACCTATGATACATGTCTGCCATTTTGGATTGCTATGACTCAGTCAGCCCATTTATAATTAAAGGCTATATTTTCTTTACTTCCTACGTAAAAAATCATGCGATGCACAGCAAATTCACAGTAACTAGTAAAACATACATTTTGCTTGCCGGCGTGTATATATTCTTGCTTAATTAAGGTAATCCTTGATGCGTGAAGGGCCTCGTGGTGACAATAATCCATACTACAGTAACAGATTGACTTCTGCAGCCAATATTCTCGCATGGTCAATGTTGTTTCGCACTCACAACACTATAAAAACGTTTTCAGTGTAAGAAGGATGACAAATGTTTTTCTTCATTTTGATGACGATCGTTATGAGTAAACTCCGGTTTTACTATTCTTGGAAGTTTTGCAAAATGTTATTAAATTTGGGGAACTTAGCTGAGGAAAGGGTTTTTAAACAAGAAAATGCAAGAGTAGAATACCGTTCTCCCAAAATTTAGTTTGTTGCAGTTCATATGGACAAGTCTGCAGTCTATGTGATATAGCGTTCCTGCACGTGACGTCACGCGTTTCAATTTGGCATACTGGTGTCACTGATCATGCGCAGTAGATGTGTTACCGATGCGCTCTCACAACAACACATTAATAACTTTTGTTGTACAACGATCACCTGGATGCAAAGACTTTATAAAAGAAACTTTAACACGCGCGTTCTACGTTTTGCGGATAGCTATCCTGACATAGGCGGTCTAAGCAGAGGGGTTTCCTGCATATTTGAGGGTCCTTGGAAGCAGTTTATGCCAAATATTAAAAAGGGAAAAACTTCATAGTTTTTATATTTTTTCACAGAAGGAACAAAAGCATACTTTCGTCTTATCACATTTTACTGGTACGAAGGACTCCCCTTCCTTCGGTAGTGGCACACGTGCCTGGATTCGTGCCGTGTGTGTTCCATAGACTGGGGAGCATATATGGGGGTTTTCTGCATACATGTTTCTATGTATCCTCGTGAAATGAAAGCAAGCGCATGAAAGTCGGGTTAAAATATCAGGAATATTATGCGATGGCAGTTTGTCCTCGTCACTTCACCAATCTGTACACGTCATTATTGACCAATAAGAATGAAGCTATTGTTTGAAATATGTAATTCGAACAGCACAATCACCAGTTGTGAATATATCAAGTTCCCCAATATGTTTGGAACTTTTGAGGTGATTGACAGACAACCCCTTTAAAGAGAGAGAGGTTAGAGCTGAATAGTGGCGGCGTCGTTATTTTGGAGGAAATTAAAGCAATAAGCACGTTGCTACACGCAGCAGACTTTACCATGCTATTACTGCATGGTAAGTACCCGACTGTTTGAAAAATCACCTGCCTGTATTTGTATTTGTAACTTATGAGGATGCTGCTCCATCACACGTTGACATGTTAAAGTTCCAATTATGTTTGACGTAATTTAAAGTGAACAAAATGTAACTTTATGGTCCAATAGATTGAAACATTCCTGGCATCCATGCAGGTCTTAACTACCGGTAACTGTACAAAAATTAATAGCTGTTTTTGTTTTTACAGCTGTCGAGTAATCTATAAACAATGTAAAAATACCGCTGCTTGACTTCGCCTCACATGTACTATAGGTGTCTAACTAAAGGTTTCTTTATGTACAGCTTTAAAAGATAATAATACTTCTCGTTTTGACTAGTGGTAAGATTGCTTCATTGTAAGATATGCATCATAATTCCTCAAGGACTCATTACATATTCAGAGTTGGATATGAGGGCAAATTTCGTTCAATATTATAAACCATACACGCATCTTGCACTTGTTAGTTGGCAATTCTTGCTGCAGTGGTCTTCACAGTACTGAGTCGTGCATTTTGCAAATTACCAACAGGCCTACATGATGCATGTGCATAATCATGACGTTACTACACAATCTTTATAAGCCTATATAGTGCACACAGTCAGCTTGTTCGGTCATATAGTTACTGGGCAGTGAGATTTGAACAATTTTGTAATATAGCCTAATCGCTCCAAAGCCAAGGGGCCGAAATATTTTCTAAAAAATTATGGGTTTTCTGATTTTTTTTACTTTTACTTGTTTTCTTAAGTGACATGATGGCAAATTATTTCGTTAGGAGGTTGCTAAATAAATATAGACTGGTCAGGTAAATAAAATTGGCTTAAACAAAAAGTTAGCTGGGAATCAGTGGCGTAACTAGGCTTCTCTGATGTAAGGAAATGCAATATATTGTATATTACCGGCCTGAGTTAGAGGTTTGATTGAAGGAATGCACCATATGTACACTCTGGTGCAACATATGCTACCTTTTGAAGTGCAATTTTTCTTCATAATTTACGTATTTTTTTTATAGGAACTAGACTGCTAGAAAAAATGCATAAGTGAAAGGGCATGTCCCAAAGCTCCTGGCTACGTCATTGTTGAGAACGGATGTATTGACGTACCTGTACCTGCTTCTTTCGATTGAACCGTACAAGAGGCTTTGCAATTGCGTCACGGAACCGCCATGCTGGAGGACATGCATGCCAAATACACGTGGCTTTGTGCCGAACGCACTGCACAGTGTGCACTGTGATATGCACGGTGTGTACAAATTCAACGAGCAAGCGCGTCCCGTATGGTTTACTACGTAGTTGCATGTACTCCAACATGGCCGCCGGAGAGTATTATGACGTCATGTGAAAAGCCTCCATTCCTGTCTTGTTAACTGGAAGAAATATTGGCTTATTGAGCAAACGCCCCAATAATGAAACGTCCAATCACGACATCACGACATAATGCCTGAGTACAGTTGTTTGCAATCCGGGACCCATTAACAGGAAGAACAGCAAAAACCATTAGTAAATTTTGATGTAATAGGGCACATGTCAAACCTGTCACAGAAGAATTGGAGCAAAAAGTGTAACGGCGTGATACGCAGGAGTGAAACATTGACCAGTGAGATGGTAAACTGTTGTGTAATTAAACTGTCTCATCAGGCTGTTAAGTACTTCTTGGTTGTGCACTTTTAAATCTAAAGAGTGAACTTGGTTACTCTCTAATAGAGTGAAAAGTGGGAAATCACTCCATTAGAGTGTTAATTCACTCCCAGAAAAATGGAATCCACTCCAAGAATAGTGAAATTCACGACAGGAAGAGGGGAAATTCACTCTCCAACGAGTGCCTGCAATGATCACTCTTTTTAAGAGTGATCATTGTAGGCACTTCATCAAGAGTGAAACTTCCCTCATTTGAAGGGAATTTCACTCTTCTTGGAGTGAATGAACACTCTAATTGTATAAATTCACACTTTTCACTCTATAAAATAGTGACAAAATTCACTTTTGGTTTTAGAGTGTGGGTATGGTTAGGGCAAGGTTAAGGCAGATTAGGAATTAGCTTAGACTAAGGCCCGAGTCAACGGGCAGTTAGATTTTTAGGTGGATATTTAAATTAGTAGTCTTCGTATGATCAATCTTAAGGTCGTGGATTCCCTTTATTCAAGTTTTTGCTTTGCGGGAATTATGAGGGAGAAAATAATCCCACCCAAAATTTTTGAACCTGTCTCTGACTATGTTATTGACTAAATATTATTTGATGGTTGTAGAAAAGCTATTAAAGGGAGGTTTAAGCAAAGCACTAATTTTCACATGTGAAAGAAGAACTAAAATCTATGCAGTGTGGTTAACTTTCCATTCAAATTGGAAATGTATTTCTCCAGATATCAGCAAATGAAGTTACTAGATTAGTGATCCAAAGTGGGATTGAGGGCAGCAGAGATGATATCACTTCCTCATATTGGCAAGGAATGCTTTGTTTCCCTTTGTTTTTTTTTTTCGACTCTTGTGTTGACCTTGATGCTAATGGGGGAAAGGACCCCATGGGGAGTGCAAAAGTTTGAAAAGTTCTCATGCCATTTCTGCAATCACATTTTGATAATATGGGGTTGTTGAGATAAAAATAGGCCGTAAATTTTAAAGAAAAACAAAAGACTGCTCATTAATGTGGGGATGTGATGTCATATGTGCTTGCTTCAAGTTCACTGTTTGTTGAAAAGTGACAACTTTACTTGCTCATATCTTGAGAACCACACATCGGATTCCGATGCAAATTTCACCAAAATGCTCAAAATAAGTACCCCTCTAATATATCAAAGCTTGATATGACCTTAAACCCTTCTTTTAAAATACAAACTGTAAACAATTCAAGATCATGTGGCTAATTTTGGTGCTACTTTAGATTATATAATCCACATTGCCTTATTTGAGCAAGTATGGTAACCATATTACGTGAGTCTCTCCTCTAAATCAAAATGTATATGGTCGCGGGTAGGAAAAATTGCAATGACCATCGAATTCCATATTGCGACACCAACCAGAAGAGTGCAATCTTTTCCACATTTAAAACTTCAACGAATGTTACAGCGGTTGTTAAAGTGAACTCATTTAATGTAGAAGTCAGCTGCCAGCAGGACCGTGGATTGCGCAGGAGGGGAGGGGGGGGGGGCAATCGTCGCATGAGATTCCCAAATCTACATGCACCACGCGCTTCGTGACGGCGAAGCTCTACGAAGGTAATTCTCGAACTGCCCAGGCTAGACAGCTACGGCAGGTAAAGTTTATGTGGACAGACTGATAACTTAAAAGACAACTTCAATAAATTCTTAAGCGTACTGTCTTAAAAACATAACTTCCGTTACGATACCCCTACACCATTTCAACTGAACTTAAACTAAATGATGTGTACGGTAAGTGCACACTGTAAAAAGGATATGGCCACTCGGTCAACCATTTTGCACATTTTCTTATGACGTTTTCTTCACTAAATATAAACAAGGACCGATCACTCGTCAAGACAGACAACAAGAAACCGAGCTTAGATTTCCTGCGTGAGCTTCCCTCCGACTCTCCTGATTCGCTTTCTCTTTTACCGCTTTCTACCGTATCAGAGTACGGGGTGGATGGTGATGTGGTTAGCTGAGCCATCCTGTGGGCAAAATAAAGAAGAAAAATTTAAATTTCTGTCTTTGCAAGGTGACATTTTAACTTTATTTATGTACCATTTGCATTTTGTGCTTCAAAAAGTTAGATTAGGTAAGATGTAGTCTTGTGGCCTGTTTCTAATCAATTGGTTTAGTCCAGTCGGTCACGCCCTTTTTACCAGTTGACAGCAGGAATATAGTAATACATAAACTATACGCCACAGTAAGAAAACAACTTCCATTCAAAATCCCATCCCTTGTCAATCGTGCAGTCTAGAGTGTTTTCACGTGACGTCATATTTTGTTGGCCACGTAGATTGTCCGTCAAAAAATCAACCGTCATCACGTATGTCGTCAGCTGCTTCTAAAACTATATGCGTAACTGCGTATTACATTACAGGTTTTACCCGGCACTCGAGAGAGTGACAGGGCTTCAGATGTCACGGAAAACCCACATTGCCGCGTTGTTAATACTTTACCAAGAAGTAAAATTCATTTTGAAAGGATTTCTGTATATGTTGTCACACATATACGAGATCAAAGGTTTCTCGAGTCAAATTCTTATCGAACAGAGAAATTAGCTACATTAATGTAGCTTCTACACGACATCACACAACTCTACGATAAAGTGAATTATCATTGACTTATAACACCGAGACAGGCATGCATAGTGCTGAGTACGTATATACAATCAGTTACATTGGACTGCACGGAAAATTCACTTAAGTAATTCGTTATGGCCCGCATCTACCTCGAAGGGAATTACATAGCACGGCAACTTTTGCTAAACATTAAGAGGGAAGTTTGGCAAGGACACAGAGCTTAGATGATAACGAGTTCTTGACAAGCCCGATAAAACCCGACGATAATACTTTAATATCATCAATACACCGTATCGATTACAACCTCGTAATCTAATTGACAAAATGTCACGAGTGGTGATACTACGACAGAGTGCAGTGTGATCTCTGGCTACATTCTACATTCTATGTATAGACCTTATGCATATGACATCACAACGCAAAAGTACGCCCTCATGTGGAGGAACAACAAACTAGCTCCTACAAATGTAGACAGCTGATTGACCCCCTATCTTACATACTTGTAAATTTTAAAACACATGGGGCGAATTCTACCGTCTACTAAGCTACGAAGACGAGTGATTTTAGCATTTCTTCAAGTAATAGATAAAGCAACCCATAATTCAATTTCTTAGCAGGCACCTTATTTTGAAACAACACTAGTTTTCTTGTGAGGCAAACTCAACCACATATTAAAGGGAAGTTTAAGAAAATTTTATTTACATATGTGAAAGAGATATCAAATCTACACGGTGTGTTAAAACTTCCATTCAATCAGACATTACTTCTCAAAATATCAGTAAATGAAGTTACTACACTTGTTTTCCAAAGTGAACTTAAGGGCACAAAGGTTATATCACTTCCACACTTTGACAAGAAGTGCTTAATGCTTAATGAACGCTTAAAGGAAATTCCCTGTGGGGAATGCTAAATTGGTAAAGTTCTCATGCTACTTATGCAATCTCATTTTGGTAATATGGGACTGTTGAGGGTACAATAGACTTTGAAATTAATGGAAAAATAAAAGACGTCCTCTTATTGTAAGGCTGTGATGTCATTTGTGCTTGCTTCAAGTTCACTTTCTGTCGAAAATTTGGCAACTTTACTTGCTTATATATCATGTATATTGAAAACCACACATCGGATTTCAATGCGCATTTCACCAAAATTGCTAGAAGAAACACCCCTCTTACTTATAAAGACTTGATACAAAATTAAGCCCTTCTTTATGAATGATGCTATTCGGTAAGTTGAATTAACACACAAAGGTCTGTATCCATTTCTATAAATAATGTAAAAACGTTCGTAATTGCACAGAGGGAAAAATGAAGAATTACAAAGGAAAACGGAAAAGTGCGGTCAATCAGTTAGAAAAAACACTGACAGCACCTTTTAAGTTCTTTTTTGTACTTCTTTATATTTTCTTTCCTTCTGTAATTGTATAGCAGTTTTAGACATTTTCGACAGAGTGTGTACCGTCTATGTATTCTTTGCTACACGTAAAAAAGACACGTAGTTGTATCTTCAGTTTTTGCATGCTCTGGTTCTCAATTTGACATCCGCGTATCCAGTGAGAAGAATAAACTGTATGTTTCATAAAAAAGCAATAGTTAGGGATGCGAGCAACGTCTTACAATCAGACTCTGTGGAACTTATTTATAGAGCGCTGTCACTAGAGGCCGCGGAGCCAATTTTGAAGGGCGGGGGCTAATCATCGAAGCGGCCCAATATGTCCAATAAAATGAATGCAGTTTAAGGCGGCTCAAAATGCAGTTTAAGGCGGCCCAAAATGCCCACAGCAAAAAAAGTGCGGGGGTTAAATCCCCCTAGCCCCCCCCCCCCGTCTCCGCGGTCCCTGGTCACGTGACGTAATATTTGGTAAGGCAGCACCTAGGCCCGGCAAGAGTCAAAAGTATTCTAGTGCAACAGTCACACGTGGGCTGCTTCTCAGCTTGCTATACACGACACTACAGAGTGTGTTCACTTGCGTCACAAGCCCCGTCCATCTTGACGAACAAAATCTAGGCTATATGGTATGCATTTAATTACAGCTAGCTGAGAGAGAGAGAGAGAGAGCTGACGACCCACGTGAGACCGTCGCGTTGGCGCACTGTTGGTTTATACCCTGCAGTGGGCGTGGCGTACCAGTTGTGACGTGAAAGCAATCTATCAAAAAAGCGGGCTTACGACGTCAGTGAAATCACTCTATATCCATATCTTTTTACATAGTTGTTCTGACACACTTGACACACTTTTTATCGACGTACAAGCCAAAAAACCCATGAACGTTTACTTCTCTCTTCCGCATAGATAAATCCGATTAGCGCTTGTTTTTAGTGACTGTAGGCAGCCACTAGTGGGGTCCATCGGCCGTTAATCGTCTTCATTTATTGTCTACGTGAATTTCAATTCCTCGTATTCAGTGAAGTTGAGAAAATCAAGATACACTTTAGTGTGAAACTATCCATGGAACAGGGAAGGAAGGAAATTCAAAGATTAAAGGTGATGGATCCCAGTAATGGCCGACTGAAATCAGACCATCACAATCTGTCCAGATTCGTTTATTGGCTGGTTTCTTGTTTTCAATCGATTTGTAAATGTATTAAATGAGAGCTTCCAGTATGTTGAAACTCACTAAGTGACTTCTATGTCATTCCCCATTCGTTGGATTGCCATTTAGTAATACCCGGCTCACTTCAACATTAAATCAGTTCATTTGACGCGAGAAAACGTTCGATTTTCTAGGGTTCCCTATCACGTCGGACAAGAAATAAGGGGTTTCATGAGTGATGTAACTCTCATTGCCTCTGTAACAAATGGGTGGACTAGGGAACTACCTAAGTTGGTTACAAATTTTCTTAGGGAAAATTCACCCAACATGGATTCCTTATGACAGACGTTGGATAGGTTCTTACACAATACTTTAGTAATACCCGGCGCACTTCAACATGGAATCAGTTTATTTGACTCGCCTAAATGCCTAAATTGTAAATTCCTGGAGGGTTATAGAATATTCCCACAGCTCTAATGAAAATTATGTGGTACTAGTTCAGAGTTATTGACTCCCTACGTAGAAAGTCCTTGTTCAGTTTCCAAACATTGCGAAAGTTTAGCTAAATCATGACTATCTGTTGCCTATGGAAGACTTATACAACACTCTTAAACAGTTGGGTAAATTTTCACTGATGATTGGGTTCGTATGTCTCGTCTTAAATTATTGTGTAAGAACCTATCCAACGTCTGTCAAAAGGAATCCATGTTCGGTGAATTTTCCCTAAGAAAATCTGTAACCAACTTAGGTACCGTAGTTCCCTAGTCCACCCATCTGTTACAGAGGCAATGAGAGTTTAACACAGAATATCAACCCTTTGTCCCAACGGCTCATTTTCCAGGATATAAAAACATTCGAGAGGTCTTCCTGGGTAAAAGACCCGTCAATTTTATATTAATTAGAGTTGGAAGAAAATTTCTGAATATTTGTCGGGTAAAAAAATTCCATACAGATGCAAAACTATACACATAGTCTACTACACTGTAACCAATCACAAGACCGTGATCAATGACACTTTGTTGTTAGTCTTAAGTCAGTGTATAAATGTGGTGCTGAATTAAAATTGTGCAAAAACTATAAAAACAAAATGTGGTTGCCTTTTAAAGCGGTCAAGGTGACATACAAACGCAACCTTGGATAGAAGTTTACCAAACTGGTTTATAGAGAAGGATTCTGGGCCAGAAAGCAGATCATATAAGTAAGCCAACGGTAGAAGTAATAAGTGATGTACTACCTTTATTAAGTTAACACACATACATATACGCACGTACACCCACAACGAAAGACAGGAATAACATGATTCTCGCGGTTTATGCAGAATCGTTTGATTTCATTGCACAGCTGTGATTACATCTGTCACCATGCAAAGTTTCGTATTTCTAATTTTCAGCGAACATTTTGTACTTCTATGTATAATTAATGTCTGCATGTCTAGCTGTAACGGTTATTTGATCGCATATGAACGTGAGCTTGAATGGTTTAGTGTCATTGCCCACTATTTGGCGTGGTGGCGTTGTATTTGATGGATGATACAATATTTGCCATAGGACATGCATCACTTATTATGATAATTTTAACCCACATCCTGCTTTGCAGTCATATTACGAGTAAACGTACAAACGGTGTTCACTGAAGCATACAGTCTGTTGATATGTCGTCGAGAAATTTTTCTGATCAAATTGTTTGGGCGAAAAGCTTTATAAGTACTGTAACTCTTAAATGTGGATGTCTGTTAATGAGCATCCGGATAAAAACTTTCTTATGAAAAAGAACAAAATATTTCCACTAATAACTGATCGGTTCTTTTTCCACTTCTGATGCAGTACAAAAAGGCATTGAGCCATATCTTAACCAAAAATAGAGTAACACTTTCTAAAAGCGAGAAAGATGCAAAAATACGTCTTGCTCTAGGCATGGCAAAAAGGAAAACGGAATGTGTTCTACCGCTCCACCATCTATGGGATGCAGTGGGAGGGCGCCACCCAGTGCTAAAAGATTTATGCCAGATGAGACCTGCTTCAAAGTTGGGGAATTACATATGTAAATAGGGGGTGATAAACAGCGAAATAGACTTACAGTTTTATACACACCCAGAAGAAAGTTCATTGAACCAAACATAAATATAAGACCAAGCCCTAGTTATCATGCGACTTTAAGAACGGTATTTTAACACCTAGCTTTTATTCCAAATAGAAGCTCCCCGATTTTAACAAGCGCGTAGCCAAGGGAGGGTTTCGCCCAGTGGTGACACTACGCGAGTACGAGAACCAGTAAGAGACTTTGTCCCCCAGTGATAGCAATCCTGAAACAATCATACCTATCCCTGGACATATTCTTTCACTCACATATATGCTAAAAACCCCAAGCATCCGGAACTTTGTCTCCTCGACTCCACCGAGACTTCCTTCATGGAATCCACTTGGGTACCTCAGAGGTCCATAGACCCTATATGTTAAAGCAAAATATGCCTATCCTGAGACTCAATTTTTCACTCAGAGATATGGTTAAACCTCAATAGCTTCCGGGGTTGCTCCCCTTGGAAACCACCCTTTGCCCCTGGACACCATTAGGGCCCCTGCAATCCTATTCGCAAAACGCTTTTCTCTCGGTTTTCACGTCACCCAATCAATTTGTTTTGCCCCAACATTTTCCCCTGCCTTTCACCCCTCTTGAAATTCTGGCGTCGTCACTGATTTAGGCCCAAGCTTAACAACACAATAATAGCAAAATGAAAACAAAGCACGAATATAAACTTTATTACGTTGGAGAAACAAAAAATTGTACATCATTTAGCAAGCAAGCAGCAACCTCTTATACGAAAATGGTAGGACTAATAGCCTGCATTTGTGTGAGATATTGAACTCGGTTTCTCAGCAACCAAGTGCTCTCGTAGACGATAAGATATAGTCTTAAGTATCAAGAAGTTTTCTCTGTGGCTCGTGGTATGATACCAGGAATTATAATGTCAGGTTGGTTTTTGAAAACCACTTCATATTGCAAATGGGAGAATTCACGCTTTGTAACTACCAAGCAGTATCAAACGACCAGGTTGTGTAACAGCTGCTGTATAAAAGCCATCTTACAACAAAGTATCACAACTAAACGGGGTCTTCGTATTCCTTCGGACCTTTTAAAGCCATGGTTACACCACCTAACACGACCAGACACGACGAATAAATTCGGAAGGGTGTACCGACGATAATTTCACCAGCTCACTAATTTCGGTCTGGTCAAAAGTCGTCGGTCCTATCGAACATGTCCAATAGGTGTCGAGTATGGCATGATGTCGGTCGTGGGTTTCGGAGACTGTCTTACTTGAAGATTATTAATGGAAATTGTCTAAGACAAAGATGTCGTAAGTAGTCGTCGCGATACGACACGGGCATAGTGGAGCAATATACTAGATTCGGGTAGAATGCCAAGCCTGACGATGTCATTATCATTAGTCGCCTATGTCAGTATGTGGCAGACTCCTTTCTGCGCAGGAATTTCCGACATAGGTGTGTATTCAAGATTTTCCGGGTACGTGAATGGTCCTTTTGGTAGTGTTTATAGTGTGAATTTTAATGAACGGTCTCGGTTACAGCTGAAATGTGGCAAATATAACGACTTGTTCAGAGAGTGGTGAAGGTTACTAAATGGACACCCAGTTGTTTGTGCAACTTGCAAATATTCTACAAGGGGGTATTTTCTCCCCAGTCTAAGCCTCTGTCCCCCGGTTGCTCACTCAGCTTCAAAGTACAGTGACCTGGCATGAGTTTTATAAAGCAAAGCCATTAAAAATAATCCACCAAAAAGGATGAACCATCCCAAAATTTTTCAAAGTAAAACAGTTTTTTTTTATAACTTCCTGTCATTGAAACTTTTTAGTGCAGGGCAAGCGTGTGTAGTGGCTACTCCTGCACTCCCACTGACCCACTAGCCTCAGACCACAACCGTTACACTCTATGCAGTCATGACGCGTAGGGTTTTTTATTTAGTTGCTTGCATATGCTTATTCCTGCAGTCAGAACTGTACCTGTTAAAGCAAGTCTTAGACAGCAGTACTCAGTAACTGTGAGTAAACTTTTGCTAGAAAAGATCACATTTTAGGCTTATGTGCAAAACTTCACTGCAAGGACGTTTGGCACAGTTACACTATCACATGTGTATATATACATATGACGGCAACAGGATAGACTAAATCTTTAAAATAGTACGAAGTTATTGCATTGGATGATGACGTATGAACTATAAACCACAACACTCCAATCCTGTGGTTTAAGTTTTGACTGAGAGATATGCTAAAACCTTGGAAATTTCGGGGTCTTGGCCCCCTGGACCCCACCCGCATAAACTAGTGCTTTGCGCTTAATTTTTCTTTGGCCCACTAAAATTTCTCGTGTCCCGTCCCCCAACTTTTGATATCTGTTGCCGTCACTGCTTTGGACTCTCACTACCTACTGTCAAATTACGGTGCCCCCAGCGTCAGACACCTCAAATCCATGCAAATTTGGAAGACATTTTTTTAAAAACTCCCCAGCTTTGTTAGAAAACGGCACAAAATGTTTGCTACAGTCTCCCCTCCCCAGTCTTCCGGAATTCTTCAACTGAGGAGAATAAATCAATGCCGATAATGGCGGGTTTTCTACAAAATGTACCTAAATTTGGCAGAGAAGATACAAACTGGTAACAACATCTCATTAGACGACGAGATTACACTGCTTGTCTTTGACAAAGCAAAGACATTGTAACAAATACACTCACGTGACTTCAACATATCTATCATTAGCTGCTAAATTACCAGTTAACGTGTCTTTCAAAGCCTAGTTATTTTTTTAATTCTCTACCAGATGTGTTTTTTTTTTCATAGAGAGTCTGGAATACGGACGAATTTAGACCTACTAATAGTCAAACATTACTTTTGGGTTGTGATCTATCAGTAATAAGTCCAATCGAACTCGTATAAAAAGTTTATTCCTCTAGGGTTCAAATTGTTTGCCAATCCAAGATGCAATCAATGTATGTATTTTGAGTCTAAAGAGAAAATTATATGAGCAACAAAGCCGTCTTCGTGTAACATACTGGCGGCTTTCCTTCATTGAGCCACAAAGAATCTACGTCATGATTCACGTTTCAGAAATCGATTTGAATCGTCAAGGCGTGGAGATCTATGGCGATAATCTATGACATACTTCAACGTATGCATGGTTCACTCATTTTCGGTAATAATCCTTAACTCCATTTGTCTTTTACTATCAGGTGATCGTCCGTTATCCTGCGACGTACGGTACTCACAGTAATGGATAAACGCACTCATATTGAACTCTATTTCTCGCGGTCAGCTGCTGAACGTGTGATTAAATGCAAAGGTAATAATATATCATGATTTTTTCGTCTTTTAATCAAAACGTTGTTATATTTGTATGAGCTAGGTTAAACAATTCTGAACCAAGGTATTGCGAAGGGGATAAATGCATTCTCGGAGGTTAACGGGAAATATTGCGTTTAAAATGCTCCGACATTACACTGAAAGTAAATAGCTCTAGTCATTTTCAAATCATTCGGTCTCAACCATAACCCCAGCAATTGTTTCATCTCCTCAAAATATTATGCACAAGAGGAGTCATGGAAATAGCATCTTTTGAAATGTTGAAAGTTTGGGTGAACAAATTATTCTTGAGCAACAAAGAGCTGAATTTCTATGTGATGGAAGCTTATTTCTTGAAAAGAAGGCTACCATACTGCTTTACTGGTATTTATTTTTCACTCTTTGCCAATTAATGTTGGTTTTAAAAGGAAGTCATTTCCTTGTAAAGCGAACGAAATATTTCCCTTTAATACTTTCGCTGAATTCACTTGGTGCTGTGCCCTAGTACAACTCTTGCATTAACGCCGACCATGCATTATCCTGCACTAATAGCATAGCATAGTTCATAGTTTCTTAACCTTTAATTTTAACACGTATCATTGTATGATTACCATTGGACGAACCACTTGCATGAGTTGGAATAACCTTCTTCTACATGAACAAATTTGTTTCAAGAATTGACACCATCTACCCGATAGAAATCAATTGTACTTGCAGCTGCTTCGTCAAACCGTAAAAACGACCGTATCGATTCTTTACGAAACAAAGCGAAGGGTGCGTCTAATTATGACAGTGACAAAAGTACTCAACTAGGTTACAGCATTGCGCCGGTGAGGACTTTCCAAGCTTAACGTTTTACTTTTCAAATTGTAGGGTTTCACCCCATGCACGTTTTAATGGATTGTTTAAGGATCACTCAACCACCAACGTGTTTAAGAGCATTTAGCTCCCCCCCCCCCTCCCAAATCTCTCTGATGTAAATTATTGGATCCATACATTTGACAACCATGCTGCACGAAAGAGTGAACAATTTCAAAATGTTATTTCCAAAGATGTATTATGGGAATGGGAACGATTTACTGTTGAGAGGAGCTGTTCCATATTACATGAAACACATAGCCTAGGCCTAGAATATAACCCATTTGGCCGAGAAAAGCGATCTTTCCTTCTTAAATTTCAAATGGTTCAATGTATTATTACATTATTATTTTCTTTTGCTAGATTTCCAGTGTTTCAAGGGGTGTGGGACTCTCCCTCTGTCACAACTGCTTGGAAGCTTTAAACGGGGCGACGCGCACTGTTTAACAAGAAATTTCCTAACTGGCTAACGATATCACTAATCTCTAACCTAATCCCTAACCCTAACAAAGAATATAATCGATACAATACAATGGCAACAGCCAATCAAGAAACACCTTGTTTAACAGTGCGCAACTACCTGCTTAAACAGCTAAACCGAGACACGGAGGCCCTGAGTCGGGCAACCGTGTGTATTACACAAACGTCGGCCTATTCCACTTATGTTACATTTTGAGTACCATGCTAAGGTTTCCAACCTTTAGAATATCACAACGAAATATTACTTGTTTGGTGAGTGGACTCTCTAAGAACGCGTTCGCGTGTTCAAAAGATTATGGTGCCCTTGTGTACAACCGTTGCTTCCTTTGAATTCAGTGGTAGTGACGACAATTGGCAGTGTCGACGGATTTTATTCCGACACCCCAAAACTTAATTCCACTTTACCCTTTGTTCAAATTTGGTCATATTCTTTATGCATAGACGTACTATACCGGACAAGGATACGCTTAGTTTCTAGTGATGTTACACATACACACATTAAGACCATAACAAACTAAAGTAAACAATTCTGAGATGTATAATTTAAAGGGTCAATCCTCTCATCCCAAACTAAAATTTTTGTAGGGATTAATAGAAATTCTCAATTGGCTCGGCCCTCTGATTGACAGTTAGTTCAAACAATGCAAAGTACCGTAGCTCAAGTAAAACAGTCTGTACTGTAGTTAATTGAGGTCTTGAACAATCACCCTGGAACAATCAACTGAGGTTGTGTTTGGATCGGGATGAATTTTGACCAGTTGCGGTAGGGGCTTACAGGGACAATCCTCTACACCCAAACTACACTTCTAGTATAGGGTAACAGAAACTCTCATTTGGCTCAGCTTTTTGATTGACTGCTAATTCAAACAATGCAGAGTACCAAAGCTTATATTACACAGCATGAACTGTTCTGAGAGTGTTTTGATTATACACATTGAGCTTTTCTATATTCACCCTGAAGCAATAAACTGAGATTGTGCCTGGATGAGGAGGAATTTCAGACAATTGTGGGAGGGGCTTAATTAAGAAGGTTAGGAGAATTGGTACTGTTTGGGATGAGAGAATTGGGCCTTTAAGTGAGTAGGTTGGGAGAATTATAACTGTTTGGGGTGAGAGGACCAGGCCTTTAAAGGTAAAGAGAAAAAAAGAGCGGTTGAATGTCGGCTTGCTTTTGATACGCATGGAGAGTTTTTTTTTCCTGAGGGACAATGGTCTAGTATTATATTTATTCAATGGTACATTTCAAACTCTGTATGAAAAGTCTCTTTCGAGTTGAGGTTTTATTTCCCTCTTCGCCCCTACCCCTGGTAACGGGCATTTTTGAAAGGTGGCGTAAACCAAAGAAGGTTGCATCCTTGTGTCCAAGATTGCCTAAACACACACAGTTACAAACTATCTTCCATTGCAACCTTTCACCTCTACGTTATTGCCAACGGAACATATAATCAAATTGTATCCCACAATGCTATGTGACTGACTGTACGTCGGCCATAGGGTCTGCATATTTGGTCATGTGTGTAAATGAGAAAATTGTGAGATATGACAGTCGTCTTGAAAATTTGTGGGGACTGATTTTGCCTTAATACCACGTTTTGAAAATATAATGTATGGTAGGTTGTTATAATTTGGATGCATCAATTATACAGAATGTGGAGTAACATAGAATGAAGCTTGGTCAAGACGTTAGTAATATTTTCAATCTAGTTTGAAAGCTACAATATAAATAACTGTCGTCTTTGTCACTAAAAATTTAAATCAGATGTATGAATGAGAATGTGGTGTACGCATGAGTGTTAGAACTGTGTAAGGTACATTAAGTCACTGGAAGAACAAAACTACCATCGACTAAACGCAAGACTACACAGAATACAGTCTAGTTGCCATAGCAACTTGCAAAAGCTCGCACTATGTGGACTATCCTATAATGCTGGTAGAAATGGCTCTATAGTAGTGCCCCCACACTACGATCCATTGGTACAGTACTTTGCTCCTTATAGTAGGCTGGCATGTATTTGGAGCGTAACCCATCAAGCGTATAGTTACGCACAAACACTGATTGAGGGATAAAATGCCAGAATTCAGCTTGATTATCACTACCGTCAAAACAACAAGGATAGAACCCAGATAAAATCTCCGAGCAATAAGTTTTCGTGGAAAGTTTGTGTTTTAAAATTTAAATGTGGATTTTTTCAGTAGAAGCCATAGGATTTTTTCGACTGCGGGGGGCACTGCTGGCTAATCAACAATGGAATTTCAGTCTCTTCATCGTCTCCATTCTTCTTCCTCCATTCTGGGTAAGGTCGACAGGTGCCCCCCCCCCCTTTTTCTGTTTACTGTCTTTAGGTGCTTTGATGCAAATAGTGCTGCATTTGTATCGAGCCATATGCTTAAAATGTGCGATATTCATTCTACCAATGAACACTTACTCCCAATTTTGACGAAAAACGACGTATGACGTGGAAGCCTACATTGTTCTGTTTATCTGTTTCGTCAGTTTTCAATATCATAACAAGACCACACTTGTGAAGCTAATACTTTCAAATTGTAGCCTCTAACTCCACACACGTACCTCCCAATCCCTCGAATTCCTCATGGGGCCATTTTGTCAGGGTCGTCCATCTCGTCCCTAGTGTTTGTGAGTAAATCACCCTGCTGGCCTCACCACCGAAAAATGTACCACTACCATTGGATGGAATGGTCTACTACCTTTTTGGGGGAGAAAAATTTACAACGCAATCGAAGGCATGCTTTTATGGTAAGTCTAGGAAAACTGTTTCACCCTTAACTGCCCGAAAGGGTCACAAACATTTGTAATCTGTCCATTTTCAGTCATTTCTGGCAAAGTGATGCGCAAATATATCCGCTTAAGAACTGATGTTTTCATGAGATGTCCGGACTTGTCGAGAATTTTGATATTTCTTGGAAATATTACCGTAATTATGACGTTTTTTATCTTTGTGGCAAATTTTGGAAGGGATTCGAGCTCGATAGGAATTTTCCATGTTATTATTTTTTTCTAATATTAAAGACTTAAACGTCTTTCCAAATTTTTCCACAGCCCTGTAAGCTGCAAAACAGCTGCTTCTTGAAAACTTTGTAATCTCCTTACCCTATTGCCATTTCATGGCACGAAAAGAAACTGTGTACCTTGATTTGCTTTTATTTTCAGTTATACGATGATGTATAAACAAAAAGATTAAATAGAGTACTCCAACTACGAAAGTAGAATGATAAACCTTGGTAAATTTGAGAGAAGGGGGCCGTTACGTCGCTTACTTATCAGGGGACAAGTCACTACAACGTCATAATGATCATCACTTGACGTTGACAATGTAAAATCACCTTCAGACAGCGCAAGTGGACTTGCATAGAGTTATTACAAGAATAAAATAGAGCACCGACTCATTGAATGTTTAACATTAAACTATGCTATGCAATGATTATATTATTCGTACTGCCTGCCAAATTGCAAAAAAAAAAAAAAAAAACCTTACTCCATGTTGACTAAGACTTACAGCTGTTCAATTTAAAAGTGTCTATAAATGTCATTTGCATGTTTGATTTGTCCATACTGTTGAAGAATAGTGCAGCAGTTTCATCACACTTGCGTTGTGAGTATTTAGCCTACTTTAAGTAAGAATTAAGGTTTCTAACATCCTCCTTTGGGGAGCCCCTGTAGGCCACCCCCCCCCCCACCGGCCAAAATTTCCAGCTTCACCACTGCAAAACTACAAATAAAAGCACGGTGTAGTCTCATGTTATGATAAGGCGTTACTTTCAACAGTAGAACAATCTCAAAAAATCTTCAAAGTTTAATTTGAAAAAAAAAAAAAAAAAACGGTAGGAACTTTCAAGTAAAATTGCACTCTAAAAACAGTTGGGTAAAACTTTGCCCAACCTGGGCACTTTTTTAACCAAGTGCTGGGCACACATGCCTCCTACCCCCAGTTGGGTAAAAGAATACCCAACCTAGTTGGTTAAAATATTTTGCCCAGCAGTTGGTTAAACTTTTTACCCAACAAAACATTACCCAACCTGGCAGGTTAAATGTTTTGCCCAGCAGTTGGTCAAAATTTTTACCCAACAAAATAGTACCCAACTTAGCTGGTTACATGTTTTGCCCAGACGTTGGTCAAACTTTTTACCCAACTATTTGGCCCATGTTTTTAGAGTGTATATGATTTTGGCAAGAAAGAGATTTAACAATACCTTAAAACTTACACCGTTTGCCCCCCCCCCCCCTCCCCCAAGAGTAGTTGGGGCACCAGCGACGATGCACTTGGTTAATAAACAGTGAAGTGTGTAGTTTGAAATAGCAAACTCAATCGTGCACTTTGCATTTCTCCTCCCATTGATTACGTCGTAATGAAAACTTTTTTTTTCTATACGACCATTGCTCTTAAAGTAATTTCGTCCAGATTTTTACTGCTATTCTACCGCTAGCTTTTTATTTACCAGATCCAACCTTATTCCACCATGAAATCTTATAAGAACCACCCTTTACTAATCATCTGATTGGTCAATTACATTTTACCCAACTGTTGGGTACTTTAGAACTTATACCCAACACCTTTTACCAATACCTGGATTTTACTCAACCTTAATTTGCCCAACAATATGGGTAAAGTTGTTTACCTATTTGTTGGGTAATAATTTGCCCAAGTTGGGCATTTTTAATTTTGCCCAACACTATTTACCCAACTGTTTTTAGAGTGGGCATAAAAAGATCATTTTAAAAGTGTACATATTTTGTGCAATAAAGTAAAGTTAAACAAACCTATGATTTACACAGTAAATTGAAATTTTACATCGATTTTGTGTACAATTTTACTTAAAAGTTCTGAAATTTGTATTTTACGTAACTTTGAAGTGTTTCTGCATTTAGTTGAGCGCAAAACTTTACATAGTTTTTCGATGACTGTTAAGTGGAAGCAAAGGGATAGGACATTGTTAAGTGCACTTTGTGAAATCTAGTTTCCATTCCTGAAATTTCAGAGAAGAAAGGAAGTGAAAAATTACCTATCCACAAAACGTTTCTTTTTTTCCTACTTTTTTCTTTGGTTGAGGTGAGTTTATTTGTTCACAGGATATAAAGTAACCTTCCTAACTTCTTCAATATGAGAGTTCTGAGATGCAGGCAACTTTTCTATTTATAGAGGCCTAAAAATACCGATATTAATATTTCTGAGCGACTCTATACCAGTAGTCGTGACGAATATCACAATAAAATGGTTAAAGTCAAAATCAATGCCATCACCTACTGGCACAATTTATTAAATTTGTGAATGTTACCGTTTATATATAAGTATGTGTAACATGAAACAGGTCCAAATCGATGATATTGCAGTCCATTTAAAATTAACTTATATACGTCTCGTGTAGGCCATGCTACAGTGTTTTATCGCCATTCGTGTAGCCAAACAAGTCACTGAAGGGGGAAACAATTCCATGGAGCTAAATGAATTTTTAGGGGCGGTTTTTCAGATGGAAATAGTTTTGTTAGATATTTTATATTCTAGACCTTGTGTTTCCGTTTAGCTTTATCCGTTGATGAATCAGGTGTATATAGTACAGTGTAAAAAGTATGTGACACATGAAACACATTCCAATCGATGATATTGCAGTCCATTTTAAATTAACTTACATACGTCTAGTGTGGGCCATGCTAAAGTGTTTATCGGCAGTGGCACTGGAGAAAGAAACAGTTTTATGGAGCAAAACATATTTTTAGGGTGGGCGAATTTTTTTTCACGTGGAAATAGTTTTGTTAGGTTGACTAAATGTGTAAAAGTGTATTAAAATATGGACAAGACAAAAGACCTCATGGTTCTTTGCCCCGTCCTTTGCCATCTTTGCTGTCTCTTTTAAAATAAGGAAATGTATTTCTTTAGATTTTTATACATAGGGACCTACTTACATTTATGAAATACGTTTTATGTTTCTTACTCCCTTAAGCAATGTTTAGTCGTATTTTACATTTAGACTGGGTGTTTTTCGTTTAGCTTTATCTGTTGATGAAGCAGGTGTACATAGTACAGTGAAAATTTTCTCCCTACATATTTCACCGAGGATGCAGATGAATGGTTGGTAAAGAAAAGATTGATACACTATAATGCGCGACATTATAAGTTCGGCTTGTGTATAAAAATATTATCTGTGCGTGCATCCAGTTATAAAGGCTAACGTAATACTGTATATGACAATTTCTCCCAACAATTGAACTGTAGAAAAAAAGCTTTTTTTTTTTTATTTAACTGAAGATAGAGGTTCGAGATAGTATATTGGCGATAGGTCGTATCTCAAGTATATAATCACACTGAAAATGTCATACTCACCTTAATCAATGAATAATGAATAACCCAAACCTCGACAAACGCGGCTCAATGCAATTGCGTATCGTAATACAGAGTGTGTTTATTCCAATTTAAATAAAATCCATCCAGTCCATTTTGATTTGTTACGTTATGTTTCTCATGGTTGAAACCAAAACTTTGATAAAGTACTTCCTGAGTGGTTCTCCTATTATTTTCAGTTACAAATGGAAGACAGTTATTATTTAAAATATTTCACACTGTGAAATGCTACATGTCAGACAGTCTCACCATCGAGAAATTTAATTGCTCCGAAGAAAAAACGTATCAACACATTTTACAGGTGTAAATATTATTCCATAAAAATCCTTTGACATTGTTACAGAGGCATTGCTAAACGTCATAAAATGTTAAAACAATGAAAACTCTGCCAGCTGCTGCCTTTATTCTAAATCCATTTTACTGTTTACCAACACGGAGGCAAATTTCCCACACAAAGTATGCATCTTCATCCGAAAGCAGCCGGCTGCAGTATTATTATTACCCTTACGCCATATATGTACAAATCATGCATGGAAGCAACCGTATATATAATTCCGTTTCGCATAGAATGTACGTGAAAAACAGTACATCCCTTCGAAGGTCGAATGAAATAAGATGAATATTCAGTGGCCGATCAATTGTGCGGGTTTCCAGAAGTAAGCTGTAAAAAGCAATTATAGAACGTAAGTCCTTTGTGTAATTAAGACACTGTGGCTTATTGGTTACGTACGCAGATGAATGGTGGGTAGTATTAGTAAATGCAGCCACTTTTAAAAGATTACTGTGCTGCAAAAACGCTGCAATATTGCATCTAAATAATTTTACATTTCGAGTTGTTTTTATGGGGTAACATTTTTATGGCTTTACACTTACTGTCCTTTCACTGACAGATTCGTGTAATGAATATACTGCTTGCTGCTTGGTTCACAGAAACGATTTTGCTATAGTAGTGACAGGTAAAATTTTGAAAGATGTGGCAAAATAAAGGCCATGCGTCCTTCGGGGGAAATCAATTTAATTAAGTTTTGATCACATTCCGAGAAATTTTAGTCATATACGACCACGCTCTCCGACTTTGATAATATGATTAAGTATGTGCTGTCGGTTTTGCTTCCGATATACTTAAATTCAGATGTGTCCAAAAGTGCACAGGAAATATGAAGTAAACTGTCTGTAGAAATCTAACAGACGACGGAAAATAAAATAATAAAAAATAATAAAAACCTCGGTCGTATTATTAACAAATTTGTTGTATATTTCATTTTCCACCTAACATGAGAAGTGTATAAAAGTATCACGTGAAAAACTGCATGGGAAAATATTGGTTAAAGGCACAGTAACAATTCTCCTAACCTTCTTACTTAAGCCCCTCCCACAATTGTCTGAAATTCATCTTCATCCAGATGCAATTTCAGTTTATTGTTTCAGGGTGAAATAAGAAAAGCTCAATGTGTATAGTCAAACGCTTTCAGTGCAGTTCATGCTGTGTAATATAAGCTTTGGTATTCTGCATTGCTTGAATAAGCTGTCAGTCAAAGAGCTGAGCCAACCGAGAATTTATGTAAATCCCTATATAAAGATGGTAGTTTGGGGTGAGAGGAATTGACCCTTCAAGTGTTATAACTAACATTCGTCAGGAATAGGGATGCACCGGATCCAAAATTTTGGATCCGGCCGGAACCGCATTTTGCCAGAACCTACTTGAAATCCGGCCGGATTTTGGCAATGGAATGAAAAAAGGAATTTTAAGTCATACTTGTTACATGAACATGCAAATCAGTTAGTTTTGTAACTTTGTTGTCTGTTTGGTTCAGTCATTTTTAAGGGCTAAATAAAGGTGTTCAGATATTATATATAACATGCACTGATAAGCTATCATTTATGAACTTTAAATTAATTCTGTGACAGTTAGGCCTACTGTAGTCTTCATGTTTGTTTCAACTCAGATCATGTACATAATGCTACCCAAGTTTACAGGAAAATCCGGCCGGAACCGGATAATTTTTCACTATCCGGCCGGATAATGCGGCCAGACCGGATGTCCGATGCATCCCTAGACAGGAATTAAATTAAGTTGATGGCTAGACAACTACACTGATGAATAAAGGACATGTTCTGACTGAAGAACAACTCCATTGACTGGGAAACCATTGTATTGCTGGATAAACAACATCGTTGGTATATTTCCGAACAACTTTGGTGAAAAAACACCCAGTTCTTTGCATAAATAATCACAATGATTTTAAACGCTACACAATAGACGCTATGTAATAGTTAGCAATTGTATTCAACTGTAAGCAAGTGATTTTGCAATTGCATGCAACTGGCAGCGATTGCATTCAAAAGTTATCAATTGCATTCGATTGTTAGGAATTGAATTCAACTGTTAGCAATTGCATTCAACAATTTTCAAGAGGTATGAATTGCATTCAACTTTGGCGATTGCATTGTTTTGTAAGCAATGGTATGTAACAGTTACACAAATTAGATGGAGAATGTTTGGGAAAACAAACCACAAAAAGAACCGACAGCTTAAAAACAAGTTGCAAACACAGAGTGGCGTTTTGCATTCAGTAGTTAGAAAAATTGTATTCAATAGTAAGCATTTGCATTCAGTATTTGATCATGGAGCTGATTCTTTGTCAAAGTATTAGCTTCATGCTTGGAGCAGGTATTTTGTGATGATTTAATGCAACTGTAGAAAGTAGAGCTTGCTTCGTTTCGATAGCATTTTTAAATTGGGTATTTGGCCCTAGCTATCATATTCAAAATGTATCTTCCAAATTTTCCATGTTACAGGTTTTTGAGCCTAACTAAGCAGTTAATCTATTTCACCACTTTGGACTATAGTGTTGCATCCCAACAGGGCCTCTTCCAGAGTCCAGTGGCGTAGCCACGGGGGATGGAACCCCCCCCCCCCATGACTCAACCTTGCAATGCAAAAAAACACCTAAAATAGCGGGTTTTTCTCTCTATACTTAGACTTTTCCCTCATGTTGTGCCCTAAACCCCCTCCCCATAACACCAACCCCCCGACCCCATGACACAATCCTGGCTACGCCCCTGTCCCAGACAAGGTGCTGAAGGGGGGGGGGCGGGGGACAACCTGCTAGGAGAGGGAGATGGTGGAACATACTTAAAATACATTAAGCCAATGGTAACTGTTGATCTTATTTGTAATTATGAGGCTGGAAACCACTTGTTTGAATTACCGTCTACTCAGTAACAATTTGGTTCTAGTATGAAATGCTGAAATATTTTCGCTCCATTGAAGACGATCCTGCTATTACTCTTGTTATACTAAAATTACACAATATGCTTGTCTTGGTTTTACTGCATTTTATTGCTTTTTCAAACTGCTGCTGTTTTTCCGTTGATGTAGGCAGTGGCGTAGCCAGGATTGTGTCATGGGAGGGTGGTTGGTGTCATGGGGGGTTTGGGGGCACTACATGAGGGAAAAGTCTAAGGATAGAGATAAAAAAGGTTGTTATCTGTGTTTTTGCATTGCAAGGTTGGGTCATGGGGGTTCTAACCCGCCCCAGCCCCCCCCCCCCCCCGTGGCTACACCACTGGCTGTAGAATATTGCAACATTTTGCAACATGTACTTCAAGAACACGGTAACTGTTTGGGAGGTCTTCGAGAATATTTTTTCTGTTTCAAAAGAAAGTACGAACACAATGCGAACTGTGCGAAAAGGAAATCATAAATTATTTCATTATTGATGTTTTCAAATTGGATAATGATATTGTAATGTTGCTATACTTGTAAATTTGCATTTTGTATATGAAATACATACACATTGACCGGGAAAAATTTTGGGGAAATTTCATACCTTTGCCCCCCTGGAAAAAATCCTAGCTACGCCACTGGGATGAATAATCTTCAATATCCTCAACTATTGAATTGGCTTCAAAAATTAAACGCCCATAAGAATCAATTTCAGTTTTCAATTCGTTAATCTTGTAATATGAGTTCTTTGGAATTTAAAAATTTGGATACACTTTGGAGAATCGGTTAGCAGAGAATATATGATCCAAATATTCAGTCATCCTGTCAATCGACAGCTCTAACGTTTTATTGAATGGGTTTTTACACCTAAACAACATGAAAGGGAACCTAACCTCACAAGGACAGTCGTTTCTGCTGGTTCATATCACTGTGTTAAACGAATTCCAGATATAATACAGTGAAACACAATGTTTGCCTTTTGAGTCGTACGGGCAATAGCCTGGTTCTTATCATAGGCATGTGAAGTTATCATCTTATCTACATCTCCGTAGGCTTCTTTCGAGTTACGTTTGGCTTGACCCAGCTGGAAACCATTCAATAGACAGTTTTACAAATAGAAATTGTCAAGGATTGGGGAATAGAACTTTAGCTTACGTCACTAATGTCAATGACATTCTACTCTGGCGAAGAGAGACGCATCAATCTTACAATTCATTTGTAAAATTAATGTGGGAAAATGTATGAGGGGGGAAGCGTCCAGGTAAGTAGTGTGTAAAGGAGATCCACCGATATTCAGCTAAACGTTCTATTATCTACATCAATGGTCCAGGTTCATGTGAATAACTACTGCCTTTAGAATAAAATATCTGATAATACAACAGTGTTTCCATGGAGCAAGTCTGCAGTTAATTTGTACGTGAGGTTATCTTGGAACAAGGCGTGGTTTAGTAAACCACAAAACAAATACAAATACTATAATTTGAGCAAGTGCATGATTGAATAACAACGCAAATTATTGAGCATTATAACATTTTAATAAAGCAAATAAGCATCAACACTTTACATCTCAACTTTAAAAAATTGCACAAAGATCGGAATGAAATCATTTAGATTCATCGTCTATTTTTCAAATTCCAAATTTTCGGTACACATTAACATTGCTTACACTCCATGCAGTAAGGAATGTTAAGTGAAAGTGCAGTCACCCCAACTTGAGTTAGTTTCGTTTAGTATAGACGAATCCGATTAGCGCCTGTTTTTAGTGACTGTAGGCCGCCATTAGTGGGGTCTATCAGCCTAAAAACGTCTTTATTTATTGTTTACATGAATTTCAAACCCTCATACTTAGTGAACTTGGAAAATTTAAGATACAAATTAGTGAACAGCCATTCAGGATAAGAGTTAAGCAGGGAAATCGAAAGATTTAAAGGTGATGGACCCCAGTTATGGCCGACTGAAATCAGACCATCACTTGCTTTCCGGATTCGTGTAAACTATCCTGCATAATGAATGGTTCTTGAGAATCATTTGACTATATTTCCATCCTAAATTGTGAAATTCACAAGGAACTGCTTGGTGTACCTTCATAGAGAGGGCGCCCTCCTCTACTGTGCTATTAGTTTACCAGGGTCTAGTTACGGTTAGTGGAAATTACATAGGTAAATAGGAGGTAAGTGAGGGGCGATGTAGATCCTTCAATATGCAATAATTAAAACCTTAAAAAGTTATGAAAGATAATGATTTGACTAGAAACAAGACAAAACTGAGGGACTTAGTGTTGCTTTGGATAAAGGTAGGGAGACTGCTTTTGTCTTTTAACATTTGAAAATGTATCATATTTTGTATTATTCAACAGTCGGTCGTTGTACGCCATATCTGCTCCTTCTATGCCAGTCGTAAGCGGGATGCAACGTACAGTGGCATCACTTTACGTAAGGTATTCTCTAGGCACAACGTACAACGAATAAAGCGTTACTAAAAGTTAATCCACACTGATGTCAGCGCAGTCCCTGGCCGTCTTTTAAACTAATTCCCCACTTCATTTTTTTGACTTCATATCCAAACATTTATTGCATGATAGTCTCGTTCGTGCATTTAATTGCTCACGAATGAAGCACCTGCAGGTACCGGCAGAGGTCACTATACACCAGCTTTCTTATCGAACACACCGCAGTCGACCTCGGGCTACACATATGGTTCTCATGCTTCAACGCGAGACAGATTACGCGCGTACTTGTAAAAGGATAAGAACATTGCACAGAAAATGGGATGTGCAGTCCAGTCACGCAACACTGTATTAGGTCATTCGCAATTGCTTTAATAAAACAGAAAAGGAGTGATCAACAGCAATTATAAAATACTGTGCCAATTTTATGCATTTATATGCAATATTATTAATATAACTCTTGGTCAGTCTCTTTGACGAAAGCCTAAGGAAGCCAACTCTTCACGACAATTGTGTTTAATTGTCGCCCATAGGCCTATTCATTTCGATGACGATAAAACACGCTATCCAACTGCATACGATGATATACTTGAGATACGCCTTGGCGTGCCTCTGTGATTTGAATGTCATGGAGAAATCGTCAACATAGGCTTTGTCGGGAATAATTAAGCATATTATATTGCAGATACGTAGATGTATTATGCATCCTAGTCTCTAAAAAGAATTTTTGACAACCGATTCTACAAAAGTAAATATTTGAATTGAGGAAAAACCGTACAGCACACACACACCTATTCCGACAATGCCTAGAAAAGTGCAACCAAGTCTAGTGGAGTTTACTTCAAAGATAATTCGTCGTTTTGGGTATAAGTTACATGTGGTTTGCCACCATAAAATAAGTAATCATTCAGTATCCCAAGAAAATAATTCACACTAATCCTGAAGTATGCCGTCCAGATTTGTCTGAAATATCAACTTTATTGGAAATTGTCGTCCTAATATATAATAAAATACACAATATATAAATACACAATAGAGTAGATATTATCTGGTCCATAGCTACACCAGGCCCAAAAGGGGTCGGATGAGCTCCCAGCGGGCAGAAAAAATATATGGGTGGCGATACATACTTCATACAGTGCTTTAAGGCAATGGTAACTCTGCCCCCATGAGTAGAGTTTTGAAAGATCACCCCTTTCCCACGCAGCAGTGTCTTCAAACATAACCCTTTAAAATTGCTAAAGTTGCAGTTTGTCAAAATGAGAGGGGTTTCATCGAAGAACGATGTAACGGGGAAGGGGGGGGGGCGGCTGATAACAGTGGAGAAATACTATGCACTGAAAAATCGTCGCGATTAAACTGAGCTGAAGAAGGATCAAAATGACACTTGATTAAAACAGAATAAAATATTTACCTAGTTTTAATCAAAAAATGAGCATTACCTGTTCCAATAAACCAGTGTTAGGTCCAACTGTCAAATCAAGCATTTTACTAGACATCGGTTACGTCTCCATTTGAAAGGATTCGGTTGAAATTAAAACCTAACGTTTTTCAGAGAGTGCGGTATGCATTACGGATCAATTAATTTTAAAACCTAGTTTGTATCTTAAAATTGTTATGTTTGTTATTCATTACTGATAAAATTGGGTGTCTATCGGTCCGTATATCATCGGTCTTGCTGGGACAATATTTGTGTTTGGTTCTTACTAGCTTTATTCAATATGTCTTACACAATAAATACAAAGAGTCTCTCATCTCCTCATCCGTTGATTAGAGATAAGCATTTGCTTGCGATAACAAATGCAAGGCATAAGATGTAACTTCTAGCAGTATAAATAATATATGACAAACTATACATCCACTGGCTCACTGTCGGATGTGAAGTTTGTAGATATATTACCTAATAATCGGAGGATGATTTAACAAATAACGTAACCAACGCCCTCTTAATTAAAGGGCATTATAGCTTCCCCAAACCGTGAAATGCTCCCAACTCCCTTCTGAAACACACTGATCAGAACCATACTGGTTCTAAACACAAGTGATAACTGCAAATTGATTGTTATTCATGCTTAGTAATCACTTTCACTCTAACTAGTATAGAAGATTTGTATCATTAGTTGAACATACTTTTCATCAGCAAGTCCTGTAACCTCACACACTATGCGTTTGGACAATCTAAAGTCGGTGCAGGAGAAAGGGACTCTGTTTTGGAGGCGCTCTCCTGGTTTGGTTTAAATGGGACGAGGGACTAGAGTTGACTTATTAAGGAGGATAGTTAGAATCTAGGTGAGAAAACATAACTTTTATCCTTTGTATGGAGCTTGCTTGAACTACAGTATATAGTGATGGAATAAGGTTAACTTTGTAGTCACATTAATATGGTGGGCAACGTTTTTAGTGTACCTCAAGTAAGAAAATCATAAAATATATATTAAAGAGCATGAAAAGTGAATTCTAACAGAACAACTCCCATTCTCATAGAACATTCTTGAGCCGAGATATAAAATGTTAAAAGTGATTTTTAATTCAAAATGGTACAATGCGCAATAATTTGTGATGTCATTATTGCACTACTCAAATTACTATCTTTGTATTACTTTGTCTGGAATTGACTGCACCATGTTCCAAGGTGTGATAGCACTCTTACTCTTATGGGGTGTAATTAATTACGCCCTCTCTGTACAACACGCTATGCAACACTTAAAGGCTCAATTCTCTCACCCCAAACAGTACCAATTCTCTTAACCTTCTTACTTAAGCCCCTCCCACATTTGTCTGAAATTCCTCCTCATCCAAACACAATCTCAGTTTATTGATTCAAGGTGAGTATAGAAAAAACTCAATTTATATAATCGAACCACTCTCAGTACTGTTCATGCAGTGTAATATAAGCGTTGGCACTCTGCATTGTTTGAATAAGCTGTCAGTCAAAGAGTTGAGCCAACTGAGAATTTCGGTACCCGGTGCCAAAATTGTAGTTTGGGGAGACAGGTTTGGCCCTTTAAGGCTGATGGTGGCCAATGACGGCAATCGACAAAAGCAAGAGTGATGAGTTTACCAAAAACATAAACTGTCAAATTTGTAAATAGGCCTATACTAATATAAAAAATATAGCGCTGGTGGATAGCATTATTGAACTTCTTTTGGTGTAAAAATGTTCATGTAGTGCTCTGAGGAGAAGGCAAAGTGTAACAAACTATTAAAACCTAACGCTAAACATATGTAAAACAGAAAATTTGCTGGCTGTAATATGTTTAGTGAAATAAACTGGTTCGAGAAATGATAAACTGAACAATGTTCTAATCCAAACAGAATTATGTTAACCTATCCTCGGATTGAACGACTCACCAGAAGTGAATGACGTATTTCGTGAACTAAGCATACAACTATACGCAAAGATACTTAAAGCTTTTAATATAGAAACATCCGCCTCTTTGGATATCGACCTAGTAAACATGCTTCTTGAGATGGAGAGCTCTTACCTTGTGAGTCAAACATACCCCTGGGAAGATGGGTTACCATGGAAACACTCAAAACCGTGCTCAAGACGACGAAAAGTGATAGATCACTCGAAGAAGTCTTGGGCGGATAACAAAAGCTTTTTCGACGTGTTCGTCGCACTGCGTGACGAAAAGGTCATATGTACAGATGTGTGTTTAATTTTATGCAAGAGTTCAGGGATGCACGGACGTTTTAAAATGTCCTTCGTCTTCAATAACATCCGCATTTCTTTGAACTTTTTACAAGAATTGTTTAGTGTATCAAACGTATATATATTTATGTTTTGACCAATACCCTACCTAGTCAAGGCTTCCTAGTGAGATGACTCGAGAAAGTGTGAAGATTTTAATCCCATTAGTGGAAACGCCGCACGATTTTTGAGTGTTTCTGCGAACTTCTACCACATCCGATTGATTGAAATGATGACTCGATTTATTTTGGGAAATTCAACTGGATCGAAGTAGCAGTTTGGTCCAAATTCATAGCTTGATTTCGGAGAAAATGGTAACTTTTTATGTTATGCAGTGATTGTACAGCATTAGGCTTACGGCTCGTAACATCAAAATTGGTTTAACTCAATTCGGAGACCTCTTTACTCTTACTGACCTTGCAACAATTTCGTAAAACCCGGTAATAAGTGAACACTGACGGTTATTCAGTACATATTTTTTCAACGCTAGGCTAATAAAAAATGGAGATTAAAATTAACATTCCCTTTTATTAAAAAGAATAAATAAATACGAAAGTTTGAGAGAACACTGAATCATTTTTACGAACGAGGCACTGAATAATTTTTACGAACGATGACCGTACTTTGTATTGCATATTTTACAAAGGGACCAATGAAGCAGTTTCGTCCTAGTTTTGAGGGAGAATGATACTTATACTCTCTCATTTTTGAATGGGTGTAAATCAGCTTGTCCTATTGTTAAAATACGTTTGACTATAAGACACTTTTACTAGTATGGTCAAGAAAAAATGCCTCGATGTGTACCTAGTTGTAAACTCTCGAAATGTCAGATTTTTCTAACAGAACAAAAAAATCAAGAAATACAACAAATATTACAGAAAGCTTCTTATAGCACTTTCCTGTTCTCTTAATGTATTTATGTTGGTGTTTTGTCAGTTTTGAGGAGTTTTCAACAGTGTAATAGGTATTAAACTATTATGTTTAAACATTGTGTTGTGTCATGACATGTTACTGTCAAATCCGATTATCGGAAAAATTCAGCCAGCTTTGTCATAAATTATCGGCGTGGGTTTGATTTGCAAAGGTTTACGTACTTGCTTCATGCATGTGCTCTCATGTTATTGATACGCAGCGAATATGTTACGATACTTAAATGATTTGTGCGAAGTCGTTCTTTTTCAGGCGTTTTTAGTAAATTAATTCACATCAAATTACAAGCAATACCTCCTATACCTTATTGGAATACCCTTTTTTTATTTATAAAATAGTCCTAAAATTTAAATACATACGACCAAAGCACGTTGCATCATTGACCGTAATCATAATTACACACTTTTCTTATATTTTCATATACACATCTAGGCCTACATGCATGGTCTATTTTTTTTTTTTTATCGCGGATATCTCCCGCAGACTTTGGAACAATTGATATAATTTACTCTCTATATATAATGCGCCATCTTACTCAGGCTTGAATAAAAATTCTCAATTAAACTTTCGCATTTTTTTTTATTTTGATTCATGTGAACAACCACCTGCGCTTCATCTTAATACCTGCCCCGCCGACCTTGCACTTGATCGTCGATATACGGTAATTACACAACCCAGTCGATTAAACATTGTGCAATGTATATATAGTCTGTGATATAGTGTACTACTGCTGCAGAGTTAGAGTGAATGTGTGCGGTATTATTGTACGTGAGATACGTTTTAATTGCGTCTGATGCGATCTCTGCATAGCTATTATGACATAGGCATATTTGTTTCTGTATAGTCTAGATCATAAATTTTGATCACTGAAGCACGAAATCTGTGCAAAGAAAACGCCAGTTTTGTTAAACGATTAAATGACTAAATTTTAGGGCTGTATTGAATTGGGTATGTAACGTTTTTGAAGTCATGTATGTCAACTTTGTCAAGTACATAGTAAGTCAATAAAAGTGAAAAAAGGGTATTTTTATTTTGTAAAAGTTGTCAGAAATAGAGGAATCAATCTCGTCTCTCTTGTCAAAAGGTCTAAGCTTATACGAAAACTTCGTCAGTTCGTGTATGAATCTTGTATGTGTGTTCATGTGTGTGTGTTTGTTATTGTTTCTATCCAAACATTTACGGCACTGTCTGTGAAACGAACGAGGTCATGGTTACTTTAAATTGTTTTCAGCTAATATACTGAACTATCTTTACATGCATTATTAACACCTCCCACAGTTTCAAACATTTACAACCCATTTGTGAGATTCTTTTATCGTAGTAAACATACGTGACAAGTGCGGACCCTCTAGCCATACCAGCCGCTATATAGTAGTAATAATTGAGACATTTATTACTGATTCTGTAGGCGGCGTCTTTAAGTATAAAATAATTTCATATTGACAGCTAAGGCTTTATATAACCGCTCCTCGAATAGAAAAAAGTTACCAAAGATCGGAAAAAGAGGAGAAAAGCCCTATTGTGATGGTAAAATCCCTATTGTGGTGGTATGGTAGCAATATGAACTACCCTAATTGTCTGTTGTTTTTTTCTACGAAGACCGGTCACATGCAACGAGATAGAGAGCATAGTGTTGTAACTAAAGTGATTTCCACTGCATAAATGTCAAGAGCAGTCACCCCAATCTTATTTTCAAGCAACAGCTAGATTTCACAATTTTCTTCTTACTTCTCTTCAAAGCATCTTGGGTCATATTTTCGGAAGAATATTATATTTTCGGACTCTCATATTGTATATAAGGTAAACCACGCAGTTACCTACAGTACAGTAAATTGTGGAGTGTCTGTATGCTCCCTTTAATATATTTGTCATGCAAATAAATGCATCATGTCATGTTAAGACACTATCTTTAAAGTTCATGTTAAATTCAATTTCTCAGAATTCAGCTCGTCTGTGAATCGTGTGCAAGATGCTAAGAACGCACAGTAATAACTACTTTGATGGATAATCCATGCATGACAAAATATTATGACGTGGCCGGATATAAATAGGTATTATCAAATTGTTACAACTTTTCAATCCGCCCAAAGCAACATTGTGACAACCATTTTTCATTTTCTCTTACAAATACATAAAAACCTAACAGTGAAGTAAATAAATACAGTTTTACGAATAATGAGAAATAAGACAGAGATGAAATCACATACTTTTTTAAAACTTATGAAGTAACTAAAGTATTCTACGTCTGTGTTAAGCTTGAATTGTAGTAAGAACCTAACTCGTACCCACAGTTTGGAAAGTAGTTTTTAAGCATATTTGTGAGAATTATTTTGTACTCGTTGTCTTACTCACAGATTATGGAAGTAATGCATTGTGGCTTAGCAAAATTTTAAAACTTCCCTATACAGTAACGAGAAATACATGTCCTTTTTTCTTTCACCCAAGTTGTGTAGATTTAATTTCATTTTTGCATTTATATTAAAATCAACTGTTTTTAAAACTCTCTTTTTAAAAAGGGGTGCACCCCTCATTGTTGGCAGGAGATGAATTAATGAGTTGGAAGAATTGTGAGTGCTGCGCAACCCAAGGGTCCTGATGAATCGGAGGAACAGAACTATAGACGTTTCGTTTTGTTAAAAGGTGAAGCTCCATTGTTGTACTAAGCGCCCGTTCCTTTAGGTTTGTTGACCACTGCACTTCCTTTTAGGAAATGAACAAAATATTTCATGTATGCATAGTTGTACTAACTTTAGAAGGTAGACGGGGTTTTAAGGTTCAGTTTTTCACCAATTTATTTAAGTCGAGCCAGCTGTGGCATTTGTTTCAAACGTGGCTCACTGAATTTATAAGACCGGTTTATATTCTACTGAATGCAAAATGTAGAATCGTTCTTGAAACACACTGCGTTTAGAAGACATTATAGTCTTATGGACTGACAGACCGCAAAATATGTTAAAGTCAGCGAAGTTTGAAGTAGAAGTGGACCATGGGCTGAGATACGGTGAGTCTAAGACTAGCCTAACTATAGTTTAGGCCTTATGCACTGACGTCACACTGACGAGCATGCGGAGGAACGCAGAGGGATTCTCCACGGACGTGTTATAAGGTTGGGGCGCGTATTGCGATTGATTAAAAAAACACAGCTAGCTGTATTTTTTGGGTCAACTTGAAAGGATGCACGTGTTCCTGCAGAGGAGGGCGTATCTATGCATAGTTCTATAGAGTGTTTTCACTGACGTCACAAGCCCCGGCTCTTTCTTGACTGTCGGGCAAAAGATGTAGCGTAGCCAGCTGACAAGCAGCTGACGACCACCGTCATGACTTGATTTTTGCCCGCAGTGGGCGTGGCTACCCAATTATGACGACACTAGAAACATATACACAAATCTTGTAAATAAGTGATCTTGTAATTTGTCGGCCATTTCTGGTGGCCATTTTCCGATTTTGTTTTTTTTTTCTTTTGTCTACCTGTGCCAGAATAGTTTTATCCATTCGAAATCTGAACTTTTTTGCGTAGTATATAGGTTTGGATTTTTTTCAACCATTTTTGGTATTAGAAATCATACCAATCAAAGTGATTAGTAAAAGAGAGGTTGGTGGGATCCCAAGCAGTATTTCACCTTTACTTGACTGCCGGATCCTTTTATTCATGCCGTCCATTGCATGTTTATCCTCCAATATAATGTGTGGACCCCGTTGTCAAGTAGATGGTGACGTCAATAACTAGGGTCTGTAGTTGTGAATTGATAACCACCCCTTTGAGGAAATTCATAGATTTGCGTTGAAGAAGACAAACCATCACACTTGCAAAACTGCAAGTTATTATATTATGAACAGGTTTTTGTAATTTCTTACCGTGTACAGTATTAACTTAGTCAAAACTAAATTTACTCGTCTCGTCGGTGTAAATAACATTTCTTTTTGCCATTCTGACCGTATTACGTATGTGAGATGAAGCGAAAACTTGTAGAAATCTAGGCTGGCCGTATTTTGCATTTTCTCGTCTTTCATGTGTGCGAGTTTCTCCTGCAAGCAACTTACGTTCGCTTACACATATTACACACATTTCGGTACGCCAAACAGTACATTAGTTACGAAGCCTTCACAGCCTTTTGAAGCTGCATCTAGTCAGGTGAATACTGATCACATAAATTCCCCTTAGCATTATATTGCTGATGTTCGTGCCGTATGCATACTTACAAAACAAAGTACAGCCATCCTGTATCGGCAGGTGTCAATAGTACTGCAATATTTAGTGGTCACCGCAAGGCCAGTTATTCGACGTATACATGTTGTACGTGTCAGTTATTAAAATTCAAAACATTTTCAAAAAAGAAGACGACAAATCGACAAATAATTTCCCTGGGGAGTTAGTCAGGCGTATTTGATTGGATAGTTTACAAGAGACGAGCAACAACAATGCTTTCGGTGTGGGAAGGAGTACTCGTGACTTTGCGAGGTCAATTCGGCCATCTTGTGGTGATAACTGTCTACGATGACAGTGTGTGAAGCAAGCTCAAATAATTCTCATTTCAAACAGACACGCGACTGAAGTTGCACAGTCAGTGGGTGTATGTGTGTGAAATGAAGTTGGTCAATATATTAATTACTACGGAAGTTAAATAATGCCTTCACGACTTTTTAAGCAAAACACTGGGATAGGTTTTTCTTGCGGTAATCGCTACATATACTGTGTACAAACTTGACTGGTGAATTTCTAAATTTATCAGTGATTCATCGTCGATTTGGTGATATGGTTTGGCTTTGGTGAAATGGGGGCTAGCTTTGGTTTGAAGTATGCGGCATTGCTCATCTGTAGTAGAAAACCGTGTGTTCTCTCTCTAGAGCCAACATATTAATGTTGTTTTCACTAATTTAGGTCGTTAAGACACTCTTTGTTTTCAGTCTGGCTGAAGTAAACATCCAAAGAGCATGTGTTTGTCTTAATGTTACCGAATTCATAGGTCTCAATTAAATAGGTTTATGATTCTTTTACGTCAAATCAGGATATTCCAATTATTGTCCCTATGGCCCGGTGACGTAGAGAGGAATTGAAATGAACTAAATGAGAGGAATTGAACATTATTCGAACTTGGGAGGTACATTAACTGCCTTCCTATCCAGCTGGCACGATATAACACATCATGTTAGAATGTCGTTAAACCCGCATCTTTATGACCCTTTTATCAAAAATCTGACTGTCCTCCGTAAAAGAATGCTGCTTTCTATATACACACGTCATGTACTGGTGTGCGGAAACCAACAGGCATGGCTGTAGGACTAACGTTAGACACGTCGTGCGCCATGTTGTGTATAAATTTTGTTTCTTTAACAGATCAGTGTTTCCACATATAAATGTCAAATTCTTGTCAAAGTCGAGTCGCTCTGCCTGTAACAGACAAAAACAAGGCAAGTTGGTCCTCAAAAGAGCATAAATGCCAAACCATAGCGAGCATAATACAGGCCAGAATAAATGCTTGTCACTGTAAAACACTGGAGCATTGCACTGTCAAGGTGGTGATGAGAGCATAGCCGTGGTGCCAAGTTTTGAAAGGTGTGAAGCTGTTGTCAATGAGTAAGATTAATAGAACGGCTCCCGCGCGATTTAGATCGAGGTGAATATTAATCATGGAGTCATCACCAGCTCCCAGCATGCTGCAATACTGTCCTCAAACGAACGAAATCCGATTATATGATGAAGTCACATGTAAAAGATTGATAGGTTAGATAAATAGGCCTAGATAGGGTGTTACGGGTCACTTTCTAACCAATTGGTGTAAGTCGGGCCAACCACGGACTTTTTATTCCATTTATGCCTCACTGGCTTGTTTCCCCTTTTCTCATTGTTCATACTAAGCACCAAGCACAATGAGAGTAGGTTCCCCTTTTCAAGATTAGTAGGATAAAACCGATCTACTGGCATGCTACAGGACAGTGCGGAAGCTATATATGTTCATGGGTAGAGCATACCAACGATATTTTAAAATACGAAGGTATTTGTTTTTTGCTCAGAAAGAGCATTTAACCCAGACGCTCTTGCAAAGTTAACATATTCTAAAATCTTCATTTTACACAAAGGTTTAGATGTTGAAGCTCATTTGGCTCCAGTTTTTGATAAAGAAATTGATACTTTCTTTCAAATGAAAAGCAAGCAAACTGAAGACGCCTCACTGAAAATGGTCTCGGGTCTTGAACACTCAAAAAGGAAAACGTTCTAATGCATATCCTTATTTAATCCCAAGACTTCACAATACTGTATTCATTCATAATACCTTCAATTTCTACGTATCCATTGCTGTCAGGTGAACATGTGTTATTCGGTGATAAACTGGCGGCGATGGATAAAACGCTCTCATCTTACGCTACACTATTTTACCTGGGTATTTCAGTATGGGTATTTTGTTGTTTCCCGTATTTTGATCCATGAATGAACAAGGTTAAGCAACTCTAGACCCGTGCATTAGGACAGGATAATGCACCATTGGTGTTTAATGGCATTGCTGAACTCTAGCTGCACCCTCTCGCATCATTTGCACTAACTCATGATAGTGCGTTATCATGCACTACTAAATTTTCCACGGTCAATCGTTATTTAACCTTAAATTCTGTTATGACTGCTTATCTACAAAATGTCGCCTTAAGGACGTTAAGTGCTCACTGCTACAGTATAAAACACGTGTATGGAAACATAATGACAGCAGAACGTCGTCAAATTTCATCTATTCGTCTTGTGGCTCTTTACCGCTGTCATTTGTGAGAACAAACAAGTGGGGAAGAACATGACAAGTATGTATCATACAGCTACTTGACCGGGTACAAGTGCGAACATGAGTGCGGAAGCCTAAATCCAATACCATCAACAACATGTACCAACGCATTGGACGCCATAATTCAGAAGCGTTTAGAGTTTATAACTATGGCTGTTTAGTAGGCTTGGTTTGTTAGAGTTTTACGTCGTTAAATCGAGATGGATTTAACTACATTGGCTACCATTAAATGCATATAAAAGTCAATGGTGTCATGCGGTACGACTCCGAAGGCTACACGATATATATTCCACAATTAATTGCGGTATTGAAAAAATATTAATCTAATGCTTCCATTCCCAACGAACAAAAGGTTAAAATACATAAAACTGTCTGAAAAAAAAAGTTTTGAGACTAATTTTCCGGTTCCGCAGGATTTTTAACGTTCTTTAACAGCTGAGCCAGTGGTAATATCAAGCCATATAGAGTTGATTTAGTAGGTTTGAAAATTTTATGGTCAATTTTTGTGTAGGAATTTGTTTTACTTTCTTTCTTGCGATTGTATTGTTCAGTGGTATTGGATAAGTTGCATGGTATTGTGCATAGGTATTAATGCTGCTTAAATCAATGACTACACCGTATTAAAAACTACGTACTGGGATTACCAAAAATAACATACAGTTTAGCCTACACTTTAAAAACGAGAAAACGAAATTCACTCGAAAGTGTCGTTTCTGTAACCTCTTCTTCAGTAAATTTCACTTACAGAGGAGGATAAAATTTATTCCAACAGTTCGATGTTTTATTCCATGAGTATGGATGAAGTATATGTACTGGCTCCACTTGATTGTTACGTGACTTGGGACGAAGTTGTAAGGAGTTGTCATTCGACACTTTTTGGAATGAATTTCGCTCCTTTGTGTTTCGCGTGTCTATAGGTTTCAATGTGATGTCACTATTTCGCAAGTTAATCGCAGCACAGCATTTCTCCCATCTCTCACGCTTTCCATAGCTTATATCTTTTCTTTGGCACTCGGTCGGTTTTCCCTCCTGTCGTAATGTAATTCACCACCATAGCCTGGGAGAAACTCGATCATATCTGAACCTTGAGTGGCGTAGCCACGAGGGGGGGGGGGGGTGGGTCAGAACCCCACCCCCGTGACCCAACCTTGCAATGCTAAAAAACCCCTCAAATTGCGGTCTTTACCTCCTATCCTTGGACTTTTCCCTCATGTTGTGCCCCACACCCCCTCCCCATGACACCAAACCCCTCCCCGATGACACAATCCTGACTAAACCTTATCTAAACTTGAACCGTATTTGAAACCAGGATTTGAACAAGTTACTTTCTAACCTACTAGCCGACACTATTCAACCACCTTAGAAGTGGTGTGTCGTTAAATCACATCTATATAACTAACAAACGTTGGTCATATGGATTGACACGATAAGAGACGTCTTTCCTTTCCAGAAACTGCTCCAAATAAACTTTCAACCTCTACCGCTACTTCTGCATGACATGTTCCGTCACTGAGTGACCTAAGTGCAACATCAATCACCTTTCAACGCATTAGTCATCTTTTCATCTTAAGTTCAATTAGGAGATTAATATCAGGGTTTAAACCTGTTTGCCAGTGTAGTATGAATTTAGCGGTTCTTTCTGGAATGTGTGAAACATACGAGACAGTTGTCTCTCCTCACATGTATACATAATGTCTATATTAAATTCGCTTACCTTTTTTCGTGAGATGAAATCCTCGGCGGTTCGTGGAAAACCAGATGATTGCATTCTTATCCTCTCAACTGCTCAATTCTTTAATTTAACCTTCAACTAGGAGTTGCTATTTTCTTTACATTAACTGATGATCATTCTTCCGCTCAAGATGACTTTATTTTCATTCTTATCAATTGCAGTAGATATTCTGGAGCGGATGTCGCTGCTACACCAAGTTTCACCAACCAACCAACCAACCAGTCTCTGGATCTGGATCTGGAAAAATACTGCACAACACTCCTGGTGCAGTCAAACGTGCAGGGTTGAGTGTGTGCATGTAGTTAGTCGTCCCGTCTGAGGATCCTCAAGGCTGCGCTCTTGAATTGCTTGGGGTCCTCGAGATCTGTAATGTTCTGGGGGAGTAGGTTACAGTCTCTGACGGTCCGAGGAAAGAAACTGTATTTGTAGCAGTCCTTATTGGTTGCTATATTTGTAAAGCTATTAGAATATAATATAATGTTGCTAGCACGGAATCATTTTTTTTACTCTGTACACTACCCTATCGCAAGTAAGGCCTAAACCACAACAGTGCAATGTATTACACAACACTTACTATAGCACTAAATACATCAGTGAGTTTGGTTCACCAAACAATTAATGCAAATAGCGTATCCTATTGTCTGTGTTTACTTTCGTTGCGTCGGTCCGTTTTCAATACCGGTGCTTCAAGATTACTCCTAGTTGAAGGTTAAATTAAAGAATTGAGCAGTTGAGAGGATAAGAATGCAATCATCTGGTTTTCCACGAACCGCCGAGGATTTCATCTTTCATTGGAATTCAATCGGCTGTTACCGTTTACTTTAAAACTCAGACGTTCGCGCAATGGTTTTGATATGATTTTTTCATCGGTGTGGGGGGGGGGACATGGAGTTTTTGCATGATCTTCGGGTTGGAGAGGGAACTCAATGTGTAATTCAAACAGGTTTAGCAATGGTTGGCTAAAATAACCTGCTTGTATCGAATGAAAAAGACAGGATAAAAGTAAACGTTTATGCACGCATTTTGAAATTGGAGATGGTTAAGTAGTCTTCATACTCTTGTACTAATACACTGTAAGCCTACTGGGCTACACGCTTTTTTCTTCCGAAAGGTTATATTAAGTAAAAGGACTTGAAACAGATTTAGTTTTAAGGATTAGAGAAACGGGTTTGATGCAGGTAAGCCTCACAAACTCACAGTAGTCTACCACAGTTTCCCTATAACAGATCCACAAAACAATTTTAATGTACATAAAATAGTTATCACGTCATCGGTTGGCT
Source organism: Holothuria scabra (assembly GCA_037179385.1). Taxonomy (NCBI): domain Eukaryota; kingdom Metazoa; phylum Echinodermata; class Holothuroidea; order Aspidochirotida; family Holothuriidae; genus Holothuria; species Holothuria scabra. Next base: position 23,369,244 of record CM074185.1, on the reverse strand, counting down.
TTAAATCTCATTAGTAATAGAAAAATGATAACAAAATTACGAAAAATGCAGTTTTTTGAGCCGCACAGGACATGCATCACAAATGATTGCTCAATCTACTCAACTTGAAATTAAATTAACATACGAAAACCTTGCAACCACAGTGAATAAATACACTGATCGTAGAAACCAATGATTTTATATTTGTTCAACTTTTGTAACATACATGTTTGATCTTCCAGACTTGAGATTCTCTTTAATTAAAAACGGCATTACAGCAAGGCGCCACGTATTTTGTCTGGTTTGCAGCCAGTAAAAATACTGTACAACTTAATATACGTAATCTAAATAGCATGTAATTGTGATGAAGGGTGACTTCACACTGGAGTTAACTGGTAAACGTTAATCATAAACTTTGCAATGAACGCATACCACCAATAGGCCTAACTTCTCACATTGGGATTATCGTAAGTTCGGGGAGAACACTTTTGCGAAAAAAAAAAATGTTTGGGAAGCTGACCACGGGGTCACCGAAATATATTACACTCTAATGACGTCACACAATTTTGAATTTCAGCTGCATATGGAAATGCACACTTGGAAAAAAAAGAACGGCTTTTTATTCTGCATTCTTCCAATTACGATCAAGGCAACTATGAAACTATCCATAATAACTTTGCAAGTTGTCGTATAACTGTATAACCAATTTCAGAAGAAATTGTTGGTCAAAAGGCTGAAGAATCACCGGGAGATTTTAGGTCACCAAGGCTGAGCGTTGTACGAATGGTCACAAATTTGTCCTGAAATCACCCCCGAAGTTCACAATGATGCACTAAATGCTCAAATTTTGTCACGAAACGTACTTTCCCACATAGGTTCGTCGATGAGTTATTCAAATTTTCCTGAAGACGGTCAATCGCTTTGGTTAAATTAGGAATCTGTTTGCAATACACCTGTAGTCAGTCAGCCATCTTGAAAAGCAATGCATGATGTTAGCTAACATGCAGCACGTCAATACAAGATCCAACACAATGCTATTCGGATGAGCACATACGTACCGGTACGTAAGTGATGCGAAGTATGTACATAATTTATAATGCATAGATAACCAGAACAAACACATTGTCTGATGTATAGCATTTTAGTGAATATAGAATGATGACAAAAAAGGTATCACTATTGTTTTGAAATATTATTCGTTCTTCCTTTTTACAAATGACATTTCAACATATTTTCTCCTTAAAGACGGGAAATATGCAGTTTGAAACTTCGCGAGTGAGCTCTCACTCCTTCGGTTTTATCGAAAACCTTATAACGAAAAATCTAGCCAAAGTTCACTCCCAGAATCGTTCTCTACTTAAACGAGTTTCTTTTGAATATTTAATGTTCCATTTTTCTTCAACTGCCAAAAAATACCCAAGTGCATAAGACTATGAATGACAATTTTTGACATTTTTAAGAGTGTCCGTTTTCGTTCTACCAGCTAGCTAGAGTGCCGTCTCCGGTCTCAGAATGCATTTCCCCGCGCGTGCTAAGGGTGTAAAGATTGCTGAATAACGATTACAAATTCGAGGTCTGCTTCCTAACTGATAAATTGATAAAAATAAATATATAAAAGAACGCAGAAAGTCCCAATTTTGCAGTAAAAATAGCAGGTATTATGCTCAAAATGCATTTTAACCGAACATGGGGAGCAACAGTCCCAGCTACGTGCCCCTAACTATTGCATGTAGGATGTAATATTCAACTCCCCTTTTTTCACAACAATTTAAACACCTGCTTGAAGTTAAAATTATCTAAACCTTTAGGACTTTATCCATTTTAAATTTTGTCTCTTGCTTGTTTGACAAAAACAAGCTCCATTTCATTACCACTTATTTTAGAACAAAGAACTTTACACTTTAATTTTTATGCACTATAACGTCTATATGAAAGATCAAATAACAACAGGCTTCAGCACTGCATAATGTACTCTCGAAGGGTTAACACTCTCGAAGGGTTAACACTCTCGAAGGGTTAATACTCTCGAAGGGTGATTCACATGTGGATGGGTTCAAATCCCGTTACATGAAAGTAGATTTCTCTCCGGGTACTCCAAGGTTCCTCCCTCTTGGCATTTGCCACTTGCCACTGAAATCGATTTCTCATCCGACGAAGTCATTTGCCGCCCCACTGAAGCACCCTCGAGGGTGGACCCGGAGTTAACTTTTTCCCTTTTAGATGAGTTTATCATGGAGATAATGCAAGGTCACCTGACCTTCTTGGGCCAATAGATATTTAGGATATAACACTGCATGAATGAACAATTTTAATCGATTAACTCAAATACCTTTAGGTTAGTTCGTTCACCACTTTTTATTTTATTGTTTGACTGGTTTTGTGATCCATTTTTAAGTAGGTCTACTTGTTTTCACTAGTTGTAATAAATTAAATCTTTTGTTATGAACCTGAAGGAGATCATGGACATTACATTGGCTGTATGGAACTTAATCAAGAATGACACGCACGATGAAATGTCTACACAACAGCATCTAAACCGTGGGCATCCCAATATAATGACTAAAGTGATATTGATTCCATGTAGGCCCAATCTATGTGTTTATGCTCCGAAGCACGAACAAATCTTCTTATCTAGTTCAATGCAATGTGGGCCAAACTACCGAACCGTGCTGGCTAATTACTATTTAATCTATTTTCACTAACATCAAGAAGAGAAAATTTTACGAATAAATCGAACAAAAGAGGAAGTAGTTAATATTGAACATGTCATGCATTTGTAAAGACCAGCATCAGATGATTGTGCAATGTTCAGTAATGATAGCTGAATGAATTTGCCATTCAGTTTCAATATTCATCTATAGACGAATCCGACCAACGCTTGTGTTTAGTGAATGTAAGCGGCCATTAGTGGGGTCCATCAGTCTTAAATCGTCTTCATTTATTGTCTAAATGTAATTTAAAACCCACATTTACAGTGAAATTGAGGGAATCAAGAGGCATTACAGTGTACAATCATCCATGGTATAGGGTGGGCAAAGAAATTGAAAGATTAAAGGGTGATAGACCCCAGTTATGGTCGACTAAAATCAGACCATCACTAAATCTGTCCGGATTCGTCAATAGGCCTACAATCAGACAATGCAGTTCATTGTTTCCAACCGCATAGAAAGAGCCTCGCTACTATATCGAACAAACGTTTAGACGCACTTGGTGCCACAATGCATGATTATGAAATTCTACAATCCACTCGACATGTATATTGATCCTCTTAACACGGTAGTGTTCATTACACGGACTTTATGTGGACAAAGTATACACCACTAACTCCAATGCGCAGATTGGAGCCACTGCACGTTCACTACTATTAGGTTAACTAATAAATGAACTTGTGCCGCCCCGTAAGATGGGTCATTAATGGGGTCCATCGGTCTTTAATCTTCTTAATTTTATTGCCTTCATGCAATTCCAAGTGCCCATACTTAGGATTACATGGGGAATTTTAGGATACAACCATCCATGATACAAGTAAAACAGATTTGGAAGGATTATGCCAATTATGCCTGACTAAATTTGACCTTCATTTGCCTCTTCGGATTCGCTATATGTAAAAAATGTAAACTTGCTCATAGTTCAGTATCAACAAATGCTGAGAGAAACATGCAATATTTTAAAAAGGAACGCATGCTTACTTAAAATGTTTGCATCACACAGACTTTGAGAAACTGAACACACCGCTATTTACGTGTACACGTGAATAAGACTGATAAGCTTCAAAGTGGGGAGGAATTTAAGAACATCCCTTCATCTCTGTTCAACAAAAATTATTAGCAGTAGGCATGCTGGACAGCATTTTGCTCATCGACAGTATCTAAGAAGTGACAAAATCTAAACACAGTGTATCCCACTAACTCTAAGGATACCTCTTAGCTTCACTAGCTGTTTGGTCTCCAGAGTATTTAACAGGTTTTGTCGTTTCATGTACATCGTCTGTAGTACTTTTTGTTTTCATTTTGGCCAGGGTCGGTCTACTTGTGCTGGTAGCATTTACTGGGGAGAACAGAACTTTATTGCCGGTCGCTCTACAGTAAAATGTAGACAGATTGTAATACATCACAAGGCAACAAAAAGTTATAAGAAAATGCAGGTGTAGATTAAACCCATGATAAATCGCGGAAAGGATACACATGGTGGTCGTATAACTTGATTAGCAAAACTAGGCAATCTTCTTCAAAATAGCTGTATTTTGTCGCATAAAAGTCAGCGATAACAGGCAACTACAGTAAAATCATTTCCAATTACTTTCATGGTCTAAGGGGTACAGCAGTATGAAGCAGAGGGGCTGGGGGAGATTACTAAAACTTTTAACGATATTTGAGGTGTATTGGGGCTATTGTAATCAACAATTTGTAAGTTTATTTTTATGGGGTACTTCCACCACCCCATTTCTCCTTTCCCACAACTTTCTAAATGTAGGCATTTGGTCTACATTCAACTCGCGTAATGTGTTCCCAATTTTCCGCAAACACTGAAAGTTTCCCAAAGCATTTCATATGAAATGTAGTGTTTCTTCAATCTTTCGACACTTCGCTTACAATGAGAGTTCATACTCGTAGCAGTCTTAATCCGAGATACCAGTATTCATATCGGACTTTTATCACCGAGAAACTATTTAAAATTCACCTGCATGTGTCATAGGGAGTCAGAATCTATTTCATTCACGGTCGGGGGCATTTTATTAGCATATAGCGCGATCGGGGATATCGTGTAGGCTTCTATGGCAATGGACGTACGTTATAATAGATCTAGGTGAATGGCATTGACGTTAGGACCGTAAAAGTCATTTTAGGTTAATTTCATTTGAAACAGGGACAGGTCTGTAATTGACAATTGGGTATAAAAATTCGACTTCCGATTGTCATTGACCCCAAGGAAATGTGGCAAATTTAGTTGTAGCAAAATGAATGATTCAAACAACAGTTTCGGGATCTTATTGCAAATTATCAACGAATTTATAAAGCAAAAGCATTGATCTATATTGCGGCACACTTCCAGGGACATTTTGTTAAGAAACTGGTATTATTAGAGCTTATTGTTACGACTGTAATATTAACAATAGGAAGGTTCTCTTACCAATACAAAATACCTTACAAACTAAAACAAAGATCGGAATCAAGAGGTGAACAATTTTACATCTAAGCTGATAATAATTAAGGCGTAGGCCTATTTAGAATGACAAATAGAACACATTATTCCATCGGACTGCCTGAACGCAGATCTGCGGTCCTCTCTAACCTTTTCATTTAGGATACCTTTGTGGGAATTGACGGTGGAGAAAATAGCCCCAGGACACATCCTCTTCGAAGTCAAAAAGGCTGTGAATACTTGTTATACGTCATCTCTCGATGGTATTACATTATCTCCTGACTCGAGGTACGTACCGGAATGATTGTCAAGTGAGAAGTTCAATTGATTCTGTATTTCTGACAGTGTGAGAGAGCCGTTGGCCTTTAGGCCTGTCCTATGCAATGTGATACATTGTCCTGTGTGCTGTGGCAATAAGGGGTAGCGGGTATCCTGCAAGGGCGAGTCAAGAGATTGGTTGATTTCATAAAGTAGGCTACTGAATCGTATCAGTGGAATTTAGGAATTAAATTTAAAATTTTCGTCTCACTTCTCTTCAAAGTATCTTAAATAATATTTTAGGACTGCAGTATTGCATATTCAACGGAGCAGTGACTCGTAGTAAATTTCACATTTGAGGAGAAGAAATATTGTCACGTGACTCTCGATGGTCAATCATGAGACAGGACAGCCTATCACACTGCTTCGAGTTGAGGTGACTGCTCGCTTTTTAAACGTACTCTAAGTACAGTATATGACTTCGACTTGAGGTTCGAGGAGGTCATAGTATAGTTCTATGTCTGTATCCATTTAAAAATCATCAATATCGAGATGAAGTTGGGCTGGTAATCGGCAGGTAATCAACCCTATTCTGGTTAAAAAATATGCAAAAAATCTTAGTGAAAATCAACAATTTCCTCGTTCTGTTAACAAAGTGGTTTAAAGTTTTAAAGTAAAAAAATATTTTAACTGATTTCAACGAATATTGTCGGATAAACATTGATCGCGATTCCTGGAACAATTTTAGCGAAATCAATGTACAATAAGTGTAGATTAGAATTATGAGACTGATATCTTACAGAAATAAACTTTGTAGCGGGATGCAACGTCCGACGTATCCGACGTCCAGGATTAAAGCTATTTTCTAGGAAGGAAATTATCGTTTTCAAAGCCAAAAACGTCCGTTTTTAATATATATTTTGTTGTTATTGAAAGTTGTGATATGGCTTCCCAACACAGGGTATGAAAAAATAAGTACGATATACTGGTTTGTGCCCCGGAAATGCTATTCGCGCATATGGACCTACGAGGGAGGGTTGTCTGGTCAAGATGGCTTGCGACTCACATACTATTTTCTACTCCGGGCGATGGAGGCTTCCAAATCTATGATGCCAATCAATCGAGTTAGATAAAAATGTGGCACAAAACTTCGTGTACACGTAAAGTGTCTGTTTTTTACGTTTAAGTACAAACTAAGTGTTTAAAGAGCTCAACAGCATGAAACCACATCCAATTTACGCAAGTTGATAATAATATCTAAAGAAACACAATTCAAGTCAGCCACTGTGTTCTACTGTCGACGTTAATTACTAAACGACACCTTTTTGGATAGGGAAGCACGCCTTCACGAAAGGTTTCCATGGAGACCGACCGTAATAAAGAGAACAGGAAACTTGAGAACTTCTTGAAAGTCAGTACTGCATTGAAAGGTTTTGAATAGGAAAGATCCTTTCACCATTGTCGGAGGCTTAGAAAGGATAAGGATGTGTCATTAAGTGGTAGTAGATAAATGCCCCAGCCTATCGTTCATTATCTCCTAAGGCCTACACTTTACATGGAATCGTATTATGATTTCATATATTTTGTACAGGTTTCAAACTGATTCTGCTAATATAGGTATGCTTTGCACACTCAGTGTAGGCCTACTTGTGGTACAGGCGCTTCAAAGCCAGGCAGCACGGACTTAAGTCCACCTTATCCATGATTTTCTACAATTTAAGAAATTTCATTTTTCTAGCATCAATTGTTATAATTTGGCAACTTTTCTCACCTGATAGAAGTTTTCATAGGCCAAATTGTGCACGATTTGCTGCAGAGCACATCTAAGTTAGTTCAGAGACTTGATGTTAAGTTATAAGTTAATTTGATTTGACACTTATTTCACACATTATTATTTGACACATTATTTCCTCTTTCGCATAATGGCAACATGCAATAACACATGTACAGTGGGATTAAAATACCAAAGAAGGAGACAAAATAGAACAGCTGCATGTACAGAAGTAATAAAGTGCATGATCAAAACTGAAGTGGGGGGAGCCGACGAAAGCTTGGCCTATTTAGATGTTTAGGTCATCTTACCCTTTACAATGAAAGTAATAAAGAAATCTTGATTATATGATGAGTTATAGGCTATCTTTCTATCTTTCCATTAAGCACAACAGGCTACACCAGGGGGCCAATGGCAGAGTACAGCCAACAGATTCTCAATCCTGAAATCAGCCATGGCCTCTACTGATATATCGATACCTTCCACGAGCGACGGATGATTGCCCTTAATCCATCCCAGTTCACAGTATGTGAATCGATGCCACGCAACTCCCACCAACGAAATTATTTAACCAAGCTTGTTGCAGACTGACTTCGTGGTCAAGTGGTTTGCGCATCCGACTTGCAGTCGGGAGATATCGAGTCCTGGCCGGGTCATACCGAAGACTTAAGAAATGAAAACCACTGCCATTGTGCTTGGTATTCAGTATGAGCAATGGTTTGGGAGAAACAAGCCAGTATGCAACAGCTGGAAAAAAGGCCGTTGTCAACCTGACTTAAACCAATTGAGCGGTAAAGCTCCATCTAACTGACCAAGCGTGGCGCAAAGATTGAAAGTCTTTGCAAGCAGCCGTGCAACCCGGTCTCATACGACTTAATATATTCGATGGCATGAGACTGAAAAATAATTGCAGACTTCTGGCATAAAGCCATTGAAGATCGAGATTTGGAGAACATACCCTTATCTATTAAACATTGACAAACAATACATTTCGTGGAAATAGCTTTTTCGACCTACAATTAGTTCCATAGTGTTGACAAACACCAGTAGAGTCGTCAGTCGTCCACCACAACAAGACAATTTGGTTGCATTAAAGATCGTTGCATACAGTGTGGAGGGGGTTTAACTAGACGGATCTTACCTTCAAATCCGTGACCTTTAGGTGAATGACTTTTTCACAAATCAACATATAGATAACACGTCATTTTCTTTCCTTTACGCTAAATTCCGTTTCGGTGTCGATTCTACAAAAGCAGCAACGCTGTGATTTTACTAATCAGTTCGGGAGTTAACCGCTTTCGGGGGAGGGGGGGGGGAAGGGACAATTTTCAGTCGATCGGGAGAATATTTTGCCATGGGTGAGGGCATTTTCAAATATTTTCCATGATATATTGCTATCCTACTGTGCAAATTCAACGGAGATAACGTTCAAAACAACCTTGCCATGTTAATCGACTTTAGAAAGAGAAATTCAGGCATATTTAAAATCTCTGCTGATAGGGAAATGGAAAAGCCTGGTCATCTTTGGTCGTTCACAGCGACGATTTTGAGATATCGAGCAATTTTGCTTTATTCTTTGTCCAAAGTTTTATTTATAGACTCGGCACAGCCGTAAGTTTTGTGCACTATATTCCGTTTAAAGGTGTGCAAGGGTGTCGTATTTGTGTTGTTAATACGTTGCTGAAAGTCCCTAGTAGTTTCGACCTTTGTGTCTTAACTATCATCTCACATTTGAATGTACACACATTTGTTGAACAAATAGACAACTGTGAAGAGGTAGACATTATAAGTACTCATAAATATTCATACCGTTTATGCAGGAAAATTTTCTTCCGATCTGGGGAAGTCCCATTTTCCTTCGAAAGCGGTTATCTCCCTAACTGCTGGTGTTCAATGTTTTTGCTAATATCAGCAATTATTTATCGATATCACCAATTAGCTGTTGATATCATCAAATATCAAATAAAAAGTAAAACGGCTTGCCATAAGAACTACATCGATTTAGAAAATACTTTGGCCCGGACGAAATCTAGATAATATTTCTTATGCCATTTGATGTAACTTTCTACTGATTCCGTATATATTAATCAAAACTGGGCCACAGAAAGGAAAATATACTACAGTAGAAAGCAATCCCTCTCCACTTTCGGATCATTTACACTGTTCTTAATAGCTCCATGTTTGGATCAAAGTAAGTAAATTGTCGGTGTGTAATGCAAAAAATGAAGTACCGCGCACATTTAGAAGGTGATTTCCATTAATTGGCATTGTCTGACTAAAAAAATATTAACATGACTTTATTTTGACTATGTACGTCGTCCTAAGCATCTCGCAATACTGATTAAGACTGTTTTGATAAATTTGTTTGAAGATTTCATACTTTGTGCGTGCCCAGGGTAAGCAATGAAGTAAAGAAAACAAGCCAGTGAGCCACAAATAAAAAAAAACTGTGGCCGACTTCTTTTAAAACCAATTGGTTCGAAAGTGGACCTTAAACCTCCATGAAACTAACTTTCACACAATGAAGATAAAACATTCTGTAATAAAGAAATCAGTTCCAACTCAACCGACGTAATATTTGTTTGTTGGTCATTGACTCTTGCTCATATCTTTCATAACTATATGGATTTCTGTTGCATAGATTAATTTTGTTATAATGTCAAACATTTTTTGCATAATCAGTGTTCCCATCAGGGGCGTAGCCAGGATTTTCTTGTGGGGGGGGGAGGCAAAGTCGACTCATCGTCCCCAATCTTGACCGACAGGACTATCTAAGCGGAGCGCCACCATCGGTTGGCGTGGAGCGTACAAGAAAATTTTTGGTTTTAGAAACCCCTCAGATGGCAGGAAATGGCACTTCCCGAGTGTTTATGCTGCATGTTCCCAGCCTGGAAATATGGATCTCATTTCTGAAATTTCTCAATTAATGCAAAAGGAAAAAAAATTTAAGAAAAATGTTAATACATGTTTCTAAGCGGAGCTCTACCATCGATTGGCGAGGAGCGTACCAGGAAATTTTTGGTTTTATAAACCCCTCAGATGGCCGGAAACGACACTTCCCGAGTGTTCTAAGCAAGAAGACGTTCAGCCCAACTTCGAAATCCTCACCGCTTCTAAATTGGAGCACTTGACAAATATTGAGGGGCTGAACATACCTTTAGCCCCACTTTTTCATTTTTCATCGCCGCCACTGGAGTGCGGCATTTTCTTCAGGGAGCGAAGCGTCCAAGTGAGGAGCCCAGCGTCCGAACGGGGAGAGGGTGTGGTTCTTGTATCAATGTTTTCCTTATTCCTTCGAGAGTTAGTGTGTGGCTGTAAGAGGGTTACTGTACGAGTCAATGGGGCCCTAGGGAATTGTGTTGCACTGAAACAAAACAGCTACTCATAAGGCTTATATTGGCTAAACCAGCGGAAATGACATTTTGCCCTGAAAAACTCCAAAACTCCATTTAAATAAAAAAAAAAATAAATAAAATAAAAATAGGTCTGGGCGGGAGTAAGTGCGGACCCCCTGAACCCCCTGGCTACGGGTCTGTTTCCCTGGGTGTCCCCCTCCCCTTTTGGAATTTTTTCGCTGTCTCGAAGAGCTTAGATGCAGTATGGTGCTTTGTTCTTTTTATACTAGATTCCAGTGTTCTCCACAGGAGGTTTTAGAGGGGCTACACGCCCTCCTAGTGAAATTGGCCACCCCTCCAAAATAGTTGCCGCTCTCAAAAAATGCAGCTTCCATTTTCAGTTCATTGCTACATTACACATATACAAGTCATACCTGGAAAAGGTGTCTTCCCTCCAGGCTTGGCGCCAGGATTTGCCCGACGAAGGGCCACTCTCCGAACGGGGGAGGGGTAGGGTGGGTAGCGACCCCAAGTCCCGACAGCCAGTATGGCGTCGATGAGTTGGTGAGGGAGATTTGAAGAAAACCTGTGCACTATACCTGCCATTGCGAGTCATATACGACATAAAATTTGTATATGCTAGAGGAAAATTTTTCCGCATTGACTTGATTTAACCGTGGAAAAGGGCGAAATCTTTTTGGGTTAGCCTAAGCTAAAAAGAATCTGTACTTATTTAAAGCTTATATAGGTCAATTGTCATGGCATTTGGGCCCTATCGGGCACAACTTAGATTGTATTTTCTTCTTCAAGTCCGTACCGCACGACTGACACAAGAGATCACACGTCCCTGGTTTAGCGAGATGAGATGAAATTGCCGACATGTACATTAATCCATTTATTTTACTTACTAATTTACCTGAAAAGATGGGAAGGGTTTGTACTTTATTAACTCTAGGTAACGGAAATGAGGAAGAGTGTGCAAAGAGTACCGAACATTTTGGGTTTTATCGCAGAAATAACTCTTTTGAAAGCCAAAATAACTAAACCGACCATGGAAAGGCGACAGACTATTCCCGACATGGGGCGGGCCATGCCACCGACCACAAGTTCCGATAGCCCCTATGTCGAGGGGTGGTGAGAAGGGGATATGAAGGAGCCCAACTATTCCATGTTATTGCAGCCTGTGGCACATTTTGCACACTATCACTTAATATTTTAAAAGCCGAGTTGCGCCCTGATAGTGTTCTTTTGAGTTTGAATCGTGAAATTGCAAAGCGCGCGAAAATTTTTGGTAGGCTTACAAAAATAACATAGGCTATGTAATCATTAAAAACAAAAAACAGAAACTGTAGGGGTTGTAGACGGTATTGGGGATAGCATACATTGTGTCGAAACCACCTGGAATACCCGATAAAATAGCCAAACTATGCTCCTTGAGTCGCTCACAACTGACCTATCGCATGACACACACAAGAGAACAGCAACTAGGCTTTGTGATATGGGATGAAATTTACGACCCCTAAATAACCTGTGTACTCTGTCTACCTGTTACTTGGTAAGATTGACAGGACTTACACTCTCTAGATATGTGGAATGGAAGTATTGAAAAAACTGGACTGAATCTACAGCGCGCGTAGCGCGCCGAAAATTTGGGGTTCTTATTAGGGAAATTGTCCCTTGAGACCAAAAAACAGGTAAACCATCGGGGAGACTAGTCGCCGTCGGGGACTGCATACTTTATCGTAACGACTAAGAGCCCCCCTCCCCCCTCTCGGAAACTGTAAAAAAAAATGCACCCGATTCCCTCCCTCCTCTTGCCGTTTATTTTTTTTTCCGTTTATTTTTTTTTTATTTTTTCCCCTCTCCTTCATTTTTTCAACATCGCCCATCGGGTCCCCAAAATTTCTGTGGGAGGGGGGCACTCTCCCCCTGCCCCCCGCTGGCTAAGCTAGTGGTTTCCATGCCCTTAACATTTGTCGATTGCATGCCTTTCAAGCGCAATTTTGTATGTGGTCATAGAAGTATGAAACCTGCAGTTGTTTCGATTGAATGAATCATTTGTGAGACAAACAATTGTCGTCACAATATTAAAGTAATATTATTTGCATAGTGTGCGTGTTTGTCTTATATCCATGTTTGCATGTTAATTGCATGTTAATTGCTGACTGATTGCATGCTGAATGCATGTTGTCTATTCAATGTGTGTTCTGTCGCATAACCAGTCCCTGACACAATATTCCCGCAATTTACGAGATGTTTGTGTATTCTCTGGCTCTGCGGTTATCACTTCCCAATCGACCAAAATACCTATATTGATGTTGTAGTAATCGGGTAATTATGTTGTGATTTGTTGGATGTTGTAGTTTTGATAACATTAATTAGAAAACGTATACACGTTGATTTCATGCTGTTCTATTATGTTTTTGCATCTATGACAGAAACTACGACACATTTTCCCATTCCCGTGAAACATTAATGACGTCATAAAACACCTCTGCATGCTGGTTGCATGTTGCGCGATTCTTTGCTTATATTACTTTGTCGTATTTAACTGTCATGTTATTCAACTCAGTAGATAAACAAACATCTTTTTATTTTGATTGACTGTTTCTCTGTTCTTCGTTGATGTAATGTGTTTCATGATGCATCATACTTGAAGTGTTATATTCATCTCAACATCTCAGTATCGTAAAACACCTTTACTACCGACTGCCCGTTGCTTGATTCTTTGTTTACAATATTATTTTCCTTATGTGTGTGAACAAACTCTCAAATGATAAAACTGTTACGAGTTAAAAACATGTTCATACCGTATGCCGATTGTACGTTGCTCAGTCATCATGATGTTCCACTATTTTCATTGTTTGCATCGTAAGTGACAGGAAAAAACCTAACAGTTCTTTGTTCTATTATTCATCTTGGTAAGGTAAAACACGTTTGCATGTTCATAGAATGTTGATCAATTTTTTGTTGATTATATGAGCATTTTACTGTACGAACTAGCTCCTTCACTTGTCACGATAGTCGTTCAGGTAAGATGAAAACACTAAGTCTGTCATTTTTTATACAAAGGCTAGACAGGAACTGTAATGACTGAAGCGTCCGTTACAAAAGAGTAGTGCCGATACATTTTCCAAGTAAAGGTGACAGGCTAAAGCCTGCGCGAGTTTCGTTTGAAAATTGAGAAAAAAAAGAAACTTATTAAGAATCTGCTGGCAGGCCTCAGCGACACCTCCATCATAGTTTCTGTGATCACTAGCATTATTCCCCGAGCAAGTCTTGGTGTAAAAATATGTTAAATTTGGCCGACGAATGAAAAACCTATCCTGACATATTTATACATCACAACGAAGAACATATTATCTGTTTGGAATTCAGCATCTTTCTATAGCAGCACGCCACATTCCGCGCTTGGAGGGCCACATTTAAAAGCAACACGTTTATTATACGGTTACTATGGCAACATTTGTGCGCCGGTTGATTGGATTGAATCTGCAGGGCTCTTTATGTATTCATGTTCTGCGCAGTTTGTGAACGGCAAATGTCGCCCATGGATAACTTGATATGCATTGTGAGAAGGTAATAACGATAGAAACTTGTATATGGCAAGCTCCACGACAGTGGCTATTTAAAAAGCACTCTTCTCTTGAATTTTAGAGAACATATTAATGATGGCAAAAACAAGAACCGTGGATGCTGTTTGTCTGTAAGGAGAATTAGGAAGAGATTGGCTTTCAGGGAAGATATTCCTCTCGTAAAGGGTAGATTATATTTTAGTCTTCCTTTTGTGATGAAAATTCGAGGCAAAAATGATTTGAATTTTACAAAGAGAAAATGTTTCACGAATGATATCGTATTTGTCAAGTGTAACGTCACAATTAATGATGTCTCTTCCTATTAAATGTGCCATGCGCTATGCAGAGCATCTAAAAACGACTTGTGAACAACTAGGTAAAACTGAATCTTTAAACAGTTTAAGTGAGTTTTGAGATAATACTAAAAGGAAAAACTGCGTACTAGTAACATCGACCTGCCAGCATTTATACTCAATTGTTTCTAATTTTCTTAAAGTCCGTCCGACCCTCTGGCAGAGGGCCGTTCGGCGAAATCAAACTATAGGCTGCTTCCCGAAGAAGCCATACTTTCACTCAAGGGCAATACTCACTGTTCTCAGACCATTAACATCATTGGTCTGTCATGTATGGCTCCATACTAGCCTGGATGAAAAGAACAGACTCAATCGTTTCTATTAGGCCTATCAAATGTGAACGCCCCTAATGCCAGGGAATGTCCCGGTGTGCATACCTGTCTGTAAGAAGTCAATTCCTAAATTTTCAAGGGCGATAAATTGCCTAATATTGCTCCCAAAATTATCATGACAGGAATTTTTCTAGCTGCCTTCTACATTAAGATAGCATTGTCCTATTTTCGACCTCTTTTTGGCTTTGACCCTTCACATAAAAAACCCCACCCACCTTTACTGATTTATAGATATGAACATTCTTAAAAAGGGCAAGAGCAGCCCCCCCCCCTCCCAACTTCAAGTAGTGTAGACTGTCCTGTTTCATAGCTGGCTCTTGAGAGCAGGGGCGCAAATCTCTGTTTGAGAGTGGAGGGGGGGGGGCGAAAATGCTTGTGATGTGCCCATGAGTACTAAACTGTGCACGCTTGGCGGGCACCGCGAGCGCGAAGCGCGAAGCCCCAAAGGACTCCTGGTGCGAAGCCCCCGGAAGCTCTTGTGTTCTGGCGTTTCCAAAGCTTCAGAAAAACTGTTTTCGAATGAAAAAAAAAACGAAAAAAGGTGACCATATTTTTAGGTCTACTCAAATTTGGGGGGGGGGGCAAATTACGATTCCCCCCCCCACTTTTTCACTTGAGGGGGAGAAGGCCCCCCTCGCCCCCCCCCCCTCCGGGATTTGCGCCCATGCTTGAGAGTCATCTGACAAAATTTTTCACATCAAATGTGTAATTTACTAGTAGTTACTGCTTGGTTTACCTTGGATGAACAATAATAAATCCTAAAATTTTATGAAAGTCATGTTTGGGATACCTTCAGGATTAATAAAAATATTTAACTACAATGCTTATCTCCCCTCTTGTCTAATTTGTCGACACATCAGTTTCAACGAATCTAACTACTATTGCAAACATACCCTACCCTTCACATGGGTTACGGTCCACGAGACCGAAGGTTTGCACGACCGGAAATGTGCGAACCCTTAGGGTCCGCTAACCTGTATACATTTCCAGACTGGCCATCCTGTTCTCATTTTCGGTCTCGCGAACCTCTTCACTCACTCTTTCGTCTCTCGAACTCTTTCCTTTTTGGTCTCGCGAACCCTTTCTTACTTTTGGTCTCGTGGACCCTTTCTCGTTAATGTTTTTGGTCTCGCTGACCTTCGGTTTCGTGGGATGTCCCCTTCCCCCTGTGTAGCTACAGTGGATTTAAATGAGCAAATGTAAATTCAGTAAGTTTTAGCCTAGTACAAGCAAACACACAAAATGTGGTTTAGGTCCATAGTAACGTTGTAAAATATCTCATTTAGACACCAAAAAGATTGCTACAGGGGTCTGCAAGGTTTTGATTGCTTCTTGGGTCTGCAAAATTTTAGCCCTATGTTAGACTGTCGCGTCACTTATATGAACATAAAATAGGGGGGAGTGATCAGTAACACTCTTACACAATTAAACTAAGTGTGTCTAAGTGTGTGCAATGAAGACAATATTTACTACTATCCGCCCATGAAAATGGATTATTATCATGTGATCACAGATGTAGCCTAAACATACCAGCTGTACACATAAAAGATCGGTCTGTAACAATATTGTGCACAATTAACGTGTATGAAGCTAGCAGAGAACCAAGAATTTAAAATAAACGATCTCTGTAATGCCCATTTACCATGCGTGGGAATGTTCCTGTACAATGGGGCCATAAGCCCTTTTCCAAATAGCAATTTCAAGGACTGTGTGATAGGGTTGTGGAATCCTACAACCAACCCTTAATCCTAATCCTTACCCTAACCCTAACCCTAAACACTAATCCTAAACCCTAACCCGGGGGAACTAATGAGACGAAACTATATGAGGGGGACCAATGAGACGGGGGACTAATGAGACGAATTACGCTAAATAGGGGACCAATGAGAAGGAGACCAATGAGACGTGGACCAATGAGACGGAGACCAATGAGACGGAGGACTATAGAGCGAACCCTGGGTACGTCTATAGTGCGTAGTCCTTAAGGACGCGTTTCCCTTTTACGTTGCTCCTCCGTTGTTATAGAAAAGATCATTACAAGGTGGTTTCACATTATACCCCTATATGTGAAGCCTTAGTGCAAACTATAATTCCAAATAAGTCAACACTGTCACTGTGTTCATATACCGCGAGAAAAAGTGTTAACATATTTAGGTGACGGTATGTAATGGTTTGCTTTTTTATTAGGGTCAAACATCTTTGAGCCAGTCTAGACAGACTGGAAGAATCAGTCTGTAACGTAATATCTTTGATACTCCATATCCATACGAGATGATTCAATTACATCTACCAACGATATGAAAGCCTACGCCTTCACATCAACATACCTTAATCTCAGTTTATTTCTTTTTAATTTAGCCTATATCTCAGATCTGTACATCGGGATGAGTGCACTGCAGGCTATAAGACTCCCTCACGACCACGTGGTTTTTCTATCGTGCTAAGAAAGCGTGCGATCAACCTTACTAAAGATAGTTGCGTAAAGTGGAATAATTGACAACGGATATCTGAGAAAGGTAAACACTGTGTCAGAAGGTGTGGACTGCCGCCTAGTCTCACAACATGTTCAAGAGAGATAAAGTACATTACCGTGTATCACTGATAAAAGATTTGTTTGAAAGCTATATTCCTGGAAATGATGTGGTAGTTGCCGGAGGAATAGAATATACTAGGTAGTTGTGTAATTAAAAAATGATACGCCAGTATAAACAAGGTGTCAGTAAGTGGGGTTTGGAGCGCACGTTCCTGCTTGAAAAATAAGCCTATGTTAAAATTCGAGGACACGACCACTCCCGCTGATCGCCCAACACCCCCTCCCCTTCCCCACCTCAGAAAAAAAAATCGCGAACGACCGGTCATATCTTGCATAAGCAGATGATAAAGTAGTTAAAAATGTTATAAATGCTAGATGACTGATTACACATACTGTCGTTTAACTTCGATTGCAAAATGCGTTTGAAACATTATAGCAATGATAGGTTTCAATTCGCAAGTTTGGTGATTCTTTGGCGCAAGGAATTGTGGGACACAGCGTGGATACACGATCTCAGAACATGTTTATTGGCGTTCCTTGTTTTCGTGCAGTATGGACATACAAGACTAAACAAAGGCCTTTATCTAAGCACCTCAGCCTTACTTTACGGCAAATTAAATTGCAGATTTTACCCCAAAAGACAATTTAGATACAGGTCAGTGCAAAAGTCCACACGTAAGTTTCATCCTTATGTTGATCAATGGTGAAAACGACCTTTCATATAATGCGTACTCTGATGCACGTAGCGTCAGGAATGTATTGACCATTCAACTTAATAAAATGTCACCTGGTGTCATTTAAATTAATGTGCATTCTCCTGTGCGTTCATTCTATTGTATTTTAATGCTGTAAGAGTCTATGTCTGTGTTCTAACCCTGACATTTTATAGCAAACATAATACTTACTCCGTTAATACTATATTTTAATGCTGTAAAAGATTTTTCACGAGGACAATATTCAAACTATGTGGGTAGGCCTTTAGCATATAGATGTTTTAAACCGAATAAAGTGTAGGCCTGTTGACAGAGAGACTTCAGTGAATAGTGAGCTCAGTTGAAGCAGTCAAACAACATGCTACCTGGTTTCTGCACTAGTCAAGTGTAATACGAACCCACTACACTAACCCTCAGCTAGTGCATGAGTCACATGTGCTTTATGTTCGTCAGAGTTAAGACGCAGGGTGCGTCAAAAATCTCAAATGTTGCGACAAAGAATTGTGATAGGTGCTGCTTAGGTGGGTCACATTCTGCAGAAATCGTGGAAAGAATCTAAGCATAAAGTCGACATCATGGGTGCTACAAATGTGGGAAGGCAAATTGGAGTGGATTTTTCCCCTCCCCTTCTGGTAGGTGACAAATACTTGAAGTAGGGCAAATTGGTGACGTTTATAACCTTATTAATTTTAAGGATAGGAATCAAGAAAAACTTGATATGTACCATATGTGGGAGATATTTTATTAAGGATAATTCTATATATTTCACCATAGCATATCGAAAGGTTTTGTACAAAAACGATCACTTGCTCATTTTATATGATTTTTTTTTCAAATGTTCTAATTAAGGTAAGCGTAGTCGGTTATGCTTTGGAATGATATGTGAAGGTGAGAGGAACTCATGAAATGCCGATTTTCATTCAAAATACATGATTTTTGACGATTTCGACATTTTGTGACGTCATAATTTGGGGAATTTACCCCAAAATTTTTTGCCATTTTATGTCTTTACTACACGCTTTTTACAACAAAAATATAGATCCAAATAAAACCAGTTCTTCTCCTCCTGTTACCTGTGACACGCAGCTACCAAAAATGCGTTTAGCCGTGCCAATATATTTGTGGCTAGAAGTGTTAATCCTCTAAATTATGTAAAATTGGGATGAAAAACGTTTTTCAGCCCATAGCCATCAAATCCCATAAATAAATGATTTACAACAAAAGTAAGGGGCGTGTCCAGTCAAAAAAGCATTCACTAGATGTGCAATAGTATGAAAATCACAAATCCAGTTTAGCCAGACCTTAAGACACAACCCCGAATACGACATAAAGCGAAAACCTAAAATTGCTAAATGCGTCCGTAAACTGTAACGCATTTGGGAGGTTTATGATCGGAAACTTTTCGATATGTAGGTAAACGTAGCATATTTCTATGGAACTTGGGAAGAACACATCCCACCAGAAACTTTTAAGTGTCCCATCACTGGGAAGTGTGCCGAGGTTGAAAACTCCTGTAGTAAAACGTATCCCTGTCACATCACTACAGCAAGATTTACGTATTATACTGCAGTAAAAAAGCATTCGATCGCGTCAGTATGTATTAATAGCATCTCCTCTTCTTTGAAATTCATGCAATATATTTTTTTTTGGTTTAAATAAAATTTTACGGCTTGAACTCTGACCAACAAAATCAAACAAATGTTGTTCGCTAGTCGGTTCCAGTTGGCTTTTTGTACTATGATGACTATTTGTATTATAACAGGTGGCTATGGCTGCGACGAATCGATGTTTCAACTCCCGTATATAACCCTTCATATGAACCGTTGAATTGATCCACTCGTATCCTAGTTATTCATCTTACTAAAATATCGTATAAGTCATTGGACACAGTTATTAATTATGTTTTCACACATTTAACTTCTATGATGAACATCTGAAATTTAAAGGATGGTCTACAGTATGAAAAAGATCGGTATTTTACATAAAAAAAATTAGGCTAAGTCTGCATAGAAGGCTGGTAAGCTCATCACAACTTACACGTGTGATGTTTAGAATGGAAAAGTCAAATGTTATTCAAGGAATCTATTACTCCAGAACACGGTACCGTTTGCTTCTAATTGACCTTGAGGTTTACTTTCAGCACCTTTCAGGCAAACCCCTCGGCCATAGTTTCCGCCTTTAAGAAGTCACATACAATGAGCTTCATGCATAAGCTAAGAATACGTCACGTTCTGCAGAGAGATCACCTAATGCCGAGGGAGAATGAACAGTGTGTGGAATGGCAATTAGATGCAGGTGTTATTATGTAAAAAGCACAGCAAATGCTGTACAGCTTCTTATGTGTACTTCAATAGCCTACTGAATCGTCCATTGTGGATGGTTCGTGGACATATTTTACAAAACGTGTGGAAACAGATGAGTGTCATTTACCATTTTGTGTCTCCCAATTGCTAAATACTTCTTTGCGAGTTTTTATAAAAAAAAAAACGGAGAGAATCTAGTTTTGGCAAAAGGGGTGGGTTGACGTTAAAAGCTTTACGTGATTTACCAAACATTTTCTTTAAAAAAGGAACGTAATGCAGATTGTGATCGGTGCTCATCATAAGCAATGCAGTAAAGGAAACAAACCAACCAGCAACAAATTGGTCAGAAACTGAGCCGTAAAACCTCATCTAACTAACCAAACTTCTTTTTTTCAAACTAAAACTCAAGATGCTTACCCTAGAAGCCGCGGTATCCGTGCCGACTTGGTCTCATGCTGTAAAATGGTTGATTGGTGGGGCGATTTCCCCCTGTCCCACCCCTTTCCCGGGGTTACAACATTATGATTCATAGATTTAGCCACGGATTTGCTGAAAAGTGAATTTACGTCTGCTTTTGAACTAAGTTAAGATAGTTACTATTTACACAGATCTAAAAAAAATAATTTATCAGTGAGCGAGAATGTTCTTTGATTAGTGTACATCAGACGACTCTTGTTTATTAGCAATGATTTAAATTGTCATAAATCAATGAATTCATTTCATTGTGTCTGTGTACTGACATGTTGTACGCCTAAACTTCTAACATTCTGGGTTAACCCAACGACATGACCACGGGTTTTTTACAGCTGTGCAACACTGCATGCTGAAAAAAAATAAGAATTTTGACCTGAAATCAAGCGTATGTAAATGGTAGCATATAAATTATCGTTCGTAAAGGCTTAATACTACCACCCTAAACAGATCCAATTTTCGTAAATCCCCTAACCCCACCCCCACCCCTTAAACTGTCTAAAATCCATTCTCATTCAGACACAATCTCAGTTTATTGCTTCAGGGTGAGTACAGTATACAAGGCCTCAGTGTGAATTCAGAAAACTCTTAGAACTGCACACGCTGTGCTATATGAACTTCGGTACTCAATTATTTACTGTCAATCAAACAGCTGTGGCAATTTAGAATTTCTGTAGACTACTACGAAAATTGTATTTTGGGTGAGAGGATTAACCCTTTAAATCCTTCACATTGGTAGAAAAGTTTACCAGTTCTTAAACACCGAGGACCCCTCTGGAGACCCCTCCCCTATCATCCCAACCTATCATACCTATATCAACTTAAGTTGCTTTTACTTCTATCTGTCTGACCTTCATATGAACAGTGTGTTTAATTGGGTTTTGCCAATTAAACAGAGACCAGAGCACATAATGTTAGCTAGCAGTACAGTATATAGGGAGAGAGCTAATACAACTATGAATTTCCGAGTGGTTCTTGTCCAAACCAAAATCGATTGAATTGGAAGAGGACACTAATGAATAAATGTTGTGGCATGCTTTTTTCATGCATACAACTGGTTACTTTGTCAATATGATTCAGAGTGAGTATAACAGCACTTTCTCCTTCTTGTGAGCGGTCAGTTAGTTAATGAGATGTGGTTTTAAGCTCAGCCTCTAACCACTTTGTTTAAGAGGGCTCGCCACGAAAATTTTTCCAATTTTGGCTCAATAGCTTGTTTTCCCTACCCCGTTGCTTATGTTGAGCACCAATCACCATGGCGGGTGCCTATTTTTTAAAGTCTTCAGTATATGACCCGTCAGGCTCTTGTGAACGGGAACTTATTATTTTACCCCCCCCCCCCCCTTTGAACCCTACAAACTTAAAGATCGCAATTTCACTTGACACCTTTCTAAACTTTTCGTTTCGGTGAGTTTTCGCTCTGTAGAGAGACCCCCGGCCCTTTGAGCACAGGTAGCCCAGCTTACCTGTCTACATGTCCGATCTCAGAGGCCCCTATGGGGTGGAGCTTGTAAAATACTGTACATCCACGATATTACTATTCCAGTCTTATGCGTAGAGAAAAGGATTTGAAACTCATCCGAGCCGTATTTGGAAACCCTATTTGAATTTTCCTTTACTACCTAGCTGACTGCATTATAAAACACATTTGCACTGAGTTGTCATTAAATCTCATCTGTTTTGTTTAGCTAACGGACCTAATTTGATGAAATTTGCATTTTCTATAATTAACCAGAAATGGCCACATAATCAAAAAATTCCTTCATAACTGTTGTAGCCAAAAGCACAATGTATTGAGCATCTACTTTTAGATAATGAATTCAAATATAGTTTATATTCGTCAATTGCACACTCTAGTGATAACCATATACATTTACTTACAGTGGCGTGGAAGGTTTTAAGTCGGACAGAGCCCATTAAACAGTGTTAGTTTATACGAGGTGTGCCTTTTAAAAGAAAAATGAAGGTCTAGTACTCTGTGCAAATATTTTATATTACTTCAGTAAGAGAGGCCACCATATTCAAAACAACCTATCTCCACTAAATTTGCTGGTAAATAGTAAATAGTGTTTCATATAACATAGGTAGGCTACATAAACTTTACTACATAAACAGTTGAAAGACAGTTAAACATTCCATCCCCGCATGAATGGGAAAACATGAAGAAATAAATCCTTTTCCTTTCCTTTGTAAAATGCGAACGAAAAACTTCCCCATTTAGTCAATGGTTAAATTTTACACGATTCTTGCACGCGTTATAGCTACATCTAATAAGCTGCCTCTGATGAATCTCGTGTGTGTATATGTACATGCAGCGTGAATACACATAGAGACAGAGACGTACGTACACGAAGCAGTTAACAGTAAATTTACTGTGCAGGGTGCGTTCTGATGACAATATGGTTTGAAAAGAAAAAATGTCAGTACTCACTCTAATTCTCGTCTTTCTCTTTGTTGCTTCGTTAATTTGTCGGTTGATTTTTTGTGCTGTTCGGCGGCTAAAGCCGCATCGCGGTAGTTGACTTCAACCGCGAACCGTCGGTCCAAATAAAGCTCCGGTGGAAGGTTACTCTCATCGATTTGACCCGACTCAACAAGCCGCTGAATTTCCCGTTGGGTCTCTTCATCGGGAAAGGCGATCTCTTCCCGACTGGCTGTGAGGGCGACAAACAAAAACGAGTAAGATTTTATTCTGGTTGTATCCAACCCATGAGATTTGATACAATTCCTATATTAGCAGGTTGTATTAGCGCATACGATTGTATGAAGACCTTCCAACAATCTAAAGGCTACAAAACATAAATGCCAGAGGGAGATGGGGGGGGGGGGGTGGGTTCACTGTCGAGGTCAACACTACTCCATCCCAAGTTAAGATTTCATTCACCAAAATGTTGGAAGTAATTTGTATTTTAACTAGACGGATCCTGTTGGACAGTCCTAGTGAAAATTTAAACTGTCAATATGGCCCTAACTTCTTCTAGAAATAAAAAATTAAATGATTGGAAGTACATCTCGTTTTTCGGATGGGGAACCTGCTCATAGCCAATGGTTCCGGGGGACGGAAGTATCCTGCTAAATGTCCCATAAATCGAGACTGAAATTTGCTGTTGATTCAAAAGAAGGGTTAAAGAACATATCAGGTTTTCATATGTTAGAGAGGAACTTATTCTAAGAATTTTGGTGAAATTTGTATTGAAATTCGATGTGTGGTTCTCAAGATATGAGCAAGTAAAGTTGTCACATTTTTTTAAAAAAAAAGTGAACTTGAAACAAGCACATGAGACATCATATCCTCACACATAATTGACAATATTTTGTTTTTCTTTAAACTTCACAGCCTATTTTCTCCTAAACAATCCCATGTCAACAGAATGTGTTTGCACATACTCTAAAACCAAAAGAGTGAACTTAGTCACTCTTTGATAGGGTGAAAAGTGTGAATTCAGATCGAAATTCCCTTAAAACGAGGGAAGTTTCACTCTTGATGGAGTGCCTACAGTGATCACTCTAAAAAAAAGAGTGATCATTGCAGGCACTCGTGGCAGAGTGTGAATTTTCCTTCTTTCTGAAGCAAATTTCACTCTTTTTGGAGGGGTCCACTCCTCTTGGAGTGAATTATCACTCTAATGGAGTGAATTAACACTCTTCACTCTATCAAAGAGTGACAAAGATACTATTTTACTTTTAGAGAGTAAGTGGCATGAAAACTTAACAAACTTTGCATTTAATTTCAAGGTCAACACAAGAGTCTGAAAAACGAAGGGAAACAGAGCATTCGCTGTCAATGTGAGGAAGTGCCTCTGATGCCCTCAAGTTCACTTTAAGACACAAATCTCAGGACTTCATATATCTCGAGTAATAC
This sequence comes from Holothuria scabra, assembly GCA_037179385.1. NCBI lineage: Eukaryota > Metazoa > Echinodermata > Holothuroidea > Aspidochirotida > Holothuriidae > Holothuria > Holothuria scabra. The sequence continues at coordinate 23,344,617 of CM074185.1, read as the reverse complement.
ATGTCCAATTTGAATGGAAATTTCACCACACTGTGTAGACTCGGTTCGTCTCCTACATATGAAAATTATAATTTTTGCTTAAACTACCCCTTTAATAAAATTTTGCACATTTTGCCAACCCCCTGAAATATTCACCCCTAGATTTTTTCGCACCTCTTTCATACCTTGCCTGGCTACCCGCCTGAATTGGAAAAATCACTGATGACTTCAGAGCGGTGCTGAGCTCCATTAATGTACAGTACTACCGCGACCTTGTTATCAAGCCTCCTTGAGAAAGGGTCAATAATTTTGCTCCCAAGGAGATCAAAAGGTGCCCATTGATCTATTCGCCTCACCACGCCTCGACCGGGGCAAAAATATTCACCGCTGTAACTTGTAAGCTTTGCTCCGCTCCGGTATTGACTTGCTCCTAACAATTTGGGAACTCGGCGGAAAAGGGGCCGCGAATCTCCCCGTGTAGGCCTTAATTGAAAGAAAGCGTTTTACCCTGTCCACGTTCAGGGCACAATCGCGGCTACTCCCACATTACCCACAACTAGTTTCCTATGTCTGATGCGCAATATCTTTGAGGGGGAATCGGAAAAACATATTACTACACTCTATATGAGATTGGAGGTGATGGATGATTCTGAGAATGGGGTATGCGGGATTGAGGGTTGTTCGAAGAACACAAACAAGTTCTCCAAATACATGCTTACAACAGAAAGCTAATACGAAATGTTCATTGTTCTATTGCTAAAGACTGAACTATGGCGACTTCTGTGGTAAACTGAAATGGCTTGTAAATTACACTTATTTAGGTGTACTGTAATCTGCGTCTCTTGAAAACATACCTGCGGTTGCTCTATAATAAGCTGTTCCCGAGAGTGTTTAAAACTCCAACATTTTTAAGTTTCATTAAAACTACGCACTTAATACAATACACTACAGTAGGTGAGTCCGCGACTAGAGAGTCTCGTCTGATTAACGAAAAATCATTTGTGGTATGACCAGATTAATTGATTGAAATGACTTGCTCGGGATAAAAATCCGTCTTACTGGAAGAACGTTCAGCCCTTTGGTCTACATTATCACTTTGTTCATACCTTTGTGACCGAGTGAACGTAAGTGTAACCATATACCATCACTTGATTTGTTTAAATGAAGCAGGTATATCTGGAGTAAAAAGATGTGCTTACATGTAAAGGAATAGAATAATGGGAAAATAGACAGACAAATATACACACTAACAGATGCAGACAGACGTACATACATACATGCAAACAGAGAATGTACTTAAAGAAGCCGCTTGGGGGTAATAAATAAATATAGTTTTAATGCATTTATCTTCCAATTCATGCAGTTTTGGTTTTAAGTTCTCCATCGTAATATCATGTCATTTAAAAAAATGGAAGTTAGTTTTTAATTTTTAAATTTAGAAATGTCTAATAGAGAAAGCCTACTGACGTATAATATTGTATTCAGTCAAAATATTTGCTCCTGTGTCCCATATTGTGAATAGGGTTGACAGAATTTGTCAATGAGTTTTAAAGACTATTTGGCAAATTTGTTGTGATTTGTATAAATCAAACCATTTGGGTCTTGAAGAGGGCGTTTAACTAAAATTCACTACGGCTACGTTTTTATCGTCTGTTAGTGTTAATACAGAGAAGGGGACTGGCTCCCCAAAACTCATCGGTTTGGGGACGAGGGGCACTCGCCGAGTGAGAGTGGTCTTCATTCTAACTGTGCTACTACAGGCTCTAGTTGTAGGTAGGTGTTTTTACAAGTGTGGTAAGGGTATGTAGAGGGCTAAGTATATGTAAGTTTTATAATCGCAATAGCAGTATCATTCATCACTACCACAAACATGGCTGTTGTCATCTTCCTTTTATAATTGTCAAAACAAAATGAGACTTTATATTTTGAAATTGTACAAATGAATTATCATATTAAAATCTAATACCGAGGGTCCGTAATTAGGTCATAATTTTTTGGACGTTCCACAAGTTAGAAGACAGCCCTACACAAAAAAATTTAGAACTGCAGTAGACTTAGTAGGCTTTATATAGGATAAGAACTGTTACACAACATAGCTCACAGTAACAGACGGCCTGCAATTAACTGGTAGGGTTTCCAGAGTGTCATTAGTTTGCAGACGGTAAGTATGGATAAAAATGGTATACATAGGGTGATAGGTGGAAGAAGAGGACCGAAATAGACTAAACAATTTAACTAAATGAAAAATTGTGCTTGTAATGAAATGCTTTAAATGCACAAAGTGTGTGTAACTTTGTTCGCCATAGAGCGACGTCAAACCTGTTTGTGACTTAGGATACACGAATTCTCCACGAATGTTCAGTACTGTAAGCTCACTGTCTCAAACTGTTTGAAAATGTTTGATAGGTACACGCTTGAAATCGTCAGATGGTGAAATCCTAGACAAAATTACACCCCAGCCCATATCAATGCTGAGTTGCATTGAATTTTGAATATTTCTTTTTATGAACAACATTGAAGAAAGAAGAGGGTGATTTTGTAACATCAATAAATCTAAGTGTTTCTATATTTGTACAGAATTCCCCCTTTCTTTTATCTGAGGTTGTTGAAATAGTACCGTTTATCCAACTTACCGTGAAAATCATGGGGTGACGGTGACCGCGGTGTCTGCGGCGTCCGCGGTGTGTGAAGTGATAAAGTTGGTGTTCTGTCACCCGGGCTGTGCGAAGCCGAATGGGACTTCGGCTTAGCCCGGGTGCGTGCTCCGACCTTCAACATTCCGACTCGTGCACCGACAGCCCCTGCAGTCTGAGCTGGAGAACAAAATGAAAATACAACAAATCAGTTGAGGTGTTTCTCATTCTTTAAGAAAATATTACGAAAACTACAAATGGTTCTTAATAACGCAGATTAAATCTGTGGTGATTTTTCTACTTTGCAATAAGCTTTCCTTTTTACTCCCTTTAGTAAGAATAGCTGCTTACAATAGCTACTATATCCCGTAATTAGACATATACATATATGGCTAAAATTATAACACTGTTATCAACGGCTACATCCTTTTTCGTTGTGGAGAAAGCAAAAACAAAGCAGCCCATCAGGCAACAGCAACAAATCATTTATAATTCCACAATACCACTAACATAACGATAACATACCAAAGACTCTAAAAAGGAACCTACTGCCGTTTTGCGTGATGCTCCGCATTAGCAATGGAGTAGGGAAAACATGGCAGTGAGTCACAACTGGAAAAAAGGCCGTGGTCGGGTCAACTTGAATCAATAGGCTGGAAACTGGGCCGTAAAACTCTATCTAACTAACTACATCACGCCACGGCCCAGTTATTGTACAATACCCAACCCATCGCACTTCAAAGCCTATCAGCCCTTACTAGGGGTGCACCGGATATCCGGTCCGGCCGGATTATCCCGCCGGATAGTGGGTAGCATTACTGTATGTACATGATCTGAGTTAAATCAAACATGAACACTGCAAAAATTGTCACAGAATTAATTTAAAGTTCATAAATGATAGCTTATCAGTGCATGCTATATATAATATCTGAACACCTTTATTTAGCCCTTAAAAATAACTGAATCAAACAGGCAACAAAGTTTATAAAAGCAACTGAATTACATGTACATGTAACAAATATGACTTCAAATTCCTCCAACTGTGTGAAATAAACTGAATGGATGAAAAGTACTTTCATGCAATTTGAATAAGTCTATTGCAGTGCAAAGTAGTACTGTACAAAATGGATAATCCATAGTTACAGTAATACCTGGGTCGCATCATTCAAGGCAGTGTTTCAGTTTAATTGCATTGGGTTGTCTACCGATATACACTTAAACACTTCTTTTTACTTTTCTTTACTTTTCAACACATACTTGCCCATTAAAGTTGTGTAGTACAAGCAGGAAAAGTGTTTCATCTTGAATTTCAGAAGAGATTTCTCATCACAAATCAAAGTTGCCGCCTATGGGGTCACTATCAATGTTTCTGTCCCTAAGTAATAATCACACACACTTAAGTATATACACAATATGATGTTATCACACATAATACCCTATGTCAGAACGGGTGATATATCTCTGCCAAAAAAATTATTGATGGCTAATTTGCTTCAGTTTTTAGATACAGTATCATCGCATGTTTAAATACTAGAAATGGTATATAAAACGATGGTATTAAAAACCTGAATCCTAAAGTCTTCTTACAGTGCATATGAGCACTCCATTCAGTAATCACTATCCAAGGACTCTCTTTGTCAAGTATTACTGGTCTACATAATTTGTACAATTTTTTGAACAAGTGGTTATGTACTCTAGTTCAAAGAGAACAAACTGATATGCAAAACAACTTTCAAGATTTCCTTAGGAGTTTTCTCTACAAATACTCACATAGGGAAAAAAAACAAAGAGCTCTTACTTGCCCTCCTTTGCTACAGTTTTGCTCTACTTCTGCAGGAACACAGTTTTTCATGCATTCTTTCTATTATACTGCAATTTTTGGTTATAAAATGAGGTAAGTTCACTTGTGCAACACTTGAAGACAAATTTATAGACATTTCCCATTAGTCCTTCACAAAAATTACGTTACAAAGCAGTAAAATCCTATCCCAGAGTTTACCTGCTTTTCTGAATTTCACTTTATTCATTGGCATTGCAAAAATCCGGTTCCGGCCGGATTTCAAGTTGGTTCCGGCAAAGTCCGGTTCCGGCCGGACCCAAAATTTTGGATCCGGTGCATCCCTAGCCCTTACCCATGAAAATATCCTCTCTACGTACCCCTACCCGTACCAAATCACGTTTTCCAATACACTCACCATTTTAAAATCCAGACCCTGCATATTTTACCTTTCCCATTCTTCCTACTACCGTATCCTTCCAGACCACCCATACTGTACCTTCTCTAGACCTAATTAATTGGTTAAGGCATTTTTTTTTTTCAAACAAGATACCGTAGTGTTTCTTATACAGCAGGCCGATACAACAAGTCATGTATGAAGTGTACGGTAGGTTGATTTTAGTTATCTATATGAAAAAGTGAGAGAACCAAGTGAGAACTGTTCAATTAAACTTATGAGTGTGTTGTTAGGGGGAGAGAGGGGCTAGAAAACAGAACACCCGACCCCAAATGTCAGCTTTAAAAAGGGAAAATTTCCAAGAGATCTAAGTAATCCAAAAACCGTTGTTATTAAATTATATAATAATATAGCACCTGTGGCACCTCTCTGCGAACTCTTATCCACACGAATCCGAGCAGTCTAGTGAAATCGGTCATTAGTGGGGGCCATCGGCCTAAAGTATTCTTTTAACGGTCTCTACATACAATATTATAAATGTTTTCAATGTTCAACCATCGATAATACGGGTGGACTAAACTGAAACGCTAACGACTGATTGTGATTGCCCCCAATTATGACCAACTTAATCTGACCTTCACCAGAACGTTCAGATTCTTTTATTACTCAAATTAGGGATAATGGACCTTGCTATTTCTCACCTTTACTTGACTGTCTGATCCTTCTGCAGAACAGACATAAGTTGTCTATTTCTGCAATACTACAATCACACTATACACCAAGCCTCCTGAAACACAATTGAAGGAGGGACTCATGCATACTGAGTCTTCATTTATGGTGCAGCGCCTTGTGCCTTGAAAAAGTGCTCTCTATTTTACAAGATTACGCGTATTCTTTACAAGACTTTTAGAAATGCCACCGTTGTCCATGATGTGCGGCATAATATAACTACCCTACACTTATTCTAGCAGTTGATTGACCAGTTGTCCTTGGTTTTCGAGTACATTGTCTAATATTGGGATAAAATACAATTACAGGGAGAGCTATTTCAAAACCTTTTTGCCCAATTAAAATTAGAAGTCCAAGGATTATTTAAATTTTGAAAGGCAGGAGGCGTACTTTGCTGATTTTCAGTAAGATTTATGAGGTCAAGCACGGCGGCCTGTTGACACACATAATGCGACTTGAGGGCGAGAAGAGCACTGACAACCTTGACTTAGCACCTAGCCACAGGGGGCATAAGATTGTACGTGCACCCCACCGCTCAAAAAATATCCAAGTAAAGGTTTGAACTGAAGGCCAGAAACATTGCGTAGATAAACCACCACAACGAACCCGCACGACTAATTTGGCCCAAATTTGCGTCTCGATTCCTTGGAGAATTGGATGGAAACCACGTACTCTAAGATCCCTTTACACTCTGAAATAGGATAAGTCAAATTTGACCACTAAGTGGTAAAATATGCACCAATGAATTACTACTCAAATGTTTGACCATTACTGGGTCAAATTTAACCAAGGTATGGTCAAACGTGTGACTACCATTTGGTTCTGTGCAAAAAGGGGGAGAGAAAAACCTACGGTCCAAGTTTCCCATTGGTTACTGTGGCTACATGCCTGCTTAGGATGGAGTATACTCTGAAGGTCTCATTTTAATCTCCTTTTGTATTTGCCTCAAAGTAACAAAGATACCAAAGATACTAAAGATGGACCAACTGGTATTTTAAAAAATGCTGTGCTGTTAAAGAAACTGTTGAAAAACTTTGCGCGGAACTAACTATTGAAAAGGAATTGAAAAGGAAATATTAAATACAATATAAAACAAGGGATGACGTCATTTCGCGTTCTATCTTTCCTTTCATTCGATTGTGGGAGTGGCAAGTTCTTTTGTGAAAAACAGATGCAATCAAACACGTAGTGATCCATTCGCAGTAAACACAATTTAGTGCATTTCTTATGTTTCACATAGTCATTACAAAAAAGCCAAAGTTCAAGTGGGCGATTAACATGTGTATACGAATTCAAAGATTATAGAAGAAATAGTTCATACAATCTGATATTTATTCCATAAGTGAAGGCCCGGTGCCTCGATTTTTACGCATTCTAATCCAATCGCAGCGACTTAGGAGTAATCAACCTTCATAAAATTGATTACTTTGAGAAAAGGTCAATTTATGAGCGGCGAGGACAGTAATTAATTTAAAACAAAAGCATGATATGTTATTGTCATTTCCACGCAATGTGTTGGAGAAGAGAGACGAGTGGACGAGTGTGGCTTATGAGGGCTATTAGTGGTCTCTTGGTCTACTCGGTCGTCGGTAGATAATGGTATCGTCCACGCAATGAAAGGGTCCCATGGAAATTTGCTTTTTATGAAATGTGAAAAGGGGCAGACTAATGGTAATCATGACTGTGATAATGAAAATCTGATGCAAATATTTAAACTGCAAAAGAAGTTCGCTCTACTTATATCTCTATTTCTTTCAACTTTTGTACGGCTAACACCACTTTTGTATTAGAACACAAATTGTTGAAATTGTTGAAATTGTTGGTCCCTTGACGCGCGGGCACATTCGTCCTTCGATCAGACGCGTTCCAATGGACGATGTTCCCTTTAATACATTTTGCAAGTAGATCTCATATTCAGTTATTGTTCAAATTAAACAGCCAACAACAATTCATTTCCTTACAAGAAGTTAAATTTAGGCCACCATAACAAGAGCGGTGTGCTCATTCTTGAAAACCGTAGGAATAGGTACGAAATCAGGCATGATTGCACAGATCTATTGTCGGAATTACGAAAAAATAATTTCCAATGTCCAACGATATGGGAACATTGGCAAACAAAAGTTATTTCATACTGATTTTTTTTACTCATTACAAAACTGAATTAATTCCATGTTCATCCATTTTTTATAATATGTTTACAAACAGATAAAAGGCCTTTTGGGAGGAGAAAGTCAAAGTCGAATACACCTTCTTCCAAATTGTAATAGGTTTCACTAATGCTATAGATTAATTCACGGTTACGTCACTTTTTGGCAATGGTTGGCTTTTATTGTGCATGTACAGAGCTTATGCATACTGTATGATACCACAGAGCAGAAAATACGCCTTTCTTTGGGGACAAAACAAACCAACACAGACTAATGCAGACAGCTGATATGTCAGTTAGTCAGTTCTTATGGATGCGGCCACTTGTTCCGCGTCCAAGGATGACGGCAATGTTTCGTCAATGCACAAGGCCCGTATGAACATATGCGTGCATGCTAGGTTTCTGGCGTGCAGCGATTGCACGCAGGATGTGGACGGAATACGGCGCACCTCATCAACTCTGTTGTAGAGCAGCCGTGACATCACATCTTTCTAAACTCCTGTCTAGGACAGAAAACTATCATATTTTCACAACGGGTCCCAAGAGTGGTATTGTCCCGCACACTCAGAATACTGCATGATACTTCTAATACAAATTTTAGGAGTGTCCCCCTGCACCCCCCTTCCTCTTAGCTATGACCCTGTGTATTACGTGATGTAAGTATTTCTCAACATGACACTTTTTCTTGCTTACTTTGCAGTATTTACGGTGTCTAACAATAATTGCCTAAAATCTGAGAAGAACGTCACATTTTGACCCCGAGTGAGCTTACGCTTATTTGCAGATGCGGACCGAAAATATGAAAGGCCGCCGAGTAACTCAAGTACGACCACAATTTTGAACGTTGAGTTAAACGTTGCTTACTTACCGTGCTTTTCATTTGATGAAGGTATTAAATGTCATTGGGCCACAAAGGGCAGAAATGATGATCGCCTTCTCATCTTACAATTATTATCTGGAACATATTGTCATTATGAGTGTTTACTTTGATACCTGTACTTTTACTGTACTATTTACAAACTTACAGTACTAGTTGTAGATTCTGTCAATGCAGATATTAATGTATATACACATTATCAGGGTCAATTATGTTGTTATTGGTTACGCTCCACCCACACATCCTGGGTATGACGTTAAATCAGCTAGGTGGGGTGAGGAGGTCGTGTGTGACGATGAGTTTGATCCCGACTAAGACCGTCACTCATCCCACAACTGGCGGGTTGTCGGTGCCACAAAATCGAACAAGCCCCTCCATGACTGTCCCCATGTGGGCTGGGTTGTAAAATATGCCCACGATATTTCCAGCCTGTCGTAAAAGGCGGCTAAAAGGAAGGATTTACATCGTGTTTGAGTTGTACTGAAACCCAACTTAGACTTGTATCGTATTTAATCTTTACCATCTTATCTATCTGACACTCTATAACATATCGTGTTGGTGTGTCGTTAAATATCCTCTACAAGTAACTACACCCCACCAAGACCCACTCATACCGGAAATGTCTACATAATTTTCTGACTTTGCGTTGATAACATGATACCATTATGGGCGGGGAAAATTGTTCGTATTGTTCGAAAATTGTGCTAAGAAAAGTTGACGATATTTGTCCGACTAACTATCAAATTTGACTATAAAATTTTCCTCCTAACCGACTCAAGAGAGACTACTTGTCCTATATACTCAGATTTCTGACATTTGGTGGTGGTCTCTTAGTCCTTTTAATGGATTTTACGGGAATACTTACTGCTTCCTGGTATAATTAAGAGGATCCACCGCTTTAGCAATACACTTTGCAATCATTTTCTTCGCCGGGAGATGACAACCACGCGTAGCAGGTTTCCAGGTTAGCTGACACAGAATTTTGAATGGAAGTGTAACTTCCTATATGCACCTCATAACTGTACTTTTAGTTCGCCAGTCTAGTACAAAATAATTCGAATTGAATCCCTATGTAGAATGATAATTGCATGAAAACGGGTTACACATTGAGATAATTCAATTGAAATGTACGGAAATTGTTCTTTGGTTATGTTCTGTTTTGTTTACAGGCGAAGCCTTGCAAGAATTGATGACTGCGTTGTTTACTGCAATTATACAGTATACCAGCACACAGTACACATTTCTAGAACATAGAACTACTTCCGCGATCTGGCTTGCCGAGAACGTGTACAAATTTGTCATGCAGTGTACAGAAGAAACGTTTCAGAACCTATCTTGCTGGGACCCCAGGGACGGGGTAGGTACGAAGCTAAAGGGTTTACCCCCGTCTTTTCCTAATGTGTTCGATTGCCTCCTTAAATTGGAAATTTTACTTTCTTGAATATATTGGACCGCTTTAGAGATTATCGTAGCATCCACATCGTCCAGACTCTAGAATTGTTTCCACCGCTACTGACACGAGGAAAATCAGAGAACGTTACCATATCAAAGTGAGGGAGAGAAGGAAAGAGTTCCCTCGATGTGTAAGCTATGGATATTCAGCTGAATAGACCATGTTGACTTTATCATGTGGTGTTATCATGATCAGTGCTGGCACAATGTGGACATATTTCACGAAAGCTGGTGTTAGGGAGCTTTCGATTTGCATGTTCACCGAGTGGACTGCTACGAGATTACGTCAATTTTAGCCTCTGCGCAAGCGTCACTTCGTCTCCCTCTTCCACTAGCCAAATCCAGAACGTGTCCACCGGAGTTTTGAAGTTCGTCCCAAACTACAACGAACGTTCACGTTTGTGACGTCACAGAATTTCTGAAAATGGATTAAGTGGCAAGAAAACATGCTCGTTTCCCCCCTCGTGATCTGTTTCGTGCAAATGTGATCACTCTTTACCTAAAGTGCATACGCTTCTACACATTACCTCGTTTGACTTATCGACAGGTCTTGTGTTTTGGAGACAAAAATGAAGCCATGAACACGTGTGAATCGGTTCGATGATCAATGACAATATGCACTATATGAGGGTACTTCGGTCAAGTTATACTAAAGGCTACCTTGTGACCATGCATATACCATATTCTACACACTGACAGACTGGTTTAAATACTGGTAATAGCAACTTATCTACAACCCATTGCATGATAATGCTAGGTAGGAAAAACTAATTCAAATTTATTCTGCGTGCTTTGTTTAAAGGCAGTTATTCATCACCCCAGACAGTCAGAATTCTCCCAAACTTGCTTCTGGCCCCTCCCACAACTGTCTCAAACTCATCAAGGCACAATCCCAGTTTATTGCTTCAGGTAGATGAGATTTAACCAGGTAGGTGTTATTAGTTACACCACCCTGATTTAACGACATACCAATGCGAATGCGTGACATATAGGCTAGTGTCAACTAGATAAAAAGGTGATGTTGAAATTAAGTTTCAAATACGTTTCACGTTCAAGTCTGGTTTCACATACTGTGCAAATATGTTGCAAGTCCACCCCTATAGTCGCCTCTAAGTCTTACAACAGGCAGGAAATACCGTGGGTATTGTCTACAACCCCAGAAACTTTATAATTTACTACTCCCAACCTATCATGAAGATGTTAATAAATCTTATCGAATCTGATCAGTTCTGATCTAATCAGGGTTTTACAGAAGAAACTTAAAGAAGACAAAACGGAACTGAATTTCCTCATTCACACTGTTATGTCCCAGTTTACCGGGAGCCTATATTTGTGCGCCCCGTAAACTGACGTGTAACTTAAAATTGCAAAATTACAAATATGGAACAACCGGGCACTTACAAACCATAAACAGCAAAGCTAAGACACATTTATGACTTTATCGGCCATTAGTACGGTAATTTAATAAGGTTATTACTGTAAATACGCATGGTGTCCATCGATACGCATCATCGACCTAACTTTCCACTGTACTACATGGCAGCGTAAGGAAGGTATCGCTCTGCCTTTCTTTGCTACAACAAATACAGTGACACTACTGACACAGTTTGTACTGTATAGGAACAGACACAATAGCTGACTTGCATGTGCACGGTACTACTTAGTATTGGGGGATCAGAACCTTTTCTCTTCAGATCCCCACTGCAGAAATTACAACCTTAAAATTATTTTTCACACACAGATATGCTAAAACCTCGGCGATTCCGAGGTCTCCATAGGAATATGACAAAACCTCAAGGCTTCGCGAAGTTCGACCTCTGGACCAGAATCAAGGCTTTGTCTGAGGATCGTCACAAGAGCTAGCGCTTTGCGATGTAGGAGGAAATTGCTTTGCCCAATATTACTTTCATGTCTCTCAATTCCGTCCGTACAAATACAGGTTTTCGAAATCAGGAAGGTCATAGCCATGGTGTTCACGAACCATAACGCCAAGTTCCACATTTCGTTGCACGGGATTGTAGATAACGAGTTGGATTAACCGACCGAGAACGGCAGTGTGTTCACCATTTCCCATTTCAGGTGTCTATATATAGACAGAGGCCAACTGTCTTCAGGGTACGTCTTAAGAAAACCGAAACAAAATCTGCTGCGTTTTTCGTGAAGACGCTCTTTCGTTATCTTCATACAAAAAGGGGGATTCGGGGAAATTTCCTGGGTCTGTAGTTTCCCCTATTATTCCTAAAAGATTCATTTTCTCGCTTTTTGTGTTCGCTATACAAAAAAGAAACAGTTGATACATCGTCGGGTGACATTAACCACTCAATTCCACAGTTTTCATACAAATCAGCGATGACGGCGCTAGGGGGAATGAGGGGTATTTGCCCCAACTGATCTCTCTTCCCATTTCTAATTACAAAGTACCCCTCCTGGAAATAATTTTCCACCCAGAGATATGCAAACACCTCAGAGCCTCTGAGGCTTCCACTGGACCACTACCGCGGATTTTCCTCTTGGTACCCCAAGGGATTTCCCCTGGACCCCACCAGTAGGAGCGAGCGCTTCACGTTTGGTTTGGCTCTGCGCAAAGAATTGGGGTTGTGATCATGATTGTGGTGAACAATTAAAGTAGTGTCAAACTTAATAAAATCAATTCTGATTCTCTCTCTTAATAACACACCTGTTACGAGCCCCACACTTTCGGGATTTTCTTACTATAACACCTGTTGTAAAGTTCCTATTCATTGCCTCGCTGAGTAACCAACTTATTAGTGTGGTCTGACAGACCACAATCTTGCATTCGTCTGGATCACGGCGGAACAATGACGTCATACAGCTATTGCAGTATCTTGCAGTATATGGATTCGTCCGGTTTTGAAAGACGCCCTCTGTAATTGACGAGAACCCTGTTTACTATTTACCATCCTGTGTTTCTGTAAATTAATCTGCCATTGTACACACACGTGGGATAATAAATAAACAATTAGTAGTAAACAATAAAATTGTCACAGTGTTGTTGTGTTATATCATTCAAGCAGTTTGCAGCCTTGGTATTAATTGCCATAATAAAGTAGTAGACATTTCACTTTGCTGACCTATACTGTATACCGTGTATTAAATAGCATACCTTACAAAAGATAGCAAATATCATTTAAATTAATTTCAATTCCAAGGTCTTCCCAATGTACTTACTGCATAGCTGGTGTTGAGACTTTTTAGTTCACTTACAGTATCATGGTCAACCCCGTATGAGGTATCATTATCTTATAAAACTCTGTCTTTGTATCAACGGGAAGGCTCGTTGGTGCTTACGAGGGTTGGGACTAATACAACATAATGTGATGAGAAGAGATTGCAGCCATCTCATCACGTTCTGTTACGGTATGGCGATCTACCATTTTGCTATTTAGGGTTTTCCGTAAAAACTTGTGCAAATCAGTGGCTTAGCCATGGGGGCCTATCCCCCCTCCCAGATTTTCTCCAGGCCACCAGATTTTTTGCGTCCTGTTAAAGTGATTGAAAAAAAATAAAATATTTGAACGGAAATAGACTTTGAAGTATTTTCTTCAAACACAGTAAATAATGAAAATGTGTGACAATTAAGAAAACATGTATGAATATTTGTAAAACACATTTTGTGCGCACGTACTGTATGAAATCAAGTAATAACTTTATAACTGTTATAATGGCTACTTTCACTAAATTAGATACCGTATGTGATCTGCACTGTCGTTTATTGCATTTCACTTCGAAGATGAAACGAACGTCTCGACGACAAACTCGAATGTGACTTTGCTAGGTTAAGACCGTTGCTGCCTTTCGGATGGATGGTTGACTTACTAAAAACAATGCAATCATTCACTGGAGATCATTCTTACACGACCATTCCTATACTTTATCATACACAAAATATGCCATAAGGGTAAGGTACTGCCTTCGAATAATTATTCCCTTCTATCCTTAACAAGTATATCTATGTCGTGTCTCACTACTGCCCATGACAAGTGCCGCCATAGAACGATTTTTTCGACAAGTCTTCTTTTTACTTGTTGGCACTGGCGTCCGGGCGGATTTGTAAAATGTCCACAAGGTCCGGATTTTATGTTTCCCACGTGATCTCTACTTCTGCTTTGCGCTTTAAATATTTCGAGAAATTTACGCGCAGTATTTTAATTTTGATAACGTGATATACCGATGACTGAACAAATATACTGCACCATTTTGCATCTAGACACAACAGAAAAATTGTTTCTTTGATGCTTTACATATCACTGGTAAAATATCTACAAATACTAGAAATGAGTATTTTGAAATTTTTCATGCTTCCCAAAAAGGAAAATACTAAAACGTAGGCTCATAATCAGTTCAAAATTTTGCCAAACATAGCACCATTTTGCATCTAGGAAATCTAACGCAAAGAAAGTTTCTCAGAGGGGGACACAGCTGCTTTTGGTTTTCCTATTAAAGCTGAAATCCTTTCAAACATTGCCGCATTTGCGATCTACGTCCTCCTGAAGTTTGCAATTTTTCTCAAGGGAATGGGAGATACCGGTGCGCTTTAGTCTCATACCTGTACGCCACAGATCACAAATGCCCAGTTTTGAGGTCCCTAAAAAGAGTATGTATCACCATTTTTCAAAGATTGATTTTTTTTTTATTATTTAAGAAGTGACAGACGTCAGATTCGTATTTCAAGGCTGGGTACATGCAGCTTAATACACGCGGGAAGTGCCGTTTCCGGCCATCTAGAGGATTTGTAAAGCCCAACATTTTCCTCGCTCGGCGACAACTGATGGTGGCGCTCCGCTAAGATAGTCTTTACGCGCCTGACCCTCGGAGGTACCAGTCCCCCACTTGTTACCTAGCCCCCCCCCCCTTAAAATTCAATCCTGGCTACGCCACTGGTGCAAATAAGTCATCAGTTAAAAAGCAACTTCACTGACACATTAGTCCTATACCCATATAATATAAGAGTGAGCATGCGCAGTCCCACTAACGTGAACTATAAATTTAAACACCAGCCGAACTCTACAATTCTCTTACATTGTTTCACTCAACGGACAACGTTGCAGAATGTATCGAAAAGATATCGAAACTGCATGTTTAACATTTATTTTTGTCACATCTGTAAACGGTAAACCAAAGAGCAATCTTGCAATGAAGTAAATAATGCGATTTTTTTTTACTTGACGGAAATTAGCATTCGTCAAAGCCAAAAGATGACATTGAAAATGCTGTACTTATGTGAGGTTACTAATCGGTTTCACACTAGCTGCTGGTTGGTTGATTTTGTTTTTCTCTTTTGTCATATTGATAAAGTGTTTTGGGTTCAGACGGCGAATGACTAAAACAGTGCATAATCGGACCCTATATATCTGTACAAGACAAATCAATTTCTCTCACAGAAATAGGTCCAGGCCACTGAAAAAGATATTAAGCAACTCTATTGCTTACTAGAATAAAATCACCCCATATTTTGTACAAAAAATTGGTACAACTCATTCCTTTCCAGAGAAACGATCCCTAAACCTCTCCCCAAGGTCACGTGGAAATCATCTTCAACTGGTTTAACTGACAATGACATGAAATAACAATGGGAGAGAAGTGACGTCGCTGCAACGCAATAACGGCAACAAAAATGCCATTTAGGACAGGACTGTTTTCCCGGTTCATTCCCTACAGTTCACTGAAGCGAACTTTATAAAAGCGTTCTGCTTGAATCTCAATGACGGGATTGAGGGAGAATCCGACTGCAATCAACAGAAAGCTCGATTGTGATAGTGTTATTAATAAAACCAATCATAGCGTGACGGTCTACATCAAGGATCATGGCCGCCGTACGAACGCGACAGTCCAGAACCTGTTTTATACTAGATATCAACACGTCACTTTGGTTCAGTTTCTAAGCTGCGGTGTTGCACATATTAGTCCATGCCAAATTCCATGCTATAGCCTGTATAGTATCCGTCCGAGCTGTTTGCTTCCATGAAGCAGGTCCCATATGCTATAACGTGAGAAGTTGGGTGAAATATTGCGGTATATGCTTGAAAAGAGTACAAAAATACTGATATGCTGGTACCAGGAGTTCTACTTTAAAGCACCCAAACTTTGACGACACAGATACGATCGGCTGCTCTTATCTTTCGCCTGTCTCTCTGTACTAAGGGTAGCAAACAAATCGAAATACGATGGTACAGTAATCTATGAAAAGCCTTTACTTCACTCACAAAGTTATATCCACTGATTCTGTGCTGTAAGTCTCCACATTGCAACATAGAAGTTATAGTACGTAAACTAGGCAAGGACCTGCAAAATAGTAGCCTACGGGCGCTACGGAACGGAACAAATACTGGGGGACGGGGCTTAGTGCAAGCAAGACTAGGCCTATCTAAGCTGAGCGCCACCATCAGTTGGCGCTGGGCGTACAAGAATTTTTTTCTTCACACACTCCCACAGGTGGTCGGAACGGCACTACTCGAGTGTTGTAGCTGCATGTACCCAACCTTAAAATATGAACCTCATGTTTGCATTTCTCATCATCACACACTTAAAAATTCTTCCACGAGGCCACCACTTCTTGAAGCCACATTTTTCAAGTATGTGGCGGGGAGGGGGATGAACAACATTCCTTTTAGCCCCCCTTTTTTAACTGGGTGAGGCAGTGCCCCAAGCCTCCTTGGTTCCTCCGCCACTGGTGCCGGCCCAACCATGATTAATTTTTAATTTAACGTTTTAAGTGTCAGGAAGCCATTTGTCTCATCGAGGACCCTATGCCAGAGTGAGCGTGGATGAACACCCCCGGCAAACTTTGCCTTCTCTTTTCGACTAGTGCTCAGAGGTGACGAGGCAGGCGTGTACTAATCGCTCCCAATCCTGCTCCCGGGGCCGCCATTTAACGTCCCCATCCGATGGACGTGAGCGTTTCCCCAGTCTTTAGCTACTATCACAAAGGCTGGATGGGGGTGGAGGTTACTTGCTCTGCACCACTGCTCAACAGCTGAACTGAGCAAGTGAACAACTTCCTGAATCGGAAAATTTCGTGAATCGGACAACTTCCTGAAACGGACAACCAAATACCCAATTTTGTAATTCACCAATTTTTAAACCCCCTCAGCATCACTGCAAACAGCTACTGAACAAGCTAATTTTCAGACCCCGGAAAATTTCCAGTTGATTCCACCGAGATTTTATCCGGGACCTTCAGCATGCAAGGCAGTACGTTCAAACCACCTAACGAACTCCACCCGATTTCTAGGAAGGTGTAATTACTGAAGGTTCCCTCCTCTAGCTCAAGGCTGCAACTGTCTTCCCTACTATTTGCAGTGAGGGGTACTAACTAAATGATAACTCCCTGCTGGTTACACAGTATAGATAGATTAGTACCACTTTTGTATACACTTGTACCCAAACACAGAAGGTTGTTCTAACAGTGAGATTAAGATATGGAAATAATGCCGGATAGAACATTACTGATGGACTGGTAGAAACTTTCTTGCCAGGCGCGTATTCCCCATGGGCCTCCGTAGAAAAAATCAGGAGGGCAAAATTTCTAGGGGGACAAAACCTCCGAGTCACCATGAATTGACACGAAGCGTCCGAAAATTTCGGCCCTAACTGCCTCCCAGATCGCTGGAAATGGCATTTTTAAAGCCTATTTTTCGCGTAAAAACTTGGAAAGCACGCTTTGTCTGGTTTTTTCTTTGATTTTCATGCGTTTTTTTTTCCCTTTTTTTTTACTCCGGGGGCACTTGCCCCCCCCCCCCTACTTGCCCATGTCTGCGTACAAAAGCTGCTACAGTAAGAAATATGTTCTCTCTATATGCCTGCAGAGATGGCATAGCCTTGGCATGTTTTACGTAAGTCCCTTTCATGATAAAGGGTCTTTAACTTAAAGCCCGTGGGTGGGGTAAGCTTTAACCAGGGAGTTGCAACAGATGGAGTTCTGACTTTCAATTCTTCCTTGAATCCAACTATTTAGATTGACGGTAAACTACGTAATAAACCTACTGCCCGAGGGTCCGTTAGCATATCAATGTGTCATCGCTCTCACTCCTGCCCGCCCTGAGTATTACGTAATAGTGTTATTCTTGCCAGGGAGTAACACTGTTCTGTACGTGGGTCTGTGTGTAGTGGTATATAGTAATGTATAAATCAGTACAGCAGTCAATGGCAGCTTACTTAGTACCATGGTATCTGTATATTATGTGCACCTGACTGTGTAGTTTGTTGACAGTTTTTGTGTAGCGACGATATAAATTTTAAGCAGGCATTTGCATCCGTACAACTAAAACTCCATGTGTTATGTTTTGATCCGTGTCTTACAGGAATACCTTAGGAAATATTATTCACTCTAAGCTACAATAATCAAAAAAATTTTTTAAAGAGACTGATTTCTTCCCAAAGAGCAAGGAAGAAATTTGGAGTCGGACATGATAAAGTCGGGTCATGCAAACCAGGTGCAAACCGATGCGAACTTTCTCAGCTTTATTGACTGTTAACTCATTTTTGTTACCGTTTGGATACATCTAAGAAAGTCTGGGAAAAAAGGAATTTTTAAGAGTGAAAATGTTTGCTAGCTTGAAAAATGTAAGTACAAAGCTCCTTTTTTCATCTATACACTGAATGAGGTATTTTGCCGAATATCTAACGAACAAAAATGACCGATTATAACTCCAATAGAGCATCAGATGGCTCCCGATCAAAGTGTAAAATGGCGTATCCATGGTAACAACTCTGAAAAGCTCGAAAAAAGTTACATTTTGATAGCTATTTTTGAAACTTTGGTCGCCAGTGTTCGCGATCGCGAATACGCCAGTACTGTTCAGTAGTGTGTAAGCTATCGTTTGAACATGGTCTAGTTATGCGATTTGATGCGCAATGTCACGAAAATACCTCTTTTCGGGAGCAAAAAATTTCGAATTGTGAACCTTTATTGAGTATAAACATATCCTCTTCGGTCTGCAATAGAATTTTAATGGAAAATCCGATTAAAATGCGGTTTTTTGCATGAATTAGAGGAAATCGTTAGCAATTACTGCACATGTGTTTATTCTATGCATATGCATCCCCTACCTTTTGCGCATGTGTATTCTGATAGAGACAGATTCAGCACCACAGATATCACTTCTGCTAGTCTAAGTATTACGTAATGGTTAAAACCTTTGTTGGCGGCTACAAGTTACACTCCAAAGTGAAGTTTTAGGTCCCAGGGGGGCTGTGTGGTGACTGAGGAATGTAAAGACTTAAGAAAAGCAGTTGATGGGGGGTTAAGTAGTGTTTGAGTGATGTAAGCAATAAAAAAGGAAGTCAGAACTCCATCTGTTGCAACTCCTATATATATATATATATATATATATATATATATATATATATATATATATATATATATATATATATATATATATATATATATATATATATATATATATATATATATATATATATATATATATATATATATATATATATATATATATATATATATATATATATATATATATATATATATATATATATATATATATATATATATATATATATATATATATATATATATATATATATATATATATATATATGCTAACTCTACATCATTGCAAGTGTGTGTTCCTCTATGCCTTTGCAAATAAATATTCAGCAGGTCAATGTCACCATTTCTGTCCTTATATCATACTTGATATGAGGGAACCTTGTTCTCACCTTTCGGCCTCTTGGTTTGGATCATGTGTGGTATTTGGTTTTTTTTTTTTTTCAGAGAGTAGGGAGGACTTTAGAAAACTCGATAAACTTAATAAGGGGGAGGGTTGAAACTGCCAAGTCCAAATAATGCTGTCCTTGGTCAACTTACAAGTGGGTCCAGGGGAAAACTGAGCGTTCTCTAAGGCGCCTTTAAGTAATTGCAATAGTAACGAGACTAAATGCTATTTCTTCTGCAAGCTCGAATTACATTGCTGTTAAGGTATCATTTTTTAAATAAAAAAAAACCAAGATAATGACTCGTTTTTTATAATTAAAATATATAAATAAATGAATTGAAAACAGTGAATATCAGTTTTTCTAATTTGGTATTCTGATATTTTTACACTCATTGAAAGTAACAATTAAGAAACAAGTTGTCTGTGGTTTTTTCAATAGCATTTACCTATTTAAAACACCACAATGTTGTCAACTGCGGCCACGGTTATCATACAGTAGTAGGAACTCATTATTCCTACTTCTGCAATACAAAGCACATGCCAACTATTTTCACATGCAATATGTTACAAAGTTAATTACATTTACCCCAAGATTAGCCTACATGCATGTATCCGTCACCGTTAAAGCGGCGCAGCACCTGCTGTCAATGTAGCCTAATATAATACGCTCTTGCCGTTCTGAGCTCGCACGGCTATTATGTAATATTAACGCTCTCAGTATCAAAATAAATGTAACATAGTACAAGTTTAATGACTTGATATCATCCAATATAAAAATCATGCAGTTTCAAAATTTTAAAGTCAAGTACGGTAACTCCTGTTTTTCCGTTTTCTCTTTGAAAACTTTTATATTGCTTTTTGCAATTTCCATCTTCCAATCCTCATCTGTCCACCTATAACGATGTATTTACTGTCAGCTACCACTTCACACGTACCAAGACCTCGATAGATGTGTTGCGCACATTAACAGAACTACTGTTACCAAACGCGATGTCGTTCCTTGTTATTGAAAACTTCCATATTACAAGATCGCCAAAAGCAACTTACCCATTTTGTGTGATTTCTCTCAACTTTTTTTTTCAAATTTCACAGGTAGCACTAAATCCCAGCGGCTTTCACTGAATATATCCAAGTTTATCTTCCGGGACTATCTTGTCTTTTTCATGATGCTTTTACGTCAACGCACGATGAAAGATACTCCAGTACTACTACCACTCTGTTGGAATTTTACTGTACTACGGGGACTAAACATACGGCTCTCAGACAGCAATATAATAATGCCCTTAACAATCACCCGAGCAGAACCTGTGCATGCAGAAAGGTTCTATCTATTCGTCATAAGTCTCGTCTTTTGTAATAACAACAAAAGTTTTATTCGTCAACAAAAGATAGTCAGGCAGAAGGGGTTATGGCCTTAAAGAAGGATTGAATGCCTTTGCATCGATTGCTGTTACTTGGGTAGATAAACAGGAGCCTAATCTTTACATCGGATATATATTCCAAACAGTTATTTCATGTGACGGATTGGCCAAATCTCGCGGAAGAATGTTCATCCTAGAAAAATCTGTAATTGGCAACTAGATGAGACAATGAGGCAGCTACCTCCTAAAAACACTTGAATCACTAGGAAACTAAACCAAAATTCGGTGTCAAATTGTGACCTTGTTTGGGTCAATTGCAGCCTCATTTGGGTAGTTATATGAGCCAAATATTTTGGTCACTCCCCCATTGACCCATTTTCGTTGATAGAGAGGCTTGCAAGAAAAGTCTAAGTATAGATCTATTATCGCCTGGAACACACTTCCCCAGAATTATCAGCTTAGCCCGTCAGTTGCGTCTTTGAGGAAAGGTTTATCAAAATATTTTGTCAGTTCTTATTTATGTTCCTCGGGTAGGTAGGTTGGTGGGTATGGAGTGTAGAGGAAGCGGGTACAGGGGGGATTTATATTGATCTTCTGTTTATTTTCTGATCGCTCTCTTTGGGAGTGCTCTTGTCTCTCAAGCCCAGAAGGGCTTTAAGGGGTTTTAAGAGTACTTCCATTCGCAGCAATTGTCTTTTCTTACTTCTTATGTGCTTGTATTATCTTGTTCATTTACTGTTGTGATAAAACAAATAAATGAAATGAAATGAAACTGACCTAACATTTTTTACAGTGTATTATGACGGGGCGGGTTATGGAGGTGGGGACAAAGGCCTAAATCAAGAGGGTTTAAGTCACCGTTTAGGGAGGGTGGCTCACCCCAACTCTCAAAAAACGTGACTCTGTCAGGGATAAATAAAGCCTACATACAGAATATATATTTATAGATATATACTTACCGTATAGCGAAATACTTATTTGCAAGAATGAAGTGAAGATTAAATTTAGGCCTACTTTTTATGTACAATGACACGAGGCTCTCAACCGTGAAATACATACAATGTACATTAATGTTCTGTTCTTTGTGCTAAAATGGCTGACAAATTAGTGCAATATGAATCTACAGTATTCAGTGACAAAATGACGTTTCTTTGTTTCCTTTCTACAACGTGACGTCACAGCACACTGACTGAAGGGAAGGTTGTATGAAATTTACGCTGGTATTTGTTGCTTGAACAATTACACGAAATTGCCTTTATCGTTCACTTTAGAGAATGAAACTTTCTGAAATTAAAAGTAAGGATGTTAAACAACTACTTAGATTTTTCCACTTAAATACAGTAGGCCTACTTTCATTAATTTTTACAGAACAGAAATTAGTTAGTTAGTTAGTTAGTTAGTTAGTTAGTTAGTTAGTTAGTAAGTTAGTTAGTTTATAAGTTAGTTAGTTAGTTAGTTACTTAGTTAGTCAGTTAGTTAGTTAGTCAGTTAGTTTATAAGTTAGTTAGTTTGTTAGTTAGTTAGTTAGTTAGTTAGTTACTTAGTTAGTTTGTTAGTCAGTCAGTCAGTCAGTCAGTTAGTCAGATAGTTTAAAAGTTAGTAAGTTAGTTAGTTAGTTAGTTAGTTAGTTCGTTCGTTCGTTCGTTCGTTCGTTCGTTAGGGTGGGCCTATATCCCCAATTATTTGATTAGAAAACTTGCATCTCTCGGTCAAAGTATAATAAATTACCGTATTTCTTCCATTCATCTCGTAACAGGGCATGGCAATCTATGCATGTCGCCTGCTTACATGATCAGTTTTCTTGCCCATATCTTCAATTCGATTGCCCCGTTGTAAACCCATTCCAACAATTTTCCAACCATAATAACAAGTAATGATTTTCTATATCACGTTTTAGGTTATGCTACTGGAAATTTGTTTTAAGACAATGAGAGCCCGATTTTGGAGTTTTTCATTAGAATCATGCAGTTCATGAAATAAATTATGGAAGGACCGAATAAGCTATTGTTCAAATGAAGATAACACTATAACCATGCCCTTTCCAAATATTGGAAGGAAGGTAAAAAACTACAACTAATGGACAGATTGAAGTTGGAGATTTTTTTCCGTTTTTAACATCCGCCACGTACCGTACTCATTGCTTTATTTAATTAATCATTAATACTTGGTAATAATTCTCAACCTCCAGTGGTACATTAGGGTGAAGCAACCTTGTGTTATCCCGTGATAATCCCTCGGTAATGAGTAACGGTCTCAACTTTAAGATTACTCCATTTTACTCGGGGTTGTGCTGTATAGTATTATATAATATGGTTATTTACGAAAAAAATTTTACTTCAGTTCAGTCTTTTTATATTAAAATATTGTTGTGTACAACTCTGAACCTGTGCATTGGAACAGGACAATGCTCCTTCGAGTTTAATGCAGTTAGTTATTTAGTTAGTTAGTTAATTAGTAAGTTAGTTAATTAGTTAATTAGTTAGTTAGTTAATTAGTTAATTAGTTATGGTAGTTATCGCTCTTCCTCAGTAAATTATGCACAACTGTAGAAATAATCCAGAGACATCGGATACGAGGAAGGGGGCTGCGGAGGCTTTTGCTCCGCATTTTTTCTGCTGTGGACAATTTTTGCCGTCTTAACTCTTTACCGTTGTGCTCCGATCGGGGCATATTTGCGCGCCTCGGGAGCGGACGGAAAAGCGGACGAAGTCCGCCCCGCATCGGCTTCCGTAGGCCATTGACCCTGTGACCTTACACGATTGTCTCTCTCGTTGTTGTTGCCGAATTTTCGGGTAGCTACTCGCACTTTCGAGCTCCGCGTGAAACAGTAAAGATGGGTGACAGCCTAGCTCTCCGCATGGGTCCAAAAGGACCCAAACAACGGTAAAGGGTTAAACAGAAAAGTGGGAGTTCTATTTTCTTAAACATGTTTGACCGCTTCGATAGTAGCCTCCTCATTTCAACATTGGTTCCAAGGTCACTGTAACCAATGTGACTCAATGGGCCTTTTGTCAAAAGTAAACTTAAATCAATACTATGTGTTCTTGGGCACAAAATCTAAAAATAAAGAACGGTTAAATGCGCCTTAAGACTGGTCAAGATTTGCTAAGGCCAACTGATGGTGGCTCCAGTCCAAAAAGTGACTAGCTATATAGGAGCACCATGTCACAAGCGGAAAACTTTGAAATTAAAGTAAAATTTCAAAACATGTAACGATTTTAAACTTTACTTAAGTTGTCATCTGATGCGTTGCCGCAATATTTGTTAATGGGGTTTGGCTGTAGACTGATTATCTAAGCGTAGAGCCACCTACATCAGTTAGCTTGAATCTAACAAGAAAATATTTGGCCCAAAACTTCTCCTAGATCGCTGTAAGTAAACTTTACACACATTTAGACAAAGTCGTATACATGCACATTAACATGAGAAATGCCAGCGATGTGAAAAAAAAGATTTTCAAATGTACCAAACATATTCTCAAAGGCCAAGGGTCGATTTCCCCGTCACCACTTTGCTACTTACCTACATAGCAATTACACTCTAAAACGTGTTTACGAATTAAACAGTTATTTCCTCCACTTTGTAAACACGTTTAAATTTTAAACATGATTACGATGAAACGCTAAATTTTTAGCAGTCAAACATGTTTGAAACTGATATTTTAGGAATAAGACGCGTGTGTTAAGCATCTGAAAGTGTGTACAATGTGGGGACCAAACAGTGTTAGAAAAAAACGTTCAATTCCTAAGCACCCTATTTTAGAGTGTAGTTTAGATGTCCATACAGTTCATTGGTATCTGTTGTGGTAAATCATTTGTAATATCTCATGGTAAAGCAGTCGATCATTTGCAGACTCGGGACAGTAAATTATGCGTACACCGACGATACACTTGCTATTTTATGAAACATAAATGATGACATTATCAACATTTAAATATATGTTCTTGGTAACATTTGAATTAAATCGTCTTCACAAAGTCAGGCTGAATATTACTAGCATCTGTTTTAAACTTTTAATACGTGATTAAGGTTCTATGATGCATACCTTCGGGAAACCAAAAACAGACGTTCGTTCGAGCTAATGAAAAAATAATTATTTATGTTCGTCTACAGAAATCATCTTCTCCATTTTTTTTCACTTTCAAGGTTGCCTGGAGTTTTTTAAATGCCCGGATGAACTTGACTCACACGGTCACATAATTATTTGCCTCTGAAAGAATGGCAATGTGTATTAGAAGTGTTTAAAACGGAAATATGAACTACCGGTATACGAATGAAACCTGTTATTTTGTCTTCATATAGGACACGGTACCAGGAGTGCAACAAAGTTTGAAAGATTGGCATGCGATGACTTACAGAAAGTCTACAGCTGTGTTACAACAAAGTCGTAGAACAACCACTCTTTTCCTGTTGGGCTATTCAACTTATCTATCCGACTTAAGAAAACCCGGGGAAGTGGTTGCTTCGCATCTCTTCCATGTGACTTTTTTTAGGATCGCTACTACAGAATTTGATAAAGCGGTAATTTGTCATATTGTCACATGAGTATGGTAAGTAATACTCCATTCTAAGGGAAGCCCCACCACATCAGTGGCGTAGCTACTGGGGGGGGGGGGCAAGTTGCCCCCCCCCCTGGAAAATATTTTGGGGAAATTTTATGAAATTGGGGAAATTTGATGAATTTACTTATTCTAACAAAAATTTCTCAAAATTTTTGTTAGAATAAGAAATTGTGAGACATTTCTCATACATAATTCGTATTTTCATGCAAAAAATTAACCCAGATTTCGTCAGTGTCGCATGAACCGTCCCTACTCGCGTTCCACAGAAATGTCCTCGCCGCGTTGCAGATTGAATGTACGCGCGGGTGTTATAACCAGTGCATTTGAGTGCACAGCCTGGGAAGCTGTTATTGAATTTTATTTAATTTAAGAACAGCCGATACAGTACAAACACTGAAAGGCTGTAAACCTGAACTTATCCCCTTGTACACAGTTTCTGCGTTGTACACTTTGGGAATTCAGTAAAAGGATGTGAAAACTGACAAGTCACTATCGTAGACCCCCCCCCCCCCCCGAGGTTATTATATTGTCCTACAAGCTAGTAGTAGCTATACCTATTTTACTCTATGTACAAAACGATGGATGGGGCTAAAAAAATCCATGGCCAACGATAAACATAAAGTTAGTCTAGAAATTAGAATGAACGGGACCCATTGGCATACTTAGATTTTGTTACTTAGCCTAATCCATGGAAGCTTACAGGCTAGTTCGGGAAAACAGCTTTCTGCTCACTTGGGATGTAACAATAGACGGGTCCATGAGTACCTTGTAGCCTTCTACACTTAACAGACTGCTGTTCTAACAGGATATCCTGTGTGATCGAGCCACTATTAGGCCTCCTTTTAGTGGCGTACGAAGGGGGACCATTGGGCCATGTCCCCTCACATGTGCCATTTTCTCTTTGTTCTTAAAAATACGTAGTCAAACTTTAATAACACAGATTTTTAATTCAAAAGATAGCGTATGTGGCACCAAATTGCATATAAGGACATCCAAATTTTCAAAAATTTCCAAAGGGAAATGAGTGTCTCTGCAAGGTCCTTCAGTGATGCCAATTTTTTTAGTTCCTACAAACAGGCAAATTCTGTCAAATTCCAATTTTTACTTAAAAAGGCAGACTCTGTATACCACTGGTGGCATCGATAAAAATAAAGACTGCATGTTCAGATTCTCTTTACAAGCATGGATACGCTCTTTTTGACCATCTGAGGGGTCTGATTCTTCAAACTTTTCTTTACGCTCCGCGCCATCTAGTGGTGGCGCTTCGGTCAGTCTTTTGGGCAAAGTTATATTTTGGAGATCAAATTAGCTCTCACTCTCTGATCACTTTGCAGTATGTGAAAATATTTTGAAGGGAGTATTTAATTGCAAACGACAAAAGAAGGTAGCGGCTGGTTAGATTCTTCGTAGAGGTCTGGAAAATGCTATTTCCGGCCATCTGAGGGGTCTGATTCTTCAAAATTTTCTCTACGCTCCGCGCCAACCAATGGTGGCCCTCCGCGTAGATAATCTTTATGGCAAAATAAGGCTTTGTGACCAAGAAAAAGCACAAATCCTATACAAGTCAGTGCTGTTTTATTTTGATTCCTAAAAGTGTGCGAATTTAATGACAAGTTTTAGTTTGAAAGGTAGCATAAACGGCATAAAGAATGCATATAAAGACACAAATGTTTTAGTTTTATCCTCATGAACCACCATGATTCAACCTTTAATACTGTTCGTCAAGTTGAAAATCTTGCGCCATTTTGCATCTAGGCTCCTTGAAAACGTCAAAAAATTTCCGGACAGCCCTCCCTTTAGACCATACTGCATGCCACCCCCCCCCCCTTCAGAGAAATCCTGCCTACGCCACTGCGTTAGTATATACAAATAAACCAGATATTGTTGACCAAAATAATAAACTAAGAGTTGTTATTTCCAATTGTTCTATGTTATAGTTTAAGATTAAAATGCAGGTAATGTTACATAATGTTAATCATGGTAATGTGGTTATACTTGTAAATTTGCATATTTTATATGAAATACATACACATTGACCGGGAAAAATTTTGGGGAAATTTCATACCTTTGCCCCCCCCCCCTGGAAAAAATCCTAGCTACGCCACTGCACCACATGTCAGTTGGCCTGGAGTGTACCGGGTTTTACCTTTGGTCGAAAGCACCCAAGACTCACCTGAAATGGCATTCCGTTTGTAATTGTTTGTATTGTTTATTTTCACCCCACTCCACCCCTCCAAATAAATATCACCGAAAAACATTTTCAAGTGAATTCATTCTTTTGGTCAAAATATGTTTGGTAGCCCTGCATGGGACCCCTCCCCTTATTTTCCGCAGCAGAGCAATTCACCGAACTTGGTTACTGTCAGACGATATAAGGTTGCAGTGTGCCGCATTCTTCGTTACTTGCACCTCCTCAACCTCACTATTGGTAAAAATAACTTTTTCATGTTTCGTGTTTTTATGTTTGCATTTTTATTAATTCAACCACATTACCACGAAATTACGTCTTCTTTACATGTCGTTTGTCCACATATTTTGACACCTTTTTGGATACTTCTTTTTAGTAATGCTGCATAATAGAAATGTACTTCCTTGTCCAAAATCACGCAACTGTCGAATCGTTTGTTTGTTTGGTTTTGTGTGTGTGTGTGTGTTTGTGATCATCGGGGGCTTAACAAAATACCTTGGAGGTCAAAATACTTCACACAGCAAAATATTTTCAACCCTTTTCGTGCAAAGTATGACCCAAAAGATTAAGTAACATTATACCACCTCCAAGTAACACACCATCTACAAGTATAACTTACTATCTTTACATGCCATCGATACATTAAAGAGGATATTGGGAAAATATTGAACATTCACATGTAGAAGAGGAACTCCGTAAATCTACACAACTTGGTGAAATATGCAATAACGCGTTCCATAGGTTCCGGGGGGGGGGGATGTTATTCCCTGCTCCAACCGCGAACAACTTTTCAACTGAAAGAATTGATAGATAATGTGTATACGTAATAACAGTGTTGTCATGTAGAAGATTAAAGGGTGTGGTCGTGAACTTTTTTAGCAACCCTCTACTTGAACTACCCTCAACGTTTTGCCTATGTGCCCTAAATTTCATAATATCAGATTATAAACTGCAGAGGGCGCTACACAGTCCTGATGAAACTTTGCAACGAGATTGATGAAACTTTACAACGAGATGTCAAAACAACTTTGAACTTTTGCTGTACTTTTGGTTTGCAAATTATGTCTCGTATCGTGTGTGCGTGTGTGGGGGCCGGTGAGTGTTCCAGTTTGCGGAAGCATGTTCCATTCACGTAATTCAGACCATTACGTTAAAGTCCTTGACATTTCTGGTTAATATATGAGTACATTGCTTCAAAATCTTGAGGAAGCATTTAGCATGGGGTGGCGAACTAGTTCCAAAATATTGAAAATTAGTCACTCCTCAAACTTAAAAGTAAATATCACTCGTCCAGCAATTCTTTGTTGCTAGAGACGAAAGACTAACTAAACCAGGCACTACTCAACTTGGTCACGTTGTCTCGTTTGGGTGTATATTAATAATAAAATTCGGTAAAATTCGTTGTCGCATGGAATTATGGGGCACACGCAGGGATTCACAAACCGAGCTGAGCACACAGTGTATTGCATTCACTTGTTTTCGTGCAGTTATGAGCATATACCGCTAAGTATAAATATTTTCTAGCCCACTGACCGAACAAAAATGTGGTTTCAAGGCCTTCTTTTCGGCAGATTAAAATTCAAATATTAATGTCAAAAAGTCAATTGAGAAGTAGTCCACCGTACATCCCTTTTTATATAACGGATGGATTGTGAAAAAAAGATTCCAAAGAATCTCAAGTAACTCAAATTTTAAAAGATGTGTTGTAGGTGCCGGGCGCTGTGTTCATCCTGACAATATGCAGGATGTGCGAGCGCATGTTCGAGAAAGTCCACAAATCGAATTACTGAACTCGGCTATTGTGGTACTGTACGATCGGATGTCGTATAAACGTGAAATGGGGTAATCAAGGGTCATCTCGAGAAGAAGGTTGAAACCTTCGTCAGTCATTTTGTATGATTTTGATGATAAATATATCTGTACGAAGGAAACTTTTGAACAAGAACAATTAAGCAAATTTTTTTTATGAACGTAACCATTAGTATGGTGACACTCAAATATTTCTTTCAGTAAAAATTTTTTTCTAAAAGATATCTCGTTGAAATCAGCTGCAGAGATTCGCATTAGCTTACCAGTTTGGCCCAAAGAGTGAATCTCGTTCGATCACACAAATAAGCCAGAGAAGTGTTAACAAACAATGATGCTTAAATATTAACAGATAATCCAAACAGAAATGTGCATGACACCTGTTTAATATTAAACAATAAGCCGCACGGTTACAATCGAGATGACTCAAGTTCAATTTCAATTTATTCTCTATAACTCCCCAAAATGGGGTATAAGAGACTGAAAGAAGTATATCACAATCAAAGTGAACACAATAATTTCTTAGGAAGAAAAAGAAGAAAAAGTTTACCAAAAAAATATTAGCAAAAATATAGCAACTAAAGACAGGATGTACTTGCAGGCAAGTACATCCCGAGTCCCTTGACCCTTGAATTGTACAGGATCGGTCTTTGTTGAAGACTCGAAAATGGCTAATTTGATTGAGCCAGATGGGTTTAGATATGGTAGAGGAGAACTTAATTATTCCAAGCATTTTGAAAGGTGAAATGTGCATTGAAATCCGATGTGTGCCAGATACGAACAAATAATCTATAGTCCCATTCCGAGTCCATCTCGTCTCATTACATTACAAAAAATAATGGAATTCGTCTCCTAACTATTCTTGATTACAAAGGGTGCATATTCTGTCATGAAAAACAATATTCTAATATCTACCGGCCACAGTTGGTATTTTGCTATTGCTACAACGAAATTTACAGAAGCTAAGTCTGTTCCGAAAGAGGAGATGTACTTTTCAAATGTGAGATTCTTTTTAAAAATACGGTAAATTTTACACTGAGTATTGCTATAAACTTCCACACATTATTCTTGCTTACAGATATCATCCAGTTTATGATCAATAGTTTTTAAGCCATGGCAAATTCTAATAAGGACAGTTATGTGTATCAGTACTAAAGAGAGGCGTGTGCACAAACGGAGGCTATTCCCTTTTTTTTTTTAAATGGTTTTAATTTTGGAGAGCCAAAGGGAGGTGTATATATCCGTGTCATGGCGAATTCTTATATACTTGTTTGCATCATGGAAGAAAAAAGTGCTACCGTCACCATTTACAATACTACCCCAAAAAGAAACCATCATACTATCAACTATTTTAATAAGTTTGTATCTACCCAGCTCACCATACACCATGCAGTTTGGAGTACTCTTTTTAACTTTAAAATCCGCTTTAAAAAAGTTCAGATGGAAAGCTTCGATTTGCTTTATGTCTTCCAAGCCCCAAACTTTACCACGTAGAGCAGGACTGGTGAAACTAACAGATCAAAGAGTTCAAGTAATAGATTAAAAGGTAGCTGAAGGTTGTAAGAATTGTTCAAAAGACTAAAGATGGCTTTCTTTGCATTACTTATCTGCTTGCATTTCGTTTTAGTGAACTTATTATTCTAATTAAATGTAACTCCCAGGTATGTGTAGTTATCAACTACATCTATTTTAACATTGCCAAAGTAAAATTCCGGTATTCGTCGTATCTTACCCCTAGAGAAAACAACCACCTGTATTTGACTCGTGTTTACTGTAATATTCCAAATATTACAGCAGCCCATAACACCATTCAGTACAGATTGTGGGTCAGTGTGATTTTCAGCTAAGTTTCCTCCTGTATGCAATTGCTTTAACCTAATAGAGGGCGCTGTGTAGTTTATGAATATATGAAACACAATATTCCAAACTTCCTTGAGATATCGTGTAGAGAAATGGCAATTTGAAACACAAAGCCTCAAGCAGAGCTTCTTTGGTTTTTTTTTTTTACATTCGGTTTTGCGACTCTAGTTGGCTGTTCGCATGAGAGGCAAGGAGACTTTGAAAAGAAAAAAATATAGCTTTTTTGGTGAAATTTTCTTATGAAGTTCCCGCAGTGGAAGCAATAGATATTTTGAAGTAAGTAAGGTCCCAATCATTTTAATACTACATAGTTCGGATTATTATCTCACTGCTTATAAGTTTGTTTCCCATAACGAATTCACTGATCAGCCTTTTGCCTTCATACATGGGAACGGGTGAGGGGCATATTTGAGAATTCGCACATTTGACTTTTAATTTTTCACAGAGTATTTTGTTTTAAAACCAAGAGGCAATGCCCCGAATTGCGAACAAATCGCCACCCTGGCCCTTATATCTCTACATCACACGGGTATCTCATGCACGGTGCATATAGCAGAAGAACGAGCACTACACATGATCTTATCCAAAAAACACATCAGACACGTGACGTAAAACACGCTTGTATTCTTCCCAATTGATGTGAAAACGTTAAGGTCATGCATGAATCATACTACATTTCCGGTAAAGGATTTTACACTGAGTTTTCTAGAAGCAAATTTAAAATCCTAAGCCGGACCAAATTTTACGTTTTTAGAAGCATTTTCAATTCGAAATGATGTACCAGTGACGGAGATTTGCATAGATGATTTTACAACACTAATTTCAAACGAAAAATCGTCTCAACAAGATGCAAACTGTAGAGCGCCATCATTTTTGGAGTTTTTCTTCTTTGGGCAGTTAGATAACACCAGGGACTGTTACAACAGTAAATGTTAAAAAATGTGAAGATAAATAACTCACATTTCACCAAACTACAGAAAAGTTTTAATTGGCCATTCATGTTTCATTGCAGTCATAAACTTAGGATAATTTGAATACTATTGGTGTAAGTGCCCTTGAAGCTGAATGGAAAATTAAACATTTTGATTAGCAATAGTTTACTATCCAGTTTGCTATCCATTTTGCTCGAGCTCAGTGACATCAATAGTAGTAAAACTTTAAACGGAGTAAAGAATGGTTACATTGACTAGCTAGGGGCGGCACCAAGATTTACAATACACGTGTGGCAGGCGTAGTCAGGATTGTGTCATGGGGGTTGGGGTTGGTGTCATGGGGGATTTGGGGCACGACATGAGGGAGAGGTCTACGGATAGAGAGAAAAAAAAACCGCTATTTTAAGTGTTTTTGCATTGCAAGGTTAAGTCGGGGGTTCTAAACCCACCCCCGTGGCTACGTTACTGATGAGTGGGCAAGGGGAATCCCCACGGGATAGCAAACGAAACACCCATTTCGCCGAAGTCAACTTCCGCCGAAATCAATAAAAACTTTTAAAAAAGTTTTATAGGCTAATCTCCAATTGAGCATTTTATCTGAAGTTTAAATTTTTGTCACCAAGGTCATCTTTTCAGATGGTAAGAGCTATAAATTGCTCTTGGGAGTTAACTTCAAAATCAGTTAACCTGTAACGAATCGAACTTAATACA
Organism: Holothuria scabra; assembly: GCA_037179385.1. Lineage (NCBI taxonomy): Eukaryota > Metazoa > Echinodermata > Holothuroidea > Aspidochirotida > Holothuriidae > Holothuria > Holothuria scabra. Next base: position 23,311,515 of record CM074185.1, on the reverse strand, counting down.
TCCGGGTGATAAGTCTTATTGCCAATAGGCGTAGCAGTTATTCAATTGATTATATACAGCAACGGTTTTAACATTTAACAATTATTTAATTCGTTTTTTGAATTTTCTCGAGTGCATGGAGTGCCATGACCATCTCTGTGCATAGTTACATTACTCGACACTACAATAGCCAAACGGATATGTTAGTGTTAAAGTGTGGAGACTGACGTCATATTCTTAAGGGCCCAGTTCTCTCACCCCAAACAGTAGCAATTCTCCTAACCTTCTTACTGAAGCCCCTCCCACAATTGTCTGAAATATATCCTCATCCAGACACAATTTAAGTTAATTGCTTCAGGGAGAGTATAGAAAAACTCAATTTATATAATCAAAACACTCTCAGTACCGTTCATGCTGTTTAATATAAGCTGTGGCACTCTGCATTGTTTGAATTAGTTGTCAATCAAAGAGCTGAGCCAATTGAGAATTTTGCTACCCCGGTTCCAAAATTGTAGTTTGGGGTGAGGGGTTTGGCCCTTTAAAAACATGCTATTGCAATAATTTGATTAAAGTATGTCAAAATTAGGTCCAATATCAGAATTTTTATTTGACTCTTTTTCAATTTCACGTGACCAATACCAGGTTCCACTTGTCTAATGAAACTACTTTGAAGGTACAGAGAAACTGTTGAAACAACCTCGACAGGTACAAGCACTATTAAAAGAAACTTTCAAAGGTATTGAAACTGTGCCTCTCATGCAGGGGCGCACCTAGGACAGTGCAGGACGTCGATCCTGGGGGCAGGGGGAAATCGCCCCACCCCATAGATATTGGGGGAAAACATATCGTTTTGCATCTTATAATTCGGGCAAAAAAAAAAAATGAACAAAATGTAATATTGTGGTGTACAGATGACTCTACGGCTTCTCGAAAACGTAAACTGGAGCCTATTTTAAAGCAGTAATAATGAATGTAATGTAACATCTATCTATGTTTTGTGTATATGTGTGACAATGTGAGTGTTCATGCGTTTTCATATTTTTTGTTTTGTTTTGTGTGTGTGTGTGTGTGTGTGTCTATAACGGGTGTGAGCTCGCTTTCTTGTGGGAGGATTGCTTACAGACGAGTCCGGTGATGGACACGAACTGGGGTTCCGGCTGTTAAAAAATGTTGCCCCGAATCCACAAACCAGATCTACGGCCATGGGATGGGAGGGGTTAGTGGAGTGTGTATTGGGACGGGTCTAAGGATAGGGCGATCCCCTACCCTTCCCTTTGCAGAAGAAATGTTTTTAAGCCTCCTGATGGTAGAATCATGTTCGTGCTTCACAACTTAATAAAGTCAAAAGTAGTCACTTTATTGCTATTTCTTCAGTTCAAGCTTCGACCATGGAGGGTTCGACACCGCCCAGACCGCCACCCTTGCCTACAAGCCTGGTGCGCAGCTAAAACGATACGAAAAAGAAGAGCAAATGCTGAGACTTGGGGACTTGCCCCTCCGTCCCAAGGCCAAAGTAACAAATTTGTGGAAGCCTGGGAAAACATCAGTGTAGGAGTTTCGCTGGCTTGGGTGAGGGACCAAGGGATTTTTACACAGCCTTCATGAAGGAGACTTAAGGCAAAATGGTGCGATTTTTCACTTTGACCGAGTTGGTGGTGAAGCCTTCATGTCGATATTTTGAAATAATATTTTTCCTTTAGGGTGAAACATTGAAATTTAAGAGGGAAACTCCCAGGCGTACAGTCCTCGATTAGTTTGCGTAAAATTTTATGTGGTTGAAAATTAAACCAATTGACCAAGGCCTATTCTTTGAGAGAAATCTTGAACATGAATTGTACGTTCCTTTGTCTGTCTTTCTGTGCGTATAACTAAAATATCACCAGCAAAATGCTACTGCTTTCCTCTACAACAGTTTTGGCAAAGCACAATTAGCAGTTAATAATATATTGTGCTTATGGTTCAGCAAAAATGTTGTGCAGATGTTAAAGTAAAAGAGCGCCCGCATTCCTTAGTTTCTGTTTCGGTTGTAACATTGCGAAAGTTGAAACATACAAGCTTGGAGAAAAATTCGTAATGACATTTGTTTCGTCAGTTATACATAGTATTCAACCTGACATCATGTAAAATCGTTCGTTTAAGTTCAGTTACCAGACACTGTTTGAATTTTGTTTAACGATAAAGAACATTTTCGTAAATTGATACAATTTTTTCAGATACCACCGCAGAAACGAAGTGGACTTCTTAGTCTGTACAACGGAAATAACTCTGTTGCATCTTCCTCATCTAAAGCTTCAGAGAACATACCCTGAAATTGAATGTTTACATCGGCTAATCTGTTTGGCAGTGGCATAAATACAGCGGGGAAGAACAAGGGGCAATTTCCTAGGAGCTTTGGAAAACGAAAAACTCGGTTATTTGCCACATGTGACAAAAGATAATCATGAGAAACCGCTCAACAACAGGGTAGTGGTGTTGCCAAAATTTTCTTTCGAAACGTTTCAAATTTTCTCCACTGTAATTCTCGATTTTCAAATATTTGTCTTAAAAGCAACAAGTTTCGCTTATACTCTGAAAAAAAACGTAAAAAATCTGTTATTTGCCGTGTGTGACACCAGATCTTCAAGTGACTGCACCTGGTCAGCTATGTTGCGGCTTTGACAAATTTTTGTTCAATATAACTTTGTGAGTTTCAAATATTTGCCTAAGATAGATAATGAAGTTTTGAAATCTATTAAAAGTTTGCCGGAGAGCCTAAATCTGAAAACCGTTAACACAAATTGTGAAAGCAACGATCTTCAGCTGCCGTGCAATGCACGGAACCCATTATAGATCCATGCACCTTTTATAACGCTGTAAGATATTCGTATAAACAAAATCTGCGCCTGGTGCGAAAGATCGAGCTCGCACCAATTATAGTTAGGGTTGTGGCCTGTGGTTAATTTATTCAGATGGAGGGAAGCCGATCTTCCTGCAACAATTGTATGTTGTCTCAACAGTTCTGCGTCTTCTTGGCGTTCCATGGGCGCTGGTAGATTTAGCGGGTGAAAAGAGCCACCCACTGAGGCTTACATGGCTAGGAGACCAAAACATTCTTCTTGGAAATATTTTTTATTTTCATCAAAAAAAAAAAACACTCCCTCCCCGATCTTTACTCTGTAGTCTACATTATAAAATGTTTCCCTCAATGCATCCTGTTTCCCTAGATCTTCTTCTCCTGACTCATATACGCCCTTAACCCCCTCCCCCAAAATGCATGTTTATCAACCCTTCCTTCTAGTACAGGTAAAAGGTGGGGGTCAATCTTTTAAAATATGAATTTTTCTTGAAGACAAACTTTCCCTTTACGATAAAAAATCCAGTGCACCCAATGTGGATACTTCTTTCCGAAATCGATAACTTTATGGTTGTGAGGAGAGAGGAATTTGACCCTTGATACAAAAGACTGACGGGTGAGGGATGATCAGCTACGTTTGTGCCTCTTCGGGGACATAGCTCCCTCACTCAGAGGCTCATCCGGTTATATTGGTTTGGTTTCGCCCTTGGCTCTTCGCCAGAAAGTCGAGGGGACTTTGATTAAATTAGTGCTTATTATGTTAAACGGATACCGCTAAAAACATGATTACGTATGCTCAACTTATGACGTAACTACATGTCTTCTGCATGTGCACTTAAAATATTGCGGCTAAACGTGATTGAAACTGTGTCAATATTCTCATTATGAACAAATTAACTTGCATTTAGTCCTACATTGTTGTTTGCTATGTAAATATTACTAATTGATGTGCCTGGTTATTTTCCGTAGATGTTGACTCGGTGATCCTGACACTGAATGAAAACTTGATTGATTCCTTCAGAATTGACCATTAAGAACGGTTTCAACCAGCTCTTCGCTTCGTCTTTCCCTGATGTGTTTCTGTGAAGATTGAGTTTCGAAATAATTAGTGCTTGCCACGACCGAATGGTTGAACAGCCACTCATGGGACGCCCAAGTGGCAATGAAACAGCCGTCTTGCAAACAGGGCATCATAATTTTCAATTCTGCTTGCTTCGAAATACGAAGCAGTTATTTTGAATGAACGAATGACCGCAAGGTGTTTAACACAGCCTGTATGCTATACGGCAGGTATTCGTGCGCACAGCCTGTTCGTTACTTCGTAAAAGCATAATCAAAATTAAAATGTTAAACAAGTATGGACCGTGCATTAGTACATAATTATGGACGGTAGGAAGTATACAAGGGATTCACGGGGAAGGATGCAACTCAAGTGCTACCAGCGATTGCAGGTCGAGTCATAGGCCTACCAAAGGCTCTAAAAATGGAACCTACTGCCGTTGTGGGTGATGCTTCGCATAAGCATTGCAGTAGGGAAAACAAGCCACTGAGTCACAACTGGAAAAAAGTCCATGGTCCGCTCGACTTGAACCAATAGGTTGGAAACTGGGCCGTAAAAGTCTATCTAACTAACTGACAACTAACTAACTGACTGACTGACTGACTGACTGACTGACTGACTGACTAACTTATAAACTAACTAACTAACTTACTAACCAACTAACAAACTAACTTACTAACTTATAAACTAACTGACTAACTAACTAACTAACTAACTAATAAACTAACTTACTAACTTACTAACCAACTAACCAACTAACTAACTAATTTCTGTTCTGTAAAAATTAATGAAAGTAGGCCTACTGTATTTAAGTGGAACAATCTAAGTAGTTGTTTAACATCCTTACTTTTAATTTCAGAAAGTTTCATTCTCTAAAGTGAACGATAAAGGCAATTTCGTGTAATTGTTCAAGTAACAAATACCAGCGTAAATTTCATACAACCTTCCCTTCAGTCAGTGTGCTGTGACGTCACGTTGTAGAAAGGAAACAAAGAAACGTCATTTTGTCACTGAATACTGTAGATTCATATTGCACTAATTTGTCAGCCATTTTAGCACAAAGAACAGAACATAAATGTACATTGTATGTATTTCACGGTTGAGAGCCTCGTGTCATTGTACATAAAAAGTAGGCCTAAATTTAATCTTCACTTCATTCTTGCAAATAAGTATTTCGCTATACGGTAAGTATATATCTACAAATATATATTCTGTATGTAGGCTTTATTTATCCCTGACAGAGTCACGTTTTTGAGAGTTGGGGTGAGCCACCCTCCCTAAACGGTGACTTAAACCCTCTTGATTTAGGCCTTTGTCCCCACCTCCATACACCCGCCCCCGCCATAATACACTGTAAAAAACGTTAGGTCAGTTTCATTTCATTTCATTTATTTGTTTTATCACAACAGTAAATGAACAAGATAATACAAGCACATAAGAAGTAAGAAAAGACAATTGTTGAGAATGGAAGTACTCTTAAAACCCCTTAAAGCCCTCCTGGGCTTGAGAGACAAGAGCACTCCCAAAGAGAGCGATCAGAAAATAAACAGAAGATCAATATAAATCCCCCCTGTACCCGCTTCCTCTACACTCCATACCCACCAGCCTACCTACCCGAGGAACATAAATAAGAACTGACAAAATATTTTGATAAACCTTTCCTCAAAGACGCAACTGACGGGCTAAGCTGATAATTCTGGGGAAGTGTGTTCCAGGCGATAATAGATCTATACTTAGACTTTTCTTGCAAGCCTCTCTATCAACGAAAATGGGTCAATGGGGGAGTGACCAAAATATTTGGCTCAAATAACTACCCAAATGAGGCTGCAATTGACCCAAACAAGGTCACAATTTGATCCCGAATTTTGGTTTAGTTTCCTAGTGATTCAAGTGTTTTTAGGAGGTAGCTGCCTCATCGTCTCATCTAGTTCCAATGCACAGGTTCAGAGTTGTACACAACAATATTTTAATATAAAAAGACTGAACTGAAGTAAAATTTTTTTCGTAAATAACCATATTATATAATACTACACAGCACAACCCCGAGTAAAATGGAGTAATCTTAAAGTTGAGACCGTTACTCATTACCGAGGGATTATCACGGGATAACACAAGGTTGCTTCACCCTAATGTACCACTGGAAGTTGAGAATTATTACCAAGTATTAATGAATAATTAAATAAAGCAATGAGTACGGTACGTGGCGGGTGTTAAAAACAGAAAAAATCTCCAACTTCAATCTGTCCATTAGTTGAAGTTTTTTACCCTCCTTCCAATATTTGGAAACAGCATGGTTATAGTGTTATCTTCACTTGAACAATAACTTATTCGGTCCTTCCATAATTTATTTCATGAACTGCATGATTCTAATGAAAAACTCCAAATTCGGGCTCTCATTGTCTTAAAACAAATTTCCAGTAGCATAACCTAAAACGTGATATAGAAAATCATTACTTGTTATTATGGTTGGAAAATTGTTGGAATGGGTTTACAACGGGGCAATCGAAATGAAGATATGGGCAAGAAAACTGATCATGAAAGTAGGCGACATGCATAGATTACCATGCCCTGTTACGAGATGAATGGAAGAAATACGGTAATTTATTATACTTTGACCGAGAGATGCAAGTTTTCTAATCAAATAATTGGGGATATAGGCCCACCCGACGTCGCTAAGCCGCAGTAAATGTACGTTTATTAAATATAACAGGTTCAAAATATCAAAATTCCAAAATGAAGTAAAAAGCATAAAATAAACGTCGACTGTCTACAATTTTTTTGACGTGATGCTGATTTCCAGTTGCATTTTGCAAACCTCACTGAAAGAAGCACTACCAGTGAAATTGACACTTGGGAAGTTTTTCATCCTTGAACAAGCAGCCAAGGCAACCCCCTGTTGAAAATGTCTTCCATATCGACTTATGAAATGGTGACAACTCTCCTTATTTGACAGTGAACTGATATGGTCACTGTTATTATTTGGTTTCTTCTTTAAAAGAGAACTGCGGTTACTCAGGATTGAATTAGCGTATCAGTAGACTATCCTATCTTGTTTCATCAATGGCTTTTGAGCATCATGTGACAACAGTTTTCTCTCTCATTTGTCGATTGTGAAAATTATGACTTAGTTCGCGATGAATATTCATTAGATAATTCCTGAAATATCATGAAAGGTACTTAAAGTCTCCCATTGAGTTTTCTTCATGAAATTCAACAAATTTTTCTAAGTTTTCTTCATACCAGTGACAAATGGTCAAACCTAGACAACGACCATGTTCTGCACACAAATAACTGTTTTATGAGTGAGTACTTAGCGGTTTTATTATGTTTTTAGAAATTCTTGAACAGACACTTTTTCAAATTATGCACAAAACTGTATTAAAATTTTTCACTTTTTCCATAGCCTAACTGTTGGATGTGAAACTTGATCAATCATGCTAATTATCAGCATTGTCATGTAGTAGTGACCCTCTAACTCTCTCATTAAGTCACTCATATCAACTCAATGAGCCCCTTTAAAAGTTAAAGAAAAAATAGAAAATTGAATTATTCAGCCTTTACCGTATTTCAAATTAAGTTCGGACATGCTTTTGCCTTTAAAAGTCGACGGAATATACATTTGGCCCTCACATGCTTGCTCGTAACATTGCGATTTATACATGCTTTTCTATGTCTACGGGGAGCGTCTACAATGATTGTGAATAGTCAACGATACGACAATACTGTCTGGCTTTCAGTGTTGGAAACTCGTTATCAAATTTAACGGTCCTTGATGCACAAAACCGGGTTCGCGAAATTCTAACCAATTAGTTGTGAAGATTCACATCGTTGACTTCTTTCAGACTTCAAAGGGCGATGTCTTTTAATCCGTTTAGACTAGGACAAGGTGTCCTGTCTTCAGAGCCATTCCAAACGTACAGAGCGATACGAAATGGTAACGTTTAGACCGTACTGAACACTGACAACCTTGAAAGGTGAGGCTTATGGCGCGTCATATACGTCTCGTTGGCACGATTTAGCGAAATATCGAATTCAAGTCGAAAATGCCTTTCAACAGTTACAGAAGGTGTTTCTCAGGTGGTTCGCAGTGAGAAGATAGAATCGTTCTGAGAGGTTACTTGTATGGATTCAATATCTACTAAGAGGAAATTAACTGTCGCATTCACAGGACAGAAACTTCTTCTTGCACTGTTTAAATTAGTGGCTATACTAAAGATGCCACTTAGAGTTAACTAATTTCTGACCACGTTTTTCTTCAGAAATTCCCTTATGTGTGCTCCGTTTAAATGTTCTTACGAAATGCATGTCTGATCCTCCACATCGCCCTTCCAAGAAAAGCTAAGAAAAAAATTAAAAAAAAAAAAGACTTTCATAAAAGTAGAGAAGCTGCGAAGACCTGGGGCTAAGACTTATTTGCTTTTGGCACTTTGGGCAGTCTTAAATTGTGAACTTTTTATTTCTTTCTTTGTGCATTTATTTTCTTTAAATCGACCCGATTAGGTCTGTTGTTTGAGAGCATAAGCTAATTGTTTTTTTTTTTTTATGGAGGAGCACCACATTAAAGAATGCGACGAAGGGGATTATTTTTGCCTTCCTCGTTTTTAAAGTTATCTTAAATGAAAAAAATTAAAGCTTTATCGGATGTCCAAGCAGTAGGTTCCCCTTGTAAGGTTCCTATCAGACTCCTTCATGGAAATAAATATTTTAAATACAAAATTTCGGCAAGCATTGTGATCTGATTTTCCACGGCTTGCATTTTGTTTCGGACTATGATTCCTGTAAAATATCTTCATCCTCTTTCTGCAGGGAAGTTCGGTGAGGCACATGTCGCAGGAAAGAATAATGGTGTGTGTCAAGTCATCATTTTCTAACATTTTTTCCAATTTGTAAAATTTCGTGCGATCAATCCAATAGTTGCTTCTACTGTTTTTTTCCTTTGAATCCATTAATATCCATCTCAATAGCATTTCGAATCGTTTTCAAAGGCATGTGGATTTCACAACATTCAAATACAAAACTTTGTGAGGCTTCACGCAGTTGTTACTGTTTACACTCGAAGGTCTGAGTGGCAACGAACTGTGCGTTTGCCCATCAATTTCCGATTTCTCTCAAACTCCCAATCTTACAGGCTTGTTTGTGTCTTCGACCAAGTTATAGACGAATCCGGACAATCAAGTGATGGTCTGATTTTAATGGGACATAATTGGGGACCACTACCTTTAGTCTTTCAATTTCCTTGCTTACCTCTATCATCATGAATGATTGTTAACTAAATTATAGCTTGATTCCTTCAATGTGATGGAAAGTGCTGTAGAAAATAAATGCAGATGATTTAAGGCTGATGGACCCCACCAATGGCTGCCTTCAGTCACAAAACCCAAGCGCTGATCGGATTTGTTCATACTATTAGAGTTTAATCGTGTTATATCACAAATGCCTCAGTTCAAAGTATCAAATGTTCACGCTCTTTGAGCGTTCAGAACCTATACCTATGGAATTTACCCTATATAAATAGTCCTCGCATTGATTCTAATACATTAAAACCCATGAACTTCCGGGACCCCCCGGGCCCACCGGGACTTTGCCATTAGACCCCATCAGGGGGCCCGGCTTTTTAGAGCTTCGCGTGTACACTTTCGAAATTTGACATTATTCACCCCGGCATTCGGCGCATATGTCGCCCCCATATGTCGACCATGCTGATCAACTCTCGGCTAGTTCATCCTTCAGTTTGTAGTTTCTCTTCGTCTCCATGGATCTACCTAATCTTTCATAAGATTCAGACATCCTGTGTCCCATATCTCTCCATCCGTGTAGCTCATACAGCACATCAGTTAATAATCTTCTGCCAATTATGTAATGCAATTTTACAGGGACACTCAGTTCAAATCAAAGAAGAATCATTTAATAAAAGCGACTGTAATGAGTCTATGTTTATGTATTCATCATTACCAATAGATACAGGAAGCTAGTAATTGTCCCTTCAATTATTTCTTACTCAGATCAAACAATATAGCGTCAATGTTTGACCTTAACTCTTTATATCCATTTTGAAAGTGTTGCTCCCAGCCAAGATTAGTGACAAGTCTTTATCAGCCTCTCATCAATAAACCTTTAAAATATTATTCTTTATGCTAGGCCATCGGTGAGAGGCGTCTCGGAAATCTTCTCAAGTATCGCTGTTAAATATTGTCACTAGTTTAAACATAGGACAGACGCATCAACGAATCTATAACGTATTAAGCTGACCTAAGTCTTCATGCCGACGCTAAGGGAGCTTTAAAACATAACCAGATAAGATCAGTTATGGCACCACACATATATATTTCTTAGTAGAGGCGTTGCCTTGGGAATAAATCGTTTAAGAATGTGGGCAAATTCCTGATTATGTCAAAGTTACATCGAAATAGAAATCTTCTTGCTAGAAGGTCGAAATTGAAAACATTAACATTTTCAACATATTATGTGCTCCAGTTTTGGCAACCCCACATCTTTAATAAGAGTTTTGCTTTAATTGACTATTTCCTCAAGCTTTTATCAAATTTAAATTAAATGTACCTCATGTAACACAATTTTTTAACAGAATATATAAGTTTGCATTTAGGTGAGGTTTTATTGTGCAGTTTCTAACTACTTGGTGTAAGTCGGGTCGGCCACAACTTTTTTCCAGTTGTTACTCATTGGCTTGTTTTCCCTTCCCAGTTATTCATGTTGAACACTTACGGTGCTGTGTTTACTTTTCTAGCCTGTGAGTCAAATTTACTATTTCCGACCCCAGCAACTCAGTTTTCCTGGTCAATTCTGTGCACACCGAGTCATTGTCAATTTCGATTCTTTAAGCCTTATAATCTGATAATTTCGAATCCAGCCTACTTCTAATGCATTTGATAATTTAGCATACCGTATGTCGTATTGTAATACCCTTTCCCAAAAGTTCAATACAATTCCTGTAGACACAAACATTGCAGGAACCAGCTTCGTAGTTTTGTTGTCCGTATTTGATCATTCATAATAAACATTTAATCACTAGACATCCAAATATGTATTTCATTTTTGGAACTCAACAAATCGCGGCAAAGATTATGGTTTCTTCTGGAATATATTTTCGTCGTAAACCCATTGCTGGCAAAACCGTGACAACCTTGAAGAACGAAGGTTTACATTTCTTATATTTTCCAACATGGTGCAACTTTGTGCTGGTTTCACAACCGTGAAGTACTTAAACGGTCTGTCTATTATTGGTAAACATTATCAACCTTTTTAGAGTGCATTTTTTCTAAGATTCATAGCAACCTTTTAAAACCCTTAAATTTAGATATACGAATCGAGTCAGTTTAATATCCGCTTTCGGAATACCTCATAACCATATCTCCTTAAAATCTTCAGACATGCCTCTCGAAAACTGTTCATAACATATTACAAAATGGAGCATTCTGGTAGGCATGATCTAAGGAGAAAATATTTCAGCACCTCAAACATTATAGCTTTATGAAAAGCTACATTAATTTATGAAATCTTTATAACCCTAATTTTATATTTAGAAGATCTCAGCCTCTGAGAAGAAGTTGCTTTAACGTCACAAGCAAAACAAGGCAAGCAAAGCAGAGCAAAGCAAAACGAATTAAATAGTTAATAGAAGAGGGATTGACAAACCAGGGAGTTTCAGATCCCTGGTCAAACGCTTACAGTTTTCACACCCTGTGCGGGTACTTTTGACAGTAGTTTCAATTAGGTACTTAAATTCGCTCTCATACTTTGCTTGCTGAGTGGAAGCACCTGAATTCGAATATGCCGGCTCCTCTAGCTACGCAATCTTTAAACAAAGACGAGCTTTCCTTACGTGTTTTGTAATGTACACATGCTGTTGACTTTCTATTCATTTGTGTGGCTTTTATTCCTTCGGGGCGAAATAGAAAGCCAGGAACTTTGCATTTAACTTCGGTAAATCTATTGTATTCCAGTCAGATCAATGTATACGCATCCTACACAGCTCTTGATAAAAATCAATGGGCTACGCAAGACTTTTACTGGAATCTCCTGGTTATATACAATAATATTGATTATACAATGGCGGAAACTGTTTTGATATTTTGATGTCAATAAGATGTCATGTTGTTTTGTTTGATTTATGATTGAATTTTGTACTTTGAGATATAGTTCACATAAAGGACGTAGAGTTATTGCATGAATGCGATAGTTCAAAATACACACTACATAATTGCTAAATCTTAATTATGAACAGTTTCTAGACAATCATTCCGAATTCGGTGGGTGTCAGTTAGAAAAGACAATTGTTGGGAGATTCTGATAATCAAAATGACTCTCAAAATATATTTCTCCAAATCCACAACCCTTTACCCTTTCTACACAGAATACGTTTCTTGGACTCTTATTGAACATGCATGCCATACAAGCTGACCATCGTGAAGAGTTCGCAAGAAGACCTTTAACACTTTTTCAACTTTGTACATCATGTACAAAAAACTGTTCAGTTTCAGAGGGGTTGTAGTTCTCCGTTTGACCGCTTTTTCTTTCAAAATGTTTTTGTGAGAAGAAAAGGTATACTGCAAAAGTTGCTGGAAATCCATTTCAGATTCTTCACTTAGCGCATTGAATGTTATTTGCTATAATAGTAGTAACAACAAATGTAGTTCATCTCTTTCAAAATGTGACTTACACCAACTCCCTGCTTACACTGCATCCGGGTTCCCCAGGGATTAGGATCATTTATGATGGAGTCAGCTAACAAATTTGGCAGAATAGAGCTCTTGAATTAGTGGTGCACAACAGTTTGTGTAAAATTCACGACAGACTTCAATTTGCCCTAGCCTTTTTGTTAGTGTTCCTGAATCATTGTAATGTACCGAACAACTTTCGGCTCCATGAAATTTGTTTTATAGTAATATTTTCAATATCAGTTTCTGCTCCTAGATAAGTTCTTTTAATTGAGAAATAGGAACCAAGAGAATGTTTCGGAAATTGTTACCTCATTGTGACTTCTTCATTCTCCACAGTTTTTCCGTTTTTATATAGACGAATCCTATTAGTGGTTGTGTTTAGTGACTGTAGGCAGCCATTAGTGGGGTCTATCAGCCTTAAATCGTCTCCGTTAACTGTTTACATGAATTTACAACCCTCACATTCAGTGATATTGAAGGAATCAAGATACAATTTAGTGTACAACTATTCATGATACAGCTAAGCAAGAAAAGTGAAAGATTAAGAGGTGATGAACCCCAGTTATGACCGACTGAAGTCAGACCATCACTTGCTGTCCGGATTCGTCTTTAGAGAACGGTGCTATAGAGGACGGACTGCACGAAAGAGTCAAAAAGAAAAAAAAAAAACATTTGCCTAAGAAGAGACTTGAGCTGATGAATGTCCACAATCTCAAAAGATTTGTTCTCATGCGATGTTTTTTTTATGTTTTTAAAACCTGGACATAACCCTTTCTAGTAGTTGTTCTCCACTCTTTGACTCTAATTCAGATTTGCTGTCGTTGGGCAAAAACACACTGTAAACATAGCCTACTGAAAAAAAAAAAACATTTCCGTTTCTGACCAGTGCAAACACATTCATCCCCGGGGAAATTGCACAAATTGTTGAGCGCACTTGTTACATCGCGTAATGGGTAAATTGGCTTTCGCTCTCGCAGACGGTCAAACATCAACGGACGAGATACAAAGAAGAGTAAATTTTTATCGATTGTCACTTAGTGCCAGAACAGGAGATGTGGGAGCTCATAAAGAAACGTGTTGATTCTAAGGCATGTGAACATAAGTATGGTAATTGGTGTATTAATTAGCATATTGCCACGACGAAAAAAATCGTGAAAAGTGATGATGATAAAGACAATGAAACGATGAAACTTTACTGATAACGACGAATATGATGATAGCTGATGACGATGGTAGTAAGCATTATGATGACTATAAGCGACGACGATATTAACGACAATGATGACAGGGATGACGATGACGACAACAACAGCAATGAAGATGATGATAAAAATGGGAACAAAGGAGAAGACCCCAATGAGATGGTGACGATGATAAGAAGGATGACGATGACAACGAAATCGACGACGACAACAATGACCATATTAATAAATATAACGATGTTGATGGCAGTGATGAAGATGATAACAAAGATGACGAGATGGCAATAGCAGTAAAAACGACGATGGCAATACTTACAATAATCAAAAAGATAAGACAGACGCTGATCGCAATGAGAGTAAAATCGACGACAATGACGACGACGAGGACGATGGTGAGATGATGACGATGATAGCAAAGATGTCGAAAATGATGAAGATGACAATAAAAAAACAGTCATTATCTGTGCATCACTTTTTGACCACCACTTTCAATCCACCACTGATTTATTTCCAAACTGTTTAACTATCTTTTAAGGTCCATCCATGCCTATCTATCTGACGGGCATTGGCAGTCGATTACTCTCTGAACAGCATTACCCTGCCTATATTTTCGACTTTTCTACTAGTACCGGATATGCATAATTTGTCAAAATCTCTTAAAATAAGAGGAGATGGAAAAATTGTGCATTATGATGCTTTACCCAAATCCAAGCAATGTCGAGGAAAATTTCATATTTGCAATACAAGACGTAAAGCTCTCTGTTTACCGCATGCTTGAACTAAACTTGTATCTACAGACGCACAGACTACATTTAACTCGACCTCTATAAGGATGAAGAGAGGGGCACAATTTAGGTAAGACTGTTTTTACAGAAAGATGAATCGAGCAATTGGGTAAGACTGAGACGAACTAGATACACACAGGACAGAAGAGCGATTTCAAGAAACGAAAGGAAGTGAATGTTAAGAATATAAACTTTGATCGACATAGAATTCGCCTCTCGCCTCATAGCTTCAAGAGATTTTTTAGAAGAGTATTTATCATCAGGAATATCTGTAAACATGAAGAGCTTCAGTCGTAAAAGGAGCGAAGTAGCAGGGAAACGATTTGCCGAATGAAACATCCACATGTTAGCCGATGCTGGAAGGGAAAACTGACATGATCAGCCCTACAAAACGCAGTAGTAGAGTGAACCTGTTTAGAGTTAAAGTCACTATTTTTAATAACATTATAATAACACGATGTCAAATGTCAACGAGATAGAAACACAAATACTCACACTGAAGTTATCATAAGCTTCTTTTTCAAGTTTATTAAAGGATATTTGCATATTTTGATGAATATGAGACTTCAACAATATAACCCAAGGACTCTTAGGTAGAACAGTAAATTAAATGAAAGAAGATAATCGGTAATTTTCAATGAATTTTAGAGGGAAAACTGCAATACTGAAGCTACTCTACAAACGGTTACTGGTTTTTAAGAGGACGATGAGCACTGTTTAACAAGAAATTTCCTAACTGGCTAACGATAAATCTGATCCCTAACCTAATCCCTAAACCGAACAAAGAATACAATCGATACAATACAATGGCAACAGCCATTAGCCCTTTTCAGTTGGCATACTGGATATCACTGATCATGCCACGACAGCACCTCAGTACAATTGTTGTATAGTTGACACTAAACAGCAAAATAATGAGATGTCCAACGCAATGACTTCGGTGCACAACCTCTGTGGCCTCCGCGTTTTCCTTTTGAGCATGCGCACTTGTATTTACAAAAGCTTTGAAATAGGGGGAATGACATACCACTTTTGACGCTTCACCCAAAATACCACTATGTACAAGAAAGGGTTGAAGGCAGAAGGTGTCTAAAATACCTACAATTTGTTTAGTTTACACACAAAAGGTATATTTAAATTCATTCATTTCCTTCAACAAGCAACAACAGGTGACCAGCTCCTCATTCCAACAACATATTCTACATGGAATTCCCGACTCTTAAAACCCTTCATTTCCGCCAATTAATTGTCCTGAAATATGGGTCAGCTAGATTACGCAAACGTTATAATAATTAACGTATCTTCGAGAGTATACGTCGCTCAGAAATCTGAGATTTCGTCAATATCACCGCTTAAAATTCCTTTTGGAAAAATGTCTTTACATACCTTTTGCCTAAATGCTGAAGCTACAGAGAATTACTCGTCAAGGTAGAATTTTTTGTCTTCAAGTGTACATTTCCATGACGTCAAAACTTTTCTTTGATGTAAACTTTTCTAAATCACCTCTATTTAAAGATGACAGAAAATGCCTGACACAAAGTTTTTAAGGATTCAAACACACAGTCGCGATTTAGGTAATTCCTTGGGCGTTATCGCACAAAACATTTCACATGTTTTTGGTCTTAAAGTAATGATTTATCTGCATTACAAATTATGCCTTCTGCCAATTTAAGTCAAAGAAGAAGATGAAAGTCCCGTATTCATTTCATTAGAAGTATTTTGAAGAGTCCGTATGTGCTGTAAACTGGGCTAAGCTAGTGATAAAGTGAAGTATGTGTCACTTCAGATAGGTAACTAGGACACATGATGAACGTAATTGTCGTTTTAATGCCTTTATGCTTTAGGAAGTCATACAGACTGACGTGGAGGCCTCTCTTAAAGTTACGCTCATATGATAGGGATATGTTAAAGTAAAAAAACATGCAAAATGAAGAAGAACGCAAGATAAGACACACATCATCTGCTATGGGTATAGTTATAGGCCAAACAATGTGATGTTATTTGCAAAACATCTATAGAGGCTTAGATTTGGGATGACTTGTTGAAATTTTAGGCCTAAACGTCGAACCTTATAGCTTTTTTCCAGCTGTCCTCGCGACCCCTTTTTCAGTTGTCGGTTAGTGCACGGATTGCTGGAAGTTTAATTAAATTTGTTTTTAGTTTTATGATCCATGGAGGTTGCTCTACAATTAACAGCGACATACTGGAAGGGAAACCACATCACACTCCAGACTGAATTCATGCAGTTGTAGCAAAGGGCCCCCGGGCGGCAATGAGAATGCTGTCTTCAGGAGAAGTCGGACCCTCTTTAGGTCCTTTTGTAATAAATTGATTTTACAGAGTATAACTGTGCTACCTTTTGTAATTAAAATAGGCTTAGGCTTAAAAATTTTGTCTCCTCTTCTCCTTTTAACTATAGTTTTGGAAACTGGGTCGTGTACCAAAACAACACTCCACATCCCCATTTTCTGATCGGATCTTAAACAGAAAATTATGCACAACTATCAATCACAATCAATACGTGTTATATAAGACAACTAAGAGTTTTTGAAATCATTCATCAGTTTTAGGCAAGTTCTATTCAAGATGGATACTCTGTGAAGTATATATATATACATAAAGACAATTATAGAAAATTAAGCTGGAAGTCACTGAGTTTCTACCGAAAGTAAGTAAAGTTTCTTCCTCCGATGGCTAGTTTGTCTCCAAACGTGAGTGGTTTTGACAAACTTAATGTTAACTGAAATCAGTACAAGTGCTTGTCATATTAAAGTTAAAGGCAACATTTTTCTGCGTTACACTAAAAAAGGACAAAGTTCACTGAAACCTTAACAAGAACACAAAATTCACGACGCTGACTGCAAACGACAAAAAGCTCAGAAGGTTGTAAATTTTCAGTTCAACTTAAAGCTGAAACCATGGACGAAGAATACTGTTTATCAAGGTCTTATGGCAAGCCGTTTTAATATTTTCCTTGTGATTCCATATATTCCATAAATATATTCAATTTTACTTCAGATACTTAACTTAAATTACTAAACACCATAGGTCTACAATGTAATACATTCCACTTAAGTGGAATTCAATTTCACTTTAGTGAAATGTACTGTACTTCACAAAACACGAAAAACGTTGGGAAAACGGAAAGATCACTGTATCTTTTTTGTAAACATGCCTTACTTAGAAAAAGAAAACAAGCTGACCTTAATTGAGGTTCGTTAGCAAACCTAATACGTCATTTTCTAAAATTTTTGACTTCAGCAGGCTTCACGTCATCCTACAAAGGATTTGTCACGCTTGAACTAGAATTTTATTTGTTAATAATTTATAAAAGCACGTTTTCTTAAGGTGAAAGTGAAAATTTATTCGTTTTCATGTTAATTGAGATCTTGTGGATGATAACTCATTCGTTTATCATTCAATTATTTTTAGGCATACTTTTTCGTCTTTCGTTGTAAAATGGAGAACCATTGTTATAGACCTTCTGCTAAATGTCAACATGATTCATTTTAGTGCAGAGAGATAAAAACAAGATGAGAGATAATATAATAGACGAGCCAAAGCAGGTTGTAAAGGCGACCAATAGCGGGGTCCTTCAGCCTTAAATCGTCTTGATTTTAATGTATATACAATTCTACACCCAGTAAAACTGAGGGAATAAAGAAGTAATTTATTGTATCATTATCCATGATACAGTGAAATAAAGTAATTGAAAGGTTAGCTGAAGCTGATGGACTCCAGTTATGCCCGACCAAATCAGATTATCACGTGGTTATTTGTTCGGATTTGTCTATGTTTTATAAAGGAGCGTAGGGCCGTATAAACATGGGCGTACTGGGTACAAGTACTGTGGAGGCACAATATTTCACAGGATTGCAGTGACACCAGTCACGAATGAGTGGGTAAAGGTTGTGGTCACATTCTTCCCCCATATCAAAACGAATTTCGAACGGTTTTCCTTCTTTTACGGTACCGATACAGTACATGTAAGTCTACACAATAAAAAATAAGCACAGATGATCTCCATAAATTCCGACATTTTAATTGCGTGTCAGGGTTCATATAGCAATTATCTTCCCTCCAAAATACAATAATGTAATTTCCTGTGGACAGTGGCCCATGGTAACATCCATTCAACCGGGGGACTACCCCTAGCCCCCTGGGTGCTATTTGTTCTTGAAACGGGGCAAATAAAAAAAAAACGCTAGCAATGCGCTACATGCATGCATTTTGCACGTCTAAAGATACTCACAAGCCCCCCCCCCCTCCCTTTGACCGGCAAAACTAGTGTAGTGCGCTAGCTAGTGCAGCTAGATGAGAATCAGCCGAAAACCCACATGTAGCTGTTGCATTAAAACACTGTTGATTTTTGCCCAGCGGAGGGGGCTGACTAATTAATTCTGAAGTCACGAGAAAGCACTATACACAAATCAAAATATTTTCCTGCAAAGGTAATCAAAAAAGAAAAATATGAGTGCAGTCATACATTAGTGGAAATCTTAAACGACATTACATAAGCCTATATGGTGTTAGGTAGTGCATGTATAACATATTTGCTAGGTCACTGTAGTCAAATAAGGTATTTTTATTTTGTTTTATTTGACTGTAGTCGTATAAGGTATTTCCCGGGCTAAAATATTTTAGGGGAGAAGCGTTAAAATGTATTTATTCAATGATAAATTTCAAACTCTATGGGTGAAAATTTTGCAGGGGATAATCCTTCCTCATGGATACGGATCTTTTTGGAATGCAGTTGAGTCCACTGGGCACTTTTGGAACAATTCAAAAGGTTAGCTACCCTACGTATTGATTCAATATCCGTTCTCCAGTGAAGAATGAATAACACTAAAAACTATGTCACAATATCGCTATCCTGTGTCGAATTTCAGTTTCGCAGGCATTGTAAAATATTGAAAAGGCAAACAATGTTGTTCATTCCATGAATCTAAAAATGTGTCTTGAATAATTCAGTGGTTTGTGTATTTATTTCTTAGTGACAGCATCGAACACTTAGCATGATTCTAGGATAAAGCTCGTAAAATGTTGACTCCAAAGCCAGCGGCATTACCGCCGAAAGTAAAGTCGTTGAGCACGACGGTAAAATCGAGCGTCACTTTTCGAGCTTACAAGTATATATATTTTGCTTACGTCACGAGCGACACGATGACTGCATAGCGACGCTACAGTGCCCGAAGTTAACATGCATGGAGTAGTTAAACGAGAATGTTGATTCCGAGGACTGTCAATTCGAGTGATTTCAGTCCGAAGAAAACGCCACGGGGTAAAATCTACAAAGACCGTCAAATTATGTTCAAAGGCAATAATTACGCTGTCGTGAGCTGGTAAAATGGCAGGATTTGAGTGTGGTGGAAAATTTGACATCACAAATTATTCACGTTGAAATCATCGCTGGAGATAAAAGAGATTTACCGCAATTAGAGACAATAAAAGGATGGGTATACCTTTGCCGATATCAAAGATGAAGTACAATGCGTTTCTGTTATTGACAAACAATGTTTTATTTTTATTGGAAAAAGACATCCAAACAGCTATGAAGGACGGGCTAACACAACAGCAATCTTCAATTGCAGTGGTCGCAGATGCAGCTATAAAAAACACAATTTTAATTTGAACACGGAACGAAAGTTAAGTTTATGTGGTTGAGGGATGAGGGGACTAAGCACTTCACCTATAAATTGAGTGACTTTGCCTCAAATTGCAAGTTTCTGTTCGAACTGGGTCGAAACTTAACCCCAGCCATCCCTTTTTACACTTCAAGAATGGCCGAAAAATAAAACAAACACTAAACACCAAAAAAAAATAATAAAAAATGAAACCCTACATAAAACAAAATACATTGGAAGTAGCATCTTTTGTAAGCCCCTGGGACCGCAAATAGGTCTAGATATAACCACGTGCGCGTGGCTTCCGTACACTCTAAAAAGGCTATGGTCACTTTAACCATTGATTTGTTCGATGTGCACCGACGTAACTGTGTCAAATTATTAACCACATCTTTAAAAAAAAAAAATGACCAATTTGTGATCAAATCTGACCATAAAATGATTATTTTTTACCATAGTTTAAGTCAACCATTTGACCGTTGTTTGGATCGGTGCATAGTTGATCATTGTACTTTCAGAGTGTGCATAGTGGAAGTGCTCCGAAATATTGTGATTCTACGAAAACCTTCTGAACCTAGGCTGACTGACTGACTGACTGACTGACTGACTGACTGACTGACTGACTGACTGACTGACTGACTGACTGACTGACTGACTGACTGACTGACTGACTGACTGACTGACTGACTGACTGACTGACTGACTGACTGACTGACTGACTGACTGGATATGTTAGTCGTTAAGACTAGCTGGAAAGCTAAACATTTACATACAGCAATATTAACAATAAAATTGTAACGGTGGACGATTCCACAATTGAGAATTTCTGCAGACTACTAGTAAAATTGTAGTCTGGGTTGACGAATGACTTCCTTTAAAATTATGTAATAACTAACTTGAACCTTATCAGGAAATATAAGACAACCTTGTAAAATGACAACTTTTCATATTCCTCCGTATAGCTTTCGAAATGTTTCATTAGTCATGGATGTCAATACAGGATAGTACATCTGCTTCATTCAAATTCCCGATGAGCAATGTAATAGCTTCTGTTTTTTTTTTTCGACAAAATAGCAAAGGAACCGACTCGAATCTTCTTCGGGCTTCTTCGAGCGGAAGAGAGTGGACTACAATCCCAACTTTTTTCATGGACAGAATACGTGCTACATTTTCGGGCAAGGTCTATCTTACCTCAGTCAGTCAGTACACAAGCATTCGTTAATATTTCTTGAAAAGTCCCATCACCCCTCACAAGTGGAAGTAGGCAATTATATTTATGAGTATAGTAGCATGGAAGTCTAGGGTGTTAGAGGTCAAGGCGCAAAGGACCCCAGAGAGCTGCAATTATAGTGAAAACCATGAGTATACCTATCACATGGGAATCAGTTAATTTTCACATTTTTATTTACTGTAGTTGTCCAAAAACAAATGGAAATTGTTTTTTCAGAAAAAAAGGCTTGTATCTTTCTTACGAGAGATATTACATGATTAAGCATCTTTTGGAAAGTCCAAAAAGGAAAATCTGAGTAGAATTCGCTTTATAATTCATGTTATTGACTGAAACGACCTACCTTATACCTTCAGAAAACTTTAGAAATCGGTTTAATTTGTTTGTAAAAATTGGCTTGCTTAATTGCACGATTAAACCCATTTTCAACTCAATAATATCCCTATTGAACTTTCAGACAACCATGCTATCTTTCCCTTTGCCAACAATTTCGCTCCTTTCAGAAAAAAAGGCAGCTTAAAATAAATCAGTTGAGCTCTCAAATTTCCCATTGCCGACTCAGTTTTTAAAGACTAATTTCAAAGCGGCACAAATCATACGATAGACATTAGGCCTACTTATGGAAAACAAGGTTGAAGTTTAAAATGGGGGAATTAAAAAGAAGAAATGGTGGCAAATACACCGATGAACCTTCGCAAATAAGCAAGCTACTAAAATGTGGGTCGTTTGTATAGAAGTTCTTGAGAGTAGAATATTTTGAACTAGACTCTGTAAGAAATAGATTTCGCTATTAATTTCAATCATACGTTAATCTGATATTCATACACTCGAAACACATCCGGTTCAAACTGAACCAGAAAGGATCAAATGGGCAGTGAACCAAAAAAGGATCAAATTTCTGACTAAATTTGGTTCACTTTGAACCAAAAACAGGTCATTTTTTAACAGAGACTAGTCAAATATTTGAACCTTTTTCGGTTCAGTGCCCATTTGATCCTTTTCCGGTTCAATTGGAATAGAACGTTTTTAGAGTGTAAGTACCTATTGATAATCCTCAACTTCTATTAGTTCATTAAGGTCATGTGAACGTTCGATATCTCTTGATTAAACTCACGGTAATGAATAATTCCAATACTCTTTGACTACTATATTTTGTTCGGGGTTATTCTGTTTAGCAGTTGCCATCATAACAAACCAAAGTTTATTTCTTATTCGTCTTTCAGATTAAAATATTATTTTTCATGAATGAACAAGGTAAAACACATAACGTATGTTTCTTTGTTTTAGTACGGGGCAATGAACTTTCGGGGCTTAATGATATCGCTGAATACACTCAGACTGCGCCCGAGAGTGCATTCTTCTGCTCCAATGCACGGTGCCTCTTTTTTTAGCCTTAACTATTATTTAATTGCCCCTTTTTGACACGGGTTATACTGTATACCGGTGAACTGGTTGCTTACTATTTCCCTTCAGATGTTCACATTGCCATAGTGACATGCAGTTTACGCCAAGTTGCTTTTTACACTTCATAGCGAGTGTTCATCATTGAAGTGACCGACAATGTAGGCTGTGTTTCCTAATGTAGGCTTTGATGTACATGACTGTGACCTTCATCATGATCATTTTAATTGTGAAAGTGCTAAATGCTTAACAGGTATCCGTTACTTACATACCTGCTTAGGTAGACCCCCTGACCTTATTTACAAAGATGCAGAATGAAACTACAATAAAAAAATAAAAAAAACTAAACACACAGTACGTCTCTGAATTTCACAATACATTAGCTAAGTAACCTTCCTAAGTCTTTATGGAAGTCATATATACCATTTAAATCTTTTCGCTCAGCTCTATCCTTCATTGACCATTGTAGAAAGTCATTCCAATCTGTATCTTTTTGACCCTACACTACATTTTGTTGAAAATCGATAGTAGGAAACTGAGAAGGTTGCTATCTACCTTGGATGACTGAAACGTCACATCCGCCCATAAAGAAGAGAAAAATTTTCATTAGCCACCGTAAAAGCAAATTTTGCATTGACATCTAATGCGCAATTTGATACACTCATTGAAGAACCTGGTGTGTGACATACTTATCAGATGTAACACTTGGCCAAGTTTAAACCATGTCACGAAGGTTGCACATTTGATCTCAGACGAAGAAGATCCGATAACAATGAGACCAACTTTTGCATCCGATTTTGTAATTTAATATCAACGATAAATCTCTCAGCAGTTTGCCTAATTTTCATAAAACCTTAAATTATTGTGTTTTTGAGCTTTTACAGGTTTCATATGTTACATGTAATTAAAGCTATAACTAAGACAGAATGTAAGAATATGGAACGCCAAACAGTATAAGTGGGAGCCCGTTTCTCTATTGTATGTTGTTGAGTAAATTCCGTGTTTAGAGGAGCACATTGTTCACGGTTATGGACTAATTGGGGAAAATGAGGAATGTAAAGTCACGGTAGGGAAATGTTAGACGCGCAGTATTTATTACAACACACGACGTAGCAACCACCTTCGTCTTTGAGGTAACTAGAAGAAGTTCTCTAAAGCAATTTCAGGTTTTCGTGCCATCAGTACTTGGAGTTCCATGCCCATACCTTTGTAATTACTAAGAGTTCTGTATGCTCATTTAAACATCACTTATGCAAATTCCTTATCAATCAATATCAACTGGTTACATACTTTTTGCTTTTTTTTAACGCTAATTGTGGCAACCACACATCCAATCACTGAATCTTTCTCTATGAAGAGACGGAGGAGACGGTGGAGTCAGGGTAACGTAATATGTGGACAGGGTAATGTAATATGTGGGCACGATAGGGTGTGGCAGGGCAGGGAGAGGTGAAGGGGGTTATGCGGGACAAGGATTAGGTAGGACATGTATATTAGGGTCGAAGGTGAACTGTTTTGATTTCGATATCAGCTGTCCTCATGTACTTTCGCAGCTTGTAATATCTTACTTCTTTGTTAAATCTCTCTTACTTAAGAGCACCCTACTCGACAAGTCCTCTTGATTTTTACAGTGCTTCACTTCACAACGTCTTGATGTTACACAATGTCCAGATTCTATTTCTGTATATTGTTTTAATTATTATCAAATATGGCGAAAAACCAAAAACTGAGATGAAATGAAAAAGAAGAGAAAAGAGTGCTAAGTTTATTAGTAATATTTGATTCAGAAACAAAATATTGGCAACATGTGACCCCTATCCATGTCAATCATTGGAGACTTCCCGGCGCAAAATCCTTGGAACTGAATCCATGATCAAAATTACAGAGGAGTTTGATGAGGTTGTTTGAACACTGATTAAAAACAGGTCAGTTCCTTGTGTGCAGAAGGAAGATGATGTGAGGAAGTAGAAAGAAAATGACCAGGAAGAAAGACAAAATTTAATTATCTCCTCATTTGAATGTAACTCTCAAACCAGGATAGACAACGGGTGACGTCATTTCCTGCCTTCCAATAGCACAAACCAAGCATGATAAATGGTCTGGTAATAAGCTCATGCCACCGCCATCGAAGCACCTGAAGAAACAAAATGGATTCTTTATTACCGAGGAAGGATGGCCTCGCGATCAATATTCAGCAATCTCTCCCTAAAGAAACTGACAGAGCTAAATTTGGTTCGCCATGGAGAGCGATCGAGTTTCCAAATTCATGATGCTTGTGTCTGGCGGAGGATGCCTAGCTTCGTTAAGCTCCGCCATCTTTAATAACAAGATTGGCAATAGCCACCAGTGTATTATGTTGAGATGTTAGAACGTAAAAAGGCGGGTGAGCAAAGGAAAATTACCGTCTGGATCTTTTAAGTTTGTTACAGATAATTTGAGTAACTGGAATGATGACTGCGATAGCTAGATAATGGCGTTTCATGATTGGACGAGCAGCTAACAGACGGAATCTTGTTAAAATCCTCGTTAGTCTTTTCGTTGTACACTAGTAGTAGATTTGTCTGAGATTCAGCAGGCAGATATGCCGGCAAGTATAGAAATGAGGTTACTCAAATATTGAACATAACTATTATTGTACGTATGCAAGTCTCATAAAAAGAAAATATAGCGTAATAACGTACGGTAGTATTTCTGGTATGCAGATTAAAAATCATTGTGACACTTATTTTGTACTGAAATATATCCCGTAGATTTATCTGCAATAACATTTATCTTCTCTCCTAAAGTTCTAAAGTGAAAGATTAACCTTGTAGAGTAAAATTATGGACCAATCTAAATTTTGAGTGAAAAATTCACTCGAAAAGAGTCGTTCTCTAACTTTTAGAGTGAATATTCAGTCTTTTGGATTTCGATTCGTTACGAATTCGACTGACTCTTTTGAATACTGCTGTTTCCGGTTGAGATTACAAAATTTCTTGGAATTAAAAATTTAGGGATATTTTATTTACCTCATGCTGGAATAGGATAAGCTTTTTATTTCAATTTAGCAAATCTCATTCAAAGTGTGAAATAAACATCCAAACCTCATCAGTTACCAGGCACAGAAGACGGGAACAGTGGGTGCAAGCTGCAGTCATGCTATCTACTATTTTTGCAGATAACCGTATCTGCTCTTTTTCAGGAAAAAGTTGTCACACCGAAAATCATTTAAATCGCTTGAAAAAACTGCTCAGCCGTCCATAGTACTCACAACCGTTTATCGGTTTATTGATATGTTGAGAAACTTCTGCTTAGTTTACGGTATTTTCTATTTTACACAAACCCAGGCTATGCTATTCATAACGAAATTACAACGTTACTTTCCACAATTGAACGGCCCATATGCTTTTCGGATTAGCAGTATTCTGGTGTTGTGATTACTATTATTTAACGTGAATGAAGTTAAAAGGCTTCCAGTTGACCGACTTTGGCGATACTCCTCGTCGTTTGCTCAACGGCATTTAGGGTATGACCAAAAACGTCGCGTAAAAACTATCAAACCTTGATTTTTTACAATTTTTGTCTTGCAAGGTCTATCCCCTGTCTACTACAAATAATTTGTAGTCATTTTATTCGAATCAAGATATTTACATTTCACCTTGTTTTCTAATTACTAAGATTGATCATCAACATTCTATCCCTCAATTCTGCGTAATTTATATTTGGTAAAGGTTATCTATTTCTATAATGTTGCCGAGAAGAAACCGCTATACCCGATAACTTATGAAAAGCTACACCGGTTTGTAGTGTTTAGTGAAGTCGATTTGTTCTCAGTATTGTGTAAGAATGGTTTCTTGATTTTATTGTTTGAGAATGAACATCAATTGTAAGAAGCGCCTTCCGAGACCGATCACGAGTGCGTCCGATGGGCATTGTTAAACAAGGTGTTTCTTTATTAGCTGTGTCATTGCATTGCTTTGATTGCATTTTTTGTTACCTTATTTAAAAAAGATAGTGTTGATAATCAAAGCCACGGGTGAATCTCAAATATCTGGGACCTGTCACCTCTCCCTCTGAATTAACCACTATGTATCATGTATCGACGCATAGTAATATTGCTTTAAATTAAATGCTATAAATAAAATCTATGCTGTGTATCAAACTGTTTTGTTATATCTTTGACCGTTAGCCGGAATTGGAAACCAGGCGGTGCCAAAAATGTTTCTTTTTGTTTGCGTTCAGGTCAAAGACATTTTCTGTAATTTGTTTTAAATTTAGTGTGAAAAAATCATGTGTTTGAAGGGGTTCTTGTGGAAGACTCAATACGTAAGTTTTATATTAAGTTCTTTGAAAACCCAGACTTCATTTAATCAGCTTGACCAAAGAGTGCTCATTTATTGATTTGTTCCAAAATATTTTTTAATACTGCAATTGGGAAGTACACACAATTTCATTTTGTTAGGAGGGTTCGTCACTTACAGAGGCTATTTCCCACATATTTAAATGAAGCAAATGCTGTACTCACTATAATGCACATCAACTAAAACCCACACCCTTACCCCGAGCACGAGTGCGTCAAATGCGGCTGATACGCGTGTTTAACAAGATGTTTCTTGATTGACTGTTGCCATTGTATTGTAACGATTGTACTCTTTGCTAGGGTTAGAGATTAGGTTAAGACTTCAGGTTATCGGTAGCCAGTTAGGAAATTTCTCGTTAAAAACTGCACGCCCCCACGTCAAATGTGTGCCATGGTGGTTCGAGATGTGAAACAAGGGAATATATCAAAGTTCGGTTCCTCAAATGCTACTTTAAAGCAAACTGGTATCATTATATTCATTATATCATCATACTACATCATATTCACAAACGTGAATCAAAGTTTGGGAAATGTTGGATGAATTTCGTGATGCATGGGTGCATCAATGTATAAAAATGTTTAACGCTCATAAGAACATTAGCCGACCTTGTCCGGGGTCACGCAGAGTCTGCGTCTAACACCGATAAGTGGATAAAAAGCATGCACAGCATTGTTTGACTTTGTCTTTTAAAATAGACCACTTGTTTCACGCATTCGTGCTTTCAAATGCTTTTGCTATGTGCAAATGCCCAAAACGTAGGCACAGGGGCTCTCACTGATAAAGATTGTGACAAATATACAAATCTAACCAAATCCTTCAGCTGCAAACGAGGTCGTCACAATATGTGAATGGACAGAAAAAATTGTCACGTACGCTCAACATTTATCTAACGAAGATAATCCACTACAAAACATACACAAAAAATATTTTCCTAGCGCTCGGGATATTTCCCGACATTTAATGGAATGTGAAAGTCAAATTTCAGGGTAACTAATATGTGATTAATCTTAGAAGGGCAAAATTTGACGGTTGCCCAAGTGTTTTAAGCATTCAGGTTGTACCCTCGGGTTTAAACCACCGATTCGCGGAGGGTACGTGGTTGATTGATCAGATGAAACCGGTAATGATGCCAGACAATTGGCATGAACTTATAAGAGAAGAGAGAAATAATAGCTGAGATTGTAGACATGTGATTGATAAGTAGTTGCTTAAATGCATGGAACAGTAGGTAAAACGCGAAGCTGTTTCGGAGCTTTATGATAAAATCAACACGCGGTTGTATGGTAGGTTTGTGTATAGCCGTGATTATACTATCTGGCATGTAGTTTTTAGTCTAGATTTTTAATGCACGTGCTAATGCACAGGAAGTGTGATCTTTAGTATAATACAGTCCAATGCTGGTCAGATTTAATCGATCATAACTGGGGTCACCAACTTCAGTCTTTCCAATTTTATGGTGTCTTTACAACGACATTCTGGATCCGAAAGGTTAGAGGACAACCATGCATGCCAAATACAAATGTCATTTTGCTGAACACACTGAACAGTGTGCACTATGGTACAAGCGATGTGTACACATGCAACGATCAAGCGTGTCCAGTGTATAGTCTACTATACCATGTAATCACAAGTACTCCAAAATGATCGCTTGGGAGTAAATGACGTCATAGGAAAAAGTCTATATTGTTTATTTTATCATAAATGATTTTAAATTAAAAACCTCTTAGTTTGTTAGTCCACTGAAAATAAGGATTGAAAATTAAATTAGGAAGACTATGGCTTTACTAGGCTGTTCGGATTCGATCAAGAACTTCCAGCCAAATCCGGCTGTATACTCAAGAGCTCAGATCGAACCCACCACCCGCCTTCGAGATAAAATAGGAAAGAGTTTTGGGTGGAACAAATTTTGATTAAACGTTCATCCGCCCACAATGTCACCCTACAACTTTCCTGTAGGTACATGTTACACACATTCATTCATATCAACGACAAAAGTGTATTAATGTATGTTATTTTTGTTACGAAGAAATAAATCAAATAAAACACTACTGCCTGTCATTGGAAAAAACATACAGCCGAATGGCTTTGTGTAATGTTTTACCTCAGGTTAAATCATTCTCTATACTTGGTACCAGGGTTAAGGTCGAGACTTTGAACTTGTAAGTTCAAGACGACTGCTCTCGCCCCTCAAAAAGAGAGTCCTGATGAATGCTAACGCCCTTAAGGCATAGCTACAACTAATTGTCAACATTAATATTTATACAGTAGTCAGTCATTTTGGTTCGAGAATTAAACTACATTAAATATTGAGTTAGAGATAATAACATGATATCAACGTAACTTTTAGAAAGGCAGTATACTTCAAATCTCACCGACTGAAGTCTGGAAGACTTTCGTTCAGCTTATTCATTCATTGTTTAGTTTGTTTATTCATGTCGCACGCTTGCATGCATGCAGCAAAATTTGAAACCAACAGATCACCAGGAAAAGCAACGTTGTCTATCTTACAACAATTGTTACACGAGCTAGCTTCCCCGCCCCCTTCCCCGTATAGCAAAGAATATAACAAGAATGAAAAAGAAGAAAATGAAACAAAAGACAAAATGTGTAAACAAAAAATAGGAAAATACTAATGGCCGTAGCTTCACATGACGAACCTCAAATTGTGCTGCTGCGAGGGATAAAAAACTTCTGGTTAGTGTCACAATAATGAAAAAAATTCCTCTCTCAATTTGAATCAACATACCCTGGTATTGAATTCATTTACAACTCGCTAAAATCACGTGACACTTTCTTATCATCTTTCTCATGCCCAGATGATGCCACAGGACTGACGGATGTCAATGGCTGAAAACGAACTGAGAGATTTGTCTTTTTCTGCTACATTATTTAACGCTAAGGGGGGAGCAGTGACCGCCCCAATGAAAATATTGGGGGCACACATATCGTTCGGTCAGGGTATAAAAAGCAACAAAAACAAGCAGAATGAACAAAATTTAAGATTGTGATAGATTTTTTACTTTATGTCGTCCAGAAAATGTCAATATGAGTGTATGTGCATGGTAATATGCAGGATATGCGTGGGTATGCATGTTAGTTTGTGTGTGTACATGTGCTATCTCCATCGAATGGGTGGATTGCTTGTAGACGATACCGGTCCAGAACACGATGCAAGGTTTGACCGTTGTTCGAAAATTTTTGCCCCCATCAACAGATCTACACCCCTGATGTTATGTACCTATCAAGGTTGACTGGTAGCCTTCTTCATGGTGTTGTTTTAACACGTGCGTTTCTTTCACACAACGCATTTACCAATTACTTAAATACCAAATTGAGATTCTTTGGGAATATTACACCTTTTTGAAGTTAATTTTGTCACGTTCAAGTCCCCAAAATGCCATAAATGGAAGAAAAACTAAGCAAGTGATCACAATTCATTCACCACTGTTAGAATATTTAACGACTAGGCGAAGGTTTCAGGCTGAATTGCTGATGAAGTTTATCGTGTTCCCTGTGATATCGTCTTCTCATGATCTCATGCTCTCATGCTTACTGCGAAATTACTATAGAGTGTTAAAAATTTTAAATATACCTATGTTCTTACATACGATGATAACTGCCTGTAAGGGAATTTAAAGACTAATTATTTCTAGCTCATGTTTTAAGGAATGGTAAGGAGACTGCTTTCTTGCTTAAGTATAATTGAGAGTAATTGAAAATGAAACATTGACATGTTTAATCAACTCTTAAACAGTCACGAATTTAACATGAAATTCCATTAATGTGATATTTTAGGGGGTCATCATCCCATACAATGCATTCAACGCATTTAATTTCTCCTAAATAAGGGATCGAATCATCGGTTAATGTAAGTAATAACTAGAATCTTAAACGCAAATTAGTCAAAACAGTGTCTGAATCGACTTATCGGATAAGTCAACTATTTTCACTAATATTTGATTACCACTTGACTAAATAACTAAGTCTTTGACACATTGAGTTGTGGCCGATAGCGTCTAGCCCACGGACTTCCTATATACATGAACGGAGCATACTGTACGGCACATTGTCGCTACCGCAGTGTGAGAAAAAGCGCACCAAAATGGCCGTCTGCTATGGTTTTGTGTGAAAGTGGCGACCAGCTAAGGATAGGACGTACACGTTACATGCCATGTCCATGTATATAAGTCCGTGGTCTAGCCCATCACTGTGAAGCTATTCAGATATCATCGGAAATTATTAAAAATGAGTGTCATACTTTTTTAGTTGATTCAAACATTGTTTTGACTAATTTATGTTTAAGGCTTTCCATCTTAAGTTAGCAAAGGGGACAATATGAAGAATTTAAAGTACATATTCTGCGCTCTGCTGAGCAACTCTATGACTTCTTACAAAAGATCCTTTTGAATAGTTTGAACTATACGGTAAAGCGTTTGTAGTTTTATTCTGTATGATTAGATTTCATCACCTCTAAACGGTACATCTTTGATTTGATTATATAAATTTAAAACTATAATTCCATTAATGCGAAGAATTTACGCAGCCAAAAGATTCCTACGACATTTTCTCTTTTCGTATAATTTGTGTTTCAAATAAACGGCGGATGTGTCCCAACCTACCCCCTATGGCCTGTTAAGCTCACGAGGAGTTGATGAGAAACCAAGTATCACTTTATCGATTTCAAGGAGTTTCTGCCCACAGCCGGCCCCAAAGTTTCACCTTTTTCAAACATTGATAAATGACGCTGTTCCATAGCCTCAGCAGACAGGAGGTATTGATGAAATAGAAGGAAAGAGAGGCCTACTGCGACTACATTATTTTGAAAGAAAAAAATCGTTCTTTTGAGAAAAGAGAATGTTTTCTGAAGGCGGTGGCACCAAGTTTAGAAAGGAAAAAAGTAGTGAATAAATGGTGTATTGGGTGGAAGAAGCATATACAGCATTTATCGACATTCTTTATATCAAACAAATGTACCTATTGCATATATATATACAGCAGTGACGTAAACGCTGACGATACATCGATTTTGTTCCATTCATGTTATTGTTTTAAAGTCACAACAACATTGCTATATTTACAACGTGAGGGGTCCCGAGAGGGTGAACAATATTCAATGTTGTAGAGAGACTGTTTTGGAATATTGTGACTTGCGTACATAGTTACTTCAGATTCGTGTTTTTTGACCGGGTGACCTGTAAAATAACGTGAAGTATCAATCAAACATAAAATGCTTTTATAAGCTTAAAATTGGACACAGATGAAAAAAAAACCTGAACAAAATCCAGACCAGACTACAAATAGGAAATATTTGTTATAGTGTTTCGATGTAACTGACAGTGTTACATGGTGTCGAAGATGACTTTGGTTTCCGTGAATTTACATACGTTTATTGTTTATCATTTTTTTTTTTCATTCGTTTTTTTTTTCCTGCCGTGGGGTTCTTTGTAGAGACCGTAAATCTCTGACAATGTTTGATGACATTAACCGGTTTACTTACGATTTAATGTCGTTTGGTTAATAATTTTTGCAATTTAGCTCACCGAGTCTTCTTTGTCGTTTGGATATCACGTCATTAAAACAATTTGGGGAATTTCATTAGACATTAGGTTGCTGAGCTTGATACCTCACATATGATGCATAGACAGGGTCCGAGGATCTAGGGGCTATACCTGCATACCCCGCGCTTTTTCTGCTGTGGACATTTTGGGTCGTCTTAAAATTGGAGCGTTAATTTCTTTAATAACGATTATCCCCCACTTCAGATTTGGCCCACGTATACGTACACTCGTAAAATGGACGGTGTATCTTGGCAGTTGATATAAGTCTCTCTGTAAGGCAATACGAAATGGCTAAGTCGCTACAAATTACGGTCTTTTGACCAAACATTTGCACTGTGAAACATTGCGATAGATTTACAGAACAACAAAATAAAGATATAAATAAGGGTTACATGAAAGTTCTGGAAACTTATTACCAGAACTTTTCTGTAATCTTCATGTTTCTCTTAATTTTTGTTCTGTAAGATTACAGCGATTTTAGGCCAATTTTATCAGTGTGGAGGACGAAATAAACCACCAACATAATGAAGCTCCTTATCCATCTCAGCATTTATGACACAACAATGAACAGGATGTGTTCCAGAGCAGAGCGACCTTTAAAAGACATTTTGTTTGATTGACTTGTTTGTAATGCACGCACAAGATAAGTTGCCCAAATAAATGTTTGATCTTTTCATTATTTATTATATTAAATGACAGTCAAAGGCTTCAAGAGCTTTAAAAATCTCTTCTTTGACTCCATTTGTAAGACGCAACAGTGGCACATTTAAAAGACGAAGGCAGTTAGCTCAAACTTATTTTAAAACAGCAACTTGGTTTCACAACTTTTCTTTTCATATTTCGCTTCAAAGCATCTTTTAGAATATTTTCAGGACATGGATATTGGATATTCA
This sequence comes from Holothuria scabra, assembly GCA_037179385.1. Taxonomy (NCBI): domain Eukaryota; kingdom Metazoa; phylum Echinodermata; class Holothuroidea; order Aspidochirotida; family Holothuriidae; genus Holothuria; species Holothuria scabra. Next base: position 23,277,934 of record CM074185.1, on the reverse strand, counting down.
AGGTAAACCAAGCAGTTACTCCTAGTAGAAAAAAATGGAATGAAAAATATTGTCACGTGATTCTCAAGGGCTATTCATGAAAAAGGATAGTCAACTGCACTAATTTAAGTTGGGTGACTGCATTTTCCCTCGAAGCATACGGTTTACAAAACGTCTTTCTCTATTTTGTTTCAAATTGCTTGTCTCTGCGTCATTAACAATAGGGACTCACACATTATTTTGTTACGCGAGAAGTCTTCTTAACTTAAGACGGTTTTGTTTAAACTAGACAAAACAGCATCTTCCTACATGTTTTGCCTCAGATGCATACAATTTAGACAGTCACGTGATATGCCATTGTTAAAGAATAATGTAAATTCTTCTTGTACATTTAGGACGAGGACTTACTAAAAATAGATAAGGCAAACAAGCTGAGAATTATTTGTTGCGGAGGACTTCAAGCAAAGAAAAATATCGTTTGAAAAAAATGGCATAATTTCAAGTCCATCAAAGTATACATATATATGCATACCAAATATAAAGTGACACATTATTGCTATCTTGAGATATTTTGTTTACAAGCCTTTAACGACAGGCTATAACGTGCATGACGAAGAGGATTTTTAAATTGTAGAAGGTCCATGCGATATCTACCACATTTAATGAAGGTAATATCTTACATTCGTCACACCAAACTATGATTTTTATAGAGGCCAAAGAAGCTATATGTCCACTGAAGGACAACACCTGACCAACCTCACGGCTCTCAGACCATTTACATAATTGGTCTGTTTTGCATGGCTCTACTCTAGACTGGATGAAAAGAACAGATATTACACATGAATAGGGGCCAAAAACGAAACTTTCAATTGATACTTCTATGTGATCGACATCAATTTCAAGAATTCAAAATATACAGTCTAATGCAAACAATTCGCAAATGAAAACATTTTATGACTTCGTATGTATTGAATTTTTCAGAGAATGTAACATTCAAATATGCAAAGGTGTTATATTTGTTAATGGCATCACCAAATGAATGAAGTATGGAGGATGAACCGAGGATGAAAGGAGGGGATAGTTGTAAACGCGATAAAATCTGAATGTATCCAACAACCATTGGCGTATAGAAGTCGATTGTCGGGATTCCATTCGTATCATAAACTATAAGGGAAAAATATCGGCCGATTTTCTCAAATATCAGACGCTTTTCTTGTGCATGGATAGCTCACATTTGGGACGACAATATCAGAATTTGAATGCATGAGAAGAAAATTTTGAATTTAGAGCATTATACTTCACTTGAATTTCATTAACATGAATCAGACTGTCTTCAATGTGGTAATATTACGGTGTGTATCTCATGTAACCTTATGCTGTATGGTTGGAGGGAGCTGTTATTTGGACATCCAACAGTTCTCCGATGGTTGTTAATTTAGTGGGACTTAAGTACAGACCAAGTGTCAACAAGATAAAAAAACACAAGTTCAAAGACGTCCGAGGTTCATGTTAGGTTTAAAATGCGGTTGAATTGCAGTAAAATTTCTCAAAACATTTTGTTCAATGTTTCATATAATGTCAGCTAAAAAAGTTCAAGTTTAATTTCAAATGGGGTTTTAGTCCTCCCATGTGGTCGCCTCTAAGCCAGGGCATGGGGATACAATGGACATATTCCACAACCCCATCTCACAAATCATTTTACAAGGGAACAGACCACAATTATGATGTCACAGCGTTTGTAGCACTGGACTCTTTTGGGTTTTAGTAGTCAGAAGTGAAGTGCAGTAATTAGGTTTTATGTATGTATCTCAAGGTGGTGGGGGGGGGGTGGCTCACCTCAAACTCGCAACTTGCAAATTTGACTCCGCCAGGGAGCAACAACATATTTTGGTTAAAAAAAAAGGAAAACAAAAAATATAATGTAATTTATTATGACCAAATGTCCCGAAATAAAATGTACTATTATATACTAAATGTTATGAGGTTTTGGACTGTGACATTGTTACAATGTATAGTTATGTTCTTTGTGTAACGTGGCTGCCGACAAAGTAAAATATGAAACCACACCCACAGTCAGTGACAGATCTAAGAAATGTCTTGCTCCCAAACCCTCCCCATGACACAATCCTGGCTACGCTACTGGTACTGGCAAAACAAAGATTTTCAGTCGTCGTTCAATCTTAGATTTGCTAATAGGAAGTGCAAATTCCTTAATAATCTCCAAACTTTTCAGATTTCACAGGAAACCCAGAATCCAAAATGTTCTGTAACACAAGTATTATATTTCCAAAAACTTGATAAAAATGGCAAAAAAGTCAAGGTGCGCTACTGCTATCAGCTTCAACCTTTTCATATTTTGTTTTCTTGTATCATAGATGTTTGTTGACTAGCACCCCTCGTAATCCACTCCCAAGTCTGGAGATTCTCCCATTGCAAAAGGTGACTTTCTTTTCAACTAATGGAATAAACGTTGGTCATTTTATCTGTTTTACCCACAATTCTAACCGTTTTTGTATGCAATGGCGAATATGTGATTTAAAACTTCTGGGCAACATATGTAGTTCTAATGTAATAGAATTAAATATATATTAAGTAGGTTTATTGTCACAGCTACGGAAAGCCATGTCCTAATTCATAGGTCATCACACTGTTTTTGAGAAACACAGATAATTGTGTCTTTTTTGTTTTTGATCAATCGTGTTTTTGTTAGGTCATTAAGCCTATTCAATGTGCTAAATACTTTTTACTCCATTCTGGAATATTTCTGTTTTCTCATAAACGTGAAAATTTCACGGAGTGCTGTATGTGAAGGTTCATAACAGCACAATAAATATAAGATTTAAGGACAATTGCTCCGCTAATGGACGACTTAGCGAGCCGGCTCGGATTAGTCAACAACATTTACATCACAATTTGAACATTTTCCTTTCAGCACAGGGGTTTTCGCTTTACTTCTGAACATTTGAACATTATCTCCCAGAACATTTTCGACTCATGAAGAAATCAGTTGAATTTGAATAAGTAGTTGGGTTTGACCATGTTTTTTTTTCCTCCGTCGTTAAGTGTGCAATAGTTAGGATGGAAACGGGTTGAATGATGACATGGAAAAACACTTAGTCATCTTAAACTGATTTCAAAACAAAAGTTAAGTCTGCCAAAAATCGCCCTACATCTTTTTCAATTATTTGTCATGTTGTTTTATTTTAGGACATAAAAATGCATTTCCATGGTCATTTAAGTAATTACTAAATTTCATAATTGAAAAAGAGAAATTATTGTTACATGATCCTCAAGAGCCAATCATAAAGTAGGATAGTCTATTACACTAATCCGACTTGGCCTCGGTCACTGCATTTACCCTTTAAAATGATTCTTTTCACTGGACTGATCGAAAAGCATAGAAAAAGGTGAAAAGCATATTCCGTTTAAAAAGGACCTATCCCCTCACCCGAAACTTCAATTCTTAAAGGGGTTCACCAAAATTTATTGGCTCAGCTCTTTCATTGGCAGCTGATTCAGCTTTTTTATACTCACTCTGAAGCAATAAACTGAGATTGTGTATGGATAAGGATGAGTTCAGACAATTGTGGGAGGGGCTTAAGTAAGAAGGTTAGGAGATTTGGTAATGTTTGGGATGTGAGAATTAGGTCTTTAAAGTCGGAGCACTCTCAACGCCTCTAACGATGACGTGGTCTGAACAAAGACAAAATGTTCTATCCAGTAACAGCCAAAAACGTGCGTAAGTGCCTTATGATATACGCCTCCATACCGGTAACCGTGATGTTAACATATACCGTTCTACTATCACCACGACATCGATCAATTTGTTATTCCCCTTCTCTGCGGAATTGCGGATGAAATGTGACAATGTTCTATAAATGTATATAGGCCTACTGTTGCCTGCTACTGCGTCAATTCACCCTATACGGCAGTCTGATCTCAGACCGGACTGGATTTTTCTGATAGCTGACATATAAGTGCCTACAGCTGTTCCGTAGCCGGTCGTTCACGTCAATACAGCTAAAATTCCACTCAGTAAATCAAAACTCGGATCAACGTCAACGAATTGCACAATTTTGAGATTGAAAACTTGGTCAATGTGGCAATTATAGATGGAGATAAAATCTCAATACACGCAGAACATGACAAAATAAACTTAAAACCTCATTTATAAATATGGTAATTAAGTGGCATGCCCTAGGCAAAGGAATTGTTTTGGCTTCACTACATTCGTTTTTGGTTTCTTGTGGAGTTGTTGTCAAGTTCTTCAACGTTGTTTAGATTTTTTAAACGTTCGTTGAGAAGAAAAAAAAAACAATCTGAAACTGTCCATTTATTTTTTGTTGTTCTGAATAATGAATGACTGTAATGCTATGTTTATATGACGTCACGAAGACGTAATTTTATGACAGTCAATGATAGATGAATGCAAGATTTGGATAGGTTACAAACTAGTACTCCGAAATGTGGCGTTATTTATTATTCATACATTTAAATGTGCAATATTGTTCGTAAATATCTTCATGTGTAGGCTACAATTCATGACACACATACTGTGTGCATGAGCCTGAAAGCATATTCTGGAGGAAATGCAATAATCAAAAGCTAAACGTCCAAAATATAAAACTGTGTTTTAATATTCGAAAAGGCGAATAAAGTATTTGCTCATCTCTTAACTTGCTTAACCCCAAGGCTTAGTGTAGTAAAATCATAATTCAATCCATTATTTGTATTACATCTGCAAATTGGAATGTTTTGTCATTTTCGTAAATTTTGCGTACCTTCAGCAACAATGTGAAGCACCTTATTTATTTGGCACGCTGCTATGACGTCTCGGTATTCTATTTGCTGTAATCTCGCAAGTGTCATGTTTCTGGGTCTGAAATTAATCGATACGAAATCCAGCTCTCCGTGGCTCCCGGCTGTCAACATGTAGGCCTAATTCAACAAGTCGTACCACAAGGAAATGTACAGGATTGGGAGGAAAATAGAAGTTTAGTTCATTTCAGCACTATACGTACCGTATACAGGTATATACGTGACGTCGTCTGAACAGTCCAGAGATGGTTTGATTTAGTCGGGCATAAGGTAGCGGACCACTAACTCCAATACTCATGTCCGGGAAAATGTTTACTGACAGACAAAGCGCCATAAAAAATTTATGGGATGTTGTTTCTGACTGTGTTACTTACAAAATATGATCATTTTTGCACTTGGATTTTGTAGACAATGAGTTGAAATACATGCTGTGTAAAATTCAATGCAATGTGACCAATTTTAGTGCCATTTTTTATTGTATTACTCCACTCTGTAAAATGCCGTTTTTGAGTAGCTATTATGGCGGGAAACACATCCCTATCATTCAAGGCTCTCTAGCTCAAAATTTCAATGGTCATGGTATGGAAATTTGAAAGTGCCATGAAAGCCGAGATTGTGGGCTTCGATCAGAGGGGTAGCATGTCCTGGTTGAAAACTTCTACTGCAGGAAGCTACGGGGCACGGAAGTAGCCTGATTTAGTGTGTAAGTCAATGGGACTTATAATTAGTGGCCCGCTACCATAACTGGGGGTCTAGATCTTTCTTCATAGTGGGCCAAAATTGATGCAAGGGAGCGAAACAACCGAGCTCGAGCGCGCTTGCACCCGAGGGGAGGATGTGGGAGATCCCCTCCCACGATGTGAAGCTGTTAACTTTTTTATTGTGAAAATATTTGGTGCATAATTTACACGATATTTTGTATGCTTTAGGAGACCACTATTACGCATTTTATGAACTATTTTCTAAGAGTAACCTCATTGGAATCAAATACGCACCTATTGCTGGCAAATAATTGGGTTTGCGGGGAGCGAAAGAAACTTTTGGTCCAAAATGCCTCCCGATCAATGGAAAACGCACCTCCCAGGCCTGTTAAGGTATAAAGTGGTTAAACACTAGCAATATTTAAAACAAATATCAAAAGTATGCCAATGGGGCTCTGCCCCTTCGATCTCCACCCCCTGGCTACGAGTCTACCTCATTATACCCTCCAGAACACCTACATCGTTTTTTATTCTTTATTTTCCCTCAGTTTCCATTGAAGATAAAAAAATATTTAAAAACCCGCTGCCCCCTGCACACGCCGGTGAACTGAGAACTATCAGCTTTAAAATTTTCAAATTCTTTCATATTCTTTGCTTGCCTATATCACGATGATTTTATATTAAAATAAGTCTTGATTCCCTTAATTTCACTGAATATTCAGGCGCGGATCTAGACATTTCAAAAAGGGGGCGACTTAAGAGAAAAAACCGGGTGTGAAGGAGTTGCAACGCTAGTCTCTCTTGGTTTTATTGATGATAAAACGCCCTTAAAGCCGTAAAAGCCCCCCCCCCCTCTTGGATCAGTGCCTCATATTAGAAGTTAGAACAGCGTATGGTAAAACGATTGAAGGGTGATGGACCAGATCAATGGCCGACTTTCCTAGATACTCGGAGTCGTCTATAGACTGTTTTTTTTAGTTCATTTTAGACTGTAGGTTTCAACACCTTTTAGCTACTGCGTCAGTTCTTGTATATTTTAGATATTTTGTAATATCTATAGAGGCCTATGGTGTTTATTGCTGTATTCGCTTTCACACAACGGAAAGGATCCATCTTAAACGAGTCAATTAGCCAGCGGATTTGTAGTTCAGTTAAGTTCATAAAAATGACTTAGTTTGTGTATAGGCTAAGCCCCTTTTACTATGGAGACAATTCGTTAATAATCGGTTACGTAAACATTCCAGTTTTGAAGTGATGCAATATTCGAAACTTTTGGAATGTTGTGGGACATCCTCTAAAAACTTTTAGAGTGAACTTATGGACCGATCGATATTTTGCTTGAAAAAAATCATTTAAAAAAGAGTCAGTTGTCACTCTTTGAGTACTTTTCAGCCCTAACTTTAGATAAGTACCCTAATTGCATTTGTTTTGGATTTAGAGGCTAGGAGGCCTTTGTGAAAAGTTGTTGGTGTAACTGGCTAAAAGGATAGAAGTTGGTTATGATGTCTGTATCACATTGGTGTAACTTACAGATACACTGAATATTCAATCGTGCATTATTATCTTTTAATCTGGGCGTAGATTAAAATTCAGAGTAGCTCATATTACTTAGCATGCCTGAGAGTGCTCTGATTACACGTTGGAGTCTTGCCTATTCACCAGAATATGTCTTGAAGCAATAACCTCGAATTGAGTTTGGAAAAGAATGAGCTGTAGGCAGATGTGGGAGGGGCTGGAAGGGGTTGAGAGGATAATAGAGGAAAAGCCTGGAATAATGGATATCTGCCTGCCTTCATTAATCCTGAATGAGAAAAACTGTAAATCTACGGCTGTTGGAAGCCCGTTGCCAGACAAGAGGAGAACATTTTAAGGACGTGCTAAATGCATAAAAATGTGTTAGTAAATTTTAAGCTTTAAGCTCTTTTGAAGACTACTTTTTCATGGGCCTTCTCCATTTTGCCCTCCCCATCACCGGGCGTAACTAACCACGTTAGTCAATCATGTCTGACTAATTTGTGATGATGTCTGACAAATTTCTAAGTAATGGACTAAAGAATATCAGTCAAAACTTAGTCAAGGAGGCTAAATTCTTGTAAGAAACTAATTCAAATTGGTCAAATATTAGTAAATAGTAGTAAATATTGTTGATCTTTAATAATTCAAATAAACTTACAGGTTAAGTACGTAATTTGTTTTGATAGGCTACCTTTGATTTTATTAGACGATACTAGCGATACTAATATATATATATATATATATATATATATATATATATATATATATATATATATATATATATATATATATATATATATATATATATATATATATGTATAATTAAACACAGGATAATTTGCAATTTAATCGGAATAAGATTATTAAAAGGCATTCAGAGCCATTTTTCCACAAAGGGTGCACAAAGGCCACCAGGAAACATCATTGCAAATTAAACTTAGCTGGAAATATTTCATTTAAAATGGACCAACATTGCATGACAAAAATAGCTGTGGTCATGAATAAATGAATATTGCTTTTTAAAAGAGAAGATATTCCGCAAAACAACCGTAATATTCCCTACCTCTAATTTTTAAAAGACCACCTCATATTATGTTTAGATGTATATTTGCTGTAAATAAAAACATTGCCTTGTAAACATGTCTACCACTTAGCTTATTTGGGGATATAACGGGCATGTGTGAGCTTTCCATGGGCATGATCTGATCTATAAGAGGCCCATGTCTGCCTCCGCTCTATTTACCTTTGAAATGACCTCCCATGTGGGGAGACATACGCACCGTTTCCAAATTATCGAGGAGCATACATGGATAAAAACACCTTATGTGGGGCCCACGTGGGCATCATTAATTTATTTTCTCATACGAATCCCAACAGATAGTAATCTAGTGATCACTACAACCAACGAAATGATGTCAAATATATTACATTGTTAAAATGATATCATTCTCGGTACTCTCATATTATTGATATAATTCCTTATACCTTACAAATTTTGTTTCCGAGTCTACCGTAGATTAGGGCGAATAGTCACGTAATAAATCAACTTTAATGGACCATCTCTGGGGGCCATCTGCCTCTAACCGATTCTCTTGTTAAAATGCATCATGGATCGTTGAACACCAAAACACAGCTAAATCCACTGAATATAAGGGTTTAGAGTCACATGTATACATAAAAAGAAGATGATTTAAAGGGAACAAACTATCGCCTAAACCTTATTTTTAAACAACAACTAAATCTCACAATTCCTTTTAATTGTATTCAAAGTATCGTTGATAATATTTTAGAACTGATATATTTCACATTAAAGGCAAACCAAGCAGTTCTTCTCTCTGAAAATTTCTCAGTACTTGTTCATAAAAAATATATTTAATAAGGTTTATGGTGATCGCTTTTGAACTTGAGCTGAAAGGCAGTGGATATATCCCGTAATACGTCCATTCTTTATAATATCATAATCCAGATACAGGGCACTAAAATGTGATAGGGACCAGGGGTGGCAGCAGGGCGCTTCTGACCAATTTGGGTTGTTCATTATTGGTTACTTAGTTAGCTAGATGAGGTTTTCCTGCAGTTTCTAACCAATTGACTTTAGTCGGGTCGCCCTTTCTATTTAATTCTGCTCCGTCCCATTTTTAAGGTTTTTGGTATGAACCGGTCAAGTGTCGAACTCCATGCGTCCCGGCCGCACGTAAGTCGCCCTTACCATAATCAGTCCTGCTCATTTTTGGGTAGAGAATCATTATTGAATACTTTCATAGTATATCGGTGTTTTGGTTGTAATTTAGTGCACTGGGACAGTAGCAGTTTGCATCTACAGCTCCTCTCCGCGTTACCAGGACGACGCTCGTGACAGCTGATCTTCTTTTAAATTCATTGTCATTCTATTCTTTGAAGTCATCGCTTGAAATGAAACACAAACTTTTGAGGGACAATTAGAATTTGACGTGGAAAATTTAAAGCTTTGAAATAGTTATTCACCCGAATCCGAAACATAAACGTGCTAGTGCTACAGGGATTTTAAAATATTTTTCGGGTTTAAAAAGACCCGTTGCAAGATTAGTCGGCCTCCTCTTCATGGGGACCAATCACAATGCCACACTGTTGTGGCAGATCATTTTTATTTATAATTTCTCTACTATTGTGGTGTATAATGTGATAAAATGTGAAAACAAAGTCTAATTGTCTCTTTCAAAAAGTATTTCCACTTTTTTGCATCATCAGTTCAGCATCCATTCATATTTCCGCGTAACCATATTTGTTATGTGTTCCATCAACACGTCATAAAATTTTAAAACCTAATAAAATAAGTTTTCCCCTAGGATAAATTTACAGCACTCAAGGATAACTGATTTCATCTCAATGTTAATTAAATAACCCTGGTATGGAGACATTTTGTTTACCGCTAACGAGTGAATATTGTCACTATCTTAGTGATCAATCCTGCTTGATTGGTAGTTATTAACATTAAACATTCAATATTTCCACACATTCTCGAGAAATACTAATGATCCATATTTGTTACGAAAATAGCAGGGATTTGAGACTAGACCTATCTTTGCAGGCAAGGAGAATCAAACAAGGCGTTATTCCTTTGATAATACGCTACAAAAATATCACGATTAGTCACACTTAATGGTGTCAGATCTTGGGCAGAGCAGCCCTTTGACATTTTAACGTTTGATATTCAAACAAAGCGTCATACAAAGGCAAGTAAGGAGGTCTCAAAAGACCCCTTTCTTCACTGGATTTTGACAATGTTAGCTGTTTTCTCTCGACGAAGCAGCCTGTTCTATCACATTACTCGCCTTTCACATGGAATCCCTAAGCTACCGTATCAGTAATAACCAAATGACGCACATTGTCAACCGTATCAATCTTTGGCGCCTTCTACGACACGCTCAAATTTGCAAGCCTCTCCCATTTCCCCAAAGAAGAAAAATTATTCTCTTTTCCACCCTTTAACACGACTGTTCTTGTTCTTGAAACTAACGACATTTCAGTGAAGAGGCCCCGATCAATTGGTGTTGAGATTATAGAAACATGAAATTATTGAAGACCGTTGTACGATCAAAGTCTCGTTTTCTTCAGACTCTAGATCTCAGATTTAATTCCGTTTGCGAAATTAACCGTCAAGTGATTTGCATCTCAAATAATTGTTTTGTTTATGTATGTAATTTTGCGCGTGATGTGATTAAAAAATGTGTAAAATCGCATGACTCATGACGGCTTCAGATTTTACCAATGCTAACTCACTGTAATATCAACAGAAACCTTAACGACCTATGCGCTACTCACTCGCTTGAGTACAACACTCCAGTTGCTGCTAAATTCAAGAGACGGCCATCGCGAAGTAGGGAGAGGGAGGGTAACGCCCCACGGTGAGGGATGTATATCATTTTCGTAGGTCCAAATAAGATAGTTTACACACTCTGTCACGGAAATTCAGTGGTGTAACCAGACATTTTCATTTCAGGGGACTAAGTTGGCAAAGTGTCTAAATGGTGGGCAAGCAGCTACGCACACTATCTACGCGGGGTCCTCACTCAGTATCGGTTGAGGCGTATATTTGGAAATTTTGGCTAAAATATCTTTCGGATTTCCGGAAATGAATGTTCTCAGTCTCTAAACTATCCATATGAATTTCAGATTAATACTCTTCATATTTTAGAAAACAGGTAGGGAATTTTACACTTTCACAATATGGCACTATGACTCAGATTGTGGGGTTCGGTAAGAGAATTTAGAATTATCTCATGAAAAAAGGTGCCACTGATTTTGCTACATGCCAAAGAAGGTCCTGCTAGAACCTCCTGTAATAGCTTTTATCATTACATCACTGCGCGGTCTGCCCCGTAAAGTAGGTCCCTTAGGTTGTTTGTTGGACCAGGGAGTTGCTAGGGGACAATTTGACGTTCAGAATTTTAGTGCCTTGTATACACGAGCTTTTGTATTGTGTCTATGTCTCTGGTACATGATCAGGGAGTTGTAGCGGCTTGACATCTCTCTATCATGATCTACGTTTAATTCATGTTTAATATGTCAATAAAAGCTGACTAAGTCATTTGTTCATAATTTCATGTTTTTTCTTTTTATACATAAATTTGTTTACTTTCTTAATCAGAACCAAGGTTTGCAATTTAGGCTTTTTCAAAAGCTCTATAGGATGGTGTACAATTTTTACGAAACAGAGGAGTGTTAAGGAAACGAAAACAGACTTGACAAAGCATCAGAAGGAAGTGAATTACAAAATCCTTTTTGAGTTTCAACAAATTTTATTCCTGTCGTTTGCGTACATTTTATAGATTCAGCATGTTCACACATACCGTACTGACATAATAATGGAAACAGAGAACTTGGAGGATTAAGCCGAAGGTTGACAAAGCTTGAAAACGTGGATTACAAAAGATAAAATAAATAACTTTTATAGGTTACAGAAAAACCAAACCAGAAGGCAAACAAAACATTGCACTTTAGAGACTTCGGACCCATTGGCCCAATGGGAAAACAGTAATCACTTCAAATACAATTACTGACATGATTACAATTATGGTCTGGAAAATGATCAGTTAGTTCTCGCACGTATTTAGGGTTTTACCCACCCCAGTTCGCTCCCAAAATATTTTTCGGCTAACTCCCAATATATTCCTGCACGGCAGCTCCTAACTGCAATAAAGGAAGCAGATCCAGGCACAGAAATCACGAACGGTATCATAGGCTGCTGTGTTTTAAACAAGAATCAAAATTTCTCTTGAATGCAAGAATTGCCAATGGGAGTTCGGGAATGCCACGAATTAGGACTCCAGGAACAAAGCATGAACACGAAAAAGACTGAAGACTGCAGTGAAGCGGTTTTGTCAATGGCTAGCTTAGCGAGTGTGATAAAGGAACTAATACTTCGACAAGGTCCATGGTTTAATCCATCTTAAAGCAATCACGTAAAATATCGGATGAGTTGCCAATACCCGTCCGATATTTTAAACTGATCTTCAATCAATGTTTCAACGTCTTCAAAATAAAAGCCTTTACCAACTCACTGTTCGATGCCCTTGTACAACTATACCGATGTGTAATTTTGTGTCTGTAATATCTCACTAGTGGTTACTAATCCCCAAAATATACCCGTTGGTTGCTCTAGGTTCTGTGTGACTCACACTCACTTCATAAATACTTCTAAAATCCCTCCTTTGGGAGAAAATGTCGTTTTTAGATGGGTTTTGTTGGTAGCTTTGTTTGTTCTTTCAATCTCGATTGCATTTAATAAAAACACACTCAACGACAGGAAAAGTACAAGGAAAATTTCTTATATAAATTGAGCATTTAACAGGAGAGGAGATGCCATATAACCGATTGTGTTATTGTTTTTTTGTTTATGAATTTATTTTATTTTTTCGTTCTTCTTTTGTTTTGCCCTTTAATACGTTCTTTTTCAATTTTGATGCATTTGGTGACATCAGTTCCATTAGTTTATATTACTGATGTTTTTAAGTCTCTCATTCCTCTCTGAGGAGAAACGGAGATTAAATGAAACTGAAACTGAAATTACATCTAAAACCGAAGCCAGGGATAGAAGAAACCTGAAGGCCTTGAAAAAAGTATCCACTACATATAATTAAATTACTTTGTCTTCATGTAGTAATACGTCTAGCCTTAAAAAATATTTAACACCTATTTCGATGCATTTTCGTCCTTCAATCAGTCAATACTTTGGCTACGTGACACGCTATAGCGACCATACCATTTTGAGAATAGCCTTTTTGGCCACGTGTCCACAAAAATATGTGGCGAATAAAAGAACGTTCCCTCCCTGCTTAGAAAACTTTTGATAGAATTTGCGCTCTTGACCTTTCCTTTCAAAAGTTCCAAAATTCAAACCAGGGAAGTACGAAAAAACATCAACGACAAGCACAGAGGACGAACGCGTTAAATCATTTACTTTAGGGGTAACCGCGCTTTTGTGTACAGCAGTCACGAGGGGTTCCCAACCTGAGATAGCGTGCCACCAGGGATGGACTTTCTATATGAGGTTCTTGACTTGGTATACAGCTTGCTTCATTTTTTGTCCAGGATTTTATCATCATCATCATCATCATCATCATCATCATCATCATCATCATCATCATCATCATCATCATCATCATCATCATCATCATCATCATCATCATCATCATCATCATCATCATCATCATCATCATCATCATCATCATCATCATCATCATCATCATCATCATCATCATCATCATCATCATCATCATCATCATCATCATCATCATCATCATCATCATCATCATCATCATCATCATCATCATCATCATCATCATCATCATCATCATCATCATCATCATCATCATCATCATCATCATCATCATCATCATCATCATCATCATCATCATCATCATCATCATCATCATCATCATCATCATCATCATCATCATCATCATCATCATCATCATCATCATCATCATCATCATCATCATCATCATCATCATCATCATCATCATCATCATCATCATCATCATCATCATCATCATCATCATCATCATCATCATCATCATCATCATCATCATCATCATCATCATCATCATCATCATCATCATCATCATCATCATCATCATCATCATCATCATCATCATCATCATCATCATCATCATCATCATCATCATCATCATCATCATCATCATCATCATCATCATCATCATCATCATCATCATCATCATCATCATCATCATCATCATCATCATCATCATCATCATCATCATCATCATCATCATCATCATCATCATCATCATCATCATCATCATCATCATCATCATCATCATCATCATCATCATCATCATCATCATCATCATCATCATCATCATCATCATCATCATCATCATCATCATCATCATCATCATCATCATCATCATCATCATCATCATCATCATCATCATCATCATCATCATCATCATCATCATCATCATCATCATCATCATCATCATCATCATCATCATCATCATCATCATCATCATCATCATCATCATCATCATCATCATCATCATCATCATCATCATCATCATCATCATCATCATCATCATCATCATCATCATCATCATCATCATCATCATCATCATCATCATCATCATCATCATCATCATCATCATCATCATCATCATCATCATCATCATCATCATCATCATCATCATCATCATCATCATCATCATCATCATCATCATCATCATCATCATCATCATCATCATCATCATCATCATCATCATCATCATCATCATCATCATCATCATCATCATCATCATCATCATCATCATCATCATCATCATCATCATCATCATCATCATCATCATCATCATCATCATCATCATCATCATCATCATCATCATCATCATCATCATCATCATCATCATCATCATCATCATCATCATCATCATCATCATCATCATCATCATCATCATCATCATCATCATCATCATCATCATCATCATCATCATCATCATCATCATCATCATCATCATCATCATCATCATCATCATCATCATCATCATCATCATCATCATCATCATCATCATCATCATCATCATCATCATCATCATCATCATCATCATCATCATCATCATCATCATCATCATCATCATCATCATCATCATCATCATCATCATCATCATCATCATCATCATCATCATCATCATCATCATCATCATCATCATCATCATCATCATCATCATCATCATCATCATCATCATCATCATCATCATCATCATCATCATCATCATCATCATCATCATCATCATCATCATCATCATCATCATCATCATCATCATCATCATCATCATCATCATCATCATCATCATCATCATCATCATCATCATCATCATCATCATCATCATCATCATCATCATCATCATCATCATCATCATCATCATCATCATCATCATCATCATCATCATCATCATCATCATCATCATCATCATCATCATCATCATCATCATCATCATCATCATCATCATCATCATCATCATCATCATCATCATCATCATCATCATCATCATCATCATCATCATCATCATCATCATCATCATCATCATCATCATCATCATCATCATCATCATCATCATCATCATCATCATCATCATCATCATCATCATCATCATCATCATCATCATCATCATCATCATCATCATCATCATCATCATCATCATCATCATCATCATCATCATCATCATCATCATCATCATCATCATCATCATCATCATCATCATCATCATCATCATCATCATCATCATCATCATCATCATCATCATCATCATCATCATCATCATCATCATCATCATCATCATCATCATCATCATCATCATCATCCTCATCATCATCATCATCATCATCATCATCATCATCATCATCATCATCATCATCATCATCATCATCATCATCATCATCATCATCATCATCATCATCATCATCATCATCATCATCATCATCATCATCATCATCATCATCATCATCATCATCATCATCATCATCATCATCATCATCATCATCATCATCATCATCATCATCATCATCATCATCATCATCATCATCATCATCATCATCATCATCATCATCATCATCATCATCATCATCATCATCATCATCATCATCATCATCATCATCATCATCATCATCATCATCATCATCATCATCATCATCATCATCATCATCATCATCATCATCATCATCATCATCATCATCATCATCATCATCATCATCATCATCATCATCATCATCATCATCATCATCATCATCATCATCATCATCATCATCATCATCATCATCATCATCATCATCATCATCATCATCATCATCATCATCATCATCATCATCATCATCATCATCATCATCATCATCATCATCATCATCATCATCATCATCATCATCATCATCATCATCATCATCATCATCATCATCATCATCATCATCATCATCATCATCATCATCATCATCATCATCATCATCATCATCATCATCATCATCATCATCATCATCATCATCATCATCATCATCATCATCATCATCATCATCATCATCATCATCATCATCATCATCATCATCATCATCATCATCATCATCATCATCATCATCATCATCATCATCATCATCATCATCATCATCATCATCATCATCATCATCATCATCATCATCATCATCATCATCATCATCATCATCATCATCATCATCATCATCATCATCATCATCATCATCATCATCATCATCATCATCATCATCATCATCATCATCATCATCATCATCATCATCATCATCATCATCATCATCATCATCATCATCATCATCATCATCATCATCATCATCATCATCATCATCATCATCATCATCATCATCATCATCATCATCATCATCATCATCATCATCATCATCATCATCATCATCATCATCATCATCCATTTTTCTCTCACAACCTTTCTTGGTTGGCTCTCTCATATTTTTCGTCCCTTTGACCTCGGGATCCTACCCGGACCCTTGATGTAAATTTTGTAAATAAGTTATTTATGGAAGCAGTTGTTACTTTTTCATAACCTACGAGAGATGTTGTATTTGGTTGCTATAATTTCTTAATGATTTCTTGCTTGTGGAACCTTCATGCCTGCTGGTTTGCTTAACACAGACCCTTTGCTTTTCGTCTCCCACTGGCAGATGGGATGGAGCCATTGGTAGTGTTTGCTCTATAGCTCCATCCCTATTCTGGGAGACTTGTCCACAGGGTCTGGCCCTGCCCCTATACTAGCGGTTTGGCATCCAAAATCTCGTTTATGTTCTCGGGTCCTTCTATTTATTTTATTTTGAAATGTCTGTTTATTAGGTTTATGAGTGAAGTACCCTTATCATATGTTGATTATAGTTATAAATTATTATCATAAAAGAAACATTAAAAGAAAGGAAGGTGAAATGAATTGCTTGATAGATGACCGATTAGTACAAACTAATATATAGTATAGACCCGGCGAGATGTGACAGATTTATTACATATGTTTTGAAAAATTTATGTAAAGATTGTAGATAAGGTAAACCGGTAAGCACTTATTTCGTTTTCTTAATCTAAGAGCGTTAATGAATTTTGTTGTTATAATTTCTTGTAAATCTTTGCAGCTTTGAGCATGTGTCTTGGTTTTTTTTTTCTTTGTAAAAGGCACATCGCTATTTCTTATTGTATGAACAAAGGATCCAAAATAAAATACAAGAGATGGCAAAAAAAAAAAAAATTATCCATTTTTCTCTCACAACCTTTCTTGGTTGGCTCTCTCATATTTTTCGTCCCTTTGACCTCGGGATCCTACCCGGACCCTGGGAGGTTAAGCACACGTCTTAGTATGTGGGCGCTGCCGAGAACCCCTTGCTTAATGAGTTTCCTCATATCATGGGCTCCCGGAATTCTTTGGAGGTGATCTTCTAGATTTGTGCTGACCGCTCCGAGTGCCCCCACCACTACCGGTATCACTTCCGCTTTAACGTTCCACAGTCTTTGTATTTCCAACTTCAGGTCTTGGTATTTTTCCACTTTCTCTGCTTCCTTATCCCTGACATTCTTGTCCAGTGGGACCGCAACATCTATTATCTTGGCTGTCTTCTCCTGTTTGTCTATCACTATTAGGTCAGGTCTCCTCGCCGTTACGATCCTGTCGGTCCTGACCTCGAAGTCCCAGAGGACTTTCACTTGTTCTGTTTCTGTAACCGCCTCTGGTTTGTGTAGCCATGGTCGTCGTTCTGCAGTGGGAACCTGGTAGTGCTGACAGATTTCTAGGTGTAGGGCCGCTGCCACGCTGTTATGCCTTTTCATGTACTCAGTCCCAGCCAATTTCTGGCAGCCTGCTACGATGTGACTCACTGTCTCATCTACTTCTCTGCACATTCGGCACTTGCTGTCGTCGGACAGTTTCAGTATCTTGGCCTGGTGATATTTAGTGCACAGTGCTTGGTCTTGTGCGGCCGTGATAAGTGCCTCTGTCTCTATTTTAAGTCCTGTGCCGGTTAGCCACTTGTACGCCAATTCTGTGTTGGTAACCTGCTCAACCTGCTGGGGGTATTGTCAATGTACAGGTTTCTCTTTCCATTTACTTTGGTAACTTCGTGACCATCCTGCCTTCCATTCATCTCTTGTAGTCACTTCTTGTTGTTGGCACTTGGCCTGCCATACGGCTTGCAGTAGGGGCTCAGTTTCTTTCTTCCTTTCGATGTATCCATCGAGCCCAACCTTCTCACCAGTTATCGTAGCTTCCACCTCTTTCAGCCCTCTACCCCCTAGATGTCGTGGGAGGTAGAGTATTATTATTATTATTATTATTATTATTATTATTATTATTATTATTATTATTATTATTATTATTATTATTATTATTATTATTATTTTTATTATTATTATTATTATTATTATTATTATTATTATTATTATTATTATTATTATTATTATTATTATTATTATTATTATTATTATTATTATTATTATTATTATTATTATTATTATTATTATTATTATTATTATTATTATTATTATTATTATTATTATTATTATTATTATTATTATTATTATTATTATTATTATTATTATTATTATTATTATTATTATTATTATTATTATTATTATTATTATTATTATTATTATTATTATTATTATTATTATTATTATTATTATTATTATTATTATTATTATTTTTTTTATTATTATTATTATTATTATTATTATTATTATTATTATTATTATTATTATTATTATTATTATTATTATTTCCTAATTCACCATTCCTCTCATCATTGCTTTCATCAATTCATCCCCTTTCATTCATTTTCTCGAGGGGTTTTACGCTGACAGGTATTTATTGATCAAATCAAATACAGATTCATCCGTTAATGGGTTATACTCCTATGTTATTCGCTTACCCTCACCCTTTCAAAAGCTGTACTAGAAGTGTTAATTTCCGAGTCCAAAACTAAAAAAATCTTAGCTTAAACTGATAATGCAAGAGAGACTTAGAAGTGCCATTTCTTACAGTCTGAGAGGCATTTTCAGCCACAAGATTTCTTTGTACGCTGTGTCACCAATTGGTGGTGTCGAACTTATTAAATAGTGTCATTAGGGCCTTCCTCACCTCTTCAACACTTTTCCCCACCAAATGAAAAAAATGTCTGGTAAGACCACTGATTGGTCTAGTATATAACCCAGTAGCACTACGTGCATGCGATGTGCTAAACCCACGAGAAAAAGGTGAGAACCTCGGATGTGAATACAGGATAGCCGTAACCTCTAAAAATAATAGAACTGTAAGTAAAGCCCGTTGAGCTTCAAACTTTCTTATAGACATATCAGTTCTTCTCACCATCCTCATGTTACTCCTGCTCACCCACCGATGAAGGCTCATGAAATGCGAGCGGCGTTTCCTGAATATGTGGGGCTTATATTTTGTCAACCGATTGTGTTCACAACTGATTCCTTATACGGAACTGTCTAACTGCACGGTCAAGTGGTTAGAGTACCCGTGAATAACTTGCAGCTGGAGTGTCCGGAGTTCGACTCCAGCTGGGTCATACTTTATAAAATGGAAGCCACTGCCATTGTGTTTGGTTCTTCAACTGGGCCGCACTGTTAAACAAAAATTGCCTAACTGGCAAACGATTGTCCTATTCCTTAACCTTTAGAGTGTTCGATTACTCGCCCGAGTTAACTCGTGTCTGGCACGACTACGTTCGATTAGCTAATGACGTCAGTGTTCGCGCTTACTCGCGCCAGGCCCAAGTGAGCGACCCTTCGAGTCGGTTACTTAGGTAAATATCCCATCGTGCTTTGGGAGAACATGGCAGCTAAACGAACAACATGCATTCGTGAACAATTTCTGAGCATGTAAATACAGTGGGGTAAACATGAAACTTCTGACTTGTGAAAAGTGGTTGATGTCGGAATTAAGGAAGTCACTGAAGTGTTATTTCTCGAGAATTTTCTAAATGGGCATTGTTTCGAGTCTACGTTCATCGTACAAGCGAACCGCATGTAATACGTACGTACCAGAGTTCGCTCTGCTATCCAGCTACGGGCTCCGTCATTGGCTATTGTGAACCAACTTCTCCAATAATTACCGTAGAACGTTCGTTTATTTCACCCAACTGCGCATGACCATCGCAGCCCTAGCTCGAGGCTCGAGTAAGTCAAGGGAAGCAAATCGAACACGCTACTTATCACTAACCTAATCCCTTACCATAACAAAGAATACAATCGACACAATACAATGGCAACAGCCAATCAAGAAGCACCTTGTGAAACAATGTACATGTAGACGATTATTTTGCCAGGTGAGTTTTAAAACAACCCCAAATTACACTTTGCGCACCTTGCACTCGCCCTATTTAACACACGTTGTAAATTGTGGGACAAATGCCTGGGACAATACAAGAATCGCAAGTTATACTGCCTTAAGGACAGCATGATTATAATGTTGTCTTTTGATAAAGGGAGTGCGTAAGCATAAAAGCGGCAATCAAAGTTGGTTTTTACAAATTTTTCACAACTTTAATTCTGAACCATGTACATTGAACTAAAACTGACAAATCATAATCCGTGATCACAATTTAACATCGTGATAGGTTACAGTGTTGTGGAGGGTGACAAGTCTGGCATCTGAGTGGAATTTTGTCACCCGACAAACAATTACAAATGTTGACCCAGCCGTAATCAACACAAAATTCAAGTTTCTTTTAACATGAAAAACCTTTTCAACGTGTTTATATTCTGGTATAAACAATCGGTTTGGATTTAAAATAAAACGGGTTAAGGTTAATATTCTCTTTCAAACTCTGGTTGCCCTTTATAAAATTTATTAAAATATTACGGAAACGTCTCTTTGTATCGATCGGAAATCTAACTTCAGTGCCTAGACATCTTGTAGTATTGATCACTTTGTATGCGGTATCTCCAACCTGAAAGTGTAATTAAAAATGTGATTTAATTGATCCAACATAAATCTTTAGATGTCCACAGTCAAATATTTAGGGCAAATCAAAGACAAAAGAAGGCATTCGTTGAAACAAAACGTAACTTTCATTATGGTCAGATGGTGGTGTAGGTATGAAGTATAGATGTCTTTGACAGAGCAAACTGGTTCCCTATATAGCCTACGTGATGTGATGTGATAATGTGATGGATGGAGGTACCTTATTTCGTACAGTTGGGGTGATTAGACTTAGGTTGACTGAAATAAATGAAGGCCTGACAATACACTGTTAAAAATTTCTGTAAATTTACAGACTTTTTTTTAACTTAAACTTTTTGTATTTTACTTTTAATAGAGATTTTCTGTATCTTTACAGACACTTTGTATTGCTACAATAAAAAAAGGTTGTTTAACATGTATTTTCTGTTTATTTGAAAAACCATTTCTGTCTGCTTTTTTAACCAAATTTTACTGCTTTGTAAAACTTTTTCTGTAAATTTACAGAAATTTTAACAGTATTTTGTATTTTTCTGATTTCACATAAAAACACTGTCATTTAACAAACATTCATTTTGTTTTTAAGCTGAAAAAGAAACAAAAATAAGCCCAAACAAACAAATAAGAAATAGCCAGAAAATTTTCAATATATAACATGCATCGTTCTGCGAAGTTTCAGTTTAAAGAAGAAAAACATTTTTGGCAAATTTATGGCCCTATTTGAAAATTAACTTACATTTATTATAAAAGCATACTTAGTTTTTACGTTCTTAGTTATAAATATCATACAACTGGTGTTTTGTCACACATTTTTAAGTAAAAAGAAATTGTAAGGCCCTAATTTCAGAGCACTGACAATTGGTATACAGATGTTAATTCATCGCCACAGGCGCTCATGCACTTGATCGGAGCAAATTAAAAACGTTTCACAAATTTACTTGAAAGAGTCTGTAAATTTACCACTTTATGACGTAAATCTCATTTTGCATAAATGGGTGGAGCTTACTTTGTAGGCATTTTCCTAACAAAAGGATTGCTGTTGCTTTGAATAATATCTTCTTTGGCGTTTTTTAATCAGGAAGTGATAAACTTATTGTTTACCTTGTCTGGAAATGTTTGCAACCAATGTATTTGCATTCTTTGTCATATTTATTTTAAAAACAATTATTATATTGTACAAAAAATGTGACTTTCCAATTACAAAGTTCCTAGAGATAGCAGTCTACTTGACACCAATATGACAACAAAGCATCCTCAATGTGTTTTGATTGAAAACAGCTTCGTAACGACACATTACGTTGATTAGCAAATACCTGATCTATGTAATGGTGAAGAGTATGTTACGTAATAACACATGAAAGGTAAAAAAGCGATATTATAATAAATATTAAAACGTCGGGAATGAAAACAGTAGGCTGTAAATTCACATAAAATTAAGGTAAACAAAACAGAACATTTCTGTAATTCGATGTTACAGTAGACTTTTGTAAACTAATTTACATGCAAAAACTGTAAAGAAAAAACAAACCCTTAATGTTTTTTCATGATTACAGTCTGGCTGTAAAAAAAACATTATTTGGTTGGAAAAAAATTTGCCATAAAAATTATGTAAATTTACAGAGAAATTTTTTAACAGTGTACAAGTACGTAATACACCAATATACTGACTGCATGAAAATACGGGAACGCATTATACTACATGCAACAAGCAACATTCATGCATATAGTACATGCAATTGACTGGCACGTTACTGGTACAACACATTCGTGTTGGTGTGTCATTAAAGGCATGTTCTGGTGGCTATTCGCCTCTGTCTTGTAAGAAAAGCAAAAATATTCCACACCATGTCCTAAACCCTATCACAATATCATTTTCCTAACTCAAGATATCTCACTTTAAGGATTGGTTATTTTTTGTTAAAAAAATACTTCTGCTTTCAACAAAGCCACAGAAGGTTATGTAACGTGGGCACATTGCTTCAAATTCCTTTTGTTTTTCTTTGTAATTGAAAACCCTCTTTGTCCTTGAAATTTGATACTGTTGGAATGTTTGAATATCTTTTCCAGTACATCTAGCATTACCCTTCAAAATATGTAGAGTACAACCAACAGTGTTGCTCGATATTGCCTGCAGCGGCGTCATAATTATAAATAAATTGAACGCAACGTCAAATTAATGTGCCAAAATGACATCACAGATTTCCCATGATGCATCAAATCCCAAGAAAAATTTGCAATACCTTATAAATTTGTATCTTAGGAGCGCTATAAGCTATTGAAATACAGTTTTCATCTTCTGAAAGAGAAAATTTTTCTGCTTATTTTGAAGTTAACGAATTTTGTCTCCAGTTTATGCCTTCCAGTCCCATCTAACTAACTAACCATGCAATCAACTGTCACACATTCGAGATCATGACAGTGCTTGTAACCGTTCGTTTGGACAGAAAATCGCTATTTTGGGGAAAAACACATGCTCTTGTCCGTTACACATGCGTTGCAGTTGCAGGTAATGCGCTATAGTCTTGAAATTGGAACTAAGACACCATGCATATGGTTTCACTGTTATATTTTACGAAAGCTTCCTCCTACGAAGACAAACCCGTATCATTTTAAATCCCATCAAAGATCACATACCGCTGATTTGTTCACCGGTAGGATAGCGCTGTTTTTGTATGCGACGTCTATGTGCGATGTCTACGTGATGCGTGCAACGTGCCTCATCGTTGCCTTAAAGTTATCGTTGAGTAAAGCTATGTCATCAATTACATTACATGAGCAAAGACGCCATTTGGAGGGAAATACTGGTCATCATGTTTAATCATATACTTTGTACAGCACTATTATCACATGGACATATATATATGCATGTAGCTATCTGTATTCCATGGTAGACTTGCAGTTTCTAAAAGGTACGCACAAATAGATCTAGGAGGACGAAAAGGGTGTTACATCGAGAAAATATAATAAAAAATTGTCTCGAAATGTTCCAGTTTTCTACTTCCACCTCACTTTTCAATAAATGACTTTAGGGTTGGTAAATAAGGTTAATATTCCCACAGTAAAAGCATAAAATACAGGTACAGTGAATGGAAGCAACCAAATTAAAGAGGCTATATTCAGAAAATGCACGTTGCCAATTCCACAAGGTCATGCAACAAAATGCAAAATCCTGTTCCTGATGCTAAAATATTGGTTCGGCGTATAGACCTATAGCGAAACCAAAATATTACCATCGACAATGCGGGGACTCTGATATGATAGTAGGAAAAAATAATTTCGGGTTTGAAGAACAGCTTATTTCAAACAGAAGGATTAAGTTAGGTCACCAAACAGTGCGGGGATGGTTGTATAAAGGTGAGTGGTCCATCCTCCTTAACCAAAGGATAAAGGGATCTTATTATTCCATAATCCCATATTAATTGTTATTTTACATTAGAACCTAAACCTCAGTCAAATCCAAGAGGTATAGAAATCACAGTCGAAATGTAGAAAATAAAATTGTCCCTTCTTAACACAAACAATATCTCTCAAAGTTAAGTATGTAAATTTTACTTGGCAAAACAATTTGAAGTAGAGCCGTATAAAGCAAGTTACCTGGAATCGAGAGAAAAATAGCAGTGTTTCTTGTAGCAGAAAAACAAGTTTTAGAGTAACAAATCTCAAATGACAATCTCCCCCAATATAACTAAAGTACAACTTTTTCGGTCTATTCAGCTCAATGATAAATTCCAAATAAATTGAGATTTTAACTTAGTTTATCTTCTAGCCATTCCTTCAAGATCTTTTCAGATCGTAACGAATATCTCTGCAATATTAAATTAATATAATTAAACTGGCTCCCTTCCCTAATTGGCATTTTTGCTACAGAATTATCCTTCCAGAGTATCTGTAGAATATGCCGCGATCGTGACAAATTTTCTTATAAACATTTGACGTTTTTTGGTTGCATCACGCAAATCGATACCATGGCAACCACAGTAGACAGTCTTATTTAACATAAACATCCCTAGAAAGAATTCACCTGCTAATTAACAAAAACTAACATACAAAGACAGCTTCTGAAGAGATTTACACAACGCATGGAATTTTGTCTCAATTTCTCTTGGAATACAGGAAAAACACAGACATTAGATTTCATTAGGACAAAATTTTGATCAAAAACAAAAACAAAAATATTGATAAGTACGAAAGTTAGTGAATCTGTTCATTACAATATTTAAGACCTACGAGATTTATGGTGATAAAATGTTCAAGAACACCTTCCGTCAAAAACTACGAAATTATTTTTACTTAACGAAACTATGAGTTGTACAATGTTGAAGTTCACTCTTGTAATTGAAAACGGCGATAATTTGTGAAGCAACAATTTATTGTACCAGTCAGAGTAGTCCCACATTTTCTGTTTTTATATAAAGCTTCTGCATCTTGATCAAAAATAAGATCGTGCTTTTGATATGGTTAATTCTCACGGTCGTTTAGACGTTTCACTTCAACAGAAAATAGAGATCAAGTTGTATGAATTTCTGAAGTGTTATTGTTAGCTAACCTGTTAGTCATTTAGTTAGTTATACAGTCAGTGAGTCAGTGAGTCAGTCAGTCAGTCAGTCAGTAAGGCAGGGATTTATGCTTCAGTTTGTAACCTTGTGGCTTAATTTAAGCCCACTGCACATGGTCTTTTCCATTTGCTGGGCACTAAGTTGTTTGTCTAACTCAATTTCTTATGCAGAGCATCAAGCAAAACCACAGTAGGTTTCACTTTTATAGAATTTTTTGTTTGATTCGACCTCGGAATCCGACCTGTTTGAGAAGCCAATTCTCTCTACTACTAAGTTAACACGCGCTCTCTACAAGTTATTGTACAAAATTTGTAATGAAGTGAATAAAGTTTACATTTGATATTGCAACAAATAATCAAACATGAATGTTGAAGACAAACCAATAACTTTTGTTCTCAATTCTATAGCTTACACCCTTGCAGAAGTAACAGTGAAGTCCTAGTTTGTGGTTTACACATTAAAAGGAAAATAGATAAAAATCGGAAATATCGATAGAACTAGTCTGAAAGTACAGTTATGATATTGGGGATATAATGAAGGCAATGTGCTGTTAGAGAACATAATGTGAAGGTCGTTTGTGATCACAATGTTAAAGACGGACAAAATCATTAAACGTACAACTTATAGACAGTAACGTAGCCAGAATTGTGTCATGGGGAGGATTTTGGAGCACGACATGAAAGAAATGTCTAAAGGGAGGGAGAAAAACGGCTTTATTAGGTCTCCAGATGCAAAATTTTGCAATGCTAAAATGTAATAAAGTTTATAGTAATCATGTGTTTTTTGCAATTTATTTTTTTTATTAAAGTTGGGTCATGGGGGTCCAACCCCCCCCCCCCGTGGCTACGCCACTGACAATAAGCGTCGGACTCTAGGCAGGTGATCCCTAGATCTATCTTGAGGCAAATGTTGATGCAATCTTAAGGAGAGTTGCTCCTACATTTTGACATTTCGAACAGAAAGAAAAAGTTAGGGAATTTCGTCTAAGACTTGAGCAGTTGGAGGTGCGGAAGTACATCCACGCCCATCATTTTTGGCGAGGGGAGACCCTCATCTCACCCTTTTTGATAAAGGGTCTAGCCCCCTCACTCCTCCCACCTAGGCTATGGTAACAACAGGACATCATCATAAAGAAACGCCATTAACGAAATATGACCTTAACTTAGGGGTCCTATTAGAGATTTCCCCCAATGGGTTGGTTAGTTCTTCAGATGAGATTAAACAGCATGCATACTCGAATGTGCTATTTAGCAGTGAATTAGTCGATTTCGGGGCTTCGAGTCACGAGTACGGCTGCCCTCAACTTTCTGCCAAGGCATCCAGTCCGAACTCGGGCTCGAATCTGTGTACTTTCTCGAATCAACCCATCTGAGAGAGTCTTTCAAATTCTGAGTCCGGACTCGACTTCACCATTGTTAGTAAGTGTCAACTGGGTAAAAGGTCAACTTAAAATATGTTTTCAAACACTGTTCAAGTTTGGTTTCAATTTCACCTCAAATACTGTGCAAGTCCTTCCCTTCACTAGCCTGGTACGCTAAATACCGCGGGTATGTTCT
Source organism: Holothuria scabra (assembly GCA_037179385.1). Lineage (NCBI taxonomy): Eukaryota > Metazoa > Echinodermata > Holothuroidea > Aspidochirotida > Holothuriidae > Holothuria > Holothuria scabra. Next base: position 23,250,344 of record CM074185.1, on the reverse strand, counting down.
AGCCCCGGGCTCACGGGGTGGGGGGCTTCCCCTGTGGACAGGGAGTCTGGGGTTCAGTGTGGAACATAGGAGGGAATTGATCCGTATTTGAAATTGAAAGATACATTAATTGCCTACCTGTTTAGCTATCACTTGATATAACTCTTTCGTAAAAATGTGTCTTTATACCCCTTCCTTACCAACAAATCTAACTAACCGAACAAAAATAACGGAAATTTTTTCAGTCGTCGCTTTACCGTCAGTCAGCATTTTGGTGAGCTAAGATGTTAAATCTTTTCTTTTAAGCCAGCCTAGAAAGCATGGCATACCTATGATGTAGAGGTCTACAGGTCAAGCGAATGTCATATTTGTACAAGGTGTTTGTCCCTTGGGGACCGTACCTTCTTTTGAAGAGAAGAACTCTTTCAGGAGTAACGTATCACTTGCCCTTCCGCTCTCCTCCGTCGTTTCGGGGGAAGTACTACCTCCGAGGTAGTACTTGTTTGTGCAGACAGGGAGTTGCAATTCCCTGGTTTAAGCAGGGTGTGAATGGTTAAGTACTACCTTAAGGGTAACAAATTTTCCTTCGAAATATCAACCGAAAATTCGAGAGAACATTAAGAAAGTGGATTAGTTGATAATAATCCAGGATATTTCCGAAGGAAGTTCATTTCAGATTACCTTGTCTTGAACTTTGCATGACCAGATGCATGACGTCGACAACAAAAACGTCGATAAAATGGCGGAGACACGGGAATAATAACAGGGAAGGCGCACAGCAGTATAGATAAGCAAAATTTGTAATACGTCTAACCGGGTGACGGCACTAGTTGATAACAATCCAGAAAATTTTGTTTGAAGGTAAAACAGGCGATCTTCTTGTCGCCATTCGTGATATTAATGGCGACAATGCCGATCACAAGGGGACAGAAAAAAGGACTTTTTGGTTAGGATAAGGCCGATCATACGACAAGGGTAACCCTGAGTAATAAAATTGACGGCAATTCTTGACAACTCGAAAGGAAATTTTGTTACCCTAAACGATGATAAAGTTGACGGCGGGTTTACTTTTGAATCGATATAATTAACTTTAAAAGTAAGTCTGGCTTTTCAAAAGAGTGCACGTAATTAATTGAAAAGTGAACCCTCATAATAGCTTGCGAAACAGACGACTTTGGCAAACATATAACATGTGACAAGAAATTTGATGTATTCTATGAATCTTTTTCAAAAGATATACGGCAATTAACTTCTGATCAAAAGAACTGTTTTGCCATTTTTACATCTACCTTATTATTGCTGCGGAGGGCGGTGGAAGAGATGAATAACAATTAAGGCGCGGAGGGCTCAAGAGCTGAACATTGTGTAGTATAGCTACGGGGTGATGGTTTTGAGTTCAACACGCGAAGAACTTCATAGTGAAACTGTAACTCAGTAAATACTGGACTGAACGATAAGAACTCACCCTTTAAAACCATGAAACACTTCTCCCATCGTTTGGAAAATCTTAACACAGACCAGAGAGTTGGGCTTCCTCCTCCCTGTACCGACTCGGCCAGTTTATTTGATTGGGGCGTTCTAAAATGCAGCTCTTTAGTATATCTTAAAACTATTTCGACATTCACTATTTCAATGGTGTCGGCAAATTTTCATTGTGAACAGTGTAGCATAAGAGATTGTTCTCTTACCTTATTTTGCTTCATTGGGCTTACAGTAATTGCATATTTTCGTATTTTTCACTTGGTGCTTCAGTGACCATTTTCAAAATTTGTCATTTACAGTAAGCTTTAAGAGTGGTGATTTTGACCACCTTGATCCCATCAGGACTTCAAGAAGTCAAGCAGGCATGCCATTTGAGGTACTAAAGGGGTAGGGTCGGTAGAAAGGGGTGCAAAATTTTGTAATGCAGCAATATTCTAAAATGCTTTAAAATCAGTGCAGACGGAAGGTTTTATTTATATGTTACGAAAAGTTTTCCAGAGAGAAATATCCTGCCCCATTTAGTATTCTAAGGATGAAATTCCATTTACTTATAGTCCAAAAAATCAATTATGATCCAAAAATCCAAAAAATCAAAGAAAGTCAAAAAAATCCAAAAAATCAATTATGATCGCATTATGTAATGCGAAATATAATTCGTAATTATACAGTGTGAAATACAATTCAATACTGAATCTTTTATCAATAGTTGTCATTCACGTAACCTTTCTATAATAGGAATTTCGTCTTCAGTTTCATCGTCACCAAGCATTTAAGTGTACACTGATTGGTATTGTGATGTTGTGTTAGTCTGAAATGGCTGGCATTTAATGAAAGTTAATGACTAACACGATCTGGATTGCTGCAAAGACGTTTGATTAGACTGCGAAGATAGATGATATGCATGAACGTATACAAAAGTACATTAGCTCTCAGACATACAGTCGTACATTTATGAACATGAACTCACAATACAAGGTTTGACTGCAATTTACATTTTTGTGGAATATATGTAAAGAAAAAAATTCATTTGTCGGTGAACGTTTTCGCGGACAATGCACATCGTTAGTTGATTATTGTTGCTGAAATTACACTCAAAGGTTAAAGCAAGGTTACGAAGGACATGAAATGCACATGTAGTTTATTAGGTGACTCCTATACCCACTGATGACAGCCTACAGAGAAACGACAGTAAGTGCCACTGGTTCTACCTGGATACTAAAAATAAAAAAAAATCTTGGATTGTATCGGTGACCCTTACAATGTAACTATGGCGAAGGCAAAAATTGAATTAGAGGTTCATTGATATATATATCAATGAAGTTGTCGGGTAACTCTGTGAGAACCTTCGGTGTATAACTGTATAAGTAGTCGTATTTTTAAAACAAGATTTGTTTTGGGAAGCTTTGTCTCCCTAAGTGAACCTCGCCCTCTTTATGGTACCATGCGTCAGCCTTATCTGCCCGTTGTTATCATCTAAATGAGGTTTAAGAACGTAACATTCCAAGAAGAACGGTGTTAATGTTTATGCAGAAAGTTTGACTTTGAATTCGTTATTGATCTATTTGAAACTATACTAATTTGCTTCTTACATCTTTGCGACTTTTCAAAGGACCCACTTAGTGATATATGAATATTATACACATTGCGCCTGTAGTTCCCGCCTAAGTTCAATGTAATTTTGGGCACTTCAAGGACCGGCACAACAGTGGCAATAACATGCCCAAAACGCCATCGGTAGGCTCTTGACCACGTGACCGAAGTCAACGACCTCTCTTGTTGTGGTGGTGGAATTCGGGTAACTACACGCAATCTTGAGCTATGTGTGACAACCCAAAACGTGCGCGGCTCGCTCTCTCTGGCTGTATCTGACGTGCTACAATGGGCATAAGAGGGTGGAAATTAACATAGGCCTACTATACACTTCATGTAAGTATTTCTTCAAATCATACAGAACAGTCCCTTTTGTTACAGTATTGTGATTTAAGATTACGCTGTTCCTATAATCGTTCGTGGGAAAAAGCAGTCACCAAAATGAAGAATCATAAAGGGGTGTCCAAACTCATGGATGACTTATTCGAATAATTATGTGACTACTATAGTGTATTTTAAATTTACGCAGATTAACAAAATTGTTAAAATTGAGTAAGAATCAGTTTCGATCTGAAACATGTAAATAAACTTTCAATAGAGACAAAAAAAAACAACCTGCTGAATTCGGTCAAAGGTCAATGCAAGTGTGCGGCAATTGTCTATTCCTTTTAACCTTTGTATTAAATTTCGGCCATACTCCTTCTTCTAAAGTATACATTTTAACTCTTTATAAAGGGCAGCCAAAGTATAGCCTTTTCTAGGCGGTTTGTTACAGTCGAGCATTCAGTGCATGCTCCATTAGGCATGCACATTACTTTTTAATTCAGCGAATAAAATCAAAAACACAACTAATTTCGTTTTCTATTGTCTGTTGCCTGCAAAGTGTCATGACCATATACAATTTGACTATAAAACTCGTGTCTACGTCTGTATTTCTCTGATCATTGTGAAAAAGCGATTCTTTCGATTGGCATATTCTGCAATACGTGATCGGGTGAAATTCAACTAAATTGTCCGCTAGTCCTCCTCGGCAGGATATTATCTTTTTCTTTCGTCCGAGGATCTGTATCTTATCATATCGCTGGTAACACAGCGAACGTGATACGTTTGATTACCTTACCCTTAACTTCTCTATTGTAGGTAAAATAAACCGTTCGTGCTTTCAGATAGAAGATCGCGACTGCATACATTTTCTTTTTGAATCAAATCATCCATATAAGACCCCGATAAAGGATAGATTGTACACTGAGGAAGTGGTTTCCATTTTCGCTTCATCCGAGGCTATCGTCAACAATTTGTACCCAACTCGAATGATTTTTTTTTGGAGATGTGGGTATCTTATTAATTAACGTTACCAAGCAAAGTTACCATACGTTTACTTACACGCAATAAGGAAAATTTGTGAAAGGTAGGTTCATATACATCAGGGCAGCTGAATGTGCGTATTGCGTGCCAATGTCGTACTAACTGTTGACATTTGGAATTTTTGGCGAAGAACCGTGACAGTACAAATACGTTGACGTCATTAAGAGACATTTGCTTTGTCAAATCCGCTCAATTTTTTAAGATAGTAATTCGAGCGGCGAGGCATATTTACGGTTGCTCCGTGGTACGGAATGGTTTCTCAGGCAAGTTGTGTTTATCATAAAATTGACAAAATCTCCGTTCTAGTTTTAGCCCTTTCGGTGTTAGTCTCAATAAAACAAAAGTTGGGTGTCAAGACAGCTAGGCTGGGTTATCTCTAAAAAAGTACAGAGTTAGACCTCGGTCCCTGGCGATTTAACGTCCCTAGATCTAGAATTGCTGTTATTTATAAGTAAACACCTCATAGATCTTAAATTATCAATAAAATAAAAGTTAAAGAAACTTGTAAGTGTCTAACTCGTAAGTATCGCAGATTAAAATGTGATATAATTAAGGTTTTAAAAATTATCTCAGGTGTGTATGACAGACTGTTTGAGAAGATTTTTTCTTCGACAGACTTAATACAAATGTTTGCACCCTTGGTTATACACACAGACGTGCAAATTTTTATGAAGCGCAAATTCCATATGATCAATGCGCTAAGAAACCAAGAAAAATAATACCAGCAAAACACAATCAACTAAATAAGTAAGTCTGAAGCTGTTTTTTGAACAGCGCAATAGATCTGGAATTCCGTATGTGAGAAGGAAGAGAGTTCCATAACATAGGACATATAGTTTGGAGTTATATGAAGTCGTTTTAACCTAATCATAGGGAAATTTAGTTTTATTTTTAGTTGTTGATATGTGTAAAAGTCTTTCTGGAATCGTTGTCACAGTCACTTCACAGTAGAAAATGGCACAAAATCGTTGTAAATTTACAGAACAAAAGATAAAGAGGAACATAAAGATTACAGACACGTTCTGGTAATAAGTTTTCAAAACTTTTTTGTAATCCTCATTCATATCTTCTATTTTGTTGTTCTGTAAATCTACCGCAATTTTTTTTTTCAATGTACTGATTTTAGTTTGAACATGACACAGGATAAGTGTCCGGCCACGAGGTCGTATCCATTACACTGAAGGCATTTTTGAAAACAAAATTTCAGCTTGATAGTCATCCAAGTCGGTCTTGACATCGCGATTTTGTTTCAGTTGCAGACGGTGAACACGTAAAGTTACGAGGATGAATCAGACATGTAGAGGTCTCAATAATGAGACCTACGTTCCATTTAAGGTCAAGAGCAGTCTCGTCAACCTCGTTTTGAAGTAACACATTAATATCACAGTTTTCTTCTTATTTCGCTTCAAAGTATCTTGCATCACACTTTAAGACTTCAATATTCCATATTCAGGTTAAAGCAGGCAGTAAATTTCACATTTAAAGAGAAAAAATGTCGTCACATGACTATCAATAGCCAATCATGAAACAGGAAAGGAATTTTTTTTAATTTGATGCTGAGCAAATCGGTGTCGGAAATGCAGTTTAACTTTGCATAGGCTTTCTTGTAAAATCAATGCATGGCAAATCTCAAAAGTCACATATTTTGGTGTAAATTACAAAAACTGCATGTTCATCGCAGTCGGCAACTATGATGAATGTGCTCGTCTTCATTTTTGCCAACATTGTAATACATTTCGAAACCACGCCCTTATCCAGAGAAGGCACTGAAGATGACAAAAAAGCTTCTAAGGGGCCAAACCCTTTTTTCAGGGGCGGGTATTTATTGTTATGCTTTAAAATCTTAATTTTCTCGCCTCAAACACTTCCATTTCTCCTTACCTACTTACGCAACCCACTAAAGCCCCTAACGCAACTTCCTAAAACTAATGCATTCTTATCCAGACACAATTTCAGTTTATTGCTTCAGGGTGAGCTTAAAAGACCCCCATGATTCTCAGCGCAGTACGTGCTGTGCAATGTAAGCTACAATATTTTGCACTTGTTGAACTTGCTGGTAATCAAAGAGCTGTGCCAATTGAGAATTTCTGTGGACTACTAAAAAAATGTTGATTGGGGTGAGAGTTTCCTGCCTTTAAGAAAATGGTAATTTTTGAGGAGATAGGTGGACCATGGACCTGCTCGAAACTGGTGGTAACCCATTGCATGAATGAGATATATGAACTATATTGCTTCAGTTGGTCCAGACAATCACCCCGCAAGACCCTTCCACAAACCTGGTCGTCTATTTAAAAATATATGTCGATGGCTCTTCATTCTCGTCATTGAAATGGAAAGTACTTTTTGCAGCGTGTCTTAAAAAATCCTTGCAACGGCAAATGCCTTGCACAACAACACTAAACGTTAGTACACACTGGAGGAATAGTATATACTGTAAAGTTTGCAAGCACATAAACCCTTGAGAAGACTGATGTCATCTCATATCCAATTAAATTTATTTAATTTTATTAGTAGGCGTTCTTTGTTGGGCAAGATGCTTCTTATCGATTTTTGTGTTTGCTTTCTAAAAGTATAGTTGAAAGACCGCGGTAAGATTGTCCTTACAATAGCACATATATAGCATACAGCACATATCACTTACAATACTGTTTGTCAATTATTCGTCTTCTGGACCAGGCCATTTAACTGCATTTTTAAAGTGGGTTTGTTGTGAATTTTTATTAGAATTTAGGGCTGTTTTACATTCCAAGTACTTTAGAGAATGTCAAAGCAGTGAGTGTAACGGATTTGAGTGTCTCTTATAAACTTAGTAGGTTAAAGGTTTTATACGGCGCTTAAAAGTTGTAGGCCTGTAATTGAAGTTGGTATTGGTATCGTCACAAGGTACTATCAGATGGCAATGATTATTTTGCAAAACATGTCAAGTTTATCATCCAAAAAGTATATGCAAAAAAATTAAAATTTGAATTATTTGCATCCCGGCTTTCAACCGTTGTGAGTGCAATTTGAAAAATTTCCTGAAGATTGTCTTCATGATTATGAATAGTACCGTATGGCCATGAAAAAAGGATAACTTTAATACGACTGTTTCAAATTTCGAGGTGTTATCTTCCGACTGAAGTTTGTGTCCACCAATTTTGCTGTATGTTGCAAATGTCAATTTCTAAAACCCCTATTGGACTCACTCAGTCTGGAGAACTCGTTTGGATCCCGCCATCACGGTTTACTTTTAAGTTAAACGTAAAGCTAACTCAAAGAGCAGTTTGTGTAAAATGATCTGTTAAATAAATCAATCAGTTTGACAGAAACTTGACTTTCCTAGTAATACAATTCTATCCCTACTGAGTGGCAAGTAATGTACGAAATAAAATCAATTAAAGACGGCGTATTAAGACGGCGTAATCTGCTTGCTGTAGACTATACATTATAAGCATGACAAAATACTAATTATATTTTTCTTAATTTACAATAAAGCATTTCATGATATAAGTATTTTTAAACATCGCTCACGTTTTCGAGCAAACACTATTTGGAAAGTTGTTAAATTTAGTAAAAAAACCATCCTTCATCATCCTCATTCCAACAAAATTTCAGCAGCACATATCTAGAGATTTACTTTTTATGTGAGTCCTTTTGCGCTCTTAAGGGTTTCACAGCAGTGTTTCACTTAATGTCACAAGTAATAAGTGTAATACCACATTATTAATGTTCATGTCATGGAGTGGATCTACTTGTTGAGATTCAAAGGAGTTTTAGACCACTTCCTTCCTCTTTTGTTCATTACTTAGGTAATTGTTAAAAATGTTTACTGCTTTACCTTATATTTCATTGAAAAAAGAGAAAAATCAAAGAAACGAAACTAAACTGTTGCGGTGAAGGGACTGCACAAACCAGTACACTCCTGCCTAATACGTCGATGTTTAAACGTACTGTATAGGCATGTATATATTGTAACATTGGACCTTCAATATGAATGGGGTGATCTTCCTCCCGCCTCATGCCCCCTCTCATGAAGAATATGAAAATACCCTTTCACAAATCGTCATGTTGTCTTTTCTTCGAAGGTTAGGTCTGCTATTTGAGCGTAGCATTTGATAATTTAGTCTTGGACTTAAGAAGCACGATACACTTATCTTCTGATCCTGGTTCGAAGAAAAACCAAACGCTTGGGCAATTTTATCAACCTAAATCATTTAGCACTGCCATTTCGTACGACTATCCGGAAATGGATATTTGCGATTAAGCTAAATTTAAACGTTATTTGAGATATTACGTTAAGTTCATGGACGACATCCTATCCTTCGAAAGGAAGAAGCTGCTTAGTGATGCTATCTCAATATGCAATGGTCTTTTTCATTCTTTCATCAGAAGACATAAATAGCGTATAATGACGTGGTTTTTAGCCTACACAGCCACAATATGCAGCCATAAGAATTAGAACGTTGTAATATATTGACGCAAATGGCATCCCATGCTTGTACTCACAACACAAATATGAGCAACCTACGTAAAAGATGCCTTCCAGCATAAATTTGTGTTGCACGTGTGTTTGTTGTTCGTGTCAGTGTTGTATACTGGTGCGTGGCAGACTTGATGTTAATAATCGTCAGTATCAAAATATACATTGGCCATAGATCACTATACGAATTTTTACTAACAAATGAACTTTCATATTTTATCCATTTTTATGACGTCCACATCACTGCACATTGAGACGTTGAAAGACTATATTATTTAAAGCAATGATTCTAGAGTCAAAGCAAAATTTCCAACGAAAATCAGCACAATATTGAAATTCTACTCCTGTTCTAACTTGTAAATTACTCTAAAGATATTTTTGAAGATTTACAAACAGGAGATAAATCGAGGAGTTATTCTATTATTTTAAGAATAAATAACTAAAATGTGGTCACCTAGTTGTGAGTAGGAATTCCAGGTGAGAAATGATGACGAAGTATCCTATTTAAAAATGGAGGTGATTGCGTAGTTATTGATTCGACATTAAGTGCATGAAATTGCAATTTGTTTATATGTATATGACTTAATTTAAAGTCAAGATGGCAACTGGACCAATTTAGGTCAGTTACCCTTAGTGAAATCATATAATTTTGGCCCCAAAATGTACAATATTTCCGCCCATCAAGTCAAGAACTATAAATCCATATTTGTTCCCTTCGTACACTTCATAAATTACGATAGCTAACTTAACTTTGAGGCCCAGTCGAAAATTAAACTTTTACATTCCAGAAAGACCATTCAAAACAAGGTGAACCTGCCCCCGTCGGGCGAATTTTTCTACGCCAATACACAGGCCTATACTACACTGCAGTTCCCCGAGATAGGACTCAACTTTGGCTCACAAAATTCCTATAAGTAGTCTTGTAACAATCTGTTAATTAGTACATTCCCCGGTTTGATGGTGTCCACTTGTTCAATCACTTCACTCTAAGGTTAGAGTTACCATAAGTCTGCTCTTACCCTGATAAGTTCTCTTTTCACTTTTTTGTCCTGGGGTATTTACGCACTTCACGTTTTTCTTACACGATCCCTAACTTTGCATTGCTTTTGTATTGCTGGCTTAGCATTGTGTAAATCTTATACCAATTCCGTGCACAAATATAACATTATTCAACTAGACAACTAAACCCAACCCTAGAAATGGTAATTAAAAAAGTCACGGTATCCCCACTTCATGAACCCCTCTCAGGAGGGCAATCTATGTCCTTCTTTTCAGGAAACCAAGGTGAAAACCCGTCTTTGTAAATTGTTAAATGAAGGTCTCAACAGATAACAGTTACTTTAGTAAAATTAATTTAATGAATTGAAATTTATCAGGATTTCTCAACCTTTTGAAACTGAAGTCCAACTTTTCATTATTAAATTACCCGAGGACTACCTTCAGAGGCCACGGAGCCAATTTTGAAGTGCGGAGGCTAACCATCGAAGCGGCCCAATATGTCCAATAAAATAAATGCAGTTTAAGGCGGCTCAAAATGACCACAGCAAAAAAGTTCGGGGCTTTAGGCTAAAGCCCCCCTCCGCCCGTATCCGAGGTCCCTGTCCTTTCATGATTATAAATAAACAGAAAATAAAGTTCCGTTTGAAGTTTCAACCTTGCCATTGTACATTTCATTGTAAATTCACTCGGTGTCGAATGACAAAACTAATGATAAAAATTAACAATTACCCAATTGCTCCCTGCCAGTTAAGTGGGGCTTTTACCATAGGCGTACGGGCTCATTTTACTGTGACCAAATACGACGTTTTTAATATCTCGAGAACCAAACATGGAAAATAAATGAAAATTTCACTAGAGTGCTTAAGACATGTTCCTCTTGAACACAAAGGCTATAAATTTGGTCTTGGACTATACTTTTAGGTACGGTAAAAACTTTTCTTCCTACTTCTAAGTGAATAAAACATGAAACCAATTAATTATCTAAGTATATGGTTTACTAAACCCTTTAAGGTTCTTCTGGAGGGAATTGAAGGGAACCAAAAGGGGAAATAAAAAAATTTAAATTTGACTCCAAATTAAAGAAAGGTGCAGCCGTACATCTCTTGTTTGTATCTTTTTTGCAAAATATTGTTCTTAACCAACTATCTTACTATGTTTTAACCATAAACAATGTCACTTTTCTCCGCAACATCAGTGAAAGCTTTTAACAGGCGAGCAAAAAACACAGAACCTTTTATAGAATTTTACCATTTTGTTGTAGACTATTTTTGAAAGCACTTGGCAGAAGGAATTTCTGGTAAAATGCCATGTGTGACCAGAATTTAATGTAACCATCATTCCAGACGAGTGACCTCCTGCAAAGGTATTGATCCTTTTCGGTCTTTTAGGCTTACAGAAATCATGATTCGCTGTTTCCAACTTGTAGGAGGGAATTAAATTTCAGAAAGTAACTTACAAAATGAAAGGCTGCAGTCGAAGTCACTCTGTTTATTGATTCTGCCCTTACATGAAAGGACTTTTTGTTCAATTAGAAATCACACAAAGAAGCTAGCGGTAATCGAAAATTCCAATCTTGAAGACTTTTTGCCAGATTATAACCTTGGTGTCAAAAATTTGGGTTGACGTAAATTCATATGCAGTAAAAGCGCTGGAAGACGATAAATGCCACGGTTAACGGACATGGAATAGCGTCGTGAATCTGATGTTGATGTTTGTTTTTATTTTTTTTTAATTCATTTGTTCGATTAAAAGTCAAAGTGTGGAATTAACTTTGATTGGGTTTTCCCTTTAAATTTGTTAGATTTTGAAGTATATATGTGTTTGGAGGTTGTAATTTCTTTAAAAGCAACCCTTTCATTATTAGATGTATGGAACACGAACAAAAATTGAATAAAATGATTGTCTCAACTACGTGTAGGCCTAAGACGGATCTCATATTAGTATTATAACTTCCATTCTGTAATTTATTTCAATATGCTTTTTGTGTCTATATTAAGAAACATGATGTTATTTACATTACACCAACACAGCTCAAGACTGAAAATATAATTTTTTTTTGTAAACCATCCAGTCTCCTCGATCAGTTTTGGAAACGGTTGTTTTTCAGCAAAAATACTATACTTTACAAAAGTATAAGATGTTATATCATTGAAATTTTAATGACTAGTGATCTATAGACGAAATCAAAAAGACAAATAATAATGATCACGTGTTGTCGGCCATAACTAGGGTCCATCAATATTAGTCTTACAAAATCAATTTTCATGTAAATTGTAATAATATCTGAGTTTCATACAGCGCCTCTTCACCAATGATTAAATGTTCAGGACGCGAACCAGGAAACCAAAGATAGCAAGTCCGATAAATTTGTCAATAATCCAACACATTCTCGATTTTGCTTATATCATGTTTTATAATTCTGAACCCCCCCCCCCCTTTATTCTTAAACATCTGCTTTTGAGGGTTTGAAATCTCATATACGGTAGACAACAAAATTTAGAAGATTTAAGACTGATATGGTGATGCCATTAAGGACCGGCTTTACTGAGCAGTTCGGATTCATTCATGCTGAGCTATGAAGCAGTAACCATTTTCTGTAAGAATCTTGTATACTGTAACAATAAAGTCACTTATAGTAATAGATACACACCGTACTATTCGTTTCAACTCATGGTTTATAGACCTTATGGATATGATGGCACAGAGCAAAAGGTACACCTTCCTTTGGGGACAAAACAAACCAACACCGACAAATACAGACAGCTGATTTGTCGGTGTTGACTCGAATACGCGCATAGTCTGCTACACGTGCAGGGCTAATTCTTCTGGGTTCGGCCACGTATTCCATTGTTTTGACCCCATGCACGGATTACCTTAGTGTGTCGTAATTGTTTAAGGTCTATAAGGAAATTTTCCGTACTATATAGGAATACTAACCTATATACAAAGCAACAAGTGTCGCCCCCATTGTAACTACTAGATTTAGGTGTATATTGCCCCAGTATCATGTATTACGCACCCGACCCCCCCCCCCCCTTTCCTTCTTGCCTTCTCAGCAACAGCAGACTAAGCTCATCAAACATTACTGCTAATAGAGGCTCCTAGTTTGTGCCATGTACTCGACCTACACAATTGTGTTCTAACTAAAAACTAATGGTAGGCTATAAGCACAGTTTGTACTTTTCTTTTACAAACATAATAGAAGAATGTTTTTTTTTTCATACCCTGTAGAGAGATGATCTCAATATGAGTGTAATAATCTCTCGCGCAAATATTTTACTTATTTTCCTAGTAACTGTTTGTGCTTGGGTTTTTTTAATTCCATGTGGTGTTGTAACCAAACCACCCACCGTGTGTTTTTTCCGGTGTAACAAGTAATAAAGAATTCATTCGTTGCAGAAAAATATGCTTAAAAGGAGCTTTGGGGGTTCATAGAGTTTGTGCTAAATTAAACTTATAGGTGTGCCGAGAGATGAAATATTAACTCTAGCGAATATATTTCACTTTTTCTTCCGTTGTTATTTGATTGATGTATTTGGTTCCCGCTGGTGGGTGTGGGATGAAGCCACATAAAAAAAAATGAACGACTCATGGAATAAAATGTTACTATGTTTATTTACCATCTTTATATGTAAATAAAAACATAAAGAATGAAATCGACAAAGTCGTTTTTGTTGCAGTCACATAGGGTAACTATCTACAACAATCACGTCCTATAATTTCAGTTTAGAAAGACTGAATACGGATTCCTGCGGATTATACAACAATTCTCCTTCTGCACAATATCATCTTTCTCATCCAAATTAAAACAAATTCTTAGGTATTCACTCTGCGAAAAGTCAAAGTACCTTAAGCACTGTGAGCGTTAACATTATAGTATATGTATATATAACATTTATCTACTTGTCTAATAGAGAGAACTTCTTCATGATAACTTTCTGAAATGAAATTATTTCAGTATTCGCTTTGTATTTTTAAGTGACACAATAGTCATTCTATAGATGTGAAGTGATCAAGTTTTCTTTTTAAAAATCTATATACCTTCAAGGTGCTGTTTTTAAGCACGTATTTGAAAAAAATTAATGTCATACATTTTTTTTACAAATACCAAAACTCTGGTTCATTATATTTTTTGATGAAACAACTTATAAAATTTCATAGCTAGTATGATAGGAAATACCTCACTGTAGTCTAAAACACAAGCTTGTCAAACCTTGCTAAGGAATGCGATAACCCTGTTTGCACCTTAATCTTTATAATAGTATTTATCGTCCCTTTCTACTGTTTATTTTCGTTGAAACAAAAAACCAATTTGTGATCTACAAAATCTTTCCAGAGTAACATTTCCAAGGAAATATTTTATCATAAATATACTTAGCGATGTACGGCTATTTTTACTTGCGATACTGCTTCCCTTCATGGAAAGAGTGCCTCCGATGACGTCACAGCGCGTCATTGGGGATTTGAACTTGGAACACGAAACAAAATTGATTCTGCAGCCTGCATGCATAAGTAAGACTACAGAAACCTCGGAAGACTTTTTTTTCTCTTTCGCTCCCTGCTTGATTTATGCAGAACAAATCCTTCGCTTTCTTCAGACATTACTGGGGTTCCTTTTTCCAAAAGTTTCATCCTCTTATCGGGTCATGTGACAAGCTGCCTACTATACCTCAAGCGTGAAAAATTAAAGACGAAGCGAAGTTAATTGCTTATTACTGCCTTGTCTCATATTTAGAGGAAATTTTAATTGCTGCTTTGGCCGTGTGTATCTGTGGTAAATTGTCTCCGATTTACGTATTTGAAGCATTAACAACACTCGACTGCATTTATGTACGGTTGCTTCACCAAAACAAACCCATCAGAAATCCAAATGCCTCCACAACATAACCGAATTTACTAAATTACCGTCATCCGCATACGTAAGCATTAGTAATGACTGATGTTGAAAGTATACGCGTCCAGCCATACTCAAACGGCATTACGAAGCGTACACAGGGAAAATACTACTTGACTTGGAAGGGTAAAAAATGCAGTCGCCTGAAGATGGAACGACAGAAAATAGTATGCTAATCATGCAGGTTTTTCTCATTTTGTCACAAGGTCATACGTTTTACCCTAGTCATTGTCGGATTTTCTGTTATATTAATCCTTGCTTTTTGTAGGAATGTTGTCCTTCTTTGTCTTTTCTTGCATCTTGAAAGATAGGTCATAAACTTGTTTGACGACTCTAACTTATGACTGGTATGCTATCGGGTATGCTTAGTTGTTTATCGTTTATCAGATACGACTACCTTGGAAGAAGATTCGATTGTCGTTAACACTGATTCATTCCTTTTGTTTGCACAAGAATAATGCGATACCATTTCAAACTCCTGTGCCACATCTGCAGACTTTAATTGCATAAATAAACCATGTATTTCGATACATCTGTCTTCTCTTAGAGTCAGTATTAAAACTGCATTAATATTGTTATGGTAAAAATACACTCAATATTTTTGTCCGGAGTAAAAAAAATTAGAATCTAGCTATGTGCTTAGCATAATACATTCTCTTTCCAACCGTTATGATAGGACGACAAATTTTCACTTGTCCATGACAGTACAATTTTTCGGGTCTATTGTATCCCAGATTCATGTGTTGCAATATTTTGGTTTGGCACGGCCGATTTGCAGTACACAGATCAAGTGTTATTGGAAAAAGAGCTTTGAAGCGTGAATAATGCAAACTGCAGATCATTTGAAAGTAATCCAATTAAAATTGATTAAACATCGTTATTATGCCGTGTGTTTACTCTACGGTGCCCTGGCATAAACTTCATAATAGAATGCTTTCTGTAAAGGACAGAAAGTTCACACTGATTTGTTAACTGGTAAAATATCTAAGAAATAGGCCTATGTCATTTCACAAGGTGAAACGAAAGCTCGTCACAAGTGTCTATGTTATCAAAGACAGTATCATGGAAAATGGTGAGTGTGTATTTACACAGAGGCATACAAAGGTTCCGCTCGTGTACGTACTAAAAGTTGTGACGATTCTAAAAGACAAAACACGGTAGGATATCAAGATCAGCGTAGCCTAACGTATATTAGCAATCTTATTGTTTGGTAATAACCCAGTGGACCACAGCATGATCATTAATTTTATACCTTAAAGCTATATAAATATTCCGTGGGTTATTATATAAAAATGTGTAAGATTTTTTAGAAACGCAAGTGAGGAACTACTTAACTTCAACCGCATACTAAACCAGGCTTACCCGTACTAAATATGGTGTGTTTTTTAAGTTTGTTGTGAAATAATCTCCTTTTGCAGAACATTACATCGTTATTAGTAAGGTTCGAGGCGATTAATACATATATATTGCTCTGTAAATAATTTGCCACGTTTTCTTCCTAAAACGAAAAGCTTTCGCCAAAACCTTTTTTGAAGCAACAGATAAATTTCACCAAATACAGTCTAAAAGCCAAAAAGTGAATTAAGTCACTCTTTAATAGAGAAGAAAGTGTAAATTCACTCCATTAGAGTGTTCATTCTCTCCAAGAAAAGTGTAAATCACTCCAAAAGAGCGGAAATTTACTCCAAGAATAGTGGAAATTCACCCTTTGACGAGTGCCATTAGGGATCACACTTTTTTAACAGTTTAAGAGTGTCTCTTGAGGGGACTCCTTCACGAATGAAACTTCGTTACTTTGGAGTAAATTTCACTCTTCTGTGAATTTTTCAATGTTCACTCCTCTAAGGAGTGAAATTTCAATCTTTTTTAAGAGTGTAGCCAAATGTTAATGACACGCGATACAGAACTGAGCTATAGCCAAATACCGAACCGTAATGATGCGCTATAAATGGCATTTTTTAGTCCGTTGTCCTAATTAAAATGTTTTCTTTTTTCCATATTTAGGTTATTAAAACGGAAGTAGGGACTAGGGAGTTGTTAGAGTCAAGAAATCAAGGTTTTTTTTTATATAGTGAAATCATTTTGACGAATTATGGTAGAAAGAGATTGAATTTTACCAATGAATTTGAGCAAAGCTGTCTTTTGTGATCCCGCAATTCAAAGTACCACCAAACTTCACAGATTAAGGCAAAACTGAAAAATGATGAATATTTGACACACCTAACAGGCACAGTAATAATATAACAGTCATTTTTGTATTAAACAACTGCTTTGTAATGCCTTCAAATTAAATTTCACCCCCCCCCCCTTTCCCCTGCTTTTCTACAGGTATTTTTATGATTTGGAACATGTAGGAAGGATCGCTGACATACATTAAATATATTTTACGAAGTTTCACTGACAACAATGAAGAGTCTTTTCAAAAGTGGCATTTCAACTCTCTGGTAAGGAGTCGAAAGACGCAAACAGAACGTTACCCCTAAATGAAAACCAATACTAATGTATAATCCTGAATACTTTGATTTCATGTTTTTGTGGTTTTTTAACGGTTATCCCATACTCAAATCCTTAAATGCCTCCTCCATCACTACTGCTCATTGCTACGCAACACTGCTTTTTTTTTAAATAGTATATAATGGGCTTGGGTACCTATCGTGTTCGCCGGTACCCCATGGGATACTGCCACCCCTGTTTAGGGAACATGGCTCTACATCTTTGGTTGAACATGTTTGACATTCCGTATAACAGTAGCTGAAAATTACAATTATTACTTACCGTATCACCCCTTTATCTTAGTCGGAGTGCCGAGAAAACCTCTTTTCGTAAATGTATATTTGTTTTAGTCCAAGGAAAGTCCAACTATACGGTTTCAAATAAACACAACTTCTAGACGAATCCGATCAGGTTAGGTTAGATTTGATGTAGTTTTACGGCCCAGTTTCCAACCAATTGGTTCAAGTCGAGCCGACCACGGCCTTTTTCCGATCAGCACTTGTGTTTAGTGACTGTAAGCAGCCATCAGCATTGGGTCGATCAGCCTAAAATCGTCTTTATTTGAATTTTAAACACTCATATTCAGTAAAATTGATGGCATCTAGATACAATTTCGTGCACAACCATCCATGATGCAGGTAAGCAAGGAAACGGAAAGATTAATTGTAATGGACCCCACTTTTGTCCGACTAAAATCAGACCATCACTTAACGGTCCGCATTCGTCTATGTTTCATTTCCTTTGAAGAACTTTTTAACACATCTATAACTTTACATTCTGTAAAATTCACCTTTCTTAAATAAATGAATTTTTTGAATCAACGACAGATTTAATCAAGGTTTTATGTACCTAGATTTAATTCCCAATACAAAGCTTTCCCAAGAATATCATCTTAACAGCAGTATAAATTGTGTAGAATTGTTATTATGCAAATAATGGGTTTGTCCTCGTAGAGTGGCTTATACATATTCATGAGAGAGGCGATACACTCTACAATGCTACGGAATATTAGTAATACTCACAACCTTGTCTTAAATTTATCATTTTTACAGTCCCAAGTTATACGAAGCAAATGGCTATATGGGGATTATTTCTCATAACTGTCTTTCGCTTCTGTAGAAACTTGAAAACAAGTAAGTTGGTGTTAATTGCGCGGTGTAAGGACTTGGCTACTTTTTACCCGAAGGAATAATAACCGATATATTCGATTTTTTCTAAAGACTTTCGAAATAATTATACGCCGAAGGTATACTGAAACGCTCGAAACCAACAAACTTTAACTTCAACGAAAACATTATCATTTACAGTCTAACTTTCACATGACTGCATGATTAATAATAGAAGTAAAACCAGTTAAAATAAGTTACGAACACAGACTATATTTACAAAAATAAAATTAAAGGCAGGTAACTTGGTAAGACGTCTTAATCATATTCTCTGCATAATATAATCCATGACAGTCGAATGAGATGATTAAAGCTGTGAAAGTCTTGAGTGTAGTTAAGCAAAATACGCCTCTCGTCATTTAACGACGTTACTATTTAATGGTTATAATGAAAGTTAAACAGTCGCTTCTTGCATGCAACATTCTTCTCGATATTTTTAATTATGGCCAAAATATTTACGTGTATTTTAGCAAATTTAGGCTGACGAATCACAGAATACACTTGCCTATTTTAACTGAGCATCATCACGGTTTTGTTGGTCTAAGCAGGCAACATACTTCAAAGAATGCCGCTTCACGGCCCTTAACACCCATAATCTCACCCAATCATAACATTGCCACAAAAATCTATATTTTAATGGAAACTTAATCTTACCTTATGTGGAATTAGTTTTCTGAGATGGTTGAACTCACTACCTGAATGTGGCGAGTTCACTCCTCATCATACAACATCAACTGTTCCAAGGAAAATAATCATAATCGAATCCAAAAGAAAAACAAATCCCGAGAATGACGCGGGTAATCCGAATATATTCCAAGATATTTGGGCGAGATGTTGTTGAAAAAATCAAATGAAATCGGAAGACGTAATAAATAAGACACAAAAATTTTAATCAAGGAACTGAAAAAAGCAGAAATGAAGGCAAGAAAATTTATTTCGGCAAAACGTTAAAAAATGACTTTTATTACTAAACTACTAAGAGGAGGATGAGAGTGATAAATCTCAGCACTATCAGTTGCAATATAAAGACGGAGAAAGTGAACGATTCAGTGCCACGGAGTAAAATTGAATCAAGATCCTAAGCTAATCTTGTTTTCCCACATTTCGAGTAAATACTGAGTCTTTACATCGTGTCCGTGTACTCCGTACGACGTGTGCATGCACAATTCCTAGAATGTAATGAACCAACAGTGGAATCGGCGAATCCCCTCGAAATGAAAATTAAACTTCTCAGTCAAACCTATACACAGAAAGTCTCATCACGATAAAAGGTATCGCCGGTTCATTTATAAATATACACGATTTATGCCCGCGAATGGAATATTATCCACAAGGAATCGAGCTGTGTATCTGGCGGCTTTTGTCTTACTACACACTTTCAGCTAGGAATTAGCGAATCGTACCTTTTGCGGCGAAATGCGCAAGTTGCAAGGAGAGTTGGGCGAGCATGCTGCAAAAGCCACACCAGACCACGTGAGCACACAACTTGAGTTCACGGGTATAAGTTACGAGAAACTGAGGGCGCGGAAGACATGCATAATAAGATTGAAGCTGTAAGATACGACTACCATCAGCAGAAGATAGATCAAACGGCGATAGAGAAAATGTGCAAAATATTTAACATAGGATAACTCTGTAGTTCTCCTTTTGGTTTTGGGGGCAATGCTATTAATCAAGAGTCTTCTTTTCTCTCAAGTCGCTTTGTTTTTTTACCAGAGTTTGCTTACATGTAATTAGGAAGAAACATACATTACCCTATTAAATGGCCAACTCTCAATTTCGTCTCAATGGATTCATTGCAAACGATAAGTAATCAGTTGAATGTTTCCTTCAAGAACACCATGGGTAACGAATGAAATGTGTGAATCTAATCATGTTCATTACAGTCTACGCATTTCATAATCAGCATCGGAAGGGTGCCAAGTAAAGGAAAGAAATCCAGAGATTTAAGTAATAACTTGTTATGTAGATATGTCTCGTATTTATCGGTAGGTTAGTTTTCGCCGGAACGCTATTTGTTTCGTTTTGTTGAAATTTTCAGTTTTCTTCACAAAACACAGCACAGAAATCAAGTGAAACTTACCCCTTCTATCCATACATTCAAAAAAGCCAACCGCGGGGGAGTGGCAGGGTGCGATGCACCCCTCCCGCATCGAATTGTGATTTTTTATTTTGTCGTGAGACAAAACATGACTTCAAATAATGCTAAAATGTGCACCAGTTTGTATATGAGGGTACTTGAATATTCAAACATTCTTCAAAGGGGAGTTAGACCCCTTTCCCAAGCTGGCGATCAGGTCCTGCATATTCCCAAAACAAAATTCAAGGCTACCCCAGTTCCCGATCTTTCTACGTAAAGTGAAAACATATGATGAGATCCCTAAAGCCTTGATTACTCCTCACCTCACCACGGTTCACCCAGGCGCGGATCCAGGTGGGGACGCACCCAGCGCATGCCCCCTTTTCCGATGACAAACAATTTTTTTAGATATGCAAAATATGCTTCCTAGACTGGGAAATCGCTTAGCTCATCTAGGATTTAAATTTTCTTGAAAGGAAGACACCCAACCCACCCCCGCAGTGGCTTTGTGCCTTTGTTACTCGCTCGTCGGCCTCCGGCCTGCCATGTGTGCGCCTCTATCTTAAAATCCTGGATCAGCGTCTGAAACTTCGAGATAACACCGAATAGTAGTAATATTTCAAATCAAATCTTCTATAAGCGAAACCTTAGTTGAGCTTTATTCGAGTCCAATCCGGATCTTGTTCCATTGACCGGAGTTCAAAGGCAAAGGGTCAGTTTTCTTGCAGTCAGTTCTAGTACTCTTGAGTCCGTGCTAAACATCCACTCTATAGAATTCCCATTGACCCTAATTACGGATTAATTCTCAGATCTGGCCAGAGTTAATTCTATAAGACCAAACCGTATGTCAATAAATGCTTCCTCGTTTTTTGTAACATTCCAAATTTGGAATGGGTCTTTGTTCAAACGAACTTATTCAGTAAAAAGCCACCTTTGTCATGGCATTATTTTTCAATAAGAACAATCGGACATTGGGGTCTTGTGCTATATATATACATAATTTGCGTTATTTTGGACATGGCTAGATTAGACTGAAAGTCCGAGTCCAATTGAAGCTCATTCCTAGACCTAATTCCATTTCTGGCGAATTTTGGGTCCAGTAAGAACCTCGTTTGAGCTGAAATGGATTCAAATATTTAGCCTCGTGGAATACTGTCCCGGAACTTTTCAGTTAAAGTAAAGGATGAATGCAAATATCTCAGTTGAATATGTGAAAAAGGAACTAAATCTGCACAATTTGTTTAAAATTCAACACCATATTAGAAAATGAAGTTATTACATTTTTGACCGGACTTGAGACAAGCAGTGATTTACGACTTCCACACATTGATTAGAAATGTTTTCTTTTATTAAGTTTGTGGTAACCATAAAGTTAACAGGGATATTTTCTCCGTATGTGAGGTTTGTAAAGTTTCCATATCTCTCATTCTCTTTAGTACATTTCGATGACGTAGGTGAACTTTTATTGTGAAGTTGAACGAAAAACATAAAACTGCCCATTAATTTGAATTTGTTTGGGGAAAATACTTGGTGATTGAAAATATTACAACTTTTACTGTTGACATCTTGCGGACGACACTCCGGACTTTAATGGAAATTTCACTGCAGCTTGCTTATCATAAGCACCCTCTAACCGATCAAAAACTTGTTTTGAGCTTGGACCTCATGTTATCATGATGGAAAATTTCATTTTTTAAAAGAATAGTACAGGAATAGTCCAGAACCAAATTTATGTGTAATGTGTCAAACAAAAACACAGTTTAATCATTCTGGTGTAAGTTTCATTTATTTCCCATTTTCGGTTCTTGGTAATCAAATTTGGAACCGTTTCTAGGAAAAATGAACTTAGAGCAAGCAGATGTGATGTCATAGGTTCACATTGGTTGCCAATGTTTTGTTTGCATTGCTGAATTTTGGTGTATTTGTTATTGCAAATATGACAAAGCGGAAGGACCAGGAAAAATTTACCTCTCTTGGATCAGCATTTCGAAAACCTGCATACAGACCCAAGTTTACTATCGCAAGCCCAACACCAATAGGGATGTACGTGCTTAAGGTGAACTACTATCTTGGACAAAACTCATTGTAACACCCCCTTGAACGGAGAATGGATCCATGCAAAAGGTTCCTTAATCGTGACCTTCACTATACCATAGTGATATAATGGCGGAAGGTGTTTCAACAGTTTTGACCAAGATAGTAGATGTGACTCGACATTTGTGTTGGATTTTTATGGTGGAGCAAACTGACTGCATGGGGTCCACCTACTTGGAAATTCGTGCGTGCAAGCATATCGTATGAATTGTTATGTAGTATGGTGCACCGTCCATGAACTTTAACAGGAACGCCATTTTGTTGTTTACGAGCAACTCTACCTTCCTTTTGTTCTAGATTATTGATCAACTTAATCTTGTTTTTCAATGGAGACTCGAATCAACGAATAAATCATTTCAAATCAACTGGAACTTTCTTAATCATTTTGTCTGAAGTTACACCTCAAGATCTCCTACCAAGCCTTCGTCTTTACGAGGGCATTATCTCACAGAATTATTGGCCCTACAATACTGGATATACGACCAATTTAGGTTACATGATTTTTTCACTTCATTGTGCAATCCATGCATTTTGGATTGACACATTAACAAGTGCAATGATTTCAGAACCACTGAATGATATTTCTTAACAATAGAATATCCGAAATTATGTTGTGGAGATGGTCTGCAGCTTAATAAAAAAAACAGGGAACACCTTTAAGAAGGAACACGTTTAAGCTGCCAATGAGCTTGGTGCTCAGTATTAGCAATGGAATAGGGAAAACAACCCAGTGAGCCACACTTGAAAAAGGTCGTGGCCGGCCTACTTAAACTAATTGTTTTATAACTGAGCGTTAAGACCTCATCTAACTAACCTATGAAGCAAACAGGTTCCTTTTGGTACCTGTTGAAATCTTGTTGAAAACTGTTGATTTTCTTTCGGATTACTTTCTGTACCTTTAAACAGGTTTCCACTCGAATTTTCTCCTGGCCGGTAGGTTGTCATTCAGCTATAGTTTTTTTTCAAGTTGGGGGTCATCATTGATCCTGGGTTTAACTTAAGCACAATACATAGTTTCCCGGTAAAAAAGAATTGCGTAGCAGCCATACTGGTTTTACACAAACGTCACAAGGGTTCTTCAATATGTGGTTAATATTTCAGCGCCGTGCACTTGGATTTCCAAGTTCTAGAAAGACTGCGGTAAAGAAAAGGCAATCTGAGGAGATCCTATTTCGAGGAATGTACTTCCATTTTCCATTTCTAGTCGCCATGTTGATGCTGTGCAAATTTTAGGTGGTTAGCCTAGTCAAATATATTGTTTTTTAAAGAGAGTGGAAAACCACTTATGAAACCACTTATCGGACCTGCATGTCGCAAGTGACCAGACCAAAGGGTACAAACATAGTCTGCTCCCCAATAAGGTATAAAGTGCTTATTTCATTAGCCTGGAACAGTTTAGCCTATAATACCAGATGCACGACGAATGGGAATGAGCATATTTTGGAGCACTGCCCTTAACTTTCATTATGCCACCAACGTATGATTTCATTGAAACACCAATGCGTACCTACTCCGATGTTCGTCAAGATATTTTGTCTCTTAAAATTCGACTACAAAACAACCCCACCCCCTACAATTTTTATAGGGGGCTACTGAAATTCTCAATTGGCTCAGCTCTTTGATTGGCAGTTTATTCAAACAATGCATAGGACCAAAACTTATACTACACAGCATGAACTGTACTGAGAGTGTTTTGATTAAACATATTGACCTTTTTTATACTCACCCTGAAGCAATAAACTAAGATTGTGTCTGAATGAGGATGAATTTCATACTATTGTGGGAGGGGCTTAAGTAAGAAGATTAGGAGAATTGGTGCTTTTGGGGTGAGAGCACTGGGCCTTAAAAAAAAAAAAGAAAAAAAAAAAAAGAAAGAAGGAAAAAAAAACTACCAAAGGAAAAACTTTTTGCATAGGTGTGCCATGTGTTGAGGCAGGGAAGGAAAACGCAAATTTGCCAATGACATTTCCCTATCCTCACTGATCCTAGCCTATTGAAACACCCCAAAAAATAATAACCTAAAAATAAATAAAAAATAAAAAGCACAGGAGAAGAAAACAAACATATCCTCCTTAGTCGGCCATTTTCAAAAATTCATGAAGGGCAATTTCTTGCAGTGACAATGTGCCCGTCAGCATCACATCAGACCATGTGCAAAATCTGGATAAATCTCTGCTAAGAAATCTGTGTAATCTATCTCTCATAAAACAATAACAATCAATCGTCAGCTTTACAGTCGAAGGCTGCTAATTTCCATCTCGTCGTAAAAGAAAGCAAATCCGACACATATATCTAGAGTGCCTGCAGATTTGTTTTACCGTCTTGATCAATCCATATACCGTTAGTGTGCTCCCTCTTCTTGTAAAAAAGTATTCCCAAAGACGCACAGGTAAAATACGTCGTTCACGACTTCAACGTCACGGCGATTTAGCAGTGCATGTTTTCTAGCTTGCTGGTAGTATGTTTTTTCCTTGGTTTCTTCTGTGCAGTCAGGCTGTCACTGTCGCGTAAATTAACGAAAGTAACGGCTCTTGTCATCCACACCTGCTCGCTTTATTTCTGGCGCGCGAGATAGATTCTTGCCTTACTATTTAAACATATTAGCCCATGTGAGTAATATCACATGCTAGTTGGACATATATGTTGATGCGCGACTATGCGTTCCTGGCTTTAATGTCAACTTCATGTTATAAACTCCGCACAGGGAGGACTTAGTGCTGTTCTGTTTCAATCAAGTTGGAAAGATGACCCCAGTACTCCAACTTTAATGTCGTAACTCAAAGCATAGCGATAATTCAACGCTTTGGTGTGGATTACTAGAATAAGCTACAGCTAAAAAACTCGGCCGGGTTATTGAAGGACTCACTCATCTAGTCCTTAAAAAGGGGTCGAGATAGAGCGTGGCAGGGTTGGGACGTTGGCCGCCATAGACCACTGCTAGTCTCTGAACACTCCGAGAAGTCCCCCTCCCCTCACTATAATTCAAGAATTAAATGTAAATAAAATGCAATATTTATATACGGCGTGATACGATTAGTAACGATTTAATATTTAAAGTCCGGAAAGGAATTGATGAACTCCACCTCAGGGCGCCCTTACATTAGGACGTCTTCACATTTTAGCCAAGTCATTGCTATACGCCCTTTGACATGATAACGACATCGTGGCTCTGTTAATAAGTGATTCACTAATTATAATTTCATCTGAGACCACGCTGTCCGGGTAACACTAACCACAACCAATCTGTGCATGGGCTTTGAACTTCACATCTTAAAACTTAAAGAACCAGCTCGACCAGTTTGGAGGTCTTGTCAATAGTGGGTATACCCGTTATGCTTCATATTAGTTGACAATAATGTACTCAAAAAGTGGCGGAGCAAGTTCAAATAGGCACTTAACGGAAATAAAAATTAAATATTTCAAGTTTCGGTTCCAAATGTAACGTTTTAGGTTCAAAAGCTACCAAATTTAGTGTAATATTTGATCAATTTCCAGTCGAATTACAGGTCAACTGGTTAGGGCATCTGAATTGCCTCCTTTCCGCGGGGAGGTCTGGAGTTCGACTCTAGGCCGGGTCATACCGTAGACTTTGGAAATGGTCATCGTACTTGGTGCTCAACATGAAAATTGGGGTAGGGGAAACGAGCCAGTGAGCCACAACTGGAAAAAGGTCGTGGTCGGCTCGACTAGAAGCAATTGATTAGAAACTGAGCCGTTAAACTCCATCTAACTAATTAACTGACTGACTAACTAACTAACTAACTACAAGTATGTGATGTAATCTGAGCAGAAGTTAAGCCACGGTCACACTTAAACGAACTTGGATCGGATTCGTATCCAAATTCTCCGGGTCCATTCGTCAGTTTGTAGTCAATGCCGGGCTCACAAAAGTGTTTATGGATTTTAATTGGACTTCTGGGCTCTAATAATCTAATCGGAATTGAGGAATATTAATGAGTCTGACTTCTTAAACGGGTTCAAGTTTACTCGCTAGTGTTAAGCATACGAAGGCAAGACGGTTCTCATAAATGGTTTTTTAATGTAGTTATTTTAAATTCTACCGAGGTGGTGATTTAAAGGAAAATGGAGTCAAACCTTGACTCTGACCTCGGATCGTGTAACCCACCGGAATCTGGCGTCCTCCGTCGATGTGACGCTGTTGACAATTCGAAAAATAAAGTATACTTATCCCAGCCTCTCCATGAAAGTACTTTGTATCATGCAGCTTTTCGCACGCAATGAAAATGGATAATTTTAGGGGTGGGATTTGTGTACTTGTATGTGACCTACATCACTGACCAACGGTGTTCACTGAAGTGAACTGAACCGGGACATAAGGTGCCTTGAAACCTTTGTATCCCCGCTATATTTATGTAAGGAAAACATCTTCAATGTAAGAAAAGTTGAACCTCAAACTTTGGAATCAATAGCATTCCCGTAAAATGTGTTGCCAAAGTCACAGTTTGTTTGCATACTTTGAACGTCAAACTCTCAGTCCCAGTTGATGTCCGTTATGACGTCATTAAAGACTTACTGTTCTATAAACTATTAGGCCTCCGACAAGTCCCTCTCGTTTTGAGTGCTGTCCTTCAAATAGATGACACACTAACTAGACCCTCTTTTCTAACGTTAAAGTGAATTCATCTTTGACACCCGTCAGAAGTGGAAATACTATTTCTGTTGTCTTAGTTTACATATTGTATTACGTCTTCTAAAGACGTATCGTTTGACCTATAAGGAGAGGTCCCAAATGCAAGGGTGTGACCTTTGACTTTACAATGACCTTTTACTAAAATATCAAATTTGTTTGTCGAGTTAGCTGCTACACCTTTGGAATCCTTTGGCGTCATACATATTATGTTTTATTCATAAAGCCATACACTCTACACACTATAAAACAGAGAAATTCTGGCAAGATGATATTTCTTCAAAGACAACAATTACTTGTCTGTGCACAAAAGGCCTCTGTGTCAGTTGCGTCATAAAATGTTCCCAAGACAAGTTCACCGTGGTCCCTGAGTATGACGTTGGAAAGCAAAATGTAACATATCTGTATCTGCCAGAGATATTCACCGCTGAACCTGAAGATATTCTTTGGTTTGTGAGACGTCACAACGATCCATCAAGATCGGTTTTAAGTCAGATAAATGCAAATAGAGGCAACAGGACACAACGATGTTTTAAAATGTCAAGCGATTCCTTATAGGCTTATCGTTGTTTTTTTCGCTGGCATAACGCTGATGTTAGGATTTTTGTTTTTCAGACGGCCAGCTCCAGGGTCTGATCGACGTGCTGGAAGGGAACAAGAGGAAGGGGTCTAAAAAAGGGAGTTCCCCCTTTGAATTTTTTTGAATATTTAAGTGCTCTCAGATGCAGCCTCATGCAACCTGTAACCTGTTAATATCTTTTGAAGTCATTTTTTGTTTTGTCCCATTACAAAATATTTTTTCGAAATTTGTTAGTTGAGGGCATGACCCCTTACCCCACTTTGACCACACCTATGTCGTTTTTATGGAAACATTCTACTAGGAATCAATATGAAGTGAAAAGCAGAGCGGAATCACTCACTAAAATTGTATTCTTGCACAACTTACTTTTGTACACTCCTAAGCCTAAAAGATGCTTTACTAACGCGAATTTTACCATAAAAGCTAATAAACCATATGTCGTTTATAAAGCGCTTTCAACAAACTGTGGTTAAAAATTGCCTCGGATGTTTACCGTATTTTGTTTGCTCAAAACAAATGCCTATTTCAAAACACGGCTGCAATGTGCACTTTGCTCTAAGTTCTATAAATTGGCACCGCCGGTGGCCTGTTGACTCTCAGGATCTAAAGACACCATCTCTACAGAGAATTTGTTTAGCTGCTTTAATTCAATTACTGAATTATCTAAACTGCAACAGATGTTATATAATTATACTAATTTATGTAATCAACATATAAGCTCAAAACCCAGTAAGATTACTCGCTTTAACAGGGCACTCGCGTTTACACATCACGTTTTTGTTAAGTTTTGCGAAATGTTATCGTAAATGTCACCTATAAAGGTCATGCATATTACAGTTTCGCTTGCGGTAATTGAGTTTAGCAGTGCGGACGTTCCTATCTCAAAAAGCCATCTCTAATTGATCGGTGAAATTCATTATTCATACTCCTCTTGAATATAATTAATGCACTGAGTAACGCACAAATTAGAATATTTATTAATAGGAATATTTTTCTCTTGCTAGATAAATGCAATAGTTTATGACATTGTACCCATTTCGTTTTGTTAAATATTCTAAAAATAAATATTTTTTACTGTACAGCTGTAATGTACGGTTTCATTCAGTTTACAAGACCGTTTTTTGAGCCAGACTCTTCGTAAAAAGTTTCAAGTTTGTCATTGACGTAATTCATTTTATACATTTGCTCCCACCCCTTTAAGAAAATATTTGGTGGCCCCCTGTCCGATGTTTCACTCCGTGTCTGGCTCCTTGCAAACTTGCCTTAATCACCTAATTTTTTGAGATAAATGGAATTTAACGACACACCAACACGAATATGTTACAATCACGGACTTATGTACATGGACACAGCATGTAACGTATACGTCCTATCCGTAGATGGTCGCCACTGGGACAAAAAAAAGGCGCACCAAGATGGCCGCCGTGAAGCTGTAATTTGAATGATTCGACGACGACTCCGCAATATTTAAAAAAGGGTTAAACTTGAATGGGAATAAATATCATATTCCTGCATTGCATACAGTGATTTTGACCTTACCTTGCCCTATTTCAAAAATATTTCAACTTTCTTGCAAAATATGGTAATATACTTGAGCAAGTCCAAACTTTCACACAAAACCATGACAGGCGGCCATCTTGGTGGAGTATGTTCTGTCCATGTATAGGAAGTCCGTGGTTACAATGTATCAAATAGATAAAATAGTAAAGTTTAGATAAGGTTCAAGTTCGGTTTCAGATACAGTTGAAATAATGTGGTTAGTCGCCTGACTCGCCTCTTTCGACAGGAGGGGAATGCGGTAGGTATATGTTGCCACTCCAACCCACAGAGGAAACTTTGTATCCAACAGGACTTTAAGTTTTGCCTCTCCTGATATTGATTACGTGATGATATCCAGAGGCCGGATATGAAGTTTGAAAATTTGTAGGAATTTAGAGAGATGACTAAGGGGAGAGTTTAACTCCCCTATTGGCACGTTAGAAATTATATAGAGTGTTCCAATCAATCGTGTGCTTGGAAATGAGCTTGTGCTAAACAGGCATAAATGTTGACCTTTTGGGCGGTAAGGTTGTAACGAACGACCATTCTTTAAACTCGATGGCCGGTGAGAATAAGTGAAGGGGTGGGGGTAGGCATTAAACTATAGGGTATTGATTTGGGGCTTCTCTGTTACTAGTGATGGTAGTGAAAACTCTAAGGCATGTTGTTCAAGGGCTCATTTTAGGGACCCTGTTGGGGACTCCACCCCCAGGGTTTCCTTAGTCGGCCTGTGTTTGTTTAAGTAAAACATCCTGTGATCCCCCATAGTCACACAATAGAAGATGTGAAGATTGAAATACTTTAGATACAAAGCAATATCTGCTGGTGATGTATCCCATGTCTCGTATTGAAATAAATACGACCGAGACAATAAATATATTGTGTGAATGAATTTATTTCCTTTTGTTACATCATAATAGGGCAAATGAATTTTCATAAATCGTCATATGTTATCACATAGTTTACATTACCTATGCGATCCTATAAATTCTTCCGATTGTCGTGACGTCATCACATGTTTACTTTTGAAGCTATCTCTGCCTTACATCAAGAAAAAAAGACAAGATAAAAAGTAGGAAAGGAAAATACGTGACGCAAAACAATATCTGTTATGCCGGCAGAATTCATGCTCAACATATAGAGTGTATTCCAATATACTTTTCCATTATAACATTTATACATGGATAAGGCAAGACTGGTCGTATCCTCTGCCGTTTTAATAACGTAAGTCAATGCCCAGCGAGCGCCTCTTCAAGATACGAGAGAAGAATATTTTTCTCCGAGGAGATCTCTTCGCAATGTTCCTATCAGTAAACCCTTGAGCGAACTCCGCTCTTCATTTGCAATATTTTGTCTTGAAGGGTTCCGCCTGTGTAAGCTGTGCAGCAGGCTACGTGTTGAATATAACAAGTAATCTCCCCGTCTTCAAAATCTGTTGCCTCGCTAAGAGGGAATAGAGGCTGTTTTGCAATCAGCTTTTTTTCGTGACTTGAATTCAATCTCCATCCTCTACGTTCAGGCTCTAAGACGCACGTAATATGTCCAACGTAGCATCCCTATCTGTTTATAATCCCTACTGACTTATGCACATGCTGCTCGAAGCTTTCATGAAATGTTAATGTTATGTTGTTTCATTAAACAAAAAATATTCCTATTCACACAGCAAGTATATTGATTAATGAAATGGTAAGTGTGGATTTTATGATAATCAGTTTTTCGATAATTCAAGAGATAAAATACAACAGACAAGATAAAATACAAGAGACAAGAATTGGCAGCATTTCTAGTGAAAAGAGGACGTCATGACTTGTGACGTCATTTATCTTTCAGTACATCAATAATGTAACTTTTTGTTATTTCAACCTTTTGTTATTCTGCCAGTTTGTTGAAGGAGGTTTTCCTCTACTTCAAGAGATCTTAAGTGGGAGAGTAGGCTGTTGTCTTTGGTCTAGAAATGCGTTATTAGCTGCAATGCATTTGTTTGAAAGAATATTATAAATCGGCTGAAGCACCGGCACCAAGACTTTCCCGAAAAGGGAGCCATGCTCCCCGACCGGGGGGGGGGGGGGTTAACTCGAAATTTGAAGGTTTCATTGGAAGAAATTAGGAAAAGTTTGATTTTTATTATGGAAAAAATTTATGGAATATTTTGGTTCTTTGAAGGTTTAATTGGAAGAAATTAGGAAAAGTTGGATTTTTATTATGGAAAAAATTTATGGAAAATTTTGGTTCTTCTTGGTATTACTTTGAGCAAAATCAAGCATATTGTCGAGACAACTCAGGTTTGTTGTGATTATGCAATAGTTCCTGCCCCTTCGTTAGCGCCGCCCATGGACAAAAGTTGTACTTTTTGGTCCAAATACGTAACAAATTACGTCCTTTTAAAACAATGTTTAAGTATTTGACGGATTTATAGGTTAAGTGGCTGAAAACCAGCCGAGTAGAAAGTTGCTCGGGGTCCATGAAAAAGAGCATGCTGAGAACTAATGGTACCACAAACCCATTTTTTTCTAAGACCTCACAATCTCCATGCAGTCATTGATTAGATAAGGTACTAGGGCACAGTTCATATCGCGATCATAATCTTCGCCAACGCGTTATACTATAGTGTTAGTGCACACGGTGTATTTTTAGTGTTTTTGTTGTATGTAGTGTTCGGGGTTGTGTGTAGTCTGGATAAACTAGGTTTGTGACGTTCGCATTATTAAACCCCCTGCGAATACTTTTTTGATTGGGCACACCCCACTTCCGGGGTGGAAAATCATAAATTTATGGGATTGGTGTCTATGGGATAAAAAGCGTTTTCATTCTCAAATTTACATAATTTAGAGAATTAAAACTTGGAGCCACAATTATTTTTACATGGCTACAGATGGTTTTGAGAGGTGTGTGTTATAGGTATCAGGAGAAAAAGAATTCGCTTTATTTGAATCTGTAATTTTGTTGTAACCGGCGTTATTTTTGGCATAACTTTCGGGGAGGGGGGGATTCCCCTAATTTGTGACGTCACACAAATTGAAACCGTCAGAAATTAGACATTTTGAATAAAAAACACATTTTACGATTTGATTTCACCTGAAAATGTCATTCCGAACTATGGATTTAACTTACCTTTATTGGAACAATATAGAAATTTTGGTATAAAATGAGCAAATAATCGTTTGTGCATAAAATTTTCTAGATGTCAAACCAATTGCTTTAAGTAGAACCGGCCCCTTATCCACTCAGTCCACCCAGCTCCCGGATCCACCGAGTTGCTAAGTCGCTGCTAAAGACGGGGGTCAAATTTGGCCCAGACCGATGCACACATTGTAAGATTGAATTTCTTGATTGGCTGTTGTCTTTGTATTGTATCAATTGTATTCTTTGTTAGGGTTAGGGTTTATGTTAGGGATTAGCGCTAGCGTTAGCCAGTTAGCACATTCATTGTTAAACAGTGTGCATCGGCCCAAAATTTCTAGGCTGGTAGCCAAGTCCTTTTCCCGAGGTTCCGGATGCTGGTCAACACAGCGTATTCGCGAAAAGTTTTGCACAAAAGTTGGTTGAGGATTCGACGGCTGGTCATGCTGCACATTTTCATTGAATCGAAGTCGAATGTATGTAAACCACATTCAGATGTAGGCTAAATGCATGCACATAGCGGGGTCCTATGGGTAATACCCACTCAATGGTCAAAATGTGTAAGTACGTCGAGAGAAGCAATGAGGGGACTGACGTCAATTAAAGAACCAAGGTAGCCTCATGTAAGTAGGGATCTTCAAATACTTATGATCACTTTGTTTCATAAAAATACGAAAGATACATCTCTAACTGCAATACTGATAGTCTAGCCTATAACCAGGTCCGTAGCCACTGGCCTGTGTGACCAATTGGAGGGACATATCACTCGTGATCACTGTGGGAGTTAGGAAAATGTTGTCAAGGACCCTAGATGCAAAATGGTTAACCATTTTTCGCTGTGACAACAATTAGTTGTGTTAAATTTCAGAGTTTTACCTGGGTGATATTTTTAGGCTTCAGTGGAAACACTTTTATTGATTTTAAGAGGCCCCCCCCCTTCTTAGCTACATGCCTAGTTATAATCGATAACGATGGGTGGACATTGCCCGACCCTCAGTGCATTTGGGAGGGGTGGGGGATTTAAAGATACATGATGCACTTTGCACTATAAATTTAACTTTTCCAGTCTTATGACACGCGGTTCGACTCGCCCCAACCCCCCCCCCCCCCTCTCCGTAGAAGAGTTTAGGCTATTCTCTAACAGCAGTACATGGCTTCAAGTCTTATAAAGAAGTCAGAAATTTACATTCAAATTTGGAACGAACGTAGACACGTAATGCGATGTATACTACTGGATTTAAATCCTTTTCAAACGTTATGCAAACCGCAAGTTCTCTCTGACGTCGACTTCTACGTTCTCGTACACCTACATTAAAATTTCAGTTTATACTTCAAAAGGTACACATTGAAACAAGAAGGGAGATGGCTTTATCCGTAACTAACTGGTTTGTTCTTACAATATTTTTCCCACCCTTAATTTGTCCTCGGCTGGTGAGACTTGGTCAAAATGGACGATGCTTTTTTTTTTATTTCTGAGTCGGGCTCAACTTTTTCGAGGGTGCGTGAGGCAACTCTCTTACTTAGCGATTTAACTATCGTGCGTGCGTTAATGAAATTAAAATTATTCTGCTCCCCAAGTTACATGTGCCCGAGGGGATGACCGCCCATTTGCCAAGTGCGCGTTATTGATGGGTGATGTAAAATAAATTACAAATGGACAACCATTCGTCATCAGTGATTTCTTTCTGCACAATGCAGCATAGCAGAGCATATGTAGCTGAGTCCAACGGGAAGAAAGTAAACAGATGTTTTAGCTAAATACAGCTGTATAGAGTTGTGTGTGTACTCAAAGGAGTGTAAGGATAATTTTCGAAGTAGCAATGGGGGATACTTCCCAAACATGAAATTCGAGAGAGCCAAGCAGTCCCACAAACACACAGTAACTGGTTAGCTTATAGCTGTTCTGTAGATTAGAAGTTATAGTCTCATGTCTCATGGAAAGCGATCAGGAGGGATGGTGGGGGAGGGGGTTGCAGGATGAAATACCTGCAATATTTTAGAAATCACTCCCAGTGACCTTAATTTACACACAAAACGTTTGGGGAAATGAGGTAACCCCCCAATACAAAGAACAAATCGCCGCAATTGTATACAATTTGACTGACATGGGAGGCTAAGTGAAGGAGGGAGATGCAGTGATGGAACATCCATCATTCACAGAAGTGTACTCGGCAGAATGAGAATTACGCAACATTCATTCAAAACACTAGGGTCAACTTGCGAGGGACCTGGACCAGCATGTTGGGTCAAACTTTAACTAACCTTAGCATGGTCGAATGAAGTCTACCGGTACTTAGGGTCATAATTTGACCCAATAATTTTGATTGGTTTTTTTCCTGACCCAATTTTGAGACATTGACCCAAGTGTTTTACCGCTTAAATGTAAGCGCATAAGTTTGAAAGATACCAAACATTGCTACGTTTTTTTCTCTTTGGAAGAGGGCTAAGTAAAGTTGATTGTATAAGTGGTATGGAAGGCAAATTTTCTGTTTTTTTTTTTTTTTTGCGTGTGAAGATTGCGTGTTTAGAGTCCATGGGGAAAGGTGAGCAGAAAGCCGGGGATTTGTTAAAGCGGTACCTCAAGTCTAAAAATTCAAAACTATAAATTAAAGAGCATTAAAAACATATTCTTACAGTCCAACTCCCATCTTCATAGGGAATTCATAGGGTATAAAATGTTGAAGTTCATTCACTCAACTTGAAATGTTACATTGCGCAAAAATTTATAATGTCATTCTTGTACCACTCAAATTACGATCTTCGTAAATCTGTTTTTTTTCCCTGAAAGTTACTCCACCTTGTCCTATAGTGTGATAGCACTCTTACTCTTATTTGGTGATGTAATTAATTAAAACCCCTGTGTGTAAGATGCCATGCAAGCAACAAGGGAGTTTTCAGGGTCATAAAAACATTTTTAAATTTAAAGGGAAACAAAGCAGGTAATATGAGTTGCACAACAAGAAAGTCAGAAATTATTGCGCAATGAACTGATTTGTTTTAATTGAATAAATTTCAACATTCTGTATCTTGGCTCAAGAATGTCCTACTGTCCTATGAAGATGGGAGTTGGACAATCCAAATTCATTTTTCATGCTGTTTAACATATTTTAACATACACCTCAATACCAACTGCTCTAAGCAGTGAACATCGATGATAACAGATACATCGTTACTGTCAGAAAAAGTTGAAACAGTGAGAATATATTTTGTTCGATTGTTGAAGTAAACGATCGATAAAGCCAAGTCCACAAAATTGTAAATTTTGTGTTAAAACCATTATATATTTGTATGACAAGTTACATTTAGAAATGCATTGTCGTGCTTTCTAAACAAATTTGAACGACGCAAATGTGTTCAAACTCGTAATTGACACGTTTCATCTTCCCAACAAGTTAAATATTCTTCAGACAATGTTCATGGACAAATACACTCATCGTGTAGACGACCATTTAACAGTTTTAAGTTCCTGGCCTTTTAAGTTGAATATGGCGTTCCGGATCGCGTGGCCGTTCCAGGGAATGTTACCGAAGATATGAGGGTGCTAAAAGGGAACCTTCCCTGTGAGAATATCTTTTGGTACTTCAATAAATTCAATGTTTTTGTCTTTGTTATTGTTTTCAAGGTAGCACGACTATTCCAGTATTTGCGCTCAGTAACCCTAAAAAGAGCCATTTCCAACGATCCGGGAGATAAAATTTTCTGAAGGCTATGCGCAAATGTGGTGGAACTGTATGTGGACAGTTTGCCTCCAGACAAGTGACCGTTCATCAGTGATGTAGTCGAGTCCGGGTCCGAGTACGGACTCGAGACATTAGAAACTGAAAATTGCCGGACTAGTTACTCAAAGCCTCTGGACTGGATTACATTACCGTTGTTCGTGCGGAGTTTTCCACAGGTGATGCTGTGCACTCATGAATGCTACACAAAGCTAAGGAGGGCGTGTTCTGGTGCAAAAAATGTTGCAAATATCAAGTCCATATTATTACCTCACCTGTCTCAAAGAGTGTAGAGAAATCCATGTATCGGTATTCTGTGAGAGAATATACCGTCTTCATTGGTGTATTGACGATGTTTGATAATATCAGTACGTCGTCCAATCCGTCTGTTTTTGTGATTCAAGAGACTGACTCGTAGTTAAAGAAGGTATTTAAAGGGGAGGGGGAATGGTTTCTAATGGAGTGAAAACTTTTAGGGGATTCCAGAGTGTTCCCACTTATATATATGAGTCATATATATGAGTCAATGACAACTTGAAAATTCTCAGTGGATGAAAAATTCAGGGCAAATCCCCTCCCCGACTCCCTGTCTCTTTTGTCTCCCGTGACTCCATGTCTTCAAGCTAGAAAAGACTACTTGCCACATCGGAGAAATTGGTGGCGACGGAATGCAAAATAGTTTAAAAGAAAACTGTTGGTACCCTTAGACAAAGGCGGTGATTCGTTTCATATATTGACGAGGTCATCTGCAGGCCCGTACCCAGCCCATGTGGAGGGGTGGGTCTTTTCTCCAAAATGTGGGCCTTTTTCCAAATACGGAGGCGGCTGGCGCGTGCCGTAAGCATGCAGTTGCTAGGGGTCCGGGCATGCTTCCCCGGAAAAGTTTGAAATATGCAGATCTCCTGCAATCTGAGCATTTTATAGGACTTTTGAACACAACAGAAGTCCTTTTTCCCCAGGAATTCCACACAGTGCACCACTTTTTGAGAAAAAAATCATACATGTAATCTGAAAGGTTTTATCTTCCTGCTAAAAGTGAGCGGAAATTCGTCTTCAATATGTCAAGATAAAAAATATTTCATAGCCGACCCTTTAAACAAGGCTGGAAAAATGGACCTCCCTCAAGTTGGGGTGGGTCGATCGAACGCTTCGACCCTTGGCTACGGGCCTGATCTGCATGAACAAACGCTTTCTTAATAGGCCAGTTTGGGCCCTTGTCCCTAAAACACGTGAGACCGAATTCAATAGTTATTTTTTGATAGGCTACGGCATGGTGAAGCACTTGTACGGACGTAGCTTTCTGGCAGCTACGTGACAATTTATCGGCATCTAATTCTATGACATAACGAAAATAAGCGCTGTAATATTCGGATCCAAACCCCTTTGAGATTAAAAATGTACACATGGAATTGATGTGATTCAGTGTGAGTAAAACAAGCAAAATGGCGGCACCTGAGCAATTAACCAGAATGGGCGGGGTGACTTTTGTGACAAGCGGAAACCTCCAAAAATATTTATTCGATTGCATTTTAACGACATTAACTGAAGGGGATCACAGCCTTTGACTGTGATATATTTTATATTCCCTATGCTTACACTTTGTTTAAAAGAGGTCAGCTAAGACAGCGAGACTTATTTTTAGTGAAACCTTCAATAACAAATGCATAAAAATGACAGTTTGATATGAAAAAAAGAAAAACAATATGCAAATATGTATTAAGGGACACAAAAATCAAACAAAAGGCTAAATATCATTAAAATTAACTGAAAAAACATTAAAACTTAATAAACACAAATGGAACTAAGATGAGACCATAAACAACCTATAAGTGAAACGGCTATCGGGGAGCCATGAGACTTGCGTAAATGAAACGTTTGAAACGTGCCCTGTTTTGTACATATTTATATGGAAGCCTAGTATTTGTTCTTGTCCTTTTTCTTTTCACACGCACATATCAGCGCTTCGGAATATTCTCTCTCGGCAAGACCGATAAATCCTCAGGCCTTACGAAACTGTCTATTACAAAATTTAACTTCGAAAACGTTCTAAAGATTGATTTTTGCCCAACTGACAAATGCGATCATTTCATTATTTCTAAATTTATTGGTGAGACAGCTTCTCTGTGGCCCAAGGCTGTTCTTATTATAAGCATGTAAGGACACGAAGCTATAGGCCTTTATCACAATACCGCTTCCACTGACCAATGACCATTCAACAGCTAGGGCAAAACGTTAACGAGCATGACAGTGATGGAAATTGGACACGCAAACTAAGCTAGGATAAAACTGAACTCGACCTACATAGTAAATATGAAAATGGAAGACGGTTGCGGAAAGACAGCATGATATGGGTAGAATTTGATTTTTAGTAAGTTAGTTTTTGGATATGGAAGGCGTGGCAACCGATATTCAGTCAGCCCGCGGTCATGCATTTGAGGCAAAATATATAAAATGCCTCAAATTCCGGCCGGTAACTTGATTTACTTCGTTGAAAAAAGTCATTTAGGGCAAAACGTAAAATGATTTTTTTTTTTTTTTTTTTGTAACTCGAGCCCTCAGTTGAAAATAATCCCGTCCATTATGGATGTATTCACTAGATTACAAATTATAAAAAATGTGAATCGACTACACATATTTTCTTCATGCCTAAAATATTAAGGGGGGTTAGGATGATACCGCCCTTTTAAAAGATTAAAGAGGGCATATCCTCCCCCCCCCCCCCCATAACCGCCGCGTACGCCTTCAAGAGTAAGTTTCTTGCAGAATTTAACAAAATAAAAACAAGTCTTTCAAATAAGCGAAAAAAATTAACTTAAAATTGAATGGTAAATGTAATATCATTATCTCCCTGCATACTTGAACAGCTGAACGCAAACCACTAAGATGTTTCTTCAAAAAGGACATTTATATTTGCCTCAACAAAAATCTATAGATTTTATACAGTTTTTCCCCTCAGTTACATAGAACAGACACATAAAAAATAATTTAAAAAGTGACACCTGAAAATTTGCGAATATAATTTGTTGAAGGCTTCCACCCTTTTACTGTCTGACGAGTAAGGAAACCCTGTCAGCCTGTGATGCCGTGGGGATATTGTCCGTTACCTGAGACTGTGATTATGTCGAAGTTCAACAAATGATTATACATTGTTTGCTGTCTGGATAAAAATTTTTAATAGTGTTTTCTCTTTCGTCTTCCCGCATCACTTGCATTTAACTGCAGCTGTTAAGGTTGGTATATGCGCACGCTTGCGCTACTTCCACAACACAGGATGTATGTCAACGTGTCAGGCCTATTTGTGTTGTAATAGTGTAGTGCTTGTCCATGGTTCGAATACACATATATAACCCATACAGACGCTTGCAAAAACAAAAACAAAACAAAAACAAAAAAAAAAAGCAAAAAACAAAACCATTACGAACCCTAAAGTTGTTTGATTGCAGTCAGTCAACCGACTCCATGGTCAAGTGGTGAAAGCTGGAAGCTCCCTCGTTAAAACATCGTACTTGTAGGCCGAGAGATCTGGGGTTCGACTCCTGGACGGGTCATACCTAGCCTAAGCCTTGACTTAAAGCATGGAACCTATATTGATCTCGGTGTTCAGCATAAGCAATGGAGTAAGGGACACAAGCAAGTGAGCCACAACTGGTAAAAATGGTCGCAGCCGTCTCTACTCAGACCAATTGGTTAGAAACCGGAGTAGTGAAACCTCATCTAACGCGCCCCCATTACCGTGACTACGTACACACCCTACTCTAGCCGTGGCACAATAATTATACCAATTATTTTAATGACAATTTCCGTTGACTATTATTAGCAAACGTTTCTAGAATCCACACTCGAGCAGAAGAAGAACATAAATCATTGAAATTAAGACGAAGCACTGCTTCAGATATTCAAGTACAATTTTATTCCCATTGAAGAAACTATAAAAGTTTTAACGATTATTTGTAAGAGCAGTAGAAGTGTATTCAATGACAAATATACGTCTGTTCGTTGGGTTATTGAAATATATATCTTGGAGCGCATTTATTGAGTTTTCGACGGGGGGGGGGGGGGGGGGGGGTTCAAACTGAAAAGAACATGATCCCCAAAATTTTTGTTCTTATAGTTCTTATATACATAGTAGTTAAGGCAAACAGGCAAAAGTGAATAACCAACACCAAGAAACATCAGAAACAAATGTACAAAGTAATCATGCATAGGCTCATGTTTATCTTACCCCACTGAAACACGTTTCGTATCTAAGAACCAGCCTAGCGCTACGGGGGGGGGGGGGCAAGAGGGGGAATTTCCCCCAGATTTTTTCCTTGCTTCCACTTCCCCCTAGTTAGGTCATTAAGGATTTGTTAAACCGACAATAAATAAATGATGGACCTCTCCTGAGGCTCATTTTTTCATCTAAAGATATGCTAAAACCTCAGAGCTTCCGGAAGCGAAGCCCTTAGACCACCACCTCAGGTAGGGGGCACGTTTGATTCGATATCTGCATGCGCCCGAAAATGTGTGCCCCAAAATCATCCTTTGCCCGTAGTTTCTTAGTTTAACCCCCCTCCCCGCCTAATTAAATCCAACATTAAGAAATTGCATAAAATTTAGCAG
Organism: Holothuria scabra; assembly: GCA_037179385.1. NCBI lineage: Eukaryota > Metazoa > Echinodermata > Holothuroidea > Aspidochirotida > Holothuriidae > Holothuria > Holothuria scabra. The sequence goes on along the minus strand of CM074185.1, from coordinate 23,209,538 downwards.
GACGGAATCCAGGATTTTGCTCTTAAAGCCTCGGTCATACTACAACGGATTCGGATCGAATTCCGATCCAATTTTGCTGGTTTTTATTAAAATCTCTCCCATCTCTGATCGGAAAGAGCCCAAAATTTGCCAACTTGTGTGAATATATAATTGCACCAGAATGAAATGTTGACTTATTTTTTCCTGACGTCATTTCAAAGAGACAGCTTTTATTTGACACACGTAGTCCTATCAAAGCCGTACGTCCACTGGTCGCTGCGACGTTAAGATAAATATTATATATTTTTCGTAGTTCTGCAATATATATTATATAGATATGCAGGTTGTCAAATTATGATAAAAATCGGATGGAAATTACAATCCAAATTTGTTGTGGTGTGACCGAGGTTTAAAGATGTGCGTTGGGATTACCCCACGGCGCTAAGCTTGTATACCCTTTCTACAAGGGTGAGATGGGTAAAGCCTCGATATGGGGTATCTGTGGTAACAAAGGGAATTTATCCACTTATCCCGCCCCCATGCCAAGTGAAGCAGTTATTTCGCCACTTTTTCCAGAACCCTAACAAAAATAGCAATAGTGTTTGATTTCATAATGTGTTAAATGCAGATGATTTATTGGATTGAAATTGTTCGACATACCTTACAAATTATGTGACCTCTAAATTAAATTTTTATCAGAGCAGCAGGGTCTTATAGTGTTGCCCCTGTTGTACGGTTTCATGATATTTGCTCAAACATGTTAGTCTGTTGAACATCACTTACCCCATTTTGAAAGTTCCTGAAGAGATTTGACTGAGGTGAAACGAATTTTAGAAATAAAAGGAAAGAGACACGATGTGTAACACCGTCAATAACTACAGACTGAATACATGGAAATACAAAAAACGTGTATCGGTATGAGGTACCATGAGATAACATCGTCTACATCATCATCAGTTGCGCGGAGCGCAAAAGTATTGCTTTGCCTTACGAACTCCAAGAGGATCGGAAACGTCTCTTTCCGGGCAGCCAGGTGCTCTAAGCTGTAAGTGTGTTAGACCGATCAAGAATTATGTTCAGCACCCACTTCGAAATTTTCCTCATTTTCCTTGTTAAACAGTGCGCATCAACCCAGCTTAGGAGAATATTGGGCCTTACCGTAGTTCCTACTTTTTAATGTTAGGGATAAGTCCTCCAAGCTTCCTGTTCCGACCCAACTGTGAGAAACTCAGTTTGGAAAAATGCAAGACTTGACCTAATTTCATCGTAAAGTTTGTCAATAGAATGTTGAAGAACACACAATTCTGACAACATTCACAGTATTTTCCTTCTAGGAATATTTCATCAAGTATTAATATGCAATATTTTCAATTATCTTAGTATCTGTAGGGTTGCTAACGGATTATGAAAATGTCAGAACTCGGTATTGATCTGTTTGTAAATCGTGTGTTTGAGACGTGTTCCCGTATCATAGAAATGTTATCTGATCAGGGTAAGAAGAAGTAATTAATGTCACGTGTTTACATTATCACTTGGCTGTGTCATGTTCAGTACCTATCAAAATGATCTTTAATTAATAAATATACCTTCGAGCGCTTGCGTATTAGCTGTTAATAAATATTAATTTTTCAAGTCAATCATCTCCAACAATCATTAAATGCATTTCATTCCGTATTGTTTATGCCATCTCAGTCTTCTCTAAGGAAATAAACGTTCCCTGCAGCAGCAAACATTACTTAATTTGTATGAATAAGAACAAACAGGGATAGGAACACATGGCCAAGAGCAAGCGGTCGGACGAACAAACGGACAGGAACGCGGACGGACTTAAGCCGCGATCACACTACAACGAATTCGGATCGGATTCCGATCCGATTTTTTCGGGTTTTTGTGAAAAATCTTCTCCATCTCTGGTGGAAAAGAGCCAAAAATTCGCCAACCTGTGTAAATACATGAGTTGTTACGCAGGATTATGAAAATTATGTTTATGCTAATTAATTCGTGACGTCACATCGATAGACATATTTTGTAGGATCACGCTGTCCAATAGAAAAATGCATGTTGGTGTGACGTCACCAAATCAGTTGGCATTTTAATTTCATAAACATCGGATGCATGTCATATATTTACACTGGTTGACAATTTTTTGGCTCTTTCCCATCAGACATGGAGAAGATTTCAACAGCCACCACCCCCCCCCCCCCAAGTGAAAAAAAAAATCGGTCCGAATTCGTTGTGGTGTTATCGCGGCGTAAGTGACTGCATATTGACCAGACTGACTGGTTGAGAGACGGCCGAAAGACAAACGGCTGACTGCCTGACTGACCGAGGATCGTTCGTCCTACAGATTGACCGACCGAGTGGTCCTAAATGACTGACTAACCAAGTCAGTGTGAAACACATTGAGTGAGTGACTGACAGCAAACTGACTGACTGGCAGACTGACTGACAAAAAGACCCTCAAAAACTTGCTGGCTTGTTTCCGTTTCTCCGTCAGCCAGCCAGCCAATCAGACTGCCGGCCGACCGACCAACTGAATTACACACGTTATGATGACTCACTGGCAGGATGGCTGACTGACTGGCTGACTGACTGACTGACTGACTGACTGACTGACTGACTGACTGACTGACTGACTGACTGACTGACTGACTGACTGACTGACTGACTGACTGACTGACTGACTGACTCACATACTCACTGACTGATGGTGAAACAGAAACAAGATCAAAAGCTTCTTGCGGTTATAGTGAAAAGAAATGCATTTAAAGGTTTGGACGAAACCAGGAATAAAATGTGTTGTAATGTTATGGACAAGACGAAACTAATTGGTACTGTCTGGAATACAAGAATTGCCCTTTACGAAGTGCCCTTTCAAATATAAAAACATTGGTATGGTCCACTCCACATAAAACGGCATACACTATTAAATCGGGGAGTTGTTATTAACAAAACCTCCCTCATTAATCTAAAACGAAGCGTGGGTAATTAAAGATGCGACAACATTTATACCAAGTGAAAAATGTTACATCCGGGAACTTTTCTACTACATCAGTGGTACGGAATAAATATACCTCTCGGCAAAATGATGTTTCTTCACACAATCGTAATAGCACAGCTTCTCTGTGAGGAGAACGTGTTACCATAAAATTTACACGTCATGCAGCTATCATATATATTCCCCAGGGCAGAGGCCTTCCATCAATCCTAACGAATATCGTACATAAGATACGCTTTTATGCATGATAACATTTTCCGATATGATTCAACAGGCTTGCATTCAAATTATCCTTCTATATTACACACAACAGGGAAAATGCATTTTTTAGGCGTTTTATAAAGTGTGCACATGACGCCGATATAAAGATAAGACGACGAGAGATCTTGTCGAGGCAGCGTATATGATACATAATATGACATTAAAATAATAAAAGTATCAAAATGGGGTTCATGTGGACGCTGTCAAAGCAGAGAATAATATCCACCCATTTTGCTGTTTTTTTTTTAATCTTTTCTGCCAAGCCGTAATTATAGACATAGCTGACTTTGGTCTTTCTGTAGTAGAATATTGACGCGACACGAGATGACGCTCTCCTACATGTTTTTACCATTATGATGCTGTACTCAAAATGAAAGAAAGTATTAAGCTGACATTCTATGTACCCCTATCTAAACACCTCTGCCTGCCACGCCTTATCTCATCTGTGCCACATCTCTTCTTGTGTCTAACAAAAAGTGAATAGTAGCATATCATACTCTGTGAAGAGCATTATAAATAGGATGCATGATTAATAGGCTTCTCGGTCTTATTATTCAATGTGGCACGTTGGACTTTAAACCCATTACACCCTAAGGTTAAAGATTTTAAGTTTCCTTTTACGCATGCTTCCCTGTTATGTTGTTTTCTTCGGGGATTGCCACTGCTCGAAGAGTCCTTTTTGACTAAGTTCCGCACACTAATGATTCACCAATGTTTTGATGTCTTAAACTTTAGTTTAGGAAAATAAAAAGATAAACGAAGCCTTACCAAGAAGTTGAAAATTATGGCTGTTTGTCAAATTACGTCTAAATAATGAACTATGTTAAAAATTTTCCAGCATTTTTCTCGCAACTTTCATTTATTCAGAACAGATAACTGTTTATAAATTTAATTCTAAACTAGAAATGTTTCATATCTTTTATGTAACTTTCCCGAAAGTTTGGGACCTGGCCTTAGATAAGTCATGGAACATTTTTGTTTTGTTTTCCTCAAAAACTATGAAAATTTCAGATAAATACTTACACAATGAAAGAAGTATAAAACCAGGCTAGAATCACAATCCATTTAAACAGTAGCACCACTCAAGTGTATTTTCTGCTAATTTGCCTATAGACAAATCCGGACAGCAAGAGATGGTCTGATTTTAGTCGGCCATAACTAGGGTCCATCACCTTTCAATCTTTCAATTACCTCACTTACCTGTATTCTGGATGATTGTACACTTAACTGTATCTTGATTCCTTCAATTTCACTGAAACTTAGGGTTTGAAATTCATGTCGACAGTAAATGAAACGATTTAAGGCTTATGGACCCCACTAATGGCGACCTACACTCACTATGCACAAGCGCTAGTCGGATTCGTGACTAGGGGTGACTATAGACCAGACTTTCTGAAGGAACTTTGTTGAAGCGTTGCAGGCGTATTTTTTGCTGGTGCAGTGCGACTGTGTTCGCGGGCCTGGCGGAGAGGCATAGAGGGAGGTGTTTCCCCTCCCCTTCCCTTTTGAAAATGTTCGTGTTTCCTCAGGCCTCAGATACTAAATGGTGCTTAGTTTTGTTGCATTTTCCGATGAACATTTTTCACGAAATTTGTTATTTTGGGGTGAATAATCTTGGCTAAACCAACTTTTGGAAATCGCAAAGGTGGATTTATTAGTCAGTTCCAAAAATTACCAAAAAACAAAACAAAACATTTTGACATTACTTGGGCTAATGGCTAAAGTGGCATTTGATGTTGCAATCTTGGAGAAATACATCGGAAGTTGTCAGAACACATGGCAGAACACCTGAGTGTCTGGTAAAGAATTAAGGAAAATTTTACTTTTTTGTGAGACCAAATAATTTTTTTATTTGATCAATTTAAGTTGTTTCATTTTTTCATATTTTGTTTTGTACTTTGCGCGCCACTCCAAACAATGCCGCGCACCTCAACTGACGCACGTGCAGATATTGAGGAAGCTTGCTGAAGACAAAACACTTACAGTCGTAGGCTAACAATAAAACAAAGTTTAAGGGAGACACACAGCTGTCATCATCCTTCAATACTAAAAAACGGGCATTTATTCTTTCTGTGAACACCACGCAACTGTATTTTCACCCCTCTACTTTGGCTAATATGACACTAAAATCTTCTGATTTCATGGCAGTAAATTCCACTCATTATTAAATCTTGGCGCCCAAAAATTTAGATACCAAGCGTTAATGAACATATAATCACAAGTCAAATAAACGAAATCCAATCAAAATATGTTCAATCAATTGCAACAATTTCTAATTTTACAAACAGGTACATTTTGTCATTGATCTGCACAAAATTAGAAAGCCTTTGGAGTTTCTTTGAGTGTGCACATACATATTAAATGCTTCAGCACGCAGCAGGACCCATGCACTTGCTGATCTTTACAACCAGTCTGGAGGCAAGTCTCCAAGCGGGTAAATACTTCGTGTATACATGTACAAGATGACAGCGAGCATGGACCTACAGGTTAGGCTAGATGGTTTTTACGGCCCAGATTCCAACCAATTGGTTCAAGCCGAGTCGGCCAAGGCCACGGCCCTTTTTCAGTTGTGGCATTGGCCTAAGAACAAAGAATGTCTTGAACTGTGGTGCCCTGATGAATATATAAATTTTTAAGCCATTATCTAGTCGTTTACACTTTGTTTCCTTGTGATATTAAAACCTACGGTAATTGGTGATTGTGCCTTTCAGTCGGCTTGGACCAAGCTCTGCAACTGTCTGCCTAATTTTGTTAGAAGTTATTCTACAGTTTAAAAGAATAGTTTAGAGCCAGATTTTAAGAGAGATATACTCTTACCACCTAACTGAAAGTTCCATTCATTTCCCACGTTTGGTTCTCGAGATATTAGCCATTGAATGAGGCAAATTTTCTACACAGAATAAACTTGAAGCAAGTAGGCATGAGGTCATGAATTCACATTGTTTGCCAATGTTTCATTTTTACTTAAAACTGGCCAGTGACTTTATGCAATTGAACCTGATAGCATTGGTGCGACACAGCATCAGTTCACTTTTTATGGAAATGAAACTTTCACTAGAATGCTTCGAATTTGTTCCTCTTTAACATATCCAAAAATAAATTTGGATCTAAACTATTCTTTTAAGTTGCATTTTAAGACTCATTTTTTCGAGTTAGCTGTTTGTAAGGGTTGTGCATCGCTTATGAATACTTTGTAGATCTAAGCGTTCTATAAGTTCATTTATTATTATCGTTCAACTCTATATCGAAACAAAAAATAAAACCACACGACAAAGTTAAAATATTTTACAAATGTATTTTTCAAATTGAGTGTTATCAACTTCTACTACACAAAGCAAACTGTGTGAAACTTGTGTGCATTAATTTATTTAATTTTGCCTTAGGCTCACCAGAGGCTTGCCATTGGTCAATGGTCATGACACTGCAAAAACCACAATCTAAGAGTGAAAACGTCAGTAGTTTCCTTTTTAAAAAATTTCAACAACTCACAGACCATGGCGAGAGTAAGTTTTCCACTACATCTACAGCATAAAAAGACCAATCTCAAATGAACACAAAATTTTTGGTTTAAATCAACTAATAGATAGTTAAAAATACTTTATTAACATCAGTTCTTCTGTCTTGACTAAAACTGATTACTTCATGGAATCTCTCTCTAAATGACCCCCCCCCCCTCCATCCAAAATGTCTCCATAATATGAGTATTCTTCTAAAATATAACCTTGCCAACATTAGCATTCAGGAAAACAGATCATCAACAGGTGATACACAACACTAAACTGACAACAATCCAGCATTCTGCATCTTAGTATTAGTGCATTGTAATGATAAAAATTGGAAAATGGAACATTCTGATTTTTATGGGATTTAGAGCCTAGAAAACAGAACAGTTCTGCTCAAAACGGAACAGCTGGCAAGTATGAAAATATCAACTTTGTAATGGAATGCTATTAAATAGATCTACACAGAGAGACCAGCCTTGCGAGTAGACTGTAAATTGATTTTTAAGTATCCTGGGCTACCTTGAAACAAAAAGCGTACATTACAACTAGATTAAGCAAGCTCGTTTTAAATGCCCTTTCAAGAGGCAGTAACTATTCTTGAGAGAAACGTGGTTCAGAGTGTTAACCTAGATATGTGATGATGTAGTGTTTGTTTAAAATGTGTAAAGCTTTAACTTTACACTAGAAACTAAAAATGAAAGTAAAAGAAACACAATATAGCATCCACTCAAGAGTCCAATGCTAACTGAGAAATCATCTCCCCCCCCCCCCTTCTTCCTCTTACTGCATAGCCTACTGTGGGGAAGCTGGAGAAACCAAAACTTACCCCTCTTGTAACAAACTTAGTACAGCTACAGGGCAACCAATGAGGATCAAAGTGAAAGAGACCAACCAGGTCAGAGTTCATGACACTCATTCACATCTGCAGTACAATAACCATTTTGTATTTTTACTCTGGAATGGGGAGTGGGGGGGGGGGGGAGGGAAGAGTGGAAGGGGGAAGAAAAATCAAACACATGGAAATGACCAAATATAAATCTTCTACCTGAAAATTGGAAACTATTTAAATTTTATTTGACACATTTTGTGGTGCCTCTTGAGGTAGGTAGTGTTCATTAAGTCAAATGAGGAGGATGGATGGGGAGAGTTTAGGGATGGTTAAAGACCCTGTCTCCCCTCTCCCTTATTTAACATATTTCATGTCACACTGGATGTCCAAAATGATTTTGTTGATGCTTAAATAGTGATTAAATATACAACTGTAATCCCTTCAAATAAACATAACGTGACAGTAGGCATGGATAAATAAATATCAAAGCAACATTACTACTTTGATTTATAAGCAACCATGACATTATGTGGCTATATCCAGCAACATTGATATGAAAATCCCAAAACAAAGGTTTATCAATATCATGGTCACAACAAGGCACTGAAGGGACAAATGATGTGATATAGACTATATATTACTGAAAATAACACAAAAGTATACTGAACCATGACTCATGCCTCCTCCCACCCTTCCGGACTCTCACCCCCACCCCCAACAAACACCACTCAGAAAATTTCAACTTACCTCCACACATTTCATGCAGGACTGCTTCACCCTGAAAACTTGTCATGTCAGAAAATTCCCAGTCAGGACAAACTCCCCACTGAAAACTTCTCCCATTAAAATTTTTGAATTGTCTGGTTGTGACATAATTTGGGTGATTAGGGGGTGTATATGATATTAAAAACTTTTAACTGACCGTGTAAACAATTGTATACATAAATACTACTGCATTCACAAAGTTGGAACTGTCAAAATTTATGATAACATTTCACAAATTGCATAGTGTATCGGTTTAAATAGTACAACAAAGATGTTTGGTGTAAATGATGAAAAATATTCCTCTAGAAAACAAAAATAACCACCAAATTTACCAAAGTGTTAATTATTGTCACACCAATTCCACCTGTTTACTCAGTAAATATTCTCATATGAGATATAAATTAGATCTTAGTGGCTACAGCTACCAAAAATATTCATAATATCAGGCACTTAAATTAAGGGAACATTTATAATGTTTTGAATTTAATTGAAACCCCAGCTGCTTGTTCACAAATAGATTTACATGAACCTTTTACACAATTGCATGTTTTTTATCATTACTGATTTAAATGCTTTATATAACTTAAATCAACATTAGATTATGGGTTTGAAAATAGTCTACTTGAATCACATTTCTAATGTTCTGATCAAGCACAAACATGAGTTCATTGCTCGAGGCTTCAAGTAAGTAATTTTCAAGTAAGTATTAAGTGAATAGCTGAATCTTTGACAAGACAAACAATACATATTTCTTTTCAAACAAATGTTTCATCTGAAACTTTCCTTTCCATTGACAAGATTTTACCCCTAAAATTTAACTTTCAGCAAATTCACAAACCATATACTACTATTTGTGAATTGCATGTGGCTCACCAGACCGACTGATAAATTCAAATCTTCACCCAAAGACCAAAAATAAATCCTCTGTACGTCATGCTCACGTCATTTATTTTTCACTCACAGCTGATAAGAGCATGGCAGTTTTTTTTTGAAGTGTGACTAGCAAGCACACTATACAGTAAATGTGATACATTCATTAACATGTTGCAGAGACTTCATAACAGCCAAATGACTTTGACATTGAAATGCAAGAGTAGGCACAAAGGACGCTATGCTTAAAACTTAGATGGGAATGATTATCTTATTCATTTTTAAAGCTACTTGATTTCATCTTTAAAATAATGCAAAAAGCTTTTTTGAAGACAGAGAGTCCAAAATCATAAATTCAAGTATACTTGCAAGTCTTTGGTGTTGAATTTTCTTACAAAAAAACTTTGTTCCGAAATTCCACCCTCTACCATGTTTGACTTCCCCCTGCCATTTCCCACCCCCTGCCCCGTAGGGAAAGAAGACATATTGCACCAAGTATAAGTTTAATTGATAACTTGGATGGTATTGCATGTAAATTCATACATGGAAAATAGGCCACCCTTCTCTGTCAAAAAAGATGAGCTTTGTAACCCAATATCTTAGGAACTTTAAAATGGTAGGGTATTTATATCAAAACCTTTGGAATTTTATGAGGTACTTAAATTTCCCTTTTTATTAAACAAGATAAGCAGCTCTGATGCAGGTATGCAAGTGCAAAAGGTACTGAAGGCAAATAAAAGTTCTCTGAAAGGAAGAGCCACTTTTGAAATTGGTAAGGAATAGAGCTCTATACATTATGGAACATTTTTTTTGAGGGGGGGGGGAAGGGGCAAAAATTACAGAGGGGAATTTACCCACCCCTTTGCATGTCACTTAGTATAGGTTTGCTTTCGTCTCCTTTGCCCAATGTATCATCCCTTTCTGTGCATGTTATGGCATTAATCCGGATAGAGGATTTACATGGACTCACATTTCTATTAAAACAGGACTGGCAAACATACATTGGAACCATACCTAGAGGTTTTAAAAGGATGGAATGTGCTATTTTCTGAAACTCTTTGCATTCATTGTTTCGAAACTGAGTAAGTTTGAAGGAATACAAACAGGGCGCTGACTTTAAATTCAAAGAAGTCAATGGCTGAGATATTTAAGTGATGGGTTCAGAGGACAGAGGTGTCATTATCATGTCATCAGGAGATACTCCCTCAGAGTCATGACAACATATTGTATTTAAAGGCAAAATGCTGAATTTGTGTAATAGACAATTTGATGAAAGACTGCTGAAAATTATGTGACAATATTTTTCTCACTATATTAGGAAATTCACCAGGAGCAATTCATTGGTTAACTTTGAATATGCAGCAGTCAGTGATAAAGCCCTGAAAGGTAAACAAACCCCTTAGCTCCCTGGTTGGGCAAGGAGCAGGGGCATAGCCAGGATTGTGTCACGGGGGGTTTGGGGCTCGACATATGGGAAAGGGCTAAGGATAGATAGAGAGAAAAAACCCCCTATTTAAGGGTTTTTTTTGGCATTGCAAAGTTGGGTCATGGAGAGGATCTTACCCCCAAAGACTTCCCCCCCTTGTGGCTATGCTACTGGTAAGGAGGGATTGCATATGTAAAAAGGAGGTAATGAGGGGCAATTTAGATTAAAAGATACTTAGATTAGAAATATTGAAGAGGAGATAACAGAGAATTACAGGTTGTTTCAAAATAAGTTTGAGGTGATTGCTAATGGACTTTAAGGAAAATACCTTGAAAATAACAAGAGTTTGTTCAAATACTGTCACTATTGTCTGTGCACTTCAACATATTCAACAGTGCTGGACACCAGAAAAATATCAAAATAACCAATCAGAAACCAGGTTACAGAATTTGAAAGATCACCCTAAAAATGAAGTTCTTTACACAAAGTACATAGAAAAACTCATACTGGTATTAGAATACCAACGCAAGGTCAGAATTTAAAGTGTGCCTATTTAAAACAATATATACTTTAAAGGTTGGAAAAAATCACATTCATTAAAAGCCATATCATAACATAAGCCTTTATCCCTGAAATGTAAGTGTTGAAATTTATTAACTTCATTGAAAACAGTTGATTGCACAATTATTAATGTTTTCCTTGTAGATCATTATTTGCGATTGTTACTTTTCACATCAAAATGTTTCAAGACCCTTGAAAACTTAACAGCTATCTTGTAGAGAATGCTGTACAAAGCAGACTTGCATAGTCAAGTCACCCCATGTTCAAGAAGTGATCACATTCTGGTGCAAATGCTAGTGGCTTTTGAAAACAAGAAAAACAAATGTTATAATTTGAATACTACAAGAATGATATCACAAATAATTGCACAATGTACTACTCAAAATGACTGGTTAAGCTTCAACAATCTATATATCTCAGCCAAAGAATGTCATGGGAACATGAGATTTGGATCGTTAAGATTCATCGTCAGGCCATATATCATGTTTTGGAAAATTTTTACTTTAAGGCACACTTAAATAGACACCCACATTTATAAACAAAGATGCATGTTTCATCAAATCATCAAAAAGGTAAAACCAACAATCTGCATACAGCATCCTCCATTTCCTGGTTTGCTTTGGAGTCTGTGCAGATTTTTAAAATTAAATTGCTCAGAATGTCCTGCCTACATTGTATTTCTCACATACTTTGATATTTTTCTCCAGATTTTACTAAAACTTTTTCACAGCCAGTGTCCATCACTGTAAAACACCATTCAGCCAAGAGGTTGTAAACTACGTACCAATTTCATATAATAGTACGTATGTGGCTTTGATCAGAAACATTTCAGAATCCAATATGTTTTATTACATAAGTGACTGAGAAAGGATTAAATAATTGAGCCATTTTAGTTAGACACAAATGAAAACTGAAAAATTTGTCAAAGAGGGAGGAGGATACCCTCTCCCCTTAGCAAGGCAGGTGATCCCCTTCCTCCTTTTCAGACAATAAATATGATAACACCAGGTGAAAAGAACACCCCTGCATAATTTTTCCCCATAAACTCTCTGTGAATGTGAGAAAACTTGACCCAACTTGTCAAAATTGCAATACCATATCACTACTAACAGAGAAAACCTATACAGCAGTACAAGTAATGATCCCAGGGTGGTTTGGAGATGGTTTGTAAGAAAACTAAATTGACAGGCACTCTGGTTCTGACACTTTGTGCAGCTGGTAAAATGAAAAAATGACAAAGGCTACACAGCAGGTCAGGTGTAAAGTGACAAAGAAGTACCTTCGCAGCTACCCAGGATACCTACTCCATAATGAATTAATTCTAGATAGATGGTTACATTTGGGGTAGGGGAGCTAATTAAACTTAAAAGCGATGAGTCATGAAAGCAAGTTGAAGCAGGCTATAAACCATCCATACTGATGTCTAATTTACAGACTGCCTATATACTGTGCATCTGACAAGATGGATTGCAGTTCTGATTAAAACTGACTCAACTCAAAACTCAACACAATACATCTTGGACAACTGTGCTCCTTTTTACATGTGAACAGTAACAATCATGAAGTGACCAAAATTTCTTTCATGGGATCATACTGCATAAGAATTTCTTTTTTCCCCAATTACACATTTCCCATCTCCTCATCAAAATCTGCAAACAGGGCACAAAGATGAATGACTCACCCTCGTAATCCCCTAGCAGGATTGCCTGTTAGTTAATTAACCTTGAAATGAGTACATTGCAACGGGCACATAGAAATTGGCACACACCTTTGCATTTGAATTTACTTTGTCTTTTTTTTTTCAGGAAAACAAGTTTACTTCATCCATCTCTTTTCCAACTGACCTTATGTATTGATATCAAGCTGACATACTTTTGAAGGAAAACAATGAGCACGTGCATGTGGCCACACAAAGCAGAATTCACCTTGTCTGTGCAGTAAACTTACACAGATTTCCGATTGGTTGACAAATCAGCTACCTGCACTTGTTGGTGTAATTTGCAAACAACACAAAGGAGGGCATATGTTTTGTTTTGTGACATTATACACCAATGGTGTGTATACCTGCAAATTTATCACAAAAATGGATAATTCAAGCCCCTGTCCCTTCGCAGTATCTGTTTCACTTGTGAGACAATTATATTTGAAATGTGCACATGTAAGCTCTTCCTCTTCAGCCACAAAATCAACACAAATGTTACATTTTTGATGGGCAGGAGATTCCCAGGAATATCTGAACTACCCTGTAAATTATGTGATGCACAATGATATTAATCACATTAAAGGTAAAGTAACATACCCTAGATAGTGCCTTTGAAACCTTCTGTATTTGACAGGGGTGTAAAAATTGAAAATGGCTAAGTTGCAACTTGCAATGACCCAACACGTTCATAACACCATGCTGCTACAACTCCTATTACTGAAATTCAGCACTTTCTGGAAACTAAAAATCCTGTCATGTTGTTGTCTCGGTGGGTTTCTAGACTTAGCTTTCTAGGGATATTTATTCTGAAAGATTATGCAGAGGTGCACCTCTAATCTTTAACCACAACAGAATCAATTGATAGTTAGCAGCAAGTGGCTCTGGCAACCTGTTGACAATGAGTTGTGGTCATTGGGGACTAGTTGGGAGCTTGTTTGTTCAATATATTATGTAGAGAAAACTCCAGGTATATGTGGAGAAAGCTACAGAGATCATGCATTTGGCCAATGGGTTTTGTAGGAACCACAGAGATTGTGGTGAAGCTTTCAATTGATAAATGTATAGAAATTAAATCATCAAAGTACTGACTCTGAATGTTTCCATCATATAATACACACCAACCACCCTCTTGGAACCATATGGTTTAAAACCTATTAATTACAAATGACATTTAATCCACACACCTTGTAAATGTTTGTATAATGTCTGCATACATTATAGTAGGGCTACAAATGTCAGGAAATAAATGCAAGTTGCATAAAACTTGCACATATTAAAATTTGAAAATACTTCTGGTATGTAACATTGGATTACTTTAATAATGAACTAAAATTCATCAAATACAGATGAACTTTGGGTAGGGGAGAGATGGGTTTGGTAGAAATGGAAGGAGGGGGGGTGGGAGGGGGTCAAATGATAAATGTTCAGTCAATATTTATCACTATCTGATAATATTATATTTTCCATATGACATGAACTTAGATACTTATGTATTGCCCCTTCAGTTCTGATACATTTCAGACGTGTAATTACTGTTTGCAGAATTGAGTAGTTGATACCATCTAAAGATGCAACCCTTCCTCATTTCCATTCGTCATTCTTTGCAAGTCGGGTTTAAAACATTGGACCTCAGCTTCTCTCACAGCAAGTAACAAAGGTATAAAACTACAAGCAGATTAAAAAAAAAAGAATCTTTTCCAGGAAATCTTCAGGACAAGGTCAGGAATGATGCAGATACATCCATGTTTCTTTAATCTCACCATGCCTTCCTCTATGATGAACTTCTCCTTCACAGGGTTCTGCTCAGAGTTTACAATCTACACGGCAGGCACACAATGATCTTAAATTGTACCTTCTCTCAACTGGCATCACAGTGTTTGCATACCTTAGAGCCACAATTGCAGGTGAAGTACTTTGATTTGATGCTCCAGAACTTATCACCATAGTCAAACCTAAAGGAAGAGGAAACAAGGAACATTTTTTTTTGTAAATTTTATTTCAAATATTCAAATTTTCTTTTTAAGTTTTACTTTTGTGTTAAAAGTACCCCCACATGAAGTGAATGAATTCATTAAAACATATATAAAGGACATGAATACTTGCCAACATTGTCATCTCAGAAAATGAAACAAATGTAAGGAGAATGCATTGTCTAAAGTGAGTTGTTTCGTTTCTTTTTGTTTCGTTTATTGTTTCATCGCTTTTACATATAAACATACACATACAGAGTATGAACTCAACAAAAGAATATAAGGACATCTAAAAGCGAAAGGAAGGACACAAAAACCCTGGGGTGCTTGAAAACGTGCACTCCCTGATAAGAAAAAAAAAAACAAGTGAGTTTATAGTTGGTTGTATGGATAAGTTTATAACCAAATGGTTTAAGTTACGCCAACCTCAGTCCTTTTTCCAGTTGTGGCTCACTGGCTTATGCGAGGTGAGGGAACAAGAACTAACCTCAATGAGTGGGGTCCATGGGATGAAACTTTTCTTTTCCTCTCTAAATGTTCATAATACATGTAAAAATCACTTATAATATATGCAACAATTTACTCTTCTTTTATCAACCTGATGCTTCAAGATCTTTCTGATGGTTATAAAGTATTAGTTCACTTTCAATCAGTGGCTAGCTACTGGGGTAGTTTTGGGCTTCAACTCCCCCCCCCCCCCCATGACCATACCTTGTAATGAAAAAACACCTAAAATAGTGGGTTTTTTTTCTCTCCCCTTTGACTTTTCACTCAGGTCATACACCCAACTACCCCCCCATGACACAATCCTAGCTAGGCTACTGTTTTCAATATTAATTAAAACAGCTCATAAAGGTTTCCAATAAAATTCAACAATTCTTTCCAGAGCTGTTAAGTTTGTTTTCAAATGCCAGTATTAACAAAAGGTCAAACTTAGACAATCACCTTATCTTTGACACAAATAACTGTTTTGTGAGTGAGTATAACTCAGCTCAATTCAGTTTTCAAATATTCCTGACCAGACACCTTTTCTAGTTATGCACAAGCAGGGTTACATGTCAGGACACTTCAGAATTCAGTATTTCAGCTTTTTCCATAACTACTGTAGGTGAAACTTGACTAATCATTCAAATTATAAGCATTTTCACAGGGAAGCACCCTTAAACACTTTAATCAAGTTATCAATGTCAACTGAATGATGCAAAAAAATAACATTTTGATTTCCATGGATTTTAAAGACCAGAAAGTGGAACAGTTCTGCTTAAAAATGGAACAGGTGGCAAGTATCAATATGGTAAAAGGTTTTGGTGCAACACACTACCATACCTTAGCTATGAGACTAATGCCCACACAACATAATAACATAAGGGCAGCTTATACTTAAAAAAACAGCCTGACAATATAAAAGGTACAAAAGTTGGAACACTCTACCAATCTTGACAGGCCAGTAAAATTGATCATTAATGAATGGCATAAGGCCTTCATCTTAATTTTATTGTCTGCATGCAAGTCCAAAAACTCATACTTGGGAAATTAAGAGGGTTTCTGGGTACTGTACAATCCCATGATGAAGATCAAAAAGATTTGAACAGATCAAGGTTGATGGCCCTCAGTTACAGTATGGCCAACTAAATCTGAACATTATTTCGTGATATGTCACTGAAGAAACATATACAAACAAACCCTACTGCAAAATCATTTCTAATTGGTCTTTAAAAAAGGGTCTCTGTCTACAATTAGACATCTTTTTAGGGGAAGGGAGACAGAGACAAATCCAGACAATTTGATGGTCTGATTTTAGTCAGGCATAACTGGGGTCCATTACCTATAGTCTTTCAATTTAATTGCTTACCTGTATCATGGATGTTGTACACTGAATTATATCTTGATTCCCTCAACTTCACTAAATATGAGGGTTTGAAATTTATGTAGACAATAAATAAACATTATTTAAGGCTAATGGACCTTTCTTATGACTGTCTATAGTCACTTAACACAAGCACTGATTAGATTCGGCTACGTACTATTTACAATGCATTAAGAGAATGGTAACATGTATTGAATTAGGTAAGCCCACTCCCTTCCTGCTTGCTTTAGTGGTAGCTTATCAATAAATCCAGCTGCTAAAGACTTCTTGGATTTCTGTCTTGGGTACAGAAGGTTGGTTCAACTACAGAGTACAGTGTTGGCAAAAAAGTCAACCTGTATCAATTAAATCAAATCTACATAAATAAATCATCTATACACAAATCCTGATAGCAAGTGATGGTCTGATTTCAGTCGGCCATAACTGGGGTCATCACCTTTAAATCTTTCAATTTCCTTGCTCACCTCTATCATGGATGGTTGTACACTAATTTGTATCTTAAATTCTCAAAGTTCACTAAAAATGAGGGTTTGAAATTCATGTAAACAATAAATAAAGACGGTTTTAGGCTGATAGACCCTACTAAAGGCTGCCTACAGTCACTAAAAACAAGCGCTCATCGGATTCCTCTATACTGGATGAAGTATGCATTGAAACCTGAGATACATCTTACATTATGCTGTATCACACATCATCATTAATTTATATGTTAATTCCATAATTCTCTTGTAATCATTCTTGCTGATTTCTTGATTCCTGCATGATGTGTAACATATGTATGTGACACGTGAACTTGTACAGGACACCTGCCTAATTAGATCAATGTGATCAAATGTGATAATTGGAAAAATGATTTTACATATGCTGTGTATTGTTTGTACTAGTATACCATGTTTAAAATGGAGTGGGGAGTTTTGCATGTGATATGCTATCATTTCATTGATTTTAAATATTAAGGCCCACCCATCAGATTGAAAAATGGTCATATTTAGCTAACAGCTAAGCAGTAATAATATCATACTTGACAGCTAACCAGCTACCAAAAACACTGCCAGTAGTAGCAGGATTGGCATGGAATGCCCCTCCTTAAAGTGACCCTCATCAACTGCAAAAAAATGTACAATAGTCATGTACTGTCATTGATATTGTTTACTCTTGGCAAGAAATCAGTTTGCATTTAAAGGCAGTCAACTCTCACACCAAACCACAATGTTTGTAGTAACCGTACTGAGAGTTTTGATCATACACTGTGTCTTGTATATACTCATCATGCATAACAAACTGGATGAGGATGGGTTTTACACAGTTGTGGGAGGGGCTCAAGTAAGTGGGTATTTTGGAACTGTTTGGGGCAAGAGGATTATGCCTTTCAAAACCAACATGCACAGAAGGAGTACATTCAATGGGGATAATCTCACAAACTTGGGAAAATATTCTCCCCCTCCTTTGGGCCTACCAGCAAGGGGTCTCAGATGGTATTGCTTGTTGGTGGACAGAGATCTTAAATAGATCACAAATACTGAACATATACTGTATTGTAGAGTACATCAAGAACAGTTGTTTTAAAATTGAATTCTTATTAAACTCTGAAAATACAAGTCTTGAATGAATGGTGGAGAGCTGAAACATAATACAAAGAAAACAAAATATGCTAATACAAGAGAACAAGAATTTTCAGGGTAGACAGTTTGCCACAGGTGTGCACCTTTGCAAAATGCCAGTTCCCTGAAGAATTATCAATATTGTGACATCTTGACAACTAAAAGTGAGGTTTATGCTAAGACAGTTACCTGCTTTATTCTTCCATGTTTTATTTATTGAAATTTGAACTTTTTTTCTCAACAGCTGAAGGATGCAAGTCTATGGGAGTCAAAGATGGGAAAACCTTATCTTAAATGGTAAAAAATGAAACCTGTTATAACTTTTTTAATGCTTCAAGGTAAAAGAACAGTCGATTCTCTCTACAACTGCCAAAATTTTCTGGCAAAGTGTAACATCAGAATGATAAATTTTTCTTCTCATCAGTGACACAGTTTTCACTTTATTCCACTTTTCTGATTAGGCTCCCTTGGTTTTATCCTATCAAAAAGTGGCAGCATGCCACTATGAGGGCAACCCTAAGGCACAGAGTATGCAGGCAAATCCATACAAGGAACACATCTAACAATCGTTATTGATAAAAGGAGGAAGTCCTGATCCGTCTGATGTAATTGCTCATTATGTTCACACACTCGTCTCTATCTCTATTCCTCCTCATTTCACATTTGCAGGTTTTTCATCCTGCATTTGTCTGTCAGGAAGGTTGGCAGATACAAGACTCGCATCTTGGAATATACAAATGCAGTTGGCTGCGGATATACAATGGACAACATATCCTTGTCTGCATCAATATCAGACCAGCCTAAAATGTCATTGACAAGCTCTGCCATCTCTTTGCGGCCAGCCGTCCCAGCCTCTGATCTGTCTCATGCACATTATTCATAGCTTATGAGCACAGTAACATGTTACCTCATGCTAATGCTTGCTATGGGCATCTTCCTGCGAGAAGCTTTATGCAGAATTTATTATAACTTTTATGAATTTGGCCAGAGGCACAATGGTGTGACAATGTAGTACAGGCAAGAGGCCTTCTCTACAAGATGAGGTGGTGTGGCATCATGTTGGACAGTTGTAAAGTAACATTAACATGTTTCACAAAACCTTGATGAATGTTAGAGAAATGAATCTTTTATCTGTCAAAACTGGATCTCTGTCTTTGCTCAAAGCGGGAACTTTTTTTTATTATTATTCATGTCACTCTCGCCCATTGGCAGAATTTCAGAGCATTACATACCCTGCGTAACCTTTAGTGGCCATAGAATTGTGACAGGCATGGGCAAAGTAAATGGTTCAAAGTAGTGGGCAAACAACCATTATTATTGCTTTGACTAGCTTTGGTACTGTAAGTGTAGCAGGATAACTACTTAGTCAAGATTTGTACTGGAATGAAATCTAATAAATCATAACATGTTTAAAGGAAAAGAGCAGTCCTCCCAAATTTATTTTGAAGAAAAAGCTAAATAACACAATTTTCATCTTATTTCTCTTCAAAGTATCTTTCATTACATTTTATGACTTTACTATTGCATATTCAAGGTAAACCAAGCAGTTATTTCTGGTAAATTTCACATTTGAAGAGAAAAAACATTGTCACCTGACTCCCAGCAGCCAATCATGAAACTGGACAGTCTACTACACTTCTTCAATTTGGGATGACTGCTCTTGCCCTTTAAGCCATTCGAAGACAATCAGAAAGAGGGAAAGCTTAGTTCGGTGACAGCCCTATAAACTATTCCATAAAAACTTAGGGACGTACTGAATGCTAGTATTAAAAGGGTGAAGGGGAAGGGGTGAGCTTAAGCAAAGCTAAGGTTTTTTTTTGCATAACTTCCAGCAATTTTATAGTCTTCTCACTACAGTGCAATAAATGGAGGGGAATTGGGTTCACCTTTTTTATTGCAATTAGGATCAATTGCTTTCTTTATTTTGCAATGTCTTGAACTTTTGTTTTTGAACAATGAGCAAGTCAGGCTATTCAAGCCTGTGTCTCCTTTAGTAGCATTTCAGAGGAAATTCATTAAATACCTCATGCTCATCTTGTTTTTCGCAACTGCTATCAAAACTTGTTAGGAACATACCACTAAAGGTGGAATGGTACAGGATGTGAAAATATGGTGTTTCTACATCACTTCAGTCTAGTTCCCTCACACAATGGAAATGAAAGGCAGAGGAGGGGGGGGGGGGGAGAGTTCTAAATTCATGGGTTGCAAAAAGAAAAAGACTACTTGCAGTAAAATTTAACAAAGTTTGCAAAGTATTCTAACACAGTACATTTAGGGTCACTTGAGATCTAAACATTGTTTTCCCCCATTTGTTTGTTGAAACAGATACTTTTCACTGATTGATTCCAGATAACTCTCTGGTTTGTAAATCTACAAGCCCTCATATACCTCATATTTGCCTTAATGTAATCCTCACTTACCTGTGAAAAATTAAGAGGAAGAAACGTTTGTGTAAGTTCAACGCTGGAGTAGAGAGGCAAACCCTGGTAACATCTTTTCTTCATTTATGGGACACTGGATTATTTTCTCTCCTAAACTGCTTACGTAGAGCATCATACACAACTGAAGAACAGTAAGATTCAGGTCTGAAGTCTTTGGTACAGCATATGACTCAATATGGGAACTGGTGTAGCTTAGTATGGTATAATGTAGTGCCACTCCATAAAATATTTTTATTTTTGTTGTTGTTACAATGCACAAAATCATTGGCTATGTATGTGTTTACCCTATTGGCCAGGAACCTTATAATATACCTCACACCTTCACTGAGTCTCCTCCTTCCCCCCCCCCCCCACCTGTCACTTCTATCCACCCAGTCAATTGTCTCCATCCAAAGTAATACAACTTCTGCCATATATAGACATCCTGGAGAGCAGACAAGTAATTCACCAACAATTTGTTTTTCCTTTGCCATATTTTTGTTTTCTGGAACAAGATCCAAAGTTTCTGAAGTGGTTAACCTCCCTAAAGGTTACTGTCATATTTTCTTACAACCAGAATCACAAATTGTCCAAGAACTTAACGGCTCTGTAACCTTCTACTTCAATCCCTGTCTAGCCTCTATGGTAGTCTCCCCTGACATGAAGGAGGCCCTCTAAGTTTCATCTGCTGTCGGTATTAGATTTCATTTCTATCTTAAATGTTGCCTTTTGACTATTCTTCACACCGAATATCTGTCTTGTTCTGCCGCACAGTACCTCCCAGAGTGAATTCAATTCTTCGAACCATGCACTGACAAAACTACAAAAGTAAAAAATGTGTTAAATTGAGGTAACTTTAGAATCCTAGATAAAGTCCCTAGCTGGTCCTCGAAACCTGTCATCAAGATTAGAACAATACCAACTAGATGGTAAAACAAAAAACAGACCTTATAAATGAACATAACACTTGATATGTCTGAATGTATATCCACATCTAATTTTGGCATATTTACAGCTTCAAATTTTAAATACCCTGTACTATCTTACAAAGTAGCACTATAGGTCTGTTATTTTTTTATTAGAACAAAATTCCATCTGATGACTCAAATGTAAACCTTTTTTTGACAAAAAATATGTTGCCAGTTTTGATTATTTCCCTACAAGGACCAAACCAAAAAAAGATGTGCTATATGAGAGACTTGAGGTAGCTGACCAAATAGCTGGCTTAAAGACTATGCACATGTACAAAATACAAAAATAATTGGACATACTCAGAGTACAATTTAAAGCAAGATGGTGACATCTTAACTTGGTAATTGTTGAACAGCTAACTGGGAGTAATGTAGTTACCATCTCAACAGGGTTCCTGCATTTTCTAGAAAATCAATTTTCATGATTTCTGCAAGACTTTCTCCCAAATATTTTTCATGACTTCCTCTCAATATTTTACATCAAATTAAATAAAATTTGAGTTGAATACAATAATAAATCTTGATACGAGCAAGGACACACTTTGATAATATAGATGAGAATGAAAAAATGACGTTTTGTGAAAACTTTCATGTTTTTTTCATGTCTTCACACAATTTTTCTGAATTTCAAGACTTTGAGATCTTGAAATAATTTTTCAGATGTTCATGACTTTTTTTTCCACGACCAGGGGAACCCTGGTCAAAACACTAAACCAGTTCTGCTTCAAACATACTGCAATGCTAATTAAATACTGAAATTTTAATAGTGTTGTAAATATGTGTATCATAACATGTATACTCTACAAAATAGACTAACAAATCATGCATTGCAGCTACTGCAGCATGGCTGAGGCCGCTGCGGCTTAACTGCTCAAGGCAGCTGCACTACAACTATGTTAACATGATTCCTAATTTAAAAGGCCATGTATCTCTGAACTGCTTTCGATGCTTTTTTTTAATTGTTTTCTTTTTCCTGCAATTGACAAAACCATAAACACCATTGTCATATTTGTTATCTGTATACTGGTGTCAGCAGTGGGATTTCATGTTCAGCACCTATTATATACATGCAAGATTTTTTTCCAGAAGTAACTAGAAATAATACAGTTTCTTATCTAGCTAAAGAAACTAATGAGAAAAGGTTCACTGAATAATTTATGATTGGGGTTAATGCAAGCTATGCAGAAGGGAACAGCCTGGGTGCATCCAGTGAAGACATTCACCCTTGGGAATGCATTTATCCCTGAAAGTGCATTCACCCTTTAGGGTGGTTATTCTGTTCTAAAGCACAGGTCCATTAATGCAAAAGACCATTTTGATTTAAAAACCAAATAAAGTAAAATGCTGATGAAAATAAATCAACACAAACCCAAGTAAATGAAACCCTAAGAGGGATGCCTTTTATCAATCACTGAGTTTATCACAGGATAAAACATGTCAACTGACCATAATTGACCAACTGTTAGAAGTTGAGGATTATTCCTTAGTATGAATGAACTAGTATTCATCTTTCACTGTTCACAAAATGAAAAATCCCAAGTGTCCTCAGATACCAAACCCAGCAAATCCGCACAGTAAAACATTTGGTCAAAAACATCTTGTGGGTTAGCATCATCATAAAAATGAAAATGCTAACCCCTAAAATGTATGATCATCCTATGTGGATGACTCCCCCCACAATTTTGAACAACATCCAATATATATGAAGAAGTAAAAACTTAGGCTGCATGTTTCATCTTTCCAACAAAAGTTCAAACACTTGTATGATGATGTTTGTTAACAGCTGTATGATTGGATAGATGGAGCTTAAAAGACCTGATGACTGAGAGTCAACAAAGACAAAGTATAGCTAGGTTATTAACATCCACAGCTCATGCAAAGAGTTAAAACATTTTACCACTTGGTCACATGCCTTCCTGGTTTACCTATAAAACCGGGAGTTGTGATAAAAATTTCATAAGCTTGCTCTTTCCCTGGGATCTTTTTATTGCCTTTCTACAATGAAGCCAGATTGTATCTCCATGACAACAAATCGAAATGTCAAGAATGACTACTTCCCTGAGAATTTAGGCTCTTCCAAAAAAACCAACCCTGAAAAGACTAGGTCCAGCTACACAGAAGTCATGGAACCCTTGAAAGTTACAGACTCATCATTCTTTAAGACGGTGGTTTTATTGGTGTGTTTGTGAATGTAAAGACACCAAGTATCGCAGGAAACAAGATAGTGACTTGTGCAAAGATGAATTACAGTGGGAAACATTGTTCGCTTGGAAAACCTTTGCAGAACCCCACATGATTGCTGTCAAAGTCGGAGGTGACTTTCAAGGTATGATGGGAAAAGTCAGGAAGCAGTCTCTGTATGTAATAAAAACTCACAAACTTGTTCTTCGAATGCATAACAGTTTAATGGTTACTATGACAACCAGAGGCTGCCAAGTTAGGTAACCAATGTATCTAGGGAGAGAGATAGGGAGTAATTTCTCTTTTTGAAGTTCTTGCATGGAGCATAATATGTCAACTTTAACAAGAGCACTCACTGCTCACAAATGATTCACTGACTCTGCAGACACCTGCAGGGTTAATACTGTAGGGTGCATTTCCTGTCTCATGTATAGGTGGGGATAACTTTCACACCCACTCTATACATGATTGTATTACTTTATAATATAACTATATTTTTTAGAAATCAATATATTCAATGGAAAAAATTTAATTATATTATTATTAAAGAACATGTGGTTTCTTTCTCCAGTGCTGCTGGGGTTTTACTAACACAATTTTTATGTTTCTACTTTTAACTTAATAGCAAACATTTTCCAATCTACATAGTTAGGCAAATTTTTCTACCCTTTCCATTTGAAATTCACTGCAATGTCATGGGTAGTCCCCAAACCTATTTTGGAGCAACAGCTAAATATCAGCATTTTCTACTTATTTCTTTTCAAAGTATCTGTAATCCTATTTTTTAATTCAGTATTGTATTTGCAAGGTAAAGGGAGCATGCACTTCTTCTTAATTTTAAATTTGAAAAGAAAAAATGTTGTCCCATGACTCTAAAGAGCCATTGCAATCATGAAACAGCTAGACAGTCTACTACACTACTTCAAAATGGGGTGACTGCTCTTGGCCTTTAAGAGTATGGAGTTGGGGGTGACTTGGTGACTTGCACACTAGACACCGAGGATCAAATTCTGGACAACATATAAATTTTAAGGAGGTAAGTAGAGGGGCAATGTAGATTTCACTTTCCAAAAATACTGTAGCTGTTCACAGTAATGCTGAGCAAATTTTAATTGTGGAATTCTACTTGAAAATGTGATTGGGTGTCTTTAGAATTTTATACCTGATTTGGCAAGTTGTCCACACTTTTCCATTCTGCTGTCCAGCAGTGGTGCAAAGCAAGGTACCCCCCACACTCCTAGCTTTTGGGGAAGTGGCTAAAGACTAGATATAAATTTAGGCCATGCAGATGGTGATGTTAAATGACAGTCCCAGTAGCAGGACCAGGAGTGTTTTAGTCCTCATTAACCTCTGAACAAATCTTGAAGAAATGGAGTGGATCTTGCCTATGTTCATTCATGGTCACTCTGGCAAAGGATCTTTGATAAACCAATAGGCTTCCTGATACCCTGTAAGGGTTAGTGCTGGTCTTGTATTCTTATTCAGTCATTACCTTGCCCTTTAGTTTTTTAATTTTCTGTCCTTTTTTCTTTTTTTTTTTGCTTATTTGTGTTTGCTACACAACTACTTTAGGTAACTTGCTTTTGTTGTTTTGGGGATTAGAACTCTCAACAAGCCCCTCAGGGTTTTTCAGTTTTACTTCCATCTACTTCAGTGTTATGTACGTACTGTATTCTTTACTTTTGTGTATCCATACATTTTGATGATGTAGAAAAACAAATAAACGAAACGAAACGAAACTTCGGTAAGTAAGTTAGATGAGGTTTGACGGCTCAGTTTCTAACCAATTGGGAGAATCAGGCTGGCCATCAGCCTTCCTTCAGTTGTGAATCACTGGCTTGTTTTCCCTACTCTAAAGCTTAAGCTAAGCATAGAGCACAATGGCAGATGGTTCCATTTTTAAAGTCTTCAGTATACCCCCACCAGGAGTCAAAATCTCTGGTGTTTCACTAAAGGTCAGATGTTCTAACCACTGGCCTTGCAGTCAGTCTAGATTGATGAGACTATGTCACTGCAAATATACAGTACACATCAAAACTACCTCCTAAATGTGTTTAATATGACAGCAGTACATGCTACAACTCCTTGTGGGGGATTAAGGGGTTAGGATAGAAAGGCGTGAGACATGCTGAAATGCACTATGGCAATGATAAATTTTGATCTTTGGGAAGGCCAAGAATATTTGAAGGCGATGCTTTGATCCCTGTCAACCATACTCTCCCTCCTAGTCTGTTGGCTTACATAGATGATATGTTTCATCAATACAAGATGAAAACATATCACCCACACAAAAAAAAAACTTGAACAAATTGATCTGAAACTGGGCCATAAACCATCATCACCATGTAAGTATAGGGTATAATTTCCAGGGGGAATCGTTATTCTGTAATTAAAGGGCTCTAGCTATGCCAACCAGTGACACAAACCTTGAATGGTATAAACTGTTTATGAAGTCAAATAATATTGGAAAACTTAAGTGCAATGTGCTATGTACTTTTTTAAAAGCAGAAAAAAAACTGTCTTTTTGACAATTCTGTAGTTCCAGCTGCATAAAATCTGGGTCAGTATTTCGAAAATACATTCACTGCATGGTAACAGAATTTGCATAAATAATGAAACAAAACTAGGAGACATTGAAGTGGGTCAGTCTATGAACATACCAAGAAGATGAAGAATTGCCTATGGCATTTCCAAAGTCATTAATTTTGACCTTAAACCTTTAAAACCACTCAGGTAGAAATTCATTATTCTTGAAAACTTGTCAAACTAGTGTCACACATGTAATAATACAGAGCACAGTACAGTGCGCTGATATGTTGCAATGTGGTATTGCCAACTCCAGATACTGTAGTACTGCTGTAAGGTTTAATGTCCATATCACCCTTAAAGCAGGCTAATTCAGAAATTTTATAACGAGAGGGAGAATTTAAGTACCTGTTTTGGTTTTTTTTCAATCAACTATGTTAATTCATGGAAGAAGGATGGCTAGTAGTAGACATTCCGATTCTCAAGTTGTGTAGCGTCACACTAATAAACAGGAGAAACACTCTCAATTTCATGTTACTCTCTCTATTAATTTTTGATCTGACCTCCATTATCTTCAGTCATAGACTACAATATAAATAAAGTTTACACAAGGTTTTATATTACTACAATTGACAGAAGAAGAGAAAAGAAAGCTGGTATACAATAGCCTTGTCTAGGGTGACTAAAGAGGCAGACAGTCGGTGAGAGCAAGCAAGAAGAATGGACCACTAAAAGTTACTACGTTTGAGTAGTCCTATTCTTAAGAAGTCTACCAGTGGCCGACTCTTCTTCTCGATTCAGCTTAGGGGCGAATTCATTCATGCAAACAGCTTCAGAAACCTGCCTACCCTTAAGTTCGCCAGTATGAGTACTAGGTTAGCGTCCTTAAGACTCATATCGGCGACCCTATGCGTAGATAAGTTTTTTAAGCTGTTTGCATTTATGTTTATTACTGTGACGCTACACAACTTAGAGTCTGAATGGCTACTACTACTTACCATCCTTCTTCCATCTCGACGATGACTCTATCGGAGGTCAACAGAATTCTTTGCAATTCCAACCTTAATATCTTAATTCAACAAGTTAGATAGCCTTGTAGCCTAGCATAACAGAGTACCATGCTGCTGTATGCTGCTGTATACAGCAGGTGCGATCAGCCAGTCAAATTGGATAAGTTCATCTCATGCCTTTCCTTGTCAAGATGTTTTGTTTAGGTCCTATGTACTAGAAGGCACACTGAGAACAGACAACAGGGGAATGGACCAAGTACAAAAAAAACCTCATTCAAGCTCACTATTATTGGTCACAAATTACCACCATGATCTTCTTCACCATCTAAAAATGACTAACGCTAAAACACCATGTTCCAGAAACTTCTCTGTGAAATATATTGCTTCCAACATGTTACCATCTCAAGCCTGTTCTTTATGCTTTTCATAAATTTTTGTCTGATATTCTATCTGAGGCATTCCTCTATTTTGATTTGCAATCAATCTCCAATCAACTTGTATTTCACAATCTTTGTCTAGCTTAAAAAGGTATTTTGGTTCAGAAAACCACAATCCAAGGTTACCACAATATTTTGCCAGCAATTCAAATTTCTTCTGGATAGTACCAAGGTCACCTTACCATTCTGGTCTCTCCCAGCTATTTGATTACCTCACTTTCCTCCATGATTCCTTTCAGAAAATGTACTTGAAGTTGCATCATTCACGATTTTATGGGAAATTACACCATCAAACATTTCACCCCAAACTAGTTTTACAACTTATGAAAAAAAAGTACAATCAATTTTACAGAGTAGCGGTCACAGAGTACAGCAAAAGCTCAGTAAAACATTAGTGTACAACAGAAAATTGGAATCAAATTTAGTCAGAGGAGAGGTTTATTGGCTCACTTTCTAACAAATTGGTTTCAGTCAGCGGCAATGCTACCTCGAACTCTGACCATTTTACAATCTGCTCATATTTATTGTTGAAGTGAAAATTTATTGCAAAAGCTCAAAATAACAACTGCTTGGATTTTACTTTACATGCCTGGGGAATGCCATTTCTGGCTGTTGGAAGTTCAATGATTTTTCAAAATGTTCTGTGGACTACACCCCATGCCAACAAATGGTGGTGCTATGCTTATTGTCACTTCTTCTTGCCCCACCAACTGAAAACCTACTCCATCTCACCCCCCCCCCCTTCCCCCATTAAACAGTCTGCTAATGCTACTATAAGGTAAGGATTCTTTAAGGAGAAACTACAACACTCCTCCCCTTCTTTTAAACAAAACAACAAAAAAAAAGAAGTTTTAATGTGTAGCTTGGAAAGAGGAAATAATACTGTTTTTGTATGTATGAACTAATAGATGATCGCGCAAGGCGAAAATCCTCGAATGATGCAGGCTTAAAAAATGCCCCCAAAAAGTTCCTAAGGGGAATACGATACTCATGGTTCAGCAGGGGTCGATGCAGAAGACCTCTCCACAGTGCTTGAGAACGATGTAGGATCGAAGAACTTCTTGAAAATGAAGTAGGAAGCAGTTTTCAACCAAACAATTTCCAAAGGCGTGTTATTCACGTTGAGGCAAAAATGCGAAGGACGATCTTAGGTGGCAGCTAGGCCCCCTCAGTAGGTAGAGGTTACCACGGTGCTAGTTAGTTTTTTGCCAGACAGTTATTGCAGGCAATAATGGTTACATATGTAAATGGGAGGTAAGTAGGAGCAAAATACACCACTGGTTTTGTTCATTACATCTAATTGGATTAGATTTTTGGAAATAACTACATTCCTTGAGTAGCTCAATAGCTTATTGCAAAGCACATCTTTTGTAAATGTCCCTTTCATCTACTGTTTTCTCTTGCATTTATACATGTGGTCAATTTAATCTTGATGAACATCTATGTTGTACTAGTTTCAAACATATATATATATATATGTTGTTCTGTAAAGATTGTGCATTAAGTATTTGAAATTTATGTCAACCAAATAAAAAAAAAAAATTGAACTTGGAACTTAAATGAAAAACAAATTCTGACCAGACATGCTGTTTGAAGTTACAATCATTTGCACAAACTGTTACTAAGGAAAGACCCGAGAGCCAGCAAAAACTGTCTTCACTTGCAATTGGAAATACCAATAAATTCGTTCCTTTAAGGGAATTCACAGATTAGACTCGACATCTGCAGGCCCTATGCTGGGAGAATCTTACAAATTCAGTGACATAACACAGAATCACCAGTGAAGAGACATACCAAAGGAAAATGTTAGTGCAATTTATAAGTACAGATGCCGGGAAAGATTTTGAGAAAACCATTAAAAAATGGGACGTGAAATACTGTAGGTCTAACAAAAATAAAAATAAAGATAAAATGCTACAGGCCTTCAGCTATCCACCATGTAGGGGAAAGCAATATTTGTTATGCATTACCTCATCAGCATAATTAAAAAAGTCCGAAGTC
Organism: Holothuria scabra; assembly: GCA_037179385.1. Taxonomy (NCBI): domain Eukaryota; kingdom Metazoa; phylum Echinodermata; class Holothuroidea; order Aspidochirotida; family Holothuriidae; genus Holothuria; species Holothuria scabra. The sequence goes on along the minus strand of CM074185.1, from coordinate 23,179,660 downwards.
AGCTTAAAACTGAAAGCAATATTTGTTATGAAAGATTTACAACACCAAGTGCATTTTGCCATGGAAGAGGAAAATGATTTAGTGTCTCCTGGTTTGAACAGCATGTCAACATTTCTTAATGTCTATGTACATTAATTACAATGATGTACACCTACTGCAGGAAGCAAGACTTGCACAAAGTACATGTTTTACATCCTTTTCCAAATTGCAAAATTACAAAAGATTGTGCCACAAAGTTTCAGAGTACATTGCTGCTTGCCACTGTGAAATGGTACGTCAAGGAAATGACCCCAATCCTTTGTAAGGTCTATTATTTGCAAAAACCTCTACGATTATCAGAGGCAACAATTCATCAACCCAAATCAGTGTACATTGCTGCTTACCACTGTGAAATGGTACGTCAAGGAAATGACCCCAATCCTTTGTAAGGTCTATTATTTGGAAAAACCTCTACGATTATCAGAGGCAACAATTCATCAACCCAAATCAGTGTACATTGCTGCTTACCACTGTGAAATGGTACGTCAAGGAAATGACCCCAATCCTTTGTAAGGTCTATTATTTGGAAAAACCTCTATGATTATCAGAGGCAACAATTCATCAACCCAAATCACAATCTTACCAGTAGTGTACAGGAATTTTCACTTGGCGCAGCACTTTGATTGACATCAAATTAAAAAAAAAATGCAGAGAAGCTCATATTACATATCATGTACTGAGATGGTATTCATTACACAATGGGGTCATGCATGCTTTCACCTAGGAGCCCAAAAGCAGTAATCTAGGATATTGTGCTGATAAGAAAGAGTTTAAGGCAGTTGTGAGAGAGGCTAAAATTACTGTTTACACAAGGGTACCAGTTTGCGTAATTCCTCCTTCAATTCACAAGTCCCGCAAAAAAAATATCTGTCTGTGGGAAATTCCTATGCACCATCTGAAATCCACCGAAAAAAACTTGTGAAAAGGGCAAAATTCCTGCACATATTTATAGTAAAAACTGGCTAAGAGTAAAGTGGGTTGGGAGAATTGGAACTATCTGGGATGATGAATAACTTCCTATAAGTAGAGATGACTGGATGCAGAATCCTTTGGTCTCTCCAGCTCCTCCATCTTACATTTCCTATGCCAGACCATGAAACTACCGATAGTATTTACCATCATTTCTAAGTCACTTACATTTCCTGAAAAAAGAATGTGGCCATGCAAGGAAGATTCTTGGAGCTTGCAGAAACTTGAGTTCATTTCTGTTACTTAATTCTAGGTTGTAGCAAACAAGTGCAATGTAAATATATATTATATCTCATAGGATCAAACTTCAACTGAACTGAGGATTATAATGCTGTGTTCAAGTCCTGACAGGATGGGGTGGCCAAACTGATGTTGCTACAATGATTTTGCATGGAACTCTTCAGTTTGCATTTAATTACCACTGAGATTCGTAATTCTTTGGTTAAATTTTATTGTAAAAGGTAGTTTTCAGGAGATAATTATCTACATTTCAGTATGATTCTAATGAAGAGAACACAGAATGTTTAGGCAAGATGGGACAGGGTGAAGTAAGAAAGAGGTAGACCAGTAGTCAGTGATGCATTTCACCACTTTTGACATGGCAAGTAAAAGGTCCGACTGCAAACTTGCCCTAGCTGTCACAAAACTTTGAGCTACTCAAAGAAACTGGAGGAAAACACATGCCCTCAAATTGGTTACTTTATCAAGTTGGAAACCATCTAAAAGTAGACTTGGTGTCTTAATGCCAAACAAAGAAGGACAATATATGGATTTGAAGGTTTCAGCTAGGGTTCAAGCACTTTTCTGAAGGATCAATTTAAGTACAGACTTTATAAAAGTTCACTTTAAGAAACCATAATTTTTTGTATTCTCTTTTGTACACAAACCTGGTGTTGATTTGTGGTGGGGGTACTTCCCTCACCTTTTGGAAACACACCCACTGACTTTCACACAGTCATTTCTTCACCAAAGAAGTGGCCATAATTGCACATTGAATTAAACATTGACACCAATGGTAGACAATATTTTGCAGTTTTGCACATGTGTTGTAGCAATGTCTAGCATTGAAGAATCTCTTAGAGGGGCAAATTGAATTGATCTCAATGAGCAAAGAGGGGTGTTATATCAAATGACATTGTTACTATTAAAAGTGGTCAAGTTTTACATCCGAAAATACACAAAAATTTTGAACTTTGGTTTTCTTTTTGGTATCCTGGCTGAGCATAATTTGAAAAAGTGTCTACCACAAACTTTCCAAACAAAATGAAATCATCAAGTATATATATATACACATTCATAAGACATTTATTGGTATGTGGGATTAAAGGGTTTTCTAAGTTAATCTGACCATTTGTAATTAGCATATGGAGAAAACTAGACAAAGTTAAACAATTTGGTTAATTTCAGAAAGCAACTCAATGTACCATTTTTATAGTTAGCCATGGACTGCTTTAGAAGTAAAATGTTGCAACGATTATTTCATCTATGTTTCATGTGTTTTAAAAGGGTGAACAAGCAAAGAAAGCATAATTTAAAACTTACACAATATCACAAGGAGCTTAAAAAATTTGCACTTCAATCTAGGTACAGTACCAATTTGATTTACAGTACTAAACTTGGAATCTATAGTGCAATTGATTTTACAAAATAACTCAGTGCTACATGGCCATACATGTTCATTTTTTATAGCCTATTTGTGTGATATGTGAAATATGTCATAGATACTGCACAATTTTCATGTTTTCTTTTGACACTTAAAACTTAAATCAATCAGAAATTGCTAACACAATGTCACAGTTTCACATTAATGTTTAATTATTGCAATTATTTCCTTATAGTTTATACTCCAAAATATCAGCCACTGCATCAATGTCTGGGAAATGAGCCTCATTTCAGTGAGTAATAATTTGAAAAAGATATATAGCTCTTAATAATGAAATTTAATGCAGTTTTGTAATTCACTTCTTCCTAACCTACGTCATGTATATAACTCTCGCGCAATGAACACAGACATCAAGACACAGTTCTTCCATTATGTTTATCCAGGGTTTGAAATAACCCACAGCACTGATGGCCATGGCCAATGGCTGATGGCCGACATGCCTTTCTAATGGCCGTGATGCCCCTCAGTGAATGTTGATTGAAACAACATGAATGACGCCATTTTAGCCGTGCCCTTCTTCAAGCTCATTTTGAAACCTGTTTATCTCTGGACTACAATGCTTACACAAACCTAACAACCAATGGAGTACTACTGTATTTAACCCTTTGTTTAACTTCTCCACCAGTCTCCATCCCCTGAAGCAACCCCCCCCCAAAATCAAAAATGCAAAAATGTATGAAAATATAGTTTTCCCCTTCACTCCTCTTGGGAAGCTTTTCTGGCTACACCCCTACTTCTAATGTAACTCAACCTCCTAGATTAATTTAAGATTTTCAAAAAGGTTAGCTGTTTATCTATTTTTCACCATCTACTGTTGATACGTTTCTATCCTGTGAATTTTAAAAGCATTGCTTTTACTATTCATAGTAAATCCTGCTTCCATTTTTTTCCCTTTTTGTGGTCTCATACATCAAAAACACTATTTCAATCAGAAATTTCACACCTTTTTTGAACAAATTCTGTGCTCAGTTTTGTTACAAGCATCTAATTTTCTCCCATGATCCCAAATCATACTTCATCCATCTCAAAGGTTAAGGCATACTTGTACTACACAAGTATTAATGTAAGACTACCTTTGTTGTTGTTGCTATGGCAACATCTCTGAGGATTAGTATATGCTACTTCACATTTATATCTCATGGGTTCAATTTCACAAAGTGATCAATCTTGCTACCTTCTCACCTGACCAACGCAAGAAAAAAAAAAAACTAAAATGAAGAAAAAGAAGAAAAAAAGATAAGAAATACAGTGAGAAAATGAGAGAGTCCCATGAATTTAAGCCACTGGTATTGGAACTGAATTATTGAGATCCCACTGACACATACCTCACAGCAAATCATAAAGAAACACAAGCTTGTGATCCATCAATTGCAATAGCTATAAATGATTAAATATTGAAACAGTCTTGTGATAGGGAGCGGCCTTCTTCGGGCCAAATTGCGCGAAAGGCAGCAAATGCGATGCTGTGTTTAACACCATGATGGAAACAGAGTTACAGAGGGCTCATTAATGAGAAGTCAAGAACCGGTACACACAAGCAAACATGAGGAACCATTATTCTTAACATCATTCCTTAAATGTTAACCATCCACTTGCCAAGTTTATCTACTTTGACTCAGCAAACCTTTCAAAGTGAGACGGAAGGAAATTGACCAAAGCCCTTGACGGAGAGACTGCAAATATTGAAACTGGTTTCTTTTACATTGTGAAGGCTGCAAGAGGAAGATACTTAAGGTTAACAATCTTTATTCTTTACAGGGATACTGTAGCTTTTAATCATAGATACAGTAATGAGAACTGGCCAGTTTATTTCTTCATTTCCCTATTGTCGATACTCATTTTCTCTTTTCATCAAGAAACTCCCATCTCATACAAAATACTTCTCCTCAGAGAAGGTCAAAGGTCACCCATTACAGAACAAACTACAACCCATACTATTTATAAATAAAATTATTTAGATACACAGGACATGAATTTTTAGGCATGCAAGTGCAATTGCACACTATCAACCACCTCAAATCACAGTGAGAGTATGACTTTTTTGCACACTTAGGTGAAGAATGGAAACTCGGTGAAGGTAAACACACCAAGACATTTCCAGAGGTATAGTATGATTTGTAGTCGCAACTGGCACCCCAGTGAGTTGGGATAGTAGCATATATGCTAGCCTGCTGTTAGCAGACTATTGCGTTTGTGCTTCAACTACAAACAAAATGCATTCAAAAATAAAAAATCTTACTTTCGCTACTCTAAATAATACTATACGAGTCTTTCAACAGCTTCACTAAAGAGCAGTCGGCGTTTCCAACTAAGTTACATGGCATACATACGGTATACAATAGTCTGCCAACTTTGGATCGAATATCATTTACAACCAGAAAAGATGATGACGTCACGACAAAAATTTAAATATTGAATTATATCTCGTGTAACAGGTAATGTATGTTCATCCAAGATACCGCCTGGTACACATTTTCCACGTACAAAAGCTAATTGGGTTGTTTGCCATTCACTGTATCATTTGTACGCACGAAAATACAATATTCATACTTGTTTCGTGCACCACGTGACCATCTCATGTTTACTAATTCGTCCCTCAAAATGTGGGATTCCTGTAAATGGAAATTGGACGAAGGTTTGCGGACTCTGTATATAACACTGTTCAGAGATCTGTATTATGATTTGGAGAGAGCGCCATCTGTCTGCTACTACAGAGTCTGCTCTGCAGGCTACATATATGCCCACAGTGTTCCACACCTGTCATGAGAGGCGACTAAGGAAGGACTTTCTCTGCAGGCTACATATATGCCCACAGTGTTCCAAACCTGTCATGAGAGGCAACTAAGGAAGGATTTGCTCTGTATTTGAGCTGTGCTGCAATTGAAACTGAATATAAACCATACTTGAAACTGTTATTTTATTTAGTTGACACTATACAACACATTGATATTTGCAACTCTTCAAATCCCGTCTATTGTAGCCTACCTAAGGTAACTAAATGTAGCATAGCACACCTGGAAAAAATAACTCTAAACTCAAGACTAGGTTGCAGTCATAGGATGTTATTAAATGGAAAAAGAACACCAGAGCTTTATACCAACTGGCAATCTTCTTCAAGGTGTGAAAAAAATTACACTTCTTACAGAGAGTGATGGTATGTAACCACACTTGCACGCCTCAAAATTCAAGGCTGGAAACATGAGTTGTTCATTGTACAACGCATCTATTTCATTATGTGTCAGAGTTGCATAGTGCAAGCTCATACTGTACTTAATGGGAGAATGGTCCTACCGGTCAAAATCCTGAGGGGAGGCGCAATCCTGGAAGTAAATTTGCATAATTACAGAACAATTAACACACTAAATCAAGACAAAAGAAAAATAAAAGATATAACTATGCTTTGTATCAAGAAAAATTCTCCCCCCTGTTGCATAACAAAACAAGTCACTTGTAATGTACTACTTGGGGAAAACTAATACACCAACGATTGACCTTTGACCTTAACCCTTTACCATTGTGCTCCGATCGGGGCATATCTGCACGCCTCGGGAGTGGGCAGAAAAGCGGACGTAGCCCGCCCCACACTGACTTCCGTAGGCCATTGACCCCGTGATCGTAAACTATTGTCTTTCTCGTTGTTGTGGCCGAATTTTCGGGTAGCTACTCGCAGTTTCGAGCTCCGCGTGAAACAGTAAAGATGGGTGACAGCCGAGCTCTCCGCATGGGCCCAAAAGGACCCAAACAACGGTAAAGGGTTAAAATAAGCCTGTGGAGTGTGTTTACTGCAAAGCTGATGCCACTGTTTCTGCGTGTGTGCATGTACACCTTTAGCCGAGTGGTGCAGATATTTTGTATTAACCCTTTACCATTGTGCTCCGATCAGGGCATATCTCCACACCTCAGGAGTGAGCAGAAAAGCGGACGTAGCCCGCCCCGCATCAGCTTCCATAGGCCATTGACCCTGTGACCTTAAACTATTGTCTCTCTCGTTGTTGTGGCCAAATTTTCGGGTAGCTACTCGCAGTTTCGAGCTCCGTGTGAAACAGTAAAGATGGGTGACAGCCGAGCTCTCCGCATGGGTCCAAAAGGACCCAAACAACGGTAAAGGGTTAAGCTGCACAAAAAGCTCTTATGAAAGTGTCTAAGGATCAGCATGACTGGTTAGGCCAGCTTTCAAGAATAACCATTGAAGTTTGTAGCTGCATGTATAATGAACTTTTTTAAGTATTGCATGTAAAATCTCTTTAAGAATATTTCCCCAACACATTACCTTAGGTTTTACAGCTCAGTTTCTAACCAATTGGTTTGAAGTTGGGCCTCAAACAAGCCAGTGAGCCACAACTGGAAAAAAGATCATGGCTGGCTGGAATTGAACAATAGTTGGAAACTGGGCCGTCAAACTTCATCAAACTAACTAACTAAAAGACCTTCCACAGTTAATTCAAGATTTGCACTGTGTGAGCCACACTTCCACCGAAAACACTGAACACTGGCACATCCAGGAACAACATTTTTTATGTCCTTCAAACAAGGACCCCAAATGATGCTTAACAGCCTCTAACTTTAGGAAAATGTATAATGCTGAGCAGAACAAGCTGCACAGAGACTGTGCACATCATGGTATTTAACTTAATTGAATAACATGAAATTGACATCATACAAGATGGAATATAAGTAAGTATAGTGATAGATTTAGATGTAACAGTGAACTTTGTGCTCAAAAATCAGTCATCAAATTATTCTGATGACTGACCTTACCCTGTATATAATTTGGGGTAATTTATCTTTTGTTGAGATATGAATCTCAATCTCTTTGGGGTAATTTATCTTTTGTTGAGATATGAAAATTCAATATATGCAACATGTAAGTCAACAAAATCAGTATTCCATCTACTCCCTGTGCTGTGATATCCACAATAACTTAACTGCATCAAATTTGCTTTCAGCTCTTCTCCAGGCATCAATGTTTACATTCAACTAGACATCATCAATCACACATCTTGTCAAATTCTGTAATGAGGCTGTTCTCAGGGCTAGCAACACTTTGCTCAAAAGACACCTTTACGTCAAAAATATTTCCCTTAATTTTTAAACTTTGTATACGCTGTCTGGACTTGGTTGAATAAAGGGAAAATGCAATTACAGCAATTTGAATTTAGACAGTCCTGTTTCAGAAATGACTCTTAAAGGGAAATACTGCATTTGTTTTCAAGAACAATTCATCTTTTAAAACAAATATTTCTTGACACAGGGTAATGGATTATCAAAATTAAGGTAGTATGGTAGCCTTCTTTAAAAGAGAAAAGTTTCTTATGGATAGCAATTCAGTTGCTTATTGCTCAAGAACAATTTGTTCACCCAAACTTTAAACATTCCAAATGATGCAACAATGTCCATGGAACTTCTTGAGCTTAGCATGTTGAAGAGATGTAGCTATTGCTGGGGTTTATCATTAAGACTGAATTGTTGGAAAGTGTCTGAACCATCTTCTTTGTAGGAGCATTTCAGACACAATATTTCCTTTAACCCTTTACCATTGTTCAGGTCCTTTTGGACCCAGACAGAGAGCATGGCTGTCACCCATCTTTACTGTTTCACACAGAGCTCAAAACTGCAAGTAGCTACCTGAAAATTCGGCCACAACAATGAGAGAAACAATAGTTTAAGGTCACAGGATCAATAGCCTATGGAAGCTGATGCGGGGCGTGCTATGTCCCCTTTTTCACCCACTCCCGAGGGGCGCAAATATGCCCAGATTGGAGCACAACGGTAAAGGGTTAAAGAATCATGTGACAAAATTTGGAGTAGCTGCTTGGTATACTATGCAATTTTTATGCCCTGAAATATAACGACCAATCCTTTTGGAAGAGAAACAAGCAAATATTTTTAGATTTAGCTGTTGCTTCAAAATAAGGTTGGGGTAGATGTTTTTGCCCATTAAACTTAATAAACACTGTCTTCAAACAAATTTTTCTCTCCCCAAAAGTTTCACATAGTTGGGTACATCAAGAATTTTGGAATGCAATACCAAATTTAATCCCACTCGCGATACTAAAGCCACGGATCTTTGAAAAGCCCAGTGGACAGTGATAATTACCTTAGCAGAGAAGTCCTCAGAAAAGGGAAGGGGGAAAGGGGAGTAGTAGATTTATACATTTGAAGTTAGGTTTGTCAAAATTTGGAAGAAAGATTATGGTAGAAAGGATCTGAATTGAAGTATTCCCCAAAATTCCCTGGTTTGGGAGTCTGTGAGGGACAATACCTACCTCCTATCACCCTATGTCTAACATTTATACCTATACTTACCATCTGGCAACCTTTGACACTGTGAATATCCTACCAGCAGAGGGCACATAACACCCTATGGCTCCATACTGGATTTTGTAAGTATAGGTATAAATGGTACACATAGGGTGATAGGAGGTAGGTCAGGAGTGAAATAGACTAAATTAGTATCAGGTGAAATTTTAGGTTGTGAATGGCTGACAGTCATGCAGGTCTGCTGAATCAAGTAAGCACATTGTCTGCTTGGGAAAAGCCCTTTGGATGGTGATCAAAGCCACTAAAATTAATCTGCTGATTTTAAATTTTATTTATGAAACTAAAACATCAACAACAAAACAAGGCAGTCATAAATGAAAGCATACAAGGATACAAAAACACCAAGAATGGCCTCTGAAGCTAGCTCTGATAAACTCTGAAATTGGCAACTCTTTTAAACAATCTTGTCTTCATTAGGTACAAACACTGCCGACAGAAAATCCTCAAACAGTCTCACAGGGAGATTCTTTGACAAAATACCGACCTAAGCCTTTTCTCGTCTCCATCTTGGTTTCAAATTTTTATTCTCAAGAGCCCTGTATGCCTCTTTCAGGATGAGATTACCTGTTTTTGACAGTGCCCCTGCACAAGAGCTCAGGGATTTTTAATATTTGCATGCCACCAACTCAAGAGCTCCTGTGGTATGTCATTTAGTTGTAAATGCTGAGACTTGCACGTACTTCAGACATACACATCACAGGAGTCAAATATCAGATCACATGATCCATCTCCAAAACCAGGAAAACCGACAACATTAAAAGACTTTCTGATGCAAGGATGGACAAGTGAAAAGAGATATAACCCTCTTCTGTTAGTGGAAAACCTGTCTAAAATACTTCTTTATTTTACCCTATCTTTCATCACACCTCTGATCTTGTACTAAACTATTGACATTTAAAATGTTCCTTCTTTAATAACTCATGTGTCCTCTCTCTTCATTTGTTTTCAGTAAAATGGTGCACTTAAGTACTTAGTAGCTATTAAACATGGTTTGTTTTTGTAAAAGCAGGTCATAATTCAATTAACTTACACACCAAATCTGCAGCATTGTAAAGTTTGTCTAAATTTAAGACAACAATTTTGATTCTGCATGCTGGGAATGCCAGCTACATTATTTCAACGTACCTGTTTATCAGTGAAGATGCTTTATTAATGCCAGAAAGGATGGAGTGAGCTATTTTACAAAGGTGAAGGAAGGGGATGGATGTAATGTACCAGCCTACACAGCTGGTTATGTAGTCATTACAGTAAACAGTTTATCCCTCAATGGAAATGTTATAAACCATGAAGGGCTGAGTGAAGCAATAACTTTTTACAAGGGAGTTATTTGGCCTTGCACCATACTGTACTATAAGGCTGCAACTTTGCAACTTGTGCCAAAAGATCATCACAATTATATCGTAATGCTATTCAAGTGACCTGACTCTACAAGTCCTCTCGACGCAACATGGCAAAAAACATTGAGAGTTCAAAGTCATTATGAATATTTTTAATTTCAGAGTAAAAACCAGCATAAATGTTAGTAGTTCAACAAGAACGCCACAAAATCTTACACAATTAATGAACTATAAAATGAATAAATTTCTACATTTAATCTCTCAGCAATGGAACAAGCTATGACAATGGGAGTTGGATCAAAAACAATCATGATGCAACCTGTAAAATATATATTTCAATATTCTAAACCTGAGGTACACTTTAATTAAGGCATGAATAAAGCATGTACTATATAGTCTATACCGTAACAAATGAAAAATAGTTCAAAATAATTTGTCCTTGAAAGAGACATGCTCTAGATATAATCCACTCATAACAGATGTATCAAGAAATAATTTATTTGCAATGGTCACACTGATGCATGTCCTGAGGGCCGGGTTTCCTTGGTTAGCAGATATCTGGCTTAAAAAAATATCAACAGTCCTTTATGTATAACACTGTAGACCGTCGAAGCAAACAAAGGAGCCTCCTCCTTGTGAATTTTTAACCTGAAGTGATGTGGTGAGATTGCCAAAAGGAGAAAACATTTAAAGACTATTAGTCTCAAATTTTAGTCATTTGATCATATGAACGATGAGGGAGGAAAAATTTGGCCTGTTGTGTTAAGTCAGATTACAGTATACAACCTTGTAATTTTTGTAAAAAATGACCATCAACCTTGAGGAAATACATACTGTGCTGCAAGCAAACTCAATTCAGTGCCCTCACAATACATCTGCTGAGAGGGGTAGATAGATGCGAATTGTTTAACAAGGTATTTCTTGATTGGCTGTTGCCGTTGTAGTGCATGAATTGTATTCTTTGTTAGGGTTAGGGATTAGGATAGGGATTATGGCCATCACTGGCCAGTTAGAAAATTTCTTGCTTAACAGTGCACATCGCCCAGCTGAGAGACCAATGAGAGCCAACTAGGTTGTAAACAACTCATCGAATTTGAACAACGACACAAGTAAACACAATGTGTGTGGTCCCTGATATGTTGGGTGAACACCGTTTACCTAACACCATACTTAATTACAATGGCCGTGCAATGAGTTCAGACCTGTAAACAACCTGACAGCAGAGCTAAGGGGCTAACTACTTTACATTCTCCACACAAGACTAGAAGAGTGTTACCCAACAGCTACTAAAGATAGTAAAGATGGTTGCATTTTCTGCAGTACAGATGTCATGCACCGAAGTCACTAAGTTTCTCATTTTTCTATCAAGGCAGCAATTCTACAATAATTGTTACTAAGGTGCTTTTGTCTGCATATATCGGTATCACACATAATGCACAGGATCAGTGGCATCCAGTATGTCAACTTGAAATGTGCCAAAGTCACATGCATGATCTCTGTATGAAAGCAATTTTAAGTGTATACCCAAGATTGTAAGCTGTATACACTTGCACAGTAGAGAAAGCCAAGTTCGAGTGGTATGATGCACTTCTTTAACTTGGTGACACCTACATGCTACTATATAGCATATTCAACACCTGCTTAATATTTAATGGTGTATAATGAGGACCCTCTTTGAAAGAGGCCTTCATAAAATGTGCCAATTTAAGCTGTTCAGTTTAGTTCTACAGACTATCACTTATCTGAATGAGATTGCACATTGTATGTTACACAGTATTACACCTGTGTCATTTTGAAGGATAAAGAGATACATATAAGAGGAAGAAGCGCGATCTTATGTTTTCCCTTTATATGCAAGCTCACAGCATCACCATAAGTCTAAAGAAGTGTTTGCACCAAGTTAGTCAGTGAGTTAGATGGAGTTTTACAGCCCAGTTTCCAAACTATTGGTTCAATTCAAGCCTGCCACGGCCTTTTTCCAGTTATGGCTCACTGGCTTGTTTTTGCTGCTCCATTGTTTAAGCTGAGCACCAAGCACAATGGCAGAAGGTTCCACTTTTAGTCTTCAGTATGACCCAGTCAGGACTCAAACTCCTGACCCGACCTCCAGACAGCAAGTTTACACAAAAAAAAGACAGTATTATTTAACAATTAACCATCACTCTTTCTTACATTACCTGTTCATGCTCCTGCTGTGCCTGCAATAGTAATCATGACGTGTGCAGCTCAGTTACTTGCCGTTTGGTCAACCCCCGGAAAATGAAATGATATTCCGGGTGTAACCTGACCAACAAAGACACCAAATCTGCCTTTGCTATCTCCGAAAACACAAAATCGAGACACCAAATCATGTGATTTTGTGTTTTAAGAGATAGCACAGGCACATTTGGTGTCTTCGTTGATCACGTGACACCCGGAATATCCTTTCATTTTCCAGGGGTAGACCAAACAGCAGGTAACCGAGCCACACGTGTAATGATAAAACTATCCATGAACTTTTGCAGGAAATCTCCAGCTGTGTGCTACAGTACTACTAAAACTATTGTAAATACAATCAGAACAGACGAATCATACATAAATATTTACATCAAAACTGACAAAGTAGTGTAATTACAATGAAATTTGCACATAATTAATTGAGTGATTTTACCCTGCTTCAATATTACACAATAAAGAAATCCAACTGATTTACTGTGGGTAAGCATACCTGTCCCAGAACAATGTAACAGTAGTTAGAGCTTGGTTAAATTGGTTGTGTAAATGAATATTCATTTATCACCACCAATCAACAGTCAAAGAGTGAAGTTTCCATTTGGGGTCATGAATATAACAAAACTGGCTGATTTGAATTCATTGTTCACAGGTGCTACTGGAGTATGCACTTCAAAAGAGATGTACATATTTGACACCTACTGTGAAGTTAATTTCCCACCAGCTTCTCAAACTTTTCTCCACAAAATGATGTCATAATGACTACTGTTAAAGAGATACTGTACAACAAATTGCACCAGCTGCTGTACAATCGGAAGGTTGACAGCATGCATTACTCAACAGTGAGAGATCACCTGACCTGCCAAACACATGATGTTGGGGTTATCAAAAATTTGAGAATAAATGAAGATTTAGTACTTTCCCATCATCATCAGTGCAAAAACTTGTTTTCTGTATTATAGCTGCATTGCAGATATCACTGGCCTTGGAAATTTCCAGATGAACTAAAAGCTTATTCATTAGATGCTCTTTAGCCAAAACATCCCTTAGGGAAACAATTTGTAACTAAAATCCTCTCAACCTTCTCGCTGAAAAAGTAAAAACATGAAAATTTAGTGTACCTTTAAGCAGTCATGAAATTTCCAAATAACTCTTTATGCTGACAACATCATTACAAAAGATCTAACCAAGACCTCAACTTCACAAATGAACTGAATGACTAAGCTTCATGTTGGCCTTAACAAACACTCAAAAAGACTTTTCTTGAGGTACATTAAAGATTAAAATTTAACATTGGTTTGAGTCATGTGACATTTTTCTTCAGTGATGTAAACAACATTCCAACTTTCAAGAGAGTCCCATGATGGTGTATGAAAATGTTAAATGAAATGCTCATTAAAACTTGCCAATTTTCTTTGAAGCAGCCGGCCAAATTTTTCTCTAAATTTGGTTGAATATATCATCTTCTAGGATACATACATAGGCCAAAATGATCATGTTGTGCAATCCTACCAGTATGTTTATGATACAGTCTACTTGGCTCAATTAACTTCCTTGTGGGATAAAGTCTACATAATGCACTTTTGGCCAATAAATTTATGTAAGAAATTTTTGGTCTCCTAGTCTGCATATCACACTCTTCCATAATATCTCTTGCCTCCTTTTCCAACACCCTGAACTCTAATTTTTTTTTCTTTTCTGTAACCTGCTAAACTGTAGTGAGAGAGGAAGTGAAATGTTTAGTAAACAAACCAAGACAAAAAAACATACTGGCAGGCAAACAGTGGGTTCTTAAAAGTTACCTAAATCTTATGGGATAAAATGTAGCATGCAAAACACTTCACCATTTACCTTTAATCCTTTGAAAGCTAATTGTTCTCAACAGTTTGTATTTTAAAGGCCCAGTTCTCTCAAACCTAACAGTACCAATTTTCCTAACCTTCTCACTTATAAGCCCTTCCCACAATTGTCTGAAATTCATGCTCATCTAGATACAATCTCAGTTTATTGCTTCAAGGTGAGTAAAGAAAAACTCAATTTATATAATCAAAACACTATCATTACCGTTCATGCTGTGTAATATCAGCTACGGTACTGTGCATTGTTTGAATTAGCTGTCAATCAAAGAACTGAGCCAATTAAGAATTTTTGTAGTTTGGGGTGAGAGGTTTGGCCCTTTAAAGGAAAATCTGGCAGAAAACATGGACACAAAATTTAAAGGCCCAGTTCTCTCACCCCAAACAGTACCAATTCTCCTTACTTTCTTACTGAAGCCCCTCCCACAAATGTCTGAAATTCATCCTCATCCAGACACAATCTCAGTTTATTGCTTCAGGGTGAGTCTAGAAAAACTCAGTTTTATAGTCAAAACACTCTCAGTACTGTTCATGCTGTGTAATATAAGCTTTGGCAACCTGCATTGTTTGAAATAGCTGTCAAACAAAGAGCTGAGCCAATTGAGAATTTAGGTACCCGGGTACCAAAATTGTAGTTTGGGGTGAGAGGTTTGGCCCTTTAAAATGCCAACCTGCATTGCAACCAAGATGCTCACCATTTTATGAGTGAAAAGATATCATAAGTTTAAATGCTATAATGGCTACTTGGATATTAGCTGTCAACAACAAGCTTCTGAAAAACAAAACACTTATATATATCAAACCTTTAAACATGAATTCTTTCTCGAAAACTTAGATTTGAGTACAGACCTTGTTAATAATCTTGAGCAATACTTATGAATATTCATTGTCACAACTCAAAATATTCCCATCATTTGAGATCTTGTGTAGATTTCAGATTTAGCATAAGGTTCTTGTACAGTGCTTTATTTTACAGATGTTTTACTTAGATACAAACTGTATTAAGTATTTAAAAATAAAATATGGGAATTTATGCAATACCAAACTCAGTTTTTGTCCCCAAAGAGCTTTAAGTTTGTAATAAAACTGCAGGACATATGGAAGGGATTTGTTACACTTAAGGCAGTTGAATTGAATGCAAAAATTAGCATAAAAAAGAGTGTTCCTTGCAGCAGTAAAATTGCTTTTATGTGTGATTATAGGCAGGTCCTGATCAAATCTGCAGGACCCAATGGTAGACTGAAAGCTTTCAAACTCAAGATCATATGAAAAGATGCTGATCTGGATCTTGGCAACTAGATTTCCACTGGCAGTACAGTCCAAATCTAGGAATGATACACTTTTGACACATTTTTCTTAAAGAAATAATAGTTCATAGGAGAGTCATTCTCTAAATGCTGATGATTGTACTGTTTAACATTGTTTTTAAAAATTGTCTTAAAAATATTATGAGAACTGCATATCACTAACCATAAAAATGTAAAGTGTAAGTTTGTTTTTCCCCTCATTTACTATGGAATAGAACAACTGGACATTTAGTAGCCATGATCCCACAAGAGTATATCAGATCATGTGCAAGGGATCAGCAACTGTGTTTGAAAGCTCAGATTAGCAAGGTGACCCAATATCAAGACAACCTACAGGGAAAAGATACTGTTTCCTTTATCTCCAGGTCACACAAATGTAAAGTGCAGAGCGAGCAATCAGGACTATGATTCACCAAGGGAAATCAAGTGTGAAAGGAGATCAAGTAAAAAAGCAAACCCTTGATTTCAAGGATTAGACATGATTCAGATGGGCCCGGCCGGATCACCTGCAAGATGGGCTCTCAAGAATGAAAGTGGCCTAAGAAGGAGAGGAGAGTGAGGGGGTGAGGTATGGCATACAGGTGAGGGGGGAATACGGAGAACAACAGTGGTAACTTAAATTTAAGCAAAAAAGGATAAAAATCGTTGTTGTTATTCTGAACATAGAATGTTGTGCCACCATAAATTTACCTAAAGTTGAGTAGTTTACTCAAAGAGCAAAACTGATAAGGAGCTAGCTTCTAGACTTCCCTGTAACCCCATTCTGTCCCAATCCCAATCTTGTCCCCTTACTGTTTGGAAAAAGCATTGCTCTTGCCACTAACACACAGGACAATGCTCAAACACAAAATGATCAGGGTCTTTCAACATACATTATGGCATACAGTTGTATGTCGAGTAATATGGTTTACAACAGTTCAGCTACACTCAATACTTGGAAATTTATAGCAATTCCTAACTTCATTAATAAATCGTGGCATGTACTGGCGATAGTGGCTGTGTAATTTTGGACAGCGCATGCAAGCAATCATAAACAAAAGAATAAGGTGCAGCATGTTATATGAAAATTATAAATTTTATATTGGTTATATCAATCATACAGACTAGCTACACTACTTCCCTACACTATATCACAAATGATAAGAATTAAAAAGAGCTCAAAATAAAACAGATCTCCTACACTGTAAGAGCTAGGTGGGGTGGAATGGGGGACAAGTACAAAAGCTGAAGTAAAATCCCAGTGCCCCACCCATCTAGAATCCAAAAATGAACTCCCTCTTCTTCTGATGCAACCTTTAATTTTGTCAACCATGAACTTCGGAGCCACTAAAATTTTCTAAGGTGTTCAGAATACTTACCCCCCCCCCCCCGGCCCACATCAGACAAAATGGATCTGGACACTGCACTATTTTACAATGCTCAATGGTTAGGGGAGGTAAGATGAGTTTAGCAGCCCAGTTTCTCACCAACTGGAGTAAGTTGAACCAGCCACAATCTTCAAACTCTCAAAATCTTTTCAGCCTTACAGAGAACAGAGACTTGTATGCATTTTCTCATCATGTGCTTCACCTTCTTAGTGTTACATGATTAAAGTCAATATCACATGTTTTCATCCACCAACATACATGAATCTAAGTTGTTGCCTTGTTTCCGCAAGAGCGACTTTTCATGAAAATACCAATTAACATCTCCTAAAAATTTGACACTCTTGATTGAAAATGGGCCATCTTCACACAGTCATGTCACCATTGAGCCACTCAGATAGCCACAGCAGCACATAGAACTTGAAACTAAAAGAGTGGGGAGTCGAAGGACAGAGGTAAGTTTCAAATTTGATGCAGAGACATCACACTCATTCTGACAAGAGCTGCATGGTCTGTTACAATTAACAACTAAAAGCTATTTGAAGACAGCTGCTGATGGTGGTATTACTTCCCAATTTTTTTGATTACGTCATTTTGTTGATGACCAAGTGTGACACACGGAGAAGAAATTTCGATAAAATTGACATGAAATATTTCGATCTTAACAAAATAAAAAAAAAGGGAAAAAGCACTTTCTTTGAGATGGCATACAAAAGATGGTTTCCTACCCAATGCCAGCTCTCACATACTGTAACTAAATCACCCACTTCAATTTTGCACATATGCACTCCCTCATACAATCAACTCATTAAGAACTACTCTGCCAACATTAAGTACTTGCTTTTTGAACATCATGTGGAACAGTCCTTTCCCCCAAAATCGCCAGCCACTATATACGAATCTAAAATATGTATCTCTGAATTAAATATTAAGATTTATTTGATGTTCACACCTCAAGTTTACAGCATACTTGTTTTCAATAAGCATCACAGCGGATTGCACACATCAAGTTCAATATTGGCATTTCCCCCATAGGGCACAATTTTAGATGATAAATGGTAAAAAAAGGACTGTCGCACATATGTATGTATGTAACTATGTAACTTGTATGCATATGCATTATAGACACAGATATCCTATTTTTCCTTTGAAATGATAGCTATGACTATGACAACTATATAAATGGAAACCATGCCTTATTTAGATTTGCCATGTGTGCTACAAATCATACTCCTAATTGTAGGTGTGCTGTTTTATCAATCTTATTTCCAAATGCTTCAAAATAAAAGGCCTGGGAAACACACTAAATACAGCAGTAAGAAGACATTTTATTGGGGATCCCTTCACATGGATCTGCATTCTTTGAATCACAGCCAAAAAACACTTCAAAAAGGCTTCCAAACTACTTTACTACAAAGTATGGATCCAACTTATAAAACAAATTCCTCCTTTTGGAAAACGTCATTTCCCTGGAACATTTCATAACTAGTAGGAAAGCTGGGATTTTGCTATTCCAAGAAAACTTAAAAAATGAGGGCAAACAGGATTTTTTCTTTATCTTTCTCCTCCAACAGCACAGTTTATAATTACAAAAATCTAGGATACAATTAAAAGGCAGACATCTTCCAAATGATAACCCTCCATCAGTGATTTACAGCATGGTGTAAAAATCTTGTAATCACAGGAACTATGAAACTGTGACAAAGGTATAATATACATACTGACTTAAAAACAGTAGAAAATAAATATATATGGACCGAGGACAAATCTTTTGTAGCACAGGTAATCATCATCATTCTTTATCTGAAACTTGCTGCAACATTCAAATCCATCTCATTTGCATTTTATTCTTTAGACAACTGGATGCAAATTTCTTGTGTATACAATTCTTTATCTGAAACTTGCTTGTAACATTTCCCTTCATATCATTTGCAGTGAATTTTTCAGATAACTGGTTGCAAATTTCTTGTGCATACATTCTTTATCTGAAACTTGCTGTAACATTCCCCTTCATCTCATGTTCCCCTTTTCAACCTTTAGAGTCAAACATGATTGGCACCTAATTTGACAACTGAGAAAGTTGCAAACCATATGATAAATGATAAAATTACATCAATAGCCTTTCAAAAAGGAGACTTCTTTTAAAATTATATTAAATTTCATGTGTTCAAAAAACTTCACTCTCACCAAATACAGTTTATTAAGTTAAAAGGCAGACAACACATTGGAATTTAAGCAAAATATCCTTCCCACAATTCTAGCCAGGATGCTTTAATTGTCACAATGACTGGGCATGCAATATGCAGCTGGACCTGTATTTAGAGGTCTGGTGACATGAATGACTAAGTTGGGTATTCATTGTAAACAGCATTGAAAACATAGGAAGTGGCAACTATTTCTATCAAAATCCATCCAAAATTGATGATTTTACAGATACATTTCTTATTAGCATCTAGCCATGCATAAACATAGCTAAATATGCAAATCATGTGATGTTGAAAGAGGGACAGGTCATGCACAGCTAATGTTATCCTTTTGTTTCAACCTTCATTTCAAGGACTGTTGTAACATTTTGTCCAAGGGTTTCATTTTGGAAGTTCTTGAGAAGTTGAAAGCCATTAGAACCACTACCGAGTTGTAAACTCTGTGATGCGTAATTATGAATAATTAACACACAGTTAAAAAAAGAAATGTCAACACTTTGCCCTACTCCACATCATTAGTTGTGCATATATAGAAAATAAGTTACTCTAGATCATGCTGGGAGGAGCCCCTTCATTACTTTGCAAATGTGGTACCCGTCATAGCAGGCACATATGGAAGGAATCTTCGATTAAGTCAAGTTCCATGGAGTATTGTGTATACTTGTGCACTGATCCATGAAGCCGTGTTCCCATTTGAGTGAGCGCAGTGGATCAAGATCTATCACAGTGGATCAAACCCTAATGGGAACGCGGATCAACAACACTGATTCAAGATCAAGATCCACCGATTTTGATTGACTGTCCGGGGTAAATCAGATCAACTGCGCTGGATCAAAGTTTGTAATTGAAACACATCGGTGGATCAAGTGACCCTGGATCTCCCGTTTATTCCTTCCTGGCATGCATTTGCTTTCCCGTGGCAAGCGCGGGTAAGATTCCTTTGTTCTAGGCCACGCTAGGCAAGGGGCGCTACGGGAAAGTGTATATTATGCAGTAGTGTAGTTTACTTTTTGCGGGTTAAGAAATGATAGACTCTGCAGAACTCAGAAATCTTATCGAGATGTTCTGAGATGAGATGCCAGTAATTTAGTAGGCATTGTTTAAAAGATCCTTGGTTTTGACGTGAGGGGTGCATATAGCTGAACTTGAAAACCAAAGGTGAAGATCAGGTTTTAGTCTCTGCTCTGTTTTTGAAACTCAATAATTGAGCCTCAGGTCATTAAACTTTCTGGGTAATTCCACATGTGCGCATGCAGTTAGGGAGAGGTCTGTATACGACTCGCACATGTTCATGTGTTTTCATGATACAGTGCTATTGAGCGATACGAAATGGCAGGCAGACTTGTAAACATTGGTGACCTTTTCCTGCTTGCACAATGTGTTCATATGACATGTTGATCTCCAGCACTCACTCAAATGGGAAGGCGGCTCTGGGTCAAGTTATTCGACACCTTTGATGCAACAAAACCCTGATCCACCCCCATCACTCAAATAGGAACACAGCTATTGTGATTTAAAGGGGAGCAATAGTGGCCATTTGACTCCCCACATATGTGTAGTACATATATAAACATTACTGTGTTGTTTTTCCGTAAAAAACTCATAATGAAAAAAAAGTTTCAAATCTCCAGCGCTTCAACAGATCATGGATCAGCTGATTGATGACATAAAACCTGCACCTGATCAGATTTCACAAAAGTGGTTACCAACTTACGTAGACTTACAGCTGAATTTATATAATTACCCTTTTCAAAGCTTAAAAAAATACATAGTTACTTTTGCTTTACTGACAAAAATTTTTGATAACCCAATAATCTTTTATTCTTCTTTTTGTTTCATCCTCAAATAAAAAATACCTTGTTTTTTCTGACTGCTTATATTCAAACCAAGATAAGTTACTTCCGGTAGACCGTGAAACTACAAGCTGCAACAACAACAAGCTGTGACTAGCGAGACTGTATTTTAGCATGCTTTTCAATGCAACAGTTAGGTTCCTTTTCACTCATTTTCGCAAAGATTTGATTTCGTCAAACCTTTTGTAATTCTCATAAGTAATGTAGGATATTTGTGGACACTTAAACGTTCAGAGAAGGCAATCACAAAGAGAAATCGGCCAAGACACCATACACATCGATCGGTGTTATTGTTATACGGCACAGGCTACGTATTAGGCTATACTAGTACAAGCCTACACGTAATGTACTTAACGGCCAGTTTGCTGCGGGTTCTGGTCACATTGCTCTCAGGTGCACGAGTTTTCCTTGGTCAAACTAGCTCAAAATCATATGCACTTGGCCTGGAAGAGGCATCCATATTCTTTTAAGGAGTTAATCTTTTGATTTCTGAACCTTTATCTCAAACTCAACCATTGAAATGTTTGTAAAATGAATTAAATGGTGGGCAGTTGCGCTAGTCTTCAGTAGTGTTACGAACGTTTGTGCAGTATAGTATACATGATATTGCGCAACAGCAAACAAAAGTATACATTGGGTGCAAGTTTTACGTCACTGTTCTGTTGCACTATGCGTAATTTCGGAGAAATATGATGCTCACTGCTTTGCTTGACTGCCTTTCAGACTTGCCTCGGAAAAATTCATACTACCTTGGACTTCGGATAAAATTGGTCTTTAATGATGCCACATTGCTTGGAATAACTGTGCTGTCTAGAAGGCTGTACAATTGCTTCCCTTTAATTCTTCTACGACTCTGAACACAGAAGCAGCATTGGCTGTCAGGATTGACCTTTTTCTGCAAGGGTACTTCAAATTTTTCAAATGAGCTAAGGGCAGGTTCATGTATGTATTCAAACTTTGAAAAGGTATATCTTAAGGAAGATTAAAGATATTGGCACAATTCCAAAGAATCCTTCCTTGCACAATCTTACTCTTGTACTATCAAGTAAGCAAAGAACTTTTTGCTGATGTGTCACCAGATCTTTAAGAGATGGTGTGCAAAGAAACATTTCAACATCCACATTGGAAACCTTAAAGGACAACGGTTCCCTGACATTTCTATGAGGGAGGAGGAAGTTACCCACAAATCCCCATACCCCCCCTTCATCATTTGTATCTATGAGCAAACATGAGACACTCTCTCCACTTTTGGAAGACTGCTCTAACTAGGCCACGATGTTGGTATGAATATGACATACCCCACTTAAACACTAGAATGGTGGGACATTAAAACAGTTTCTTGGGATAGCCAACAGAGTATGACACTGATATATGTATATCTTCAGCACCGATACTGGACATCCTGGAAGAAGTCGAGTCAGGCAAATCTGCTAAATTTGAAGTCATTCATTCATAACTCTAAGCTACAGCAGTCCAGTGCATAGTCAGGTGAATGTGTATTATCTTGACATGAACTCAACGGAATCCACAAAACTCCCTAGTTTAGGAATCTGCGAGCCCTGATACTTACCTTCTATTTACATATGTAACCCTCACTAATACCTGCAGTTATTCCTGGCAAATGAAAGATAGCCTACAACAGAATTAACAAACACACTCATCTTAGGCTATTCTATTTAAATTAGGGGTTGTGCTGTTTTATGTGGTAATTTACATATAAAACTTCTATTGTGTTAAGAGATCTTTTGACCCACTTTGCTACACATGGTTTAACTGCAAAACCATAATTTACCCTTACTTCAAATGTGTGAATGTTTCGCCGTGGAACCATAGCACTCAACTGCGTCCTGCAGTTCCTCATTATAAATCTATGGTGTGTAATCATGTTTGAGGCATGGAATAGGTTCAAACTCCCAATGTGTATGAACGAACAAGGTTAAACAACTCTAGACCTGCATTAGAAAAGAATAATGCATTCTCTGGACTAATGCTGTTGCTTCAGGCACTTGGAATGCCCCCTCATGCATTGCTTTTGCATGGTAAAAACAAATTTTTCAATATCCTTTGCTAATGCATAGTGTATCTTTTTTTTCACCTTTAATTAAAGTTATCAAAATTTCTCCCAGTGCTAAAGTAACCAATGATTTGAACAATTGGGACAAGGTAAGGCAATTTATCAAATAGATGGATTATGAAAAAATACAGAAGGTCAAGAAAACATTCAATGCAGATTGTGTATAATCTTGGCAATTATGAACCAGGGATGTCGCTACTGTGGCCAATCACGACTGCTGTCCAGTGCTAAAAAAGTATTACTATCCTGTATATGATACTATTAAACCAGCTTGTTCACATGTGCAAAATGCACTTTAGTGCAAGATGAAAGGGGTTTAACCTCCTTTTCAAAAGTTGAAGAAAAACATCCTCCCTAGATGTTACAACTTATATAACCAGGACTCTAGAAAATATAAGTACACATTTTGCTATTTCATTAACAACCTTGTTCAGAACATTCATACATTATCTAAAATGATGCAACCTCACAGTTCTATACTCCAGACCTCTTCAGCACTCAGATCATTTTCCATACAACATGGTCACAAAATTTCACCCAGGCCTTGAAATAACATCTAAACTAATCTGCTTTGTAAAAATTTGGCCCAGAATTTGATGCTAATAAGTATCTAGACTACCCTTTGCTTTATCTGTCTAGCTCAAAGCCGGCGTGCAACCTGAGAAGATGTGCTTTATTGGAAAGACTTGCAGAATATTCTAAACCATGCACTCAACAGAATCTGCAATTTCCAACTGCAGGATCAATATTCTCCACGTAGAACCCTCCCACCCTGACATTCATGAAGTGTCCAATCACATGGAAGTGAGGCCATACTCGCCACATAAAATGGGAAGAAATTATGAATAGTAAAACTAGAAACAAATTGTCTACATAGTGTACGAGATAAAACAACAATAAACAAAAAAAATGAGGATTTAGATATATTTGTGTTCTCATGGCCTGCATGTGAGTGATTTGTTTATGAAGATAGGAATCTTACAGAATGAAGTCTGCAGTCTTTCAAAGGAAATTAAGAAATGTTATAGTAGGCACAAACAGAGCAAAAGAGAATGTCATAGCAGTGTCAATGACCTGGAGGATACAGCATTTAAGAGGTTTCCCTCCACAGAATCACAACAAGGCGATGATGAACTGATGCCGTCTGGGAGAGCAACTTTGTCAACTGGCTGTTGCATTTGTTCTTTATTTGTAAGCAAGGACACCGTTGGGTTCATTTGCATAAGCTGCGACTATAGGACAAATTTATGAACTGATTGAAATCTGTAGTCAGGAAGATGGCAGTATTACTCAGACTATAATGTGTATTCACATGCATAGGAATGAACCAGTGAAGCATTTAAGTATCTTTATATAGCACTTGATGAGCTTTTAACAGACTACAAAGATGGCAAGTTGCTATCATGTATAGGGTACATAGCTCTTTTGACAGGTAATCTCATACAAACCAACTCCATGATAAAACTATCTATCAGCTGAGCAGGGAGTCGCCAAGCTACTACTCTAATGTGGCAAGGAGATGCCACCAGGCTGTTCTAAATGCTGAGACAGTTTCCTGGGAAAAGTGTTCACCACAGATCTGGGCAAAGCATGTTATTGTAAAAGGTGTTGATGACATGTGTATACAGCAGTAAACTACAGTTTCATGCATAAAAATAGCAATTAGTGGGTTAATAAAGCTGTTGCTTAAGCTGCAGCTGTTATTGTTGTTGTGAACAAAATGTTGTTGTTGCTGTTTTTGTTGCTATTGTTGTTGCTGCTGTTTGTTGTTGCTGCTGCTTATGTTGTTATTGTTACAACTGTTGTTCTAATTGTTGCTGTTACTGTAGATGCTGAGAGGGTTGTCTGACAGATGAGTTTCATTGAGTGAGAGACTAACCTGTTAATGAGGTAAAAGGGATGCCTAGCCTCCTTTTTTGGACATTTATTTAAAGTTTGTGAGGTCTTTGCAAAAAGTGCTTGTATTTATGACATCTGTTAAGAAGTTGTTTTCATCAAGAGACACAAACTAGGTGAATTTATCCATGGTGTCCAAGTGTTTTATATGCACCAATATGCAGGAAAACTGGGGATAATGTAGTACTGAAAACAATAGAGCACTCCCTGTGAATTACTGCTACAAAAAGTGTTGACAACAAAAAGTCTTATTTCCTGGGAAGGGAATAAAAGTGTCTACAACACTTTCTATGTATTCAAGTACAGAAAACATTGATTTTATCCACATTCTTCTGGATATAATACTTAAAACTTCCTGGAAAAAAAAAGCCTCCCAGCTTCCCAACGTAATCCTTTTATGGCTACAATTTTAATACAAATCATGCATTCTATGAAATTTCATGGAGCTAAATGCATTCCACGAAATTGATGATCAAATGCAGTCCCCATCATATTATTATATATATCTTGTAACTCACTGAATAAAATGGAACATGTTCCGATGGTACGTTTTCCTGAAGAATGGAATCGAGTGCTTTTGCACAAGTTCCTTCTCAAACACTTCAAATTTTAGTAGCATTTCAACTTATCATCTCATTTAGGAGACAGAGGAAATTATGATGGCAAGAAATACCACAATGTTTCCTGAGATGTTGCTGCAAATAGATCTCAAGCACACTCTTAAAGATCACTGATCAAAATAACCAAATTCAAGCACTTTCAAGGCTCTGAAAATGACTCCTTATCTATATTTGTGAAAAACATCTTCAAGATATTTCAAGGCTACATGCAGTATATTTCCTTGAATATTCTAAATGGTAACACCATCTTCACATTGCCTCAGTCATGCTGTAAAGGAATGAACATACAGACTATAAAACGTATCTAAAACTGCCAAAATTTCATGTCTGTATTATACTCTGTTAACTAGGGTGAAAGTACTGTTTCTAGTTATTGAATTTCTGTGAAAGTTATCCAAAAATTTTACTTTTTTCTAGTAGTTCATTTTATCTTTCTACTGATTCCACCTCATGAAAATGACAGTGAAATGTATTTTAACTATACTGAAAAATAGAGGGAACTGTTTTGTCCAAATTAGTAATTTATCCCTGAAGAATTCTGGGAACAAGATAACAGTTACTATTTTGGTCACTTGAGCAAACTGATTTCTTTCCATATGCCACATTTGCTAGGAGAATTTTACACTCTGGGTTTTCCTGAATCAATTTAATAGTTCTTTATCTTAAAAACTTGATAGCAAGCTACTTTACACCTTTACACAATCTTCATAGTCTTTCTTTCTCACAGTACATTCTTTAAAGTGAATTAGTAATAAGTCACACACATACACAAACAAACACACCAGTACCAGATTTTCACAATGTGATGTCCACCATGATGGCAAAATCGCATTGCTAATATTCTGCCTCCCAAAGGGTGGACAAAAATGATGATTAGAGTGAGTCGGTGAAAGGACTTTCCCATTGACGGCTATTTTCAGGCACACTGGGATATTCATCTTTTGCTGGGGTGATATTAAACCAGGGCCCAGGCCACACTAGAGTTTCATGGGGCCAAAGCCTTTGGTCCTATTGAAAGTGGTCAACAATAGTTGGATTGTAGTTGATGTACACTGCCACAACTACAGTTTATGCAAGTGGTCTATGATGGAGGGTCTCAGGTAGTTGTGATAGTGTGACAAAGTGTGACAGTATCGCAGGGTAACAGTACTGTTATTCCTCCATTGTAAGGGTTTGTTTCCTGAATTAAATGTTCACTCATTGTGAGCCACAAGTACTGTACTGGGGTACAAAACATTGGAAATTACAGAATACCATCAATGCTTCTAAAAGAGCACAAGTACAAATCTGTTTCTATAAATTTCTAGGTTTCCAGCTGGCCTTGAACTTTTTGACTTGTTAGTACGATCACAAATCATCACTCTCCCGATATCACTGTGAGGAGTATAATTGTTTGCATGCACCTACAATCTTGGACAAAACTGTTGGGACACTTTGCCATAATATTCTTAAATTTCAGTTCAAAGGCTTACATGAATTCCCCTCCCCCGCTCCCCCTTTCAATGTTGCGCTGAAAGAGTGACTGTATGCCGTGAATAGGCTAACTGTGGTCAACATTGCGAAAGGGAGCGGGGTGTCCCAAGGAGTTTTGTCCAAGATTGTCTGAGCTCCACGCGTATTATTTACGAGGACAAATTCAATAGATAATGCTTCATTTTTCGAGCCGACATTTTGGGAAAAGTTTTTTCGGAGGCTTATAGGTCTGAGGATTTTAGCATAAAGAGTTAGTAGCATAAAGTGTTGTTATAACGTGTTGTTTGGTTCATTTGTATACATATATTTAGAGTCGGGACGAAAATAAAGAATAGACTGTTGCAGGTATTCTTGGGGAATTTGCATCTCGTAAGCCATGGGCAGAGGTACGGGCGGAACGCCTACCAATTCCTCCTCGTAATACAGATGCAAAACCAGTTAAAACATGTTTAAACTTGGAGGAGGCAATTTTAGAGCCAATAATAATTTAACATTTTGAAATATGGAAAGAGACTTTTGAATATTTTTCAGGCCCGGGTAATTGCCAGGATACGTTCTATTCCGATAGATAGTATATATATACATATAACCAAAACATTTTCTTGGATAGAAAACTCTGACTCCTATTGCAAACTGGTGTTAGGGAGAAGAGATTTTAACTGAAAGAGCGCCACGATCTACCATGAAATGTTAAAGGCACATCTGAGATCCAAGCTTTTAAAATATAACGATGGTAGATCGTTAGTTAAGGCTGGTTTTTGGCATATTTTGAAGCAAATTGCACCCCTGTGACTCCATTTTTCACGTTACATAAAACTGGTTACGCATGCTTTTTTCCCTCTTTAAACCGAAGCAATTTCATTGTGCTTTGCTTCCAAATTTGCTTTCACAATAAATGGTAGACCGTTGGGTTAAACTTATCTTTCACTGCCGGTCTCGTCAAGTTCGCATGTACGGCATATTTTTTTCTTGAGAAAACATGGTAAATTACTTTAAAATGAAGTAATAGGCAGGATGCATCAGTGCCTCTGTTCTCCAAAATGCACTTATCAGGTAACACGTCACTGTTTCGAACAAATTTAAAATACATAAACACGAACATTTTTTTCAATATTCTTTTTATTTTAAGACAGTGTAAACCAAAAACAAGTCACTGTTGAGAACAACTACATGAACGATCAGGCGCTTTAACTTATTCCCTTTTGCAAATCAACCCATCAAGACAAAATGACACTTTCTACTGTGTGACGTGACGCAAGTAGTTCTAACTTCCCGAAATTCTCAGACAATCTTGGACAAAACTGTTAAGACACTTTGCCATTATATTCTTAAATTTCAGTTCAAAGGCTTACATGAATTCCCCTCCCCCGCTCCCCCTTTCAATGTTGCGCTGAAAGAGTGACTGTATGCCGTGAATAGGCTAACTGTGGTCAACATTGCGAAAGGGAGCGGGGTGTCCCAAGGATTTTTGTCCAAGATTGTAGATGAAGAAAACAGTGTGGTACTCCTACAGTACTACACACTCCTTAATTTCTGGAGGAGTCACTCAGGAGTGTGATTTGAAGCACACCTGGGAAATGTAAAACTCAAGGCTTGTAATCTGGGTTAGTTGTGGGTAAGTGAGAATAACATTAGTAGGCCTAAAGTTAATAAAAAGTTGATGGGCTTGATGCAGTAACTCATTTCTCAGTATATATCATTGCACAAGAAAGCATTTTAAATGAGCATTAAACCATACATAACACTACAAACGCCATCGATACTTTCTAAAAGTGCAAGTACAAACCTATTCTCACAGTATGGGCTCAGTTAAGTATGCCAAACCTCAAGTACAAGTTAATACTTTATAATAACCACTGTACCATAACCATCTGGTAAAGGATCAAAATTTAAAATGCATGCTACTTCCCCATAAATGCAAGTTACTGTATATGAACCAAATCAATCCCAGACTGACCTCTTTCCATCACAGCAAACTTTTTCATGAATCCAGCATTCATGTTAAGTAGGTTTCACAATAGAAACTACACCAATGTATTAACACAACAGATACATACACACTCAGGGAAGACAAACAAGCTTGTTTAACAGGTAATCAATATTAATGGCGCTGCATGATCGTTCTTTGAAAATAAAGAGACAATCAACTTTTTTTTTCTTCTATACTACTGACCTCAGAAAATATATTCTATTTAACTGGTTTATTGAAAAAATTTAACAACATGTTTGGATGGATGATGTAATAATAATAACAACAAAACAACAATAATAAAGTATTTATATAGTGCATAAATGTAAAAAAAACATCTCAACGCACTTTGCATAGATGAAAACAAACAGACAAATTTCAAAGAAAATGCCAGCTTAAGTAAGATGGCACTTGATGTGGGTTTTAAATTTGTTAAGAGTAGGAGAATGTGATCAGGAATATGGTTCCAAAGATGGGGGGCAATAATTGGAGCGGCCTTTTGGTCATATGTATTGGTTTTGGAAGGAGTTTTCAAAAGATTTTGAGAACCAGAGTGCAGTAACCTAGTGGGGATATATGGAGTAGTTAATTCCATAAGATAGTGAGGCGACATATGATGAAGAATGTTGAAGGTGAGGATTAAAAGTTTACTATGTTTTGTCTTCCACATGACCCCCAAAAGCATATTTTTGAAGTATGTTCTCTAGGTATCATACTATTTCTGTTTGGCAAAATGCCATAAAGCTGAAATTTGGCACCTTTCAAACAGTGATGACAGCCACTACTGGCCACAAATTTTAACAGGTGTTAGTTTTAGCATTTGCTTACAACTGCAGTTAGAGCAGAGAGAGGCTTTAAATTTATAACAGGCCTTACATCTTACATCTTATGTACATTGTTACATACTGTACTGAGCAAAGTTCACATGAATCTAAGAACATGTACTTGTACATTTTAAGTAGGCACTTTTGGAAGATAATTTGACCGATTTGACTTTGATATTACATAAGACCAGTCAGAAGGCCAAAACACCAAAAGGATTCATTGAGACTGCTATGCAAGTCTGTCTTTTTAATTTCTGATTTTTTTCTCAAATTTACTTAATTACCATCTCTACAATTTAGGCACAGAATATGTTATAAAATCCCTAGGCATACTGTACAGGGCTGTGCATATAACATTTACAGATAGACTATATATCAAATGCACACAATCTTGATAACCTACAGACTTACAACAAATGACCTTGACCGGCATCAAAAATAGTGGGTCATTTAAAGTAATGGTGACCCAGATATTTCACTTAGGAGTTGTTCTGGAGTTGCATGCTTGCACTCAGGAAAATTTCCTCTCTTATTTAATACAGATGCAGTAAAAATTTCAATATGACACTCCAGTGTATGGCATATCACATTTTCTTTTAAGCTAGATATTCACCACAAAGAAAAGTGAAAATAAAAGAACATTAAGGATTCCATAGTCTGAGGCAGAAAATGTAGAATACCGAAACAGTGGAGACACAATACAAATAAAACCACCATCTGCCTTTGCTTCTAGTCAATCTCCTCCTTCTTACTCCCTCCTCAGAGCTCGCCAAGATTTCTGCATACTGACAGAACACAAAATACGCAGATAATTTATATCGATTGTTTTCTATGTGGCTTGGAGATTCAATTTATGTTACATGCCATAGTTCAGATTCTCAAAGCAAAATCTAATTTGAATCTTTAGAGACAAGATTTTGCACTAAAACGTATTGATTTGTTTCCAAAGTGTATAATGCTGAGGCTAAGGATGGCATCAGCTGCTTACGACAACAATGCTAAACCTTTTGGAGGGTAAAAATTGACAAGAGACGCAAACTCACTTACCAAGATGGAACCCTACTCCTGGATCGGATATCCCAATTCATTCCTAAATGAGACTTAAATTTGTTGAAAAGGACAGTATCATATAAAAAAAAATTCATAAGATCAACATGACAAAAAAAAATCATAATCTGTGAGAGAATGGTACCTATGTGCAACAAAGTCACACATTTCTTCCTTTGAGAAACTTATCTTGGTTAAGTTTCACCACTATTAATTTGTCTGGAATCATTTTTCATTTTACATCAAGAAGTCACCTCTTTTAACTTAAAGGTATAAAAGTTAAGCAGACTTGGAAGTGAGTTTGATGTACTCAACATGTAGTCATACCCATGATAATGAACACACAAAGCAAGTTTGACACTTAACACAATTGCGGATATACTTAAGTAGGCCTACTCTAAAACTTAACCCCACTGTCACTCTAATATACTCATGACAATGTACGTACAGTACATGTCTGATACTAACACATACATGAGGATAGTTTTGACCTCATACTTAAGTTGTACTCATTCTAAATGACAATGAACTCACAATGCAAGTTAGGCACTGACACATTTGTGAAAATACTTTTGCTTCTCATTTGAAAGACAATGTACTCATACTACAAGTTTGTTGATACTACACATTTGTGAGAGTACTTTTGCACTCATACTTCACTTGTATACTCATGACAATGTACTGACATTACAATGTCGACACTAACACATTTGTGAGAATACTTCTGCCCTCATACTTCAATCCACTTGTACTCACTTCTAATGAAAATGAACTCACATTACTAGAAGTTTGACACCAACATACACATTTGCAAGAATACTTTTCTACTCATACTTACCTCCACTGTTACTCATTGTCATGACAAAGTACTGTACTCACAATACAAGTTGCCACTAACACATTTGTGGGAATACATTAGTGCTCAAACTTGACTCCACTGCTACTCATACTCATGACATGCAGTCATACAAGTCTGAGTTACAGTAGATGGAGTTTTACAGCCGAGTTTTCAGAACTTTTCACCCAACTGCATCAAGTCTGAAACTAACATATTTGTGAGATTACTTTTGTCCTCTTTCTTCACTTAACTTGAAGCCATTCTAATTTAAAGATGATGAACTCACACGAGAAGTTCGATACTAATTCATTTGTGAGAGTACTTTTGCACTCATACTTGTACTCATACTAATGACAATGTACTGACATACCAATCCTGACACTAAAACATTTGTGAGAATACTTCTGTGCTCATACTTCACTCCACTTGTATTCATTCTAATGAAAATGAATGTACAATGTAAGTCTGAAACTAATACATTTGTGAGAATACTTATGATGGCATACTTCACTTCTGTTCATTCTACAGTAATAACAAGAACTCACACTTCAAGTCTGAGAGTAACACATTTGTGAGAATACTTATGATGACGTACTTCACTTGTGCTCATTCTACAGTAATAACAAGAACTCTCACTTAAAGTCTGAGACTAACACATCTGTGTACTTTTTTCGTCATAATTCACATCACTTGTACTCATTCCAATGATAATGAAGTTGAACTCACACAATAAGTTTGATAGGCCAACCAACACATTTGTGAGAATACTTTTGCACTCAATCAGTACTTCACTTGTACTCACACTCATGAAAATGTACTGTACTTCCACTACAGGTAAACCAATAACATTTACCTACTTTTTTCTTCAAAGAGGGGATTAAGTTTTCCAGTTATTGGCTGTGATTGAATCTGGCTCATAGATTCAACCCAATATGAAGGATAGAAAGTGGAAAATTATCAATGATTGCCATCATTTAGTTATTTTTTTTTTTCAATTCTGTTCAGTTTACAATATTTTACAAAAATATT
This sequence comes from Holothuria scabra, assembly GCA_037179385.1. Lineage (NCBI taxonomy): Eukaryota > Metazoa > Echinodermata > Holothuroidea > Aspidochirotida > Holothuriidae > Holothuria > Holothuria scabra. The sequence goes on along the minus strand of CM074185.1, from coordinate 23,146,766 downwards.
CTCTTTCTACTTAATTGAAAGAGACCCCCAACAAAAGTAAAAAGATGAACTAACTTCCAAATACATCAAAAAAAAAGAAAAGGTAAGGAAAAGAAAAAAAGGGAAAAAAGAGAGAATAAAAGAAAGGAAAGCAACCACACGTCTATAATTTTGGAATATAAAGTGGTACGAATAAGTTTATAAAACACTTCTAAGCTACTTGAATAAATGGGATATCAAACAGACAGATGAATCTCGATAATTCTTTATAGAACATACAATTTCGTATGCTCCTTCTTCTACCCTTGTTCATGGATAGTAATAAAAACATAAATCTCTCCCCACACCATCTACTCTTAAAATTTTACGTGTCAGCTTTGATAAGCCATTCAAACAATACTCTTATATAGTGAGCTTGCTACGGAAGCTTTGACACAACTTACAAACATTTCATGATGCTTTGTGAGATCTGACAAATACCAAGGAATGATGCTTCATTCACATTTCATGACAAGCAATTTGTACCATGTTTAGACATAAAGATAGAGCAATGCTCTTCTGTCACATTAATGTCAAAATGACTCCTACAGCTTTATAACTGCAATAAATAATGAAAACTTCCCACAGGATATTTTAAAATCTGCAGAAGGCAGATGAAATCACAAAGAAAAATGCACTCTCAATTTCAAATTCAATTTACTGTAATCACATTATCAAAGAAGTTAAATTTGTTATTTCATGATGAGAAACAGCACCATCAAAACTACCATAATTTATGTAAATTTCCTCACAGAATACAGTACTTACTTTAAATCAAAAGAAAGTTAAGAAATTAATGTTGGCAACAACACACTCTCCTATCCAGCAATTTGTTTGGGGTTAACCGGTGTTATACACCTGGTATCAACAGCTTTAAACCAATAATATCCTTACAACAGAATTTATCAAATCTACAAAATACAGTATAATTCTGAATTCATAGAGGAAAAACAAGCCATAACAGAAAGACAATTCTCAAATCCAAGTCAGTTTAAATTTCATGCTAATGTGAGTGTACTTTAGAATGTACTGATATAAAAAAATCATTCTAATTACCAGCAAAGACAAATGTGGAACATTGCACATATTGTTCAATAATGTGAAACGTGGAACATTGCACATATTGATGTCTACAAGTCTGTTGTACTTATAGAGAAAGATACTGCATGAAAGGTGGATATTCCCTAATGACAGAAAATGTGGACAGAAAAACTCCCTCAAATGGCCAAAAATGATCCTTCCAAGTGCCCAAGAAGCATAAACAGAGTTTGGCAAATTGGTACGTTGTGTCAGAAAATGAAGAAATACCTAAAAATAGAACGGGGCAAAACATCTAGCACAATAAGAACCTGAATGGAGGATAACATTCTTACAGCCGAATTGTCCAATGGAAAGCTGGGTGAATGGTCACCCTTACTGTAAATGGTTTTGAATGTTTCAGTACTAGTATGACTGTGTCAGTACAAATCTATTCTAACATGCAATAAACACAAACACTGTGCAAAGAGTTAGTACCCATAAATTCTTTCCACAAGTATACTGTACTCACAGTGAAACTCTGAGTGGATTGTTGTAGCACAAGTATACTGTACTCACAGTGATACTCTGAGTGGATTGTTTTAGCACAAGTATATTGTACTCACAGTGATACTCTGAGTGGATTGTTTTAGCACAAGTATATTGTACTCACAGTGATACTCTGAGTGGATTGTTTTAGCACAAGTATACAGTACTCACAATGACACTCTGAGTGGATTGTTTTAGCACAAGTATACTGTACTCACAATGATGCTCTGAGTGGATTGTTTTAGCACAAGTATATTGTACTCACAGTGATACTCTGAGTGGATTGTTTTAGCACAAGTATACAGTACTCACAATGACACTCTGAGTGGATTGTTTTAGCACAAGTATACAGTACTCACAATGACACTCTGAGTGGATTGTTTTAGCACAAGTATACTGTACTCACAATGATGCTCTGAGTGGATTGTTTTAGCAAAAGTATACTGTACTCACAATGATGCTCTGAGTGGATTGTTTTAGCAAAAGTATACTGTACTCACAATGATGCTCTGAGTGGATTGTTTTAGCACAAGTATACTGTACTCACAGTGATACTCTGAGTGGATTGTTTTAGCACACGTATACTGTACTCACAGTGAAACTCTGAGTGGATTGTTTTAGCACAAGTATACTGCACTCAGAGTGATACTCTGAATGGGTTGTTTTAGCACAAGTATACTGTACTCACAATGATACTCTGAGTGGATTGTTTTAGCACAAGTATACTGTACTCACAATGATGCTCTAAGTGGATTGTTTTAGCAAAAGTATACTGTATTCACAGTGATACTCTGAGTGGATTGTTTTAGCACAAGTAGAACTGAATCAATACAAATCCAATTTCCACATGTTAAAGTATGTAGACAAGCAAATATTTACAAATTCATACTCTTAGCATATCTTCTGTTCGTTTCACTGATCTATGTGGTCACTTAAGTTGGTTACAAATTCTTTGGATAAAAGAAATACCAAGTTTGTCAAGTTTCCTTCTTCAATCTTGGACAAAATATTTATTTTTAATGAACCTCAGTTCCTAGGCCGACAAGAAATCCCTGATCCCCTCCCAATGTTGTGCGTAGAAAGAGTGACTATATGCAGTGTTGTAATAAGTCACAACTCGAGTCACTTCCTCTCAAAATGACAGTGACTCGATAGAATTCAGGAATAATTTCCCCATTGAAATAGTACAGTGACTCAAGTCAATGACTCGACTCCAGTCACCTAAAAGTTTGAAAACTGGGGACTCGAGTCACTAATCTAGTGACTTGATTACAACACTGACTATATGCCATAAATTGCATAACTCTGACAAAGATTGGGAGGGGAGGGGGGATCAGGGTGCCTTAACAAAGTTCATCCAAGATTGTATTACAAGCAGATACAACAAAACGTGAAGATAGCCAGAAGGACATTGTGATTTAACTGATGACACTTAAAATTCAATCTTTTGAAGTCTTCAGTGCTACATTTTTATGTGTATAGTCACACACCCAAATCCTTCATCCAATCTGCTTCAATCATTATGCTCAGCTTCTTGTGAGATTAAGCAGAGCATATGATGCTTTACAGAGTTCCACAACATTTATTTGAGTCATTCTTTTGCAGACTTCTTTCACCAAAAACCAAAATAAAATAAGTCTCCACTCACTTTCTTTACATAAATGCACCCACTTTTAACAAAAAAAAAAGATTTGGTAAAATTAATATCCAAACAAAACTGCCCACTTTGTAACAGCTGCTACTAAAAGGCAGATCATATGTTGTGCGACAAATTACATCACTGAGCAAAATGCCCCCTCAAACCTTTATGGCTTTCGCAATTTGTCAAAAACTGATTTTAATATGGCAGCTTCTCCTGCCTAAACATGCAGGACTGAATTAAGTTGGGGCCATGCTCTTTCACAAGAGCCTTTTTGACATAAAACTCTCTCCTACTGACGAAGTCTAAGGAGCAGGTTCTCTTGAAGGAGCTGTTTCGGTGAATATTAAAATGAGAAAGGCATATTCGTTGACGCACCTGTCACAATGCATGCTGCACTAAGAGTTTAAAAACCCTGCAGCTGGAATGAGATTAATCGCCAAGATAACGCAGCACACTAGAATTCTTAGACGAACAGAGAAAAAAGGAGGAAACGGTTGCCAACTTTAATTCATAATGCTTGTAGCTGGAACTTTGGAATGCATTTCAATATGGTACGGGGAGTGTATCTAGATGGTACGTTTTTTATTTACTTTGAACATGAACATGCATATGTGATCACTCTGAAAGCAGCAAATCAACTCATTGAATCAATTTACTTTTTATGAGATCTATTTTATTTTTAAGCATTTCTGCAGCAGAGCACATCAAAGCTCAGAAAAACAACAATTCACATGACCATACTATACCACCTAATGGGAAGAGGTACATATTGAGACCAATATAGAATTCTCCCTATCATAAAAGATTTGAGACACTTGAGGAATCAGTGAGTTTATAAGATAATGCTCTCCACTGTTCCTTCTTAAACAACATTTTCACTAAATGTAATGTGAAATTCCCTCACTTCTGTTTAAAAACTGCTCGCTAAATCAAACAACTTACTGTCCCTCTTCCTTTTGAGGATATTTTAAGTAAAGAAAATCAGATTTTGACTAAAATTACCATTACCATTTAAAAAAGTACATTTCCCTATCAGCACTAATGAGTAAGGTCAATTTATCTCCAACAACTGTCTACAAATAATCACTGTAATGAGTGAGTCATCCTCAAGCCTTCCAGCACAGATATCTATAAAATAGAAATAGAGGGCAGCAAACAGTTTTCCTAAAAGACATGATCTCACAGTACTCATTCATGCATTATGAATATTACAATATAAAGAGATATCATCTGTTGCTCAACGAATTAGAGATGCCTTCATACTCGTGGACCCAGTAAATACCCCTGTATTCCTTTTTTACTTATGCCGCATAATTACAGTAGGGTTTATACTTTGGTGTCAGCAAGGATTAAATTTGGGAAAAATGCAGTCCAACCATGATCCTGTGATTGAGTTACAGTAATACTGTATAACCTGATATTAATCATGTTCCTTTCAATCCCGTGTCAATCATACTTATGTGGTTAACTTGAAAGGAATATTTGGATAGATAAACTTTATGTTCAACAATTTTTTTTTTAAGTAAAACAAAAGGTATATGGATATTTTAAGGGAAGATTTGTAAAATTTGGCTGGTATTTACAGCAAACTTTGGAACAGCTGATCATCCCTTTCGAGTTTCTATAAAGTGAAAAACAATGGTGGGATAACTTCAAACAGCTAAAGATGAATTATTAACAGTATACAAAATTTGGGCCATTCACAGTAGGATGTCTTCTGAGCACTAAAACATCTTACTGGTTACCATTCTATAACTGTCTCCAATCTGCTCACTTGGTTACCTCACAACCAGGCATGCTTCTTGGTTTATCGATTAGATCTGAAACCATACTTGTCAGAGTCATGCATGCAGTGAGTCTAATGTAACAGACACTTGTTGTTAACTTAACTTAGGTTAGCATTAGGGTCTAGGCTAGGTCTACCACAAGAAACAGACTCATAGATTAAAGGATAAAAATGCTAAAATACTTGCATAATTGACAATATGGTTCATTAAATCACTAAACCTAAGGGAAAATAAAGATGACAAAAATTCTGGAATAATTTCAAGCTATTGAAACATGTTTCCATTGTGAGCAGGCCCACAAAGAAAGGGTTCATGCTACTACTATAAAGCACAGGTGCATCACAGTACATCACATTAATATCTATAATTAAGTATCTAAAGTGTCTGCCATTTGCTTCATAATAAAGTTCTGATGTATGAAACACTTTTGAAGGGTGAAAGCATTCCTCCTACACTTGTCTTGAATCAACAAGTAAATCTATCTTTAGTCTTTCTGACTGTTTCAGGACTTAAATAAAGCATGTTCAAGGCAAAAACATGCAGTAAGGTAAAGGTCTAGAGCAGTCCTTCCAAAACCTTTCTATAGCAACAACTAAATATCACAATTTTCTTCTTATTTCTCTTGCAAGTATATTTCATCTTATTTCATAACTTCAATATTGCATATTCAAAGCAAACCAAGCAGTTACTTCTAGTAAATTTCACATTTGAGTCACATGACTCTAAACAGCCAATCATGAACCAAGACAGTGTAGTACACTATTTCAAGTTAGGGTGACTGACCTTGCCCTTTAATTTCACAAAATTTTGAGGAGGGAAAATATTTGTCACATTGTCTCAAGAGCCAATAATGAAATAGGATAGACTACAACTAATTCAAGTCAAGGGAAACTGCATTTCCCCCTGTAAATAAACACCACACTAAAAAAAGGGAAATACCCCAAAACACTGAAAACAAGCCTAAAGAGATTATGCACATGACATCAGCATGTTTTACTGGATGGAAATGATCCAAAGGTAGTGGTTGCGTAACCGAAACACACGCACAACAGCACCTTTAAAAAAATTATTGTAAAATGGACGCCTGTATGGAAAAACGGAGATGTGCGCACCCCGGGGACATTGGTGCATTAGCCCTATAGGAAGTCAGAAGAGGATACCCATGGTTTTTGATAGAGGATGGCAGATACAGCCATCTACTGTTGATACATCAGAACTGGTCAGAATCCACACCAAAGAACAGAGTAAAAGGAAACAGACTATTTAAGACACACATTTACTTGATGAGGCAAAAAGTAAGATGTTAGTTGCTGTGGTTATGGGCACCCCATATTTAGTCTAAGCTGGGGTTACCACAGTAATATAGCTTTTGCCAGTAACTTACTGCAAGCACTAACAGTATAAAAAAGGTCACTAGAAGGTAATGAGGGGCTAAATAGACTCTTATATACATGATGCAGATCTCTGCATGATTCTCTTACATTCTCTAAATATGTTAAATGATGTTTCATAGCTCCGTTTCTAACCAATTGGCTTAAGTCCAGCTGGCCACAGCCTTTATTTCCAGTTGTCGCTCACTGATTTCTTTTTCCCTTTATATTCCACTGCTTGTACTGAGCACCAACTGTAAGAGGTCTCTTCCTTCTTCTCTCTACATTATGATATAGACTTCAACATAGAGTTCAACTTAGGTCTGATTGATCATTCTATCAATTATACAAGGCAACCCTATAAATTAAACATTTATTATACTCTACATATAGATAGCAGCTCATCAGGCCTTCTACACTGCTTCTTTAGAGAAATTATGTACTGAGACATGCATACTATTGTATTTGTGCATACTGTGAACATATGTACTGTAAGGAGTTAACCACAGCTGTACCTACAAGTGTAGACAAGGGACAGTAATAACCCACATTGATCTTTGCAGATCCACACTTGGGATAAAATTAGTTCCTGCAACCTTCACAAGTTTCCATTATTACCATTAATAAGCTACAAAAGCTTACAGTAATTCTCAACTAGTCTCAGCCAAACTTTGTGTGTACCGTCCATGCCAACTCTGATGGTAGCAAGATGCTTATAGTGTCATTGAAGCTAAATTTGGGTTCCACACTCAGGTATTTCTAGCTACAACACTGATAAGGGCTATTTATATGAACATTGGTCTCAACAATTGTGAAGCAACTTGGCTGATATTCACATTGCCTATTAAAAAAAAAAATAGAAAAAAAAATTGAAATACAAAGGGCACCCCCTTAACCCAACTCCTGGCAAGTGATATGCAATTTAGGTGTAGAAAGGAATAAAAGGAATGGTAGTAACCTCCATTACCCCAGCTTATTTGTTGATATCAAATCAACATGCCCCTATAAGTATGGTGTTCATAACATACTTTAATAGGTCACAGGGTGTATTCCAACTAGATGGATCCTGGGATCCAACCCTCTGTACAGCTGCTGCAGGGTCAAATCCTTGCTCAAGACTCAAATACATAAAGGAAATAGGTTTGATCAGGATCCAATTGACCAAACTTTATCCTGGTAAGAGCGGTGGGGCAGGGGGGGGGGATCAGACCCAACACAAGTATCACAACTTGAGAGTGTACATATTGGCTCGAATCAATGACCTCAAATCTCAAAACTCTGCAGCTCAGCTTGCTTTCTTAACAAATCTTATGACCACATTACCATTCTTCATTGACTTCCAGAACAATGTCCTTCTTCTTACCTACCAGTACATCAATAGTTTTGCCGCTTATTACCTGCTAGAACTCATATCCAAATATAAGCCTTCAGTCTGGCTCTCAATCATTTTAAAATGTGCAATCATCTGTTACCTGTTACCTACTCTTATGGTGATCTAGCCTTTGCTACAAATATCTGCTTCATTGTGGAATAATCTTCCACCTTTTGTTACCTTTTCTTCCATTGAGCAATATAAAACTACCTTGAAAACCCATTTGTTTACTATCTTATTGACTCCCTGTTATGCAGTTTTTAGCGCTTTGAGACTCTTTGTGTAAGACACTTTATAAAAACTCTCTTTTTATTATTGCTATCATTATTATTACATGCTCAACAGTAAAGGATCGACATTACATCCAGGATCAACATTACCTTGGATCAACATGCCTCTAAGTATGTCAGCACAGTAACAATGTATGTGCAAGTTACGGTAACAATGGCTTGATTTAGTGCATGAAGTCCCAATCTCAAAACGCACAAAGGCCTAACAAAACATACTGTGAAGATCAAAGCTTTATTAAAGGTATTACAAGGCTTTGAAGATACACACCCTTTCTTGTAAAACGATATAAAACATGAGTGGCAAAATTTGATTTGCTAAAGGGAGGACTCACAGGAAGGTGATCAAAACAGTTTCACGCCTCAATAAAATTCATACATATTAGGGCTGCAGTGATTTATTATAACTGCACCACTAATACTGAAATTATTGCACAGTGATATTTTAAATACATAAGAAGTGAAAGCAAGGAGTCATTATGCGCTACTCTTTGCAAATTCCAAATTCTAAAACATGAATGCTGAAAATGATGGCAGCAAACAGAATAGCATGTGAAACTATTAAACACACCAATTCAATGATTCATGTTCAGATAATGTTGAGAAATACTGAGTGTAGGAACTCAGTTTCATACACAATCAGAGGATTATGTGTCTATCAGTATTGTAGGTTAGAAATATTTTTCAAAAAAAAAACAAAAAAAAAAAAAAAGGAAAGATCACATTTTGAGATCAGAATTCAAAACATAGTTTGTCTGCCAAAGTTCAAGTCAAGACAATGATTTAGGTTCAAGTTTCATTTCATTTATTTGTGTCATTACATTACATATAACAATATGATTTGAAAGGAAGTCATCCAGAAAACCAAATTGGCGTAACAAAGTGGATGACTCCCTATATCCTAGAAAAAAAGATAACAGGTATTTACAACGTCTACAAAACAAACAGCAAACAAAAACGTACATACATAACTATGACATGTCTCCGTATTATGCACTCACATTTGGAAAAATTATGAGCATACTTGGAAGATATTAAGAATAATTTCAATTTCATCAAGGGAACTTAATAATTATCAATGATGCCTTCCTTAATCGCCTTCTTAAAGGCCTAATTCTCGATCTCATCCCAAAGAGTACCAATTCTCCTAACCTTCTAAATTAAGCCCCTCCCACAATTGTCTGAAATTCACCCTCATTCAGACACAATCTCAGTTTATTGTTTCAGGGTGAGTATAAAATGCTCAATGTGTATAATCAAATCACTCTCAGAATAGTTCATGCTGTGTAATATAAGCTTTGGTACTCTGCATTGTTTGAATTAGCAGTCAATCAAAAAGCTGAGCCAATTGAGAGTTTCTGTTACCCTATACTAGAAGTGTAGTTTGGGGGTAGAGGATTGGCCCTTTAAAGATAAACAGAGAGGCAGAATTTTTTACTGAGTCTGTGAGGGTATTCCAGATTTTAGTGTTTAAGTTTGGGAACAATATGAACTATTCCAGTTGTCACTTTTGGAGGTGTAGAATGCAGACTGTTTCTTGATATAAAGGAAAGACCTTTTGACCACAGGACAAGACAAAGAGGAAGGGAAGCATTGCAAACAGAAAGCAAAAAGAAAATGAGGAGCAACTTTGAACTTTGGAACTTGAAGAACTTGAAGTTGAAATGTTCTTTCGAGAAGTGAATTTTGAAATTCTATACCCAAGTATGAAGAATGTTACTCAAAGCTCTGTCTTAAAATCTAGCTTCCTTTTAAATAAAACTATTTCCCTCCTACAGTCTCTCTTGTTCACCAGAGACACATGAGTCACAGTATTCTAGATAGATATACATCAGCCAAGTAAGATCTATCACAAAAATCACCTGTTCCCTTAGGACGACTCCACTCTATTAATTTCATTCGTCTTCTTCCAAACTCTGTTGCCTTTTTTTTTTAATTTACATCTTTAGACAGGAAGGTTGAAACACATTTCAAACTATATATCTTTTGCAGTTTTCTGTTGGGTGACCAAGTTTGCCACATATTCAGAGCACCATCTTTCGGGCATTTAAGTCTTGCCATTTATGTCAAATGATTTTCAAATGTTGTGATGTCATTTTGAAGATTGTTCGCTTGGCTAGTTGGCTGTTGGCTGCAGTTGAATGCCTAAACTCCCCACCCGTCTGGTTTAATAGAGCCACACCCAACAAACCATGCAGATGTAGGTCACTGGAATGCTTTCCCTTCTGCACTCCTTGCAAGGGATGGGGATATGTCTTTTCATTACATAAAACTTCCTTAAAAGGCTTGTTTTCACATACCACATGACACTCGGTGTAACCTCATGTTTACAATAAGGCAAAACTGCAGGTATGTGAGTCTGTGTTCTAACGTACCCCATGTTTTGTCGATTAGGTAGTGCAACCATAGCATCAATGTCAAATATTTCACATACAAATTCCTGTAAAATGTTAGAAAATACCCGTCTTTAGCGTCATAACCATCTGTGACCTTGCTTGATTAAAACAAACACGGTGTTTAAAACCTCATAACCCAGTGATTTCAGGTGGATTGAAATCAAAACACTGACCTCGCGTTAACCCGCATTCCCACGTTACTCAAGTGAAAGGTAACACAGTGTTACCTTGAGCATGCCGTATACGAGACCACAGTTTAAAAGATTCGTGGCGCCTTCAATTCCCCTAAGACATCAGTAACCATTACACTCAACTAACATCAACTGGTGAAATTAATGACCATCCCTTGATAATACAGCAAGCTGTGTCAAAATATTGTCAGTGGCAGTCAGAATGCTGTGTGAAGAAACAAGTTGGATACACCAGCATTGGCTATTCAAAAAGTTGGGTGGCTAACTCCCAAGTTTGTTAAAGGAATATTTACGTCATGTGATATACGTTGCAAGAACTGAAATTCTGAAAAGTGTCTGAGTGAAAAATACATTAATATCCCCTACCATGATAAGTCATTCATTTATGACATTTGCCTTAAAGATAAAGTCAAACTTACCAGTTGGTCTGAAACTCACTGAAGAGATACTTGAGAAATTATAATGTGACAGAGACATGATTCAGGCTGCAGCAGTTATGTTTGCTTATGGTATTAGAACCATAAAAGGAGGATGGGGATAAGGGGAAATGAGTCAGACAAAATACTGTTTGAACTTTAAGGGGGCCACTCCAAGTTAAACTACAGTAGTTTTGTCCTGTTTCATGATTGTTTCCTGAGAGTCATGTGACAACATACTTCTCCTCAATTGTGTAATTTAACTTGGATGAGCAATATTGAAGTCCAAGAATGTTATGATTGTTAAGTTTCACTAGTAGAGAAAAATTGAAAGATTTGTTTCACGAGTAGAGAAAAATTGGAAGATTTAGCAGTTACTCCAAATTAAGTTATAGGTGACTGCTCTTGCCCTTTAAAGAAGAGGGAGGGCAGACCAAGGCCAAAGCATGCATGGAAGCCGAAAAGAGAAACACATGACTCAACAAAAATTTAGACATAAATAAATACAAAAATAAATAAATGAGTAATAGTTCAATATTAAAGGCCAAGGGCACCAAACTAACAACTAAAATCTCACAATTTTCTCTTCAAAGTATCTTTCATAACATTTTGGGACTTCGGCATTGCATATTTAAGTTAAACCAAGGACTAACTCTTAGTACTGTAAATTTTACCTTTGAGAAGGAAGAATACCATCACATGACACTCAAGAGCCAATCATGAAATGGAACAAATTATGAGATCCCTGCTTTTAAGAAACTGTGAACCTGATACGGCAGTTTTGCCCAAAAAGTGTGGTAGTAAAATTCTTAACCTGACCTCCTGTTTCACACCTTGCTCCATTGTATCTGTTTGCATCTAGCCTCCACACATAAACTTGAAGACCATGCATATTGCTTGCACTCAGCTGAACTACTGTCACAATGGATCTATTACATAATAGTTGGATGCTCATTTAAATGGTTTATCGTTGATCCAGGCAGCCAGCAGTTAATCCTCCTAGAGAGGTCTGTCATGCAGCTAGAACATGACTTTCTGATAAGATAAACAGGAAATGCAGCAGTCTTGATAACTTCAAGTAAAGGCCATTTTTCTTCATACAGTGTACAACACTACTTCAAGCTCAGATAACTTCATTTCCCCCTTTTAAGTACTAGAGGTTACATTTTGCCCCACCTGTACAATTTTTCAATAGACCTTTCTTCATGAAGCAATTACAAAGTATTGTGGGTTATTTAGTTGGACTGAGTTTTACGTCCCAGTTTCCAACCTATTGGTTCAAGTTGAGCTGGCCACAGCCTTTTTTTCCAGTTGTGGCTCACTGGCTCGTTTTCCCTACTCCATTGCTTATGTGTAGCATCATGAACAATGGCAATAGGGTCCATTTCTTAAGTCTTTGGTATGTCTCGACCTGGGAATAGAACCCGGCCTTCCGTGGGAGAGGCAGAAGCTCTTACCGTTAGACCAAACACGCGCGCGGTCTTACAAAGGAGTCTGGGATAGAGTTTGATGTATTCATTGTTTTTGTAAATGACACTTAACTGTGGCCACAAGTGATATATACCAGAACTCAATCCCATAGTGCTTAGTGTTTGCAACTTGGAAAAGATCTCTGTTCTTGCCAGTCTGCCACACACCTGGCTCAACTTGATCATCTATACTATTACCATTGTAATGTTGTACTATAACAATAGATCCATGTACTCCTCAACATACAAGACCTTATTCAAAACAGCTGTTCCAATTTCCTTCTTGCAAAATGGAAATTTTCAAACATTCGTCTAGACACATCAAACAAAGGTAAATCTCTACTCACCCAAGCTCCTCAAAAGCTTTGATGTCCCTAGATGCGAAAAATGCTATATGGGGGAATCGCAAATCCCAGTGTTCAATAAACACTCGAACAGGAACTATGTTAGGTTCACACAAGTGGTTGACAAACCTGCTGATGTTGCCATAGAAACGTGCATCAATGCAGTACACATCTCCTTCCTGTTCACATGAATACAAGATAAAAAAGATTAAAAAAAGAAAACATAAGTGACTTTGATTTTCTGTTTAACAATTCATTTTTCAGAATTAACATGTACATGCAAACCTCAGTTGAAGTCCTAAAATGTTATGAAAGTTAAGTTTCAAGAGAAGAAGGAAACAGAGATTTAGCTGTTGTATATTCACTTTCCATAAGCATACCTCTCCCCCTCATATTATGTTGATGCCACTAATACATCAAGGAAAACATGCAATTTAAAGCTAGAGTTGATAGTGTAAGCCTTCTTTTTAAATGTCATCTTTGAATATTATAAATGAACCAGAGACATACGGTAAACTATTATCATTAACTTGTATGTCCCCATGAAAGTGCAAACATTCATACGACTTGAAATTTTCAACTGGTGCCTATACATCTTCGCGAGGCGGCAAGCTCAGAGAAGATTCTTAGCACATTTATTCCGTCTGGCTGGAGCAGCAGAGAGTTAGTGCATCAGGTTCTCATTAGTCATGCTCTTATTTGAATAGGATGACTGCACACAATGAGTTGCCCATCCTTCAAAAGGGTGGTGAAAGGCGTCGATGCGGAAGGCTTGCTGCCAGATGGAGAGGACTCCACAGGAAAGAGCAAGATTAGCTCTAAAGGTTTGCTTTGTTAATGTTACTTCAGACTAACATGCAAAAGTTCTGTTATTTTATATGAAAGCTATTTCATTATAAAACCCAAATCAGTCATAAAATTCTACGCAAGCAACACATTGTACATTTATTGCTTCATGAGCAAACCAACTTGAACCAATAGGTTGGAAAATGGGCTTTAAAATTCCATCTAACTAATTAACTAACATTATGAGCAAACACACTTAAAAGAAGCGACAGACATTCTGATATAAATCCTGTTCTCCCTTTAGTCTTACAATTCCTGCTCTCTGTCACACTGAATACAAACGGTGATGCGTCATTGAAGCAACAATCAATGAATGCAACCATTAACCTGCATATGGTACAAAAAAAATCTTCTTAATGAACTAAAAGCTGGTTGAGAAAAATGACCTCTTTTCAACTCACCAAAATTTATTCCCTAGAGTAGAAAAAAAGAACCAGTCAACAACAGACTGCAGACAATTTAAATTTATTTTTTGGAGCTGCAACAAATTTTGATGTCACACTAAGAACTACAGTAATGTTCAACTCACATATTCACTTGTTGCACTTCAAGCACAGGATACCCATTGACAATAGACCAAAGGCTTAAAAAAGTTTTCTTCCAGCTGAAGTAATTGGTTACAATTTGGGTTGAATACTAGGGGTGTACAGGAGTTCAAATCCAGATGAATTTCTGTGACTGGATTTGAGGATTTCAAAATCTGGCATACCTGTAAAGCTGGGTTTTCCCTAAAATCCAGTCAGACTTGCTAGGTTGGTGGGTGAGTTTTAAGATACAACTTCATTTATTGCAAGTCTTAATTGTATCTTAATTGTACAAAATGCATAGACTAGGATTGCAGTATGACATCAATATAAATGTAGTATAACAAATTGTATGGCAACAGGCAGGAGACCATTGAGTATTGAAAATTTGGAAGAAAAAAAAGGTTTAAAGTTATTTATGAAATAGTGCGTTGTTTTAACTAGAGCATGCTTACTGATGTGGGACATGCACACTTCTGGCCGACATCCCCAGAATTAAGAATTGGTTAGGTAATTAGATAGGGTTTGTACTGTACAGCCCAGTTTCCAACCAACTGGTCAAAGTCGAGCCAGCCACAGCCTTTTTTCCAGTTGTGGCTCACTGGCTTGTTTTCCCTACTACATTGCTTATGCGGAGCATCACACACAACCGCAGTAGGTTCCATTTTTAGAGTCTTTGGTATGACTCGACCTGGGAACCAACCCGGGCTTTCCACGTGAGAGGCAGATGCTCTACCGTTAAACCGAACATGTGGTACCCAGAATTAAGAGAAAACTAGAGCAGCAATTGATGCAGTTGCTCAACCCTTCTGATGTTATGACCTGAAAAGATATATAACATAGAAGGTCTACAGTCAAATTGCTCACTTTGGAGGTGCTCTTCTACAAGCATATGCCTACCATACCATGTATGTGCCACTCACTGCAATCTGTAGCCTTGGAAGGCAACTTGAATACATGAAATTCATCAAATCTCCTTAGTATATATGATGCAGTATAACAATACGAAGTGAAACTACTGAAGGGAGCTCCCCTCAACCCCTTTGCTACATGTGGTTTCACTGCAAGACCATAATTTACGATTGCTACATGGCTTCACAGTGAGACCGCACATTGCTGTGTCTTGGAAGAGCTGCTTATAAACAAACAATGTGTAACCGTGTTTGTCCAGACACAAAATAGGCTTATAGAGGAGATGTTTTTACTCATATGCACCCTATGTTTTTATACATACACACTCTCTTCATTGAATTAAAGGGCAGGAGCAGTCATCCCAAACTGAAGAAGTGTAGTAGACTGTCCAGTTTCATGATTGGCTGTTGGGAGTCATGTGACAATGTTTTTTCTCTTCAAATGTGAAATTTACCAGAAATAACTACTTGGTTTACCTTGAATAAGCAATAGTTAAGTCATAAAATGTAATTAAAATACTTTAAAGAGAAATAAGATGAAAATTGAGTTATTTAGCTTTTTCTTCAGAATAAGTTTGGGGGGACTGCCCTTTTCCTATAAGTACAAATAAAGAAGCCTCTGTACAAAAACATACTGTAGTATTCGCAGACCCCGTACATACATACTGTGTAAACATAATATATAGCTCAGTGTGGTGGAATTAACCCCCTTTAGAAGCAAAAGAGTTAAAGAAAAGCAACCACTGTGACTTCATGTTTACCACAAATTTGGGGCAAATTGTGAAATTTTTTGTTTTAGAAAATGCAGTGTCTCAGAGAACTTTCAGCTGTTATCTGAAAATCCCAACGCAAGTATAAACACCTGCAATATTTCAACGAAACTTGAACTTCCACTGTTTATGTTAAAACTGATGTTTAATTATGAGCTGTGGTGTGACATACAGAAAATTTCCAAATATTTACATGAACGCCCTCAATAACCACTCTGCTCTCACAAAAATACAGCTTTGTGAAATACTCAAGGCAAAGGTAAAGAGCAGTCCCCCAAACTTATTTTGAAGAAAAAGCTGAATAACAGAATTTTCAACTTTTTTCTCTTCAAAGAATTTTTCATTACCTTTTATGACTTTACTATTGCATATTCAACCAAGCAGTTATTTCCAGTAAACTTCGCATTTGAAGAGAAAAAACATTGTCAGGTAACTCCCAACAGCCAATCATGAAACTGGACAGTCTACTAAACTTCTTCAATTTGGGATGACTGCTCCTGCCCTTTAAATTCATTTGTTTTAAAGAAAATCAAGGCTTCCTCGAGGTCAAAACACTTATGAAAGCTCTTTTTCTAGGAAATAATCTAGCAAGTAAGTGAGATACATGAACTGCTGATGGACTTCTGCCAAGAATAGCATTAAAGAGTAAATGCAGAAAAAAATTGCACAAATGATGTGTAATATAGTCTACAACATTTCATGAATGGCTCCCCAGAATTACCCATGAGACAAAATTGTTCATAGTGAATTGTGAAAATTGCATAAAAGTATTTCACTCCTTGGGTTATCATGAATATGCATGACTACTAAACATCCTAAAATATTGTGAAACATACTTGGGAGAGCAATAAGTGAGACTTGGCTGTTGTTTCAAAAATAGGTTGGGTTACTGTTTATGCCCTTTGACTTTACATGATCTTAACACAAGCTTGCTTCTCATGCACAGATGAAGCCGATTATGACTAACTATGAGAGCATGGATAATGAGCTATGTAAAAGGGCAAGAACTTATAATTACAGTCATTCCAGCAACTGAGATGAATTAGCAAATCGTCAATTTTCCTCTTATCGCTCCAACCACTCCCAAAAGTCCTTTTCATGTTTCAAAAAATATTTGCATGTAGTGGCATAAAACTTGGGAGATGGAGTAAAATATTTGTGATTTCACATGAACTGTTAAGCTTAGATAAGAATGACATACCAGTGGCGTAACCAGACTTTTTGATTTGGGGGGGGGGGGGAGGGAACTGAGGGAGGGACAAAGGTTGACATGGGGGGGCAAGCAGAAATAGCAATATCTAAGCGGAGCGCCACCATCAGTTGGCAGGTAGCGTACATAGAAAATTGTGTCTAAAAATGCCTCTTAGATTGTCAGATGAATTTCAGTGATATATCCCTCATTTTTTGAAACACAGGTTTGGAAATTTATACTTCCACTGAGAATATTTGCTACATGCCAAAGAGGGACCTGCTACAGTCTTAATAGATTGGTTGAAAAGGTGCTCCACTGTGTGAAAGCTTTGCTTGTTCCTCCATTTATTGCATAAGTTAACCATTTTACTGCAATTTGTACCTGTGGAAATACTGTAGTCAAGTCATACCATGCCTTGATTTCAACTGTGAAAATCTGAAACATTCACATGAACTATGTTAATCATACACATGTCAAGAGAAGCAAATGCAAATTTTCTCAGCTAAATGACTCATATTTTTTATTTGTATTAAGTTTGATTTATGCCTAATCAGAATCACAATTTGCCATTTTCCTATCAAAAACGATATTGTATGGGGACGTTAACAATTTTTTTACTTTTAAAATTAATTGTTTGCTTTAACTCTCTTATTTTGATCTTAACCTTTCTTCAGTAAAGAACTAAATTAAGCTGGGGCTATTTCTTTGTTTTAAGAAAAAATATATTAGCAGGAACAAAACCAAGAAGAAACTACTGTACAATGTCTTCCCTCATTTATAAAACTTCTACTGTAACCCTACACCACCCAGCTCACATACACGAAAAATCAGTGTAATTTGTATGTGTTTCAATGCAAACTCTGCGTTCGAACAGATGCTTTTGCCATTCATAAATATGGCAGCCGAGAGCCCATGCAATCACAGCTGTGTTGGGGAGTCCCTCCTTTATCTAGACCTTTTATCTGGCTCTATGGTGCTGGGAAGGTTCTCCTGTGCTCTAGTCCCCATGGACAACTCTCCTAAGTGTTCTGTGAAACATATATGAGGCACCAACCGAATGCCAATGTGATGTGGCTGCATGAAAGTACTACATCCGAACAGGGAGCTAAATTAACTTGTCAGCTACCTGTTCCAAATACAACTTTCAAGTCACCATGACCGTGCCCTGGACTTCCGGAGAAGTACTTCTAATTTACAAAACCCGAACTTCTGTACTGTACAGTAGAAACAATTTTTCTGTGCAAGTACTAAAAACTTGTGATAGTCAAGCAATGTTTGTGGAGTTTTGTCTCACACAAATTTTGCCTGTTTTTTTTTTCTACCTGCAAATTTCATTTGGGGGGGGGGGGGGGAAGTGGGGGGTGCAAGGCATTTCACTGGGGGGCTCCTGCCCCCTGCCCCCCTGCCCCCTGCTGGTTAAGCCACTGTGACGTACCAACTCGAGTGTGTTATATAGTGTCATACAGTTCAAATGCAGTACAAGTCCTCCTGTTTAGAGGCCTCTTACACAGGCGGGGTATACCATGGGCAAATTCTACAAGCCTCAGCCCATAGGGGGCTGACTGATTTTATATGAGACAATCTACCCACCTAGAATTTCTGACATGTGAGTTAAATTAACACTTAGCATTCTAGTTACAGGATATGTCCAAGTCAATAGGGCCAAATGGATGTTTTTAAGGGAGATTTTTTTCTCTATTCTATCTACTATGCCTTGATCTGCACAGTATCAGTATATTTCAGGAGTACCAAATTGTAACTTGCTGCTTAATTTTTTTTCAATAGACAAATTTTGTTAGTAGGGAGACTCATAAAAATCATTTTGATGATTTAAATATTGCTCTGTTAGTCTCTAGCAGCACTTGGACATATAATTTAAACAGTTCCAACATAAAAGAAACAAAAATAACTTAGAAAGCTTTGGTACCAGATCTCAGAAAGCTGGGAAGACCCATCATCAGTTTTTTTCATTTTTTTTTTTTTTTTTTTGGGGGGGGGGGTGGTTAAAGGTAGAGGTGGGAAATCAAAATAAGTTGCAACCCAAAATTCAACTCTACCCAAACAGGTGTAGAAAAGTATCACAATTCCCCCACGCTGTACTGAAATTTGTGGAATTATTAAGACATTTGTGGGACTTAGTAGCGCATTAGGATCTGAATATATCCCACCTAGTTTGGAAATAATCAGGGGAAGATCAACTAGATGGAGGGGAAACACTCTGAAGTAGCCAGGAGTGTGGTCAATTACTGTATAGGCCACCATGTGTGTTTGTGTTATATATGCTTCTAAATATCTCAAGATAAGCTTGCCAATTAGCATCTTGGTCCTCCTAAAAAGGAAGTTTTCAAAAGGGGAGGGGAATACCCCCTTCATTTCACCCTTCCCTTAGGAGAGCAAATTTGTAAACCCTACATCAAAACACTTTAGATACCATTTCTTTCAACTGGTGAATACCAAACAAACAGCTGTTCCTGTCATCCAAGGTACACCATCTACCTTCATAATGATTATTATGTGACATCATTTTGGGTGTAGTCAATTAAAATGGCTTCTAAACTATGCCCAGTACTGTACATCTCAATCTATGTCAGTCAGGGGACTTCACCATTTGGTACACCTCACAATACCTGGGAACACCACTCCCTCAGCCAATGCAAAAACTACCCTTAAAATCTCCCAAGCTCACAGTTTTTGGGATCTTTTAGCCCCTATACTTATCTCCACTCATAACCACACCTAACAGCAACTAGATCCTAGTAAATTAATAGCACAACGACGATGGTTGCCATCCTCACTCTGTAGGCAGCTTTCTCCATCCTCCATCATTCTGATATGTAATGCAGGTCATGGGTGGTCTTTTTAATTTGATCAACTTGCTACACATGAGATGCTTGTATTCATTAGAAATACATACCACTTTAATAGGAAGAACCAACAGGAAGTAATCATGTCCTACAAACTATGGTCACTTTAATCTCTTGTATAACAGCATAGCTTGAAAACCAATCAATTCTCAATACTAGGTTGACAGAATTCGAAGTAAAGTACCTTGACTCCTGATATTAATGACAATCATGGAAACTAGTGAATGCTTCAATGAAAAAATTTGGTTCAGAAAGCAACTCAAGTTCTTTCATAAGCTCACAACTTAGCTTCTAAACTCTCTTGAAACTAGTCAGCTGTGAGCATTCTTCTAAAATAACAAAAACATTAAAGAAACACATGATGTTTATCAAAATTTCTAAATTACACTTTACATTTCAAGGCTCTTTATTACTTTACGATTGTGTAGACAAAAATAATGTAGCTCAATTATTGATTTACTGACAAACAGGGTTAGATAGAAAGTCAGATGGAGTTCACAGCTTTGTTTCTAATCAACTAGTTTATGTCCGACTGACATAGCCAGTTTTGGCTCACTAGTTTGTTTTCCCTACTACCCTGCTTATGCTGAGCACCAAGCGCAATGGCACGAGGTTCCATTTTTAAATTTTACACTAGGATCCGACCAGAAGTTGACTTTAGACTTCCCAACTGTAAAACAATGCTCTATCCAACTTGACCAACCATGCATTCGGTAGTTCTGACACATAGGGATACATCCTTATTGCCCATCAAACAAAAAAGCTCAGCTTTTAAAATTTTAAAAGGCATATTAAAGGAAATGCCTTCTTACCTTAACCGTTCCCCAAACAGTTCTAATTCTCCTTACCTACTTACTGAAGCCCCTCCCACAACTGTCTAAAATGTATCCTCACCCGGACACATTCTCAGCTTAATGCTTCAGGGCATGACAAGACCCCATTGTGCAATCAAAACACTCCCAGTACAGTACATAATGTGTAATATAAGAGCTACAGTACTTATGCATTTTTTTACATACTGTCAATCAAAGAGCTGTGCTAATTGAAAATTTCTGCAGACTACTACAACAATTTTAGGCTTGGGTGAGAATTGACTGCCTTTAAATATCTGTAACTACTAGTTTGGTTAGATGGAATTTTACAGCCCAGTTTTTAACTAATTGGTTCAAGTCGAGCCAGCCAAGGCTTTTTTCCTGTTGTGGCTTACTGGCTTGTTTTCACTACTCCATTGCTTATGCTGAGCACCAGTGGCGTAGCCAATGGGGGGGGGGGGGCAGGGGGGAAAGTTGCCCCCCTGCAAAATATTTTGGGGAAATTTGGGGAATTTGGGGAAATTTCAAGTTGACGAAATAATACTTTCTTTTCATATTTCTTTAAAGTTTTCTCACTATAAGTTATCGTGAAACATTTCGCAGGCATAGCTCGAATTTCCATGCAACATATTTCCACAGATCTCATCTGTGTCACTGCAGCACGAAGCGTGCCTGACTCACGTCCTGCAGAAATGCCCTGTCTACAGCAGCGTGAATGTTCTCTGGTACAATGCGGGGTATTTTGATCAGTTCAGCGTATAGGTACTGCGCAATGCCGACAGGCTATAATACAGGAGCAAAGGATACCATCATCCAGCTAGTTACCCTACGTATTGTTGAGCTAATGATATGTTCATCAACTTGATGCACTACTGGATTATACTTGCTAATAAATTGTAACATAATCATAGCCTCGTGAACGAAACATTCCCTCATTTAATTATTACAATTTCCAATTGTTTTCCTTCCACAACCATTATATTTATATTAGATTTACGGCTGTCAGCAATACATACCAGTAGGACTCTTGAGTTTCCAATTTTTCCTTTTTATATACATTGTGAACAAATTGTCTCCTTAAAAGTTTTCAGGACAAGAAAAATATGGCATTCTAAGCATGCAGTAATTAGGCACAGGGAGTGTCATTTCCTGCAATCTAGGGGTGTTTTTAGCGAAATGTCCCCTGGTGAGATGCTCCGCACGAACCTATGGTCGGGCTTCATGTATCACTCTCACCCGTCACTTAAGTTTACAAGGCCCTGGGTTATGTAAGGTTTAACAGCTCTTTGAGCTGGTTTGAGCTAATAATCGCGTTTTGATCCTGTCGGCCTGTTCCCACCAGCTCAACTCTTATCAGATGTTGTTCTTACCAAGATGAAGCACTGATCTTTGACAAACTGATGCAGGATAGATGCTTACTCATTTCCAAGTGAACTGTGGGCTACTTAAATAGGACCATCTAACTGATAGCTTATGTTCGATTAGACACTTTTGTGAAGACAAGTGGAAAAAGTACAAACTCAGTGCCCTTCAAATGGAGAAAACGTGTCATGAGAACTTAATTGTTTTCCCATTAAGTTTATTATCATCCATCCACTAGTTGACCAACAACCTCCACACTTTCATTCTAAATTACTTAATTCTTCAAAAATAACATAAAATTGCCCAAATCTCCTCCAGAAATCCTTTTTGCTTTCTGAGTCCTTCCTACATCCTGTTGGCTCTCATTGGGGCATTCATCAGCTTGTTGGCTGCCTATCAGGAAGTTTGCACCGTCTAGGATCCTATGGCAGAGCCTATCACCACCACCCTGCTTGACATACTGAGTTGGTGAATTTGTCAGTACCCTACTACACAGCCTACTGTACTGTCAATTGTAACTTAAAAACTATCCCATAATCACAGAAAAAGCACTTACATTGACAACTATAAACATTGCCAGCTGCTATGTACTTCGTCTTAATACTGTATGGTTTTTCACTCACTGTTGTGATGGATGAGGGACTGGAGATATCTTAAGTTGTGTTGTGTGAAATGTCACTCAACACCATGCCTGGGTGAGTTTAGGTCATTACACAATGTTTATTCTAGTAATAACAATAACTAGAGGAATAATTGTTGTTGTTGTTGAATAGCCCTTCTGATGTATTAACCTGTACAGTTTTTAATTTATTTTGAACACAATCATGATCTATACTTTATGCATACCTCTAAATCATGTTAGGCTAAACAGCATATAGACTCATTCAAGCAAGCTTACATCACTGGTTGGCACAGGTTGGCATAGAACATGCACAGGATCATTTGTGTGCCCATTTACTTTCCTGCATGCAGAGACCTCGAGATTGAAAACAGGATTTAGATGAATTAGAATCTACATTCATTGTGCCAAAATGTACACATACCTCATCAACTCTGCTGCCAAGGCTCCAAGCAGCTGTGATGTAATTTATTTGTTAACATGAATGAGTCCATAACACTTTGCTGCTAATGGTTGGACAGTGTTACTTTGTATACTTTTAAAAGTCAAGAGCAGTTACCCCATCTTATTTTGAAGCACCACCAAGCTAGTCTGAATCTCACAATTTTCTTTTCGAAGTATTTGCCATAAAATTTTGATGTAGTACTTAAATCATGCATGATCAACTAAGCAGTTACTCCTAATAAATCTGATTTCACAATTGAGGAGGAAAAATATTGTCACATGATCCTTAACAGCCAATCATCAAATAGGACAGTCTGCTATACTAATTCAAGTTGAAATTTCTGCACTTCTCCTTTAAACTTTCTCCTTTTTTTCTTCAGTTAGTTTTAACGATGCCATAGGGTGCAGGGTGTTGCTCCTTTCTTCTGAAAACACCAGTAACAGACCACAAGTTCTTAAGTTCACTAAACAACGACTTAAGTTGTATAGGAGCCACCCTCTGTGCTTTGAAGTCTGCCACCAAGTAATTCAAGAGAATTAGGAGATATATATGCCAATAGATAGTTCTCACATGGCATCATAAGAGCTTTTCACATGGCGTATTGCAGCCATGTTTGAGGGCAACCCCCATACGCGTGTGCAGACTTGCCCTCAGACATGGCTGTTGCTAATGCCTAGTAGTGATATCACTGCAAACTATCTATAGTAGGAGTTAAAAGAAGAGTGGATGGTCTGGACACCCACCATGTTATGTGAGATGACAAAAAATAAACATATTTTACAACTAGAGAGTTACGATGTTAACCTCAGCAAAGGGCATACCTGCACATCTAAAGTGCTGGTACATCATGAATACCAGTAGCATTTTCAGACCTCTGGATCAGGTCTCAAGATTCATGTTAAGATGGATTTACTTGCCCTTTAAGTCACTGAAAGTGATAATCCAGAACAATCAATTTTAAAACAAGTAAAAGACTAGCAGTCTTTACATCCACCAACACAGCCAATTCTTAACTGTTATTTACACTTTGCATTTTAAAAGTTTAATTACCTAATTAACACAGTCAAAAGGCTTGAAGGAGATGTAAGGGAATAGAAAATAGCTGACAAGTTAACAGGCTTAGCTGTGACCTCTACACTTACCCTGTTCTCCAAGTCAAAGAGGTAGGAATCATCTTCTCGCTTATCAGCCTCAGCATCAGAGATGAGCTCACCTGAATACCTAATGATAAGATTGAAAAAAGGAATCAATACTTAATTAAATTTAGTCAAAGAGCAAATTAGGAATAAACATTTTACAAAAACAATTAACAGCGATGTCCAATCTGATGACAGGCAATAATGATGAGGCAGAAATGAAGGATATAATTAGGACTCTGGACGGCCTTGTGGAAGGTCACTGTGATGCTATTAATTTCTTTGCCAGCTATTCTTTTTGCAGGCAACATCTACTATAGGTAAAAGGTGGAGGGAGGGGTAAACTACACATTCCTTCTATTTTCTTTTAAGTTTACAAGTATACAAAACATGTAAGCAGGGATGGGTAAGTTAGTTGGTTAATTCGATGAGATTTAACGACACAACAACATGGATGTGTTATATAGTGTCAGTCAACTTCATAAAAAGTTCAAATGTTAAATTTATTTTCAAATACAGTTCACGTTCAAGTTAACCTTCCCTTCAGTCACCTCTTACAACAGGCAGTACATACATATTGTACAATCCCCAGCTCACAGGGGGCAAGCAGAGATTGACGCAGGGATGGGGAAAACTTGTGCATTTTACAAAGTTTCATGGGTAGAGATAACATTTCAGCCACAAAATATTTCTCTCGTACTTCCTGGTACACAGGGTCTGCAGAGAGGCTAGACTGTTTCTTCAGATATGATGAATACACACAGAAAAACTTTGTCCACACACCCTTGCAAATTCCCCCCCCCCCCTTTACTGCATTTATGGTCACTTACTTAGTCTTGCAAAATAACCATACTTCAATAACTACATTATTTGCACCCTAAAGGATGGAATGGAAGGCATTTTGAATGGCAAATTCTAATCAAAAGATGTAGCATTGAGAGAGGAATCAGAAACTGTGTAAGTGGGTTGGGCTATCCATAATTTAAAACAAAACTCAGAGAGCCAGATGGCAGACAAATTTTAGATTTGCAGTCACAGCCGTAAATCTGTCATCCTTGATCAAGTAATGCCTACAAAGACCTCTGGTGAACTGCGGAAGGGTGCGGAGAACACACAACGACGTCATCCGAAGGGATCCTCAAAGTTAATATGACTACTTTCAGTGATGTGCAGACAGTTTGTCTGAGAAAGAAACACAACTGTTGAGGCACTCTGGGTAGTTGAATTTATTCCAGAGTCTCTGCTAGCATCTATCTCATCAAAAGTTGTCACAAAGTGTTTCCGTGATAGTTACACAGACTGAATGTTGCCACAGGGATAACATTTCAGGTTTCTTCTGTATGAGTGATTTAGCGCCATGTCAGTCTGCAGCAAACACTGAGTATGTCTTTCAGTCATTTATAACATACCATTTCTTGTGTCAAAAATAAAATCACTACAGGCATAGATTTATAGTAATTATCAACTGAGGAAGGATTAGGCATGTCAAATAAGCCTGGTCTGCCAACTTTGAAGGTGACCATACCTCAGAAATTTCAAACATTTAAAACAGTCTGTCACACGTTTTTCTGATATGAACATTCTGAGAAACCATTCGTGCAATAAAAGAAATAGTCTCTGCTGTATTTTTCATAGTCTACAAAACATCAATGATACAGGCAAGCAAAGAATTTGAAAGATTCCCCAATTATGACTGACTATATCAGACCATCACTTGACTGTTAGAGTTCATCTACATGTAAAGACATGTGGAAAACTAAGTCTCTTATTAAATGTCTGATACATCCTCACCCTAAACCTCATTGTACAGTAATCCTTTCCAAACTACCTAGACTGTTTCCTTATTTCATTCAATAAAATTTTAAAATTAGTCCCTTTTCACTACTTCAAATATTTAACTGACTCAAATTAAGATGTATTCGGCTAGGGTCCTTTATTACACACCTCATTGTCATTCATATTTTATAACAGAGTATAAAGTAGACCATAAAATAACACACAGATGTTTAGTTTTTCTCATGTTCTTTCATATTTCCCACAAGTCGCTGAATTTTTAGCATTACATCATACCTAATACTAAAACACAGCTCAACATTTTCTGATACCATTACTTATTTCCTTTTGTCCATCACAAAAGCAGCATTATACACATAAACATCATTGATATTCACCAAAACTCCCTGGTTTGGGAGTCTATGAGTGATGTACTTACCTCCTATTTACATGTGTAACCATTATTGCCTGTAATTGTAACCAGACAATTTCCAAAGACATGTTATTCATGTTGAGGCAAAAATGTGAAGGGCGATCTTAGGTGGCAGGTGCCCTCAGTAGGTAGGGGTTACCATGGTGCTACTAGTTAGTTTTTTGCCAGACAGTTATTGCAGGCAATAATGGTTACAAATGTAAATAGGAGGTAAGTAAATGCCAAATAGACTGTCAACACTGAAGTTCAATACTTGAAAATCAGCATCAACTTTTTTCTGAGGTAAAACAAAATTAAACAGTAGTTATTGCATCCCTCCATCCAGGTTAAAGTGTCTGCTAGCCATAAGAGATTTCCTACTCCTGAAAGGACATAGGCAGTCTCCTCATTTTGAAACAACAGCCAGATTCCATAGATTTCTTTTTATTTTGCTTGCAAGTAAATCTCATGATATTTCAGGACTAATATATTGCACATTCAAGGTAAACAAATGGATAACTCTCCTAAATTTCAGTAAGTGAGAAAACTATTATCACATGACTCTCTGGAACCAGGACTAAACTTGAGACTACACTAATCAAAAGTGGGGTGACAGTGTTTCTGCCTGGAACTGTACAGTTTTGAAGATACATTTCAACATTTATTACCTATTGACCATCTACAACAAAGACCCTGAGGTGTCCTCGACCCCCATCATTAATTTAAATGTAACTCCAAACATTTGAATGCAATATACATCAAAATAATTAATATTCTGTCATTCCTGAAATATATCAATAGAAGAACTGAAAAATTAATGTTTTTAAGTGAAACCATTTGAAAAACAATGGCAGATTGAGTGGTACTTTTCCACATATTGCTATCTCTGAAGTTGTAGACCACAAAAATCCAAGCTGAACCAAACAGATTTCCAGCTGTCTGCCCAGTATTGCTTCTCTCTTCAAGGAACATGTTTCACCCTTTCTAAACTTCCCCACCAGATTCTAAACTTCTTGATATTTGACTATCTAAACTGTCCAGAAGTTTCTTCCAAATAACCCATCTAGTGAATGTTTTCATCCTTTAATAATCTCACAGAATCTCCACCTACCCCAACCAATACTTTACAAATGCTGCCCCCTTTTATGGCGGGGGGGAGGGCAGCAGCACCAGTCTCACTTAGGGCTAAAGAGAAACAATAGGCATGACATTTGTTACTTACTGTAGCCTTCCTTTGATCAGCTGAAATACACATTTTTTCTATTTTATTTTTTTTTTTCAAATTATTAAGAGAATGAGTTTTCACATTACTTTCCACCAAGGCCTGTACAACATATTGAATCGTTACTTTTAGGGGCAACCAAAATATGACATAGAATAATAACCTTTTGTTTCAGCACTGCCATTATTTACCAGAAACAACAGGTACTGTGAAGTGGTCTTTCAAGTAAGGAGAAATGTGTGTTACTTCTGTGTTATACAGTACTACTGTTGAATGGGATTTTTTTTTAATATTTCTCAGGTAAAAAATTTCACATAAATGCAAGACTGGACAGTCTCATCCCAACGGTGACTAATTGCAACACCAGACCATGTTGACAGATCATTTTCTGTTAGTTTTAACTCAATGTATGATTGTGACGAAGAGTTTAATGTTATGGAAAACTTGTAACAACAAGCTCTGGTTGCCCGTTAACTACATTTACTTTAATACGAAATAATGAAAATATTTATCCCAACCCAAGTTTCCCATGGCCTCTTGCTGTAAGACTATCAGCCCAAACAGCTCCCACTGACTAGGAATGGACAATTGCAAATAAACTTATCTTGGCAGAGCATGAAGGTCCTTCAGGACAATAAAAAGCTGTCAACATTTTTAAAACATACAAATGGGGGTTATGTTACCCTTCCTGCCTCTTGCATTGAAAACTTTCTACAATTATTATCTCTACTGTCTCTCATTTTATAAGAAGCCTCCTCTTTGGCAGTTTGAAAATGTCAGGGATATTTCTCAACAGTCGCAAAAAAATGCCAAGGCTTTTATAAGGTTCACATGCAGTCAGGCATTCCTCATTTGGTGCAACTTAAAATGAAAGGTTGGGAATGAGTTCTGACATGATGATTACAACGCAAAAACCAGACCCACATTTTACACTCCACACCATGTAATTGCATCATCTCACATTCATATCTTACATAAACAAGACATTGCACAACCATTTTCATTCCAGGGAAGAGCTTCTTCAATGCTGGGTTTTTGAAAAGAAATGCTTCCAGCTTGTCAGTACAACCAGTTTATGATTTAGTTAAGCTCAACAGGTATATAGACTCACTTATAGTATGTTTGCTCTTCCATTGAAAAGATGTATGTTAATGAAAGGTGAAACAATGAGGGACTGTGCATTGGATAATCCAATGCACAAATAGATTATAATGCAAGCAATGCACAAGGGTGCAGCCAGAGTACATTCAGGGAGCATATGTAATTTCTAGTCCCCAGCAGTCAGCAGACTAGGGAACAAATGGCCACTTCTTTGTGCACAAAGTGTGAAATGAGTCCCACAGCTGTGCTGGAGATCTTTGCAGAGTGGAAGGAACTTGGTGCTGTGCATGGTTGAATGTGCTCAGTATAGCAGCTTGCACCATCCTGGTAATATTGTTGCTATGCTCTCTTGTTCTGCTAACAAAAAGTCATTCAAGTGTGCATCAAAGCTACTACTAATGTTGGTCTATATGGCACGCCAAAAGGCTCACCTTTTATGATGATGATGTACTAAAATTATACGTTCATGTACCAAAAATATACAATGATGTACTAACTTCATAAGATCATGATGTAAATTTACACCATCATGTACTAAAACCATAAGTTCATCATGTTAAATGTTACGATGTACATGTAAAAACACACGTTGTACATCTAAAAACACATGTTGTACATGTAAAAACATAAGATCATCATGTTATTATTGTCTCTTCCGCATGCCATACTGAGTGAGCCTTTCGGCCGACCAGAAGTCTGCCGAAAGGCTCACCAACATACGATGATCACCTAAACTCATGTGATGTAGTTGAAGTACACGTTCATGTACTAACTGCTTACGATGATGTACAATGATTTCATACGATCATGTACTGATTTCATATGATCATGTACTAACTGCATACAATCATGTACTGATTGCGTACATGTACTGATTGCATACTGTACGTACATGTACTCATTGCGTACATGTACTGAATTCATACGATCATGTACTAAATGTTTACGTTCATGTACCAAAGGGGCCCACGTGGACATCGAATAGGCCCTGACAACACCAAGGGCTCAAAGAAATAATGTTGAAGCTATGACCTGTAGAACTTTTGATTCGATTGGAAATTTCGATGGTACATTGCATTAAATCCACTAAAGAGAACAAAAAGTTTTTTTTCTAATATTTGTGACATAAGATGGCCCAGGGGCCTTACAGCAAAAACATTTGCCCTGTTGATAGAGAAACTTAGTTCAAGGACCGGAAGTACCGATTCATCATTGGGTCTATTGGTGATGGGTAGGCCTGGGCATTCCCTTGACATGATACTGTAAGTTGAAGTATTAAGGGTCAAAATAAATTGCAGCATGGTAGTAGATCGAAATTTTTGGGCCCAGGGCCCCATTTCTTGTCATTATACAAGTGGTTTCCATACTAGTTTCCAACTAATATGGAAACCCCTGAACGTAATTATTTTAGGTCCCAGAAGATCTGGACCCATGAGGAATCATTTGGCAGCAAATGCTTAATCTTAATTGGCTCAGCCCTTTGATTGACAGCTAATTCAAACAATGCAAAGTACCAAAGCTTATATTACATAGCATGATCTGTGCCGAGAGTGCTTTGATAATACACACTGTTCTTTTTGTATACTCACCCTGAAGCAACATAAACTGAGATTGTGTCTGAATGAGGATGAATTGCAGACAATTTTGGGTGGGGATTAAGTAAGATGGTTAGGAGAACTGGTGCTGTTTGGGGTGAGAGAACTGGGCCTTTAAGCAGTTAGAGATGCTACTATATCTGCAACAACACTAGTTTTTCAGATTTGTTCTGTGATTTATCTTTACCTCCATTCTAATGATGTTCTAGACATTATGATATTGTGTTGACTGATGCAGAACATCTATCTGAAGTAGCGGCCCTATCTTTAAATCTTGAGTTTTACTGACTAGGAAAAAAGAACAATCTTAAATCTTTCTAAATATATCAATGTATGTTTCTTAAATACTGATTTTTTTTTAATAGGAAGCCCCTGTAACATGTCCTGCTTAAGGAATTTAATGAACCATAGTATATGCCAACACCAACTAACTAGAAAGCCAACAGGCTTAGTGATTCCTTGCCGTATGATATATCATAGCAAACATGGAAACAAACATGACATGCATGAGATCCCATACAATTATCCTACTTAACTGAGATATAATACTAGTAGGGTCCAAACTTTTTGACCTCATGTGACCCAAAATGACCTTTTGACCCTTTAAAAACAATAGTGATCACCTTACCAACACGTCCATCAACATGAGTAATTCAAAATTAAGCTTAGTACAGAATGAGTATGGAAGTACTTCCACCATGGTATGAGATCCCTCACAGTTATCCCCCTAAAAATATTATGTCTACAAAATTTGATCTGACTGTCACCTCAAACCTTTGATCTCCACACACAAGAGGAATTTCTCACACAGCTTTAATATTCCAGAAAACTGTCTCATTACTTGATAAAGCGGTATTTTGAAACCATTTTTATCAAAAGTTTGGTCAATGGGGACAGCTCTCCATTCTGAAGTCTCTATGTTCCGATGCCTCTATGTTTCAAAAAGTCTGCATTGAGGTTAGTGTTTAAACAAGCCCTCATCGACACACTCTCCTTCAAGCATTGGATCAAATACTGTGTTCTCACATACCCCGCGCTCGAGGTAACACTGTATTACCTCACGCTCGAGTAACGTGGGAACGCGGGTTAACGCGGGGTCGGTGTTTAAATTTCAATCCACCTCAAATCGCAGGGTTAAGCAGTTTTAAACATCGTGTTTGTTTTAATCAAGCAAGGTCACTGGTATTTATAGCACTGATGACAGGTATTTTCTTACATTTTGCTGTAATCGGTGTGTGAAATATTTGGTCTCGTTACTATGGTAACACTATCCAATCAACGAAACACTGGGTACGTGAGAACACAGACTGGAAAACACGGGGTTAGCCTGTGGTTTTGTCTGATTGTAAACACGAGTTAACACTGGGTGTTGGGGGGTATGTGAGACCAAGCCTAAAGAGACATCTGAATAGAGATGTGTAACCTTGGCTATTACTGACAGCAATTTTTGCTCTATGGGGGAAATGCCCCACCCATTGTCTATGGTATCCTTTGCAAATTAACAAAAGCAGATATCCCTATGAATCCATAATTTAACAAGACTTTTAATTCGCCTTTTGTCTACTTATACTGTAGGTACAGCATAACATACAGTACAAGTTTTCCTTGTTTGATACACAGTATATAACATTATGCTTGCTCTTATTACCTGAACTACTTTTAAATGACAGCAGCAATGCAAAATAAAATCTTAATACTTTTGAAAAGTGTCATAAAGGGTAATCTTGAAGCAATGGTTCTATGCATTAAGCTTTATGGTACACTTTTTTTTTTTTTTTGTGGGGGGGATAGTGACATGGATAAAAATGAAATGTGAGACAAGAATTCCCACTCGATGATGATATTTGACATAGCTACATAATCCTTCACACAGGGGTTACTTTTTTGGTGCAGTTATCCAGATATAAGCAGAGATGAGGCAAGTAGTATGCTGATACATTTTATGCTATCAAAAATTTAAAACAAATTCTAGAATGAAACTAAGTGACAAATAATCACTGTAGAGCATATTGAAACTGTAAAGCAGAAACACCAATCTAGACAGACACCAATGTTTAAAGTTTGTTCAACAAAATTCCTTATACAAACACACTTTTTGTTCAATTCCACCAGCTTCTATGTAAAGGACACTAATTTCTGAAGGGTGTCAATCTACAGTATTTCTAAGATGACTTTCAGTTTAGAAACTTGATCAGTGTACATGAACTTCTCCATCTCCAGACAATGGCTAGGCAAACAACTTTTATTTGTGGTCAGATGAGACAAGATAATGTGGACAGTTATTTTATGCTGGATTTAGCAGAGGTGTGACTTTCATGGAAGTCTGACATTTTGACCACAAAAAGAGTACTGAATGCCTGCAGGGAATGGCAGGAAATAGGAGTATATACAAACAATGGGCTGTCATGGTTATGTACTGAGATAAAAATAAGCTTTCTTCAGAGGGTTTATAAGAGTCAGTTAACACCACTTATACAGTAAAAAGTTTAAGTCAATTGAGCTGTATGTTTGTATGAGGTAATAATTCAGGACACTTTGGGGATAACTGGCAGTCAACTGTGAAAAATTGGGCAAGATAACTGTGACCAAATGGCAAAGAATGGGTCAGTCACAATTTGATTCACTCTATTAGGCAATGACAGTTCATGTGCGCTGAAGGGTATTTGATACCAAATGATCAGTGTAAATTAGGTTCTTTTTTTGTAAAACTAACTAACTGTGGTATATCTAATTAATCAATTCCCACTTCCAATTAATGCATGCTTGCATGCACATGTCCTCATGAGGACAGTAGGCACAAGGTTTGTCAAATATTAGCACTTTTTGCCACTAAATTTAATGTTTTCTTCAGGTTTTCTTTAAGGTTATTGAAAAAGCAATGTAGGTATGTTATAAAAGAGATTCTTGTGCATCACACAGAGTACTCTCTGTTCAAAGTTTATACTTTTGAAGTTCCATATCAGTCATCTACTTAGTGTGCACAGAAGCATCTTCTAATATTTTCAGACTATGTCCCTAAATGACCCTTATATACAGACTGTTTAAACTCACATGTTCCACATCAGTTTCATGAAAATCTATTTACTTGTGGCTGCAAAATCAGCATACCCATGAGCATTGAAGCATGTATGCCAGCCTGATGAGCAGATTTTGCCTTTTAAGATTTTATATTTTGCTCTGCCCACTTTTTCATGTATTAATACTTGGAACTTAATGTAATAACAGGGCACAATTTCATGCCAGAATCAACATTCTGTACAGTAACTACCATGTGATGTGCCTTTTTGTGCACCTAAAACCTTCTTCCTATGAGTTTGCTTCAGTACTTTACAAATGCATTTTCAAAATTACCTCACTAAAGAATTTACATAGTGAAGTTAATAAACTGTTCCAAAAAAATTATATACCCTATGCCTATTACATTACACATGCCAAATTATTCTTACCCTTTTACCCTAACCGCTCATGGATATTAACTTCAACAGTTATATACTCTTTTGAGATATAGTGTTTGCAAGGTTTAGATGTTTTGAACTCTGATGACCCCAAATGACCTTTGACATCCAATAAAAACAATAGGGGTCATCTACTCAATATGGACAATCAGCAAGGTAAGTATGAGATTGCTCACATTTTTCCTTCTAGAGATATCGTGTTTACAAGCAATTTCCAAGGTATTTACATTTTGACCTCTGGTGACCCCAAATGACATTTGACCTCTACCAAAAAAAATAGGGACCATCTACTCAATGTGGACAATCTACATGCCAAGTTTGAGATCCCTGGGGGTTACCGTTCTTGAGATATCGTGTTTACAAGCAGGCGTCACACACACACATACACACACACACACACACACACACACACACATACACACACACGACATCACCATCGCATAGATTCCTTGCCTGCCTTCGGCAAGGAATCAAAAAGCATGATCTTACATTTGTTTTGTCAGGTGAGGCCTGCATGACCACAGTGGTATTCCCTAATGAGAAAACAAAAAATATGCTCACATGGCATTTTCAATGTTTACCTCACACACCATAAAAAAATTACATCATTTTGGCTTTCACTTAGGTACATGATTACCATTGTCCAGAAAATGTACCTTGATAACATCCAAAACAGTTCCAATTCTCCTAACCTACTTAATTATGCCCCTCCTACGACTGTCTAGGTCTCACTCTAACCCAGACAAAATCTCAGCTGATTGCTTTCAAGTGAGTATACATTATAAAAGGCACAATGTGTAATCAAAACACTCATTGTGGTGAATGATGTGTACTATGAGATACTCTACTCTGATTTTAACTTGCTGGATCTGTTCACATGATATCGTTCCTAGAAGGGAAAGTTCAGACCCTATCAAGGAAATCAAAATCTATGTGCATAAATGCTTTAAGATCAACGGTGATCTGAGGTGAATGGTCACCATGATTTATGTAATGGTCCCTTTCACTGGGACACTC
This sequence comes from Holothuria scabra, assembly GCA_037179385.1. Lineage (NCBI taxonomy): Eukaryota > Metazoa > Echinodermata > Holothuroidea > Aspidochirotida > Holothuriidae > Holothuria > Holothuria scabra. The sequence goes on along the minus strand of CM074185.1, from coordinate 23,111,852 downwards.
ATTCAGGCATGGATGATGATCTCAGTACAAGGTGTTAGTGTAAATATACCTGCACCAACCAAACATGTAGCCCCCTGTGGGCTAAGGGTTTCAGAATAAGACCACCGTATTTCATAAGAGACAGCTACTGTAAATTAAGGGAAACCAAACTTGCACTTGAACCATACTTGTACATAAATTAAACTTTGAACCTTTTATCGTGTTGGCTGACACTATACAACACATTCATGTTGGTGTGTCTTTAAATCTCATCTCACTTAACAAACATGTAATCTAATATACTGACAACATTAGGCCATCAAATACAAATCTGCACCCTATATTCCAACACCTTAAGGGTTATAGCTAAGGATAAAGGGTTACATTAGGGTCACCTTAGGGTCATAGGTTAAGTTAGGTTAGGCACATAATCAGGTGCAGAGTATAGATTCAACACAGGACTCCATCTCAATATTCCAGTGAAGTAAATTGACCACAGAGGGCGACATCTGCATGCATGAGGTATTAAAACAGATATGTGGAAGCATCATGATGTAGTGACATCAGAGTGTAATTGTACACTGAGACCTAACAAAGCACAAACCACTGCAGCCTTGCTGAGGCAGCTGCAGCTTCCCTTTACATGTGTTTTTACCCAAACTTTAATTGTAGACATACCAAATAGAGCATACAAGTACAATGCAGATCATATAGACAAAGTGACTAACAGCACATCATTACCCTCACCCTTAATAAATCTTGTAATCAGTTTTACAGAAAGCAACTCACACTCATTTTTCTGTTTAAAATTCCAGGGACGTGAGAAAGTTAAGCCAAATGGGAATCAGGAGATGTCAAAAAAGGTGAGATTTTACATCACTCATGGCCTGATTCAACAAATTACGATAACAACTCTTTGCCACAGACTTTCTACTTCTCTTGATGGCTTCTTACAGCCAGTCTGAAGAATACTTTAACCATAACTCAGCAAAACTGAAGAGGGAATCTTTTTGCATCAATGTATCAAAGTATGATGCAGACAGAACAAATCCAACATACACACACCCGACAAAAGAATCCCAAAGGATTCACAGGAAGTTATAAGCATCACATTTTATAGGATGGCAAGATCGATGATACCTTCCATTTCCTTGTGACAAGGAAAGTATCTTCAGCAAGTTCTGAGAACATGGAAAGATTTACACCGTGACATTTGGCATGAGGAAGTTAACACTTGTTTTACAAGCTCATAGCTATATGTAGTTGTTTGCTGAGGGTAACTCAAGGTAGATCTTGTGTAACTGTTGTCTACTATTACAACACCGCTTAATGAGGTATGAAGCTGATAGCTTTTACTGACGAACGTAAATAAGTACATTTCAAAATGGGCAGTTTTTAATGCGCATCATCTGCCATTTCATTCAAGGACTAACTATTTTTGTGTATTTGCAATGAAGAAAATAATGCATTTTATTTTTGGATATTTTTATCAACAAATGAAATTAAACCACTTTCAAACGCTCCAGTTTTCATAATTTACACAATAGGATCACTTCCCAAAACCATTAAACATGACTACAAGGTTGTCGCTGACCAGTCAACTGAGACAAGACTACAAACTTCCTAAATGGCACAAACTGCTAATTACAACTACAGTAACTAAACACCACCTAAGTTCTCTGAAAATGAGTTGCATATCTCCCTTTAAAACTCTATTTACTTTCTCCCCTCCACTCTGTTTCAAAACACCAACCTCCTCCCCCCCTCCCCCTTAGAATCTCTCATATTTGCAAACATCACAAACATTCCTTCAAATTAGGTCTTGACTCATTACTAACAGAAGCTAGTTTTACTTTTCGTTTTAGTTTATGTAAAAACATCCATTTTTAAGACATACTCAACACTTGACTCATTCTGACAGTTTTAAAAATCCTGACACATTTCCCTTTTAAATCCTCTCTTTACAATTTTAACAGGAAATAATCCTTCTATCCTACATCACAATCAACAGTTCCCTGCTCTCAAACGAAAGACAAAACACCTTAATAAGTCTTTAAAATTTCAGAAATAGTCAGCTTTTGATGCAAATGGTTTTCATCTTGTAATGACTTCTTTGCGAAAGTTCTAAACCTAAAAGATGAGAAAACGCCATCAAATGGCTGAATCTAATTACAGTATGATCACGCACAACTGGGTTGAAAGTAATTCATCTCACTCATTAAACTTGAATGATATTTGCAGTTTCAATTGTTTTATTACAATCATATGACCTTCCGTGGAAAGACTGTGAATATAAGCCTCTTTAGTGCTCCAACCATATCAGATATCCACAGAGAAATGAATAAGAAAAGAAAATATGGCCACAAAACTTACAATGGGCTGAGCATTTGTTTAAAAGATAAGTGAAAGATTGCATGAAGTACAACTTTTATGAAACATTGTATGAGAAATATCAGCATTTAAGGTTATCAACATTTGAGGTTCTTTTCTGCAAAACTGATATAAAATGGGGAATATCTGCTTAAACTAATACAGAACCCTGATATGTTCATTTCAACTGTGGTGGCTTATCCAAAACGCAAAAGCCTCTTGGCCATCATGCATGCAAAACGGGGCAAAAAATCATCTCAAAGAATTATTTTGTATCTCAGTATTCTTTTAAAAGAAAAATTTTTTAAAGAGGGGGGGGATATTAAGGGGCACCCCCCTTACATCCCTTTCCATGGTTACAACAATCAATCAAACATTGTATGTACTTTGCTAAAAGTCACATTATCCCCTCCCCAACCCAAAACAACTCCTCGTACCTGTATTTTAGCTTCAAGGATAAGGTTTCATATTAAATCAGGGGAGCAGAGAACAAATCAAGGTACTGCACACTGCCATTCATTTCAAAATGTCATGTCATCATAAAGCAAACAGTTTCCTGCCTTTAAGACAGATCATACTCCCATCTCTTGAGTTGCACATGCATGCTACAACTCACATTCCTCAAGAAAGTGACGTACATGGTAGGTGAACTGTTTTATTGAACTTTAACAACCCCGTGTTTGGTCTGACGGTAAGAGCACCCACCTCTCATGCGGAAGGCCCGGGTTCAATTCCCAGGTAGAGTCAAACCAAAGACTCTAAAAATGGAACCTACTGCTGTTGTGCCTGATGCTCGGCATAGGCAAGGGAAACTAAGCCAAGGGAAAACAAGCCAGTGAGCCACAACTGGAAAAAAGGCTGTGGCCAGCTGGACTTGAACCAATAGGTTGGAAATTGGGCTGTAAAACTCAATATCTAACTATATGGGCTAACAATCTTTACTTAGGAAACAAAAAACCACACCCCTGACAGCAATTTTCACTCACATGCTTCAAATTCAAGGCCTGAATCTTTTCTGTATTAGTTGGGTTTTTCAAATCTGCCAAATGAATCGTTCTTACTGTAAGCCTTGTTAATCACTTTCTTTCATACTCCTTGTCAATATCAGTGCTCGATTTTCATGGTCTTTCAATTGTCCATCCAAACAACTAAAATTCCATACCGAAAATCAAAATTTTAAGTTCTCTCAGATTGAAGAAGTATACTGCTGACTGATCAACTCTTTCAACTTTTTCCACCATAAAATATTTCAGACTTCAAGTGTTTATACCTCTCAAACATCACATCTTTTTATTCTTCAAGACCAATAATGCATGAACACAATGACTGTTTTGTAATTGTGCCAAAAATGTTTTAAGGAACCAAATCTCCTTGTGGACAACTAAAATAAGTAATGAAATGGTGACCTTAAAATCGAGGCCTGAATAAGCATCACAAAATGTTGGAATGATTCAAAGGTCAAAATGTTATGTCAACATAAAGCTATTAAGATACAGATTCTTTCCCCCTTTCACAGGCCATTCCTGTATTAGTTGGATTTTTGATAGCTGCCAAATGAGTATTTCTTACTGTTACTGTGTCTTTATATTACCCAGTGATGTAGCTACTACTAGCTACAGTAGTTGTTAGCTCCAGCCAGCACTTGAAACTGCTGACCACTGCTGGGGAAAAAACTACATTATCAACTGCCAATTGTGCACTTGTGAGACCTGAACACCGAGTCCAACCTTCAAGAAAATGATATTAAAGGTCACTGATTTTACTGCAAATGATGCAGAGACTCTTTTCCTAGATAGCCACTACTTCAGAAAATACCGCACCTTTCACAATTTGCTAGCTATAACCCTGAAATCCACTTTTTCTTTACTGTAGTCCTTGTCAATATGCATTAAAAAATGACTGGAAGGAAGCTGGAATGATCTGACAAGCAGATTGCTACCCACAACGTCATTCTACAGCAGCAAAGAAAAGTAGAAAACCTTGAGTTTCAACCAAAATCCTCTACATGAGAACTAGTATTAAGTTTCCATTATAATGCAAATGTCAAGATATGACCCGTCATATAAGTATGTCTGCTAGCAAGAATTAACTCATCTTCCTTGAGCAAGTATGCAATACTTTCCCATGGTTTTTTGTTCACTTTTTGAGAGCTCTGAGAAAATTTAATGAGGCATGAAGAATAAGTCATGAAACGTGAGAGCTTTATACATATGTGTAAACTTTACTAGAAGGGTAGGCTTTACTAAGTTCCTGTTTTACAGTCTTGAGTGCATTGTGTATCCTATTAAAGGAGAAGGCAAAAAGACAAATTTTATGGCAAACAGAACATAACTAGCGATACGCTGACACATTTCTTTAAATAAGGTAGTCGAACCAGTATTGCTACGAAGTTTCATGAATTTTTTAGTGATTTATTTCCCCTCTATGAACCCCATGATGTAAATAACCATTTCTTGTCCTTCAAATGAAGACACTTCAGAAATATCAAAAGCAGGCCACATCATCACATTGTAAGTTTAATATGCGAAGTCCCAGTCCTTGAACATGGTATGGGCACAATGATACCAAATGAAAGAAAGCATAGAATGGGGTTGAACACTTCCCGAGTGCAGAAGTAAACCGTACCCACCCTAGGCATGAAATATGTTAAAGGCCACTAGATACCACTGCCAAAATTGCATTTAGGGCTTTACAAAATGGTACTGGCCCATGTTACTACAGAAGGGAACGTGTTTGCAGAAAGCCAAATTAGACCATACAGTATCTTATATCAGGGACTATCAATACTAGAAGTGGGTGAATCAAACTATGGTGACCGATGGTGATATTACCAATCAGGCAAATTATTTCTTCATGCTATTGTTAAAAATCTTTTATTTCAATTTTTAATGTTATGTTAAAGGGCAAGAGCAGTCATCCCAAACTGAAGAAGTGTAGTAGACTGTCCAGTTTCATGACTGGCTATTGAGAGTCATGTGACAATGTTTTCTCCCTTCAAATGTGAAATTTACGACAAATAACTGCTTGGTTTACCTTGAATATGCACTAGTAGAGTCATAAAATGTAATGAAAGATACTTTGAAGGGGAATATGATGAAAACTGAGTTAATTAGCTTTTTCTCTAAAATAAGTTGGGGGGACTACTCTTTACCTTTAAATATTTGTAATTACTTAGGATCTAACCTCTTTCTTAATGGGGAAAAAAGAAAGTATATAACATAGTAAGTGCAATTCTTAATTCTTTTCATGGGTTGGAAAATTTCTGTTGAAACATAGAGTAATATGTGGCTTGCTTTTATCACTGTAGGATCTTGTAGAATTCAAACCACAATGGCGAAAACCTATAGCAACTTAAAAAATCAATTTTTAAGTTTGAAAGGTCGAATTTAAAACTTCTACAATCCCCCACAAAACAAATGAAACAAAATCATTGGTACGGTAACAAAATGCACTCACACTCTCAAACTTCCCTTAAAATCCCCCTTCCCCTTTTCAATGTTGTGTCCTAGCCGACAGTTGAAAGGTTGTAGCCAACATTGAAAGGGGGATCTAAGAAAGTGATTTGTTTCATTTACTTTTGTCGGGGATTGTCTTTGGTACATATGGCTATCATAGAGAGTATATGGGAAGACAGTAAAGTTTAATAGCACTTGCTGCAAAAAATGGAGAAAGGGGAGGGGCACGATTAATAACTGCGCGTGTCAATCTTGCATTGTAATTTCCAAAGAAAGGCTCTAAAAATATTTTTGTGTGGGGGGGGGGGGGTTCAGCTCTTTTTATCACGTGTGAATTAAATATTAAAGGCCATACCCACAACGATAAAATTATTGAAACTATGACAAGAAGAATATTAAAGAAAATTAATTCATGCTGAAGGTACCTGTTTAAAACATTAAATTTGTATTTGGTCTTGAGGTGTCACAAGGGATGGTGAATGAGGCTCCAGTAAGGAGAGGGGTGTTCATTTTGTATGATTGACTTGCTACAAAATGAGGGTGGGACAGGTTAATACGAGAGTTGTGAATACAGAGTTGCCAGTCAATGTGTTGTAAACAAATTTCTAAGGTTCTTGGAGTAAAGTACAAGATGTTATGATGTTCATTTGTCGAGTGGAGTAGCGGGTGGGGTATTCTTTTTTGTCTCGACATTTTTGGCCGAATCATAACGCATGACACATTTTGACACAAGTTACTCGTTCAAGAAAAGCCTGATGTACAGTTATTTGGAACGGATTTAAGTTCGCTTAGATTGGCATCTCTATATACGACCTGCTGGTTACTGAACTTTTATGTTTACCATTTTCCTTTGTTTTTTTCTCAGGAGTCTTACAAAATTAAAGCTACTGAATTTACACAATAACTCTGCGTTACAAGAAGAACATGCTTGCCTGGTCATTTCATGAAATATGAAAGACATGTTTGAATAAGGCCAAGTGGTAAAGGTAAACTTAAATGATTGGAAAATATCTGAAGTCATTTGAGCTATTTTCTGTACCGGACGGTAAAGTAAAACCCTCCATTGAAAGCAATGCTGTTTGTACGGTGAACAAAAAGGTAAAAGGAAAAGCAATGTATGCATGGAATTCCGCAAGAATGAGGGCGTCTCAAATGAAGAGCATGCAAAAACAAAAGCAAAATAAAAACCAAAAACAGAAACCTGCCGACTTATGAGGTGCCCCAAGTCATTTTAATCAGGGCTATAGACAATTCGAAATTCAAGCATTTGCCAAAACATTAATATCCTCCATGTTACTAAATTTAACTCTATAACTTGCAAATATTTTGTACCTGTATCATTATACGTCTTTTAGGTAAAACTTTATGTGGTTGTTCTGGAAACGAACTTGTTTCGAATACGGCCAATTAACGCAAAACATTACAGATTGGCCGACATGAACAAGTGAACCAGATACGGAATAACTGTATATTCAACTCCCTCATAGGCCTACGCTTGGATGAGGAGATTAAATATGCATTTTAGCATTTATGATACTCAGTTGTACCTTTCCCGTAATTGTACATTTCCTTTGACACCTTTTGGAGATCAATTCTGTAACACTTTCCTTGCCCCCCCCCCCCCTCCCCAACTACACACTCTTCAAACCAAGTTTCAATTTGCCTGCTTTTTGTTTTCACGCCGATATTCACAGTCACGCGTGTGTTTTTCCCGAAATTTGTACAGGCGTTCAGACATTCCCCGACAACACAAATGAAACAAAATCTTTGGTACGGTAACAAAATGCACTCACACTCTCAAACTTCCCTTAAAATCCCCCTTCCCCTTTTCAATGTTGTGTCCTAGCTGATAGTTGCAAGGTTGTAGCCAACATTGAAAGGGGGATAGGGGAAAGTGATTTGTTTCCTTTTTACTTTTGTCTGGGATTGTAGGTGTTTCTTTTGGTATTGAGCACACATTTAAATCTTAGTTTTGAAGCAGAAGTAGCTAGTACTTCTCTATCCTTTAAAGGAGGCTCACAAAGTTGGTATTGATAACTTAATAAAACAGTTTATGAGTAATACCACATAAAAATGCTTATAATTAGAGTGACTAGTCGAGTTACATTTCCAATAGTTATAGAAAAAGTGAACCTAAATGAATTCTGTCCTGTCCTGGCTTGCACTGGTTTTGTGTATAATTTGAAAATGTCTGGTCACAAATTTTAGAAAACCAAATTGAGCTGTTGTGTACTCACTCATTAAGCAGTCATTTATATGAAAGAAATGGAGATTGTCTAAGTTTGACCATTTGTCATTGATATGTGAAGAAAACTTAACAGTTTGGAAAAATTTGTTAAATTTCATGAATCAACTTGATGAGCCACTTTACGTTCAATGCATATATTCATCCCATCCATATAACTCATGGACGGAAGGATTTGCGACCTTTCAGATGACAGAAATCCAGACTTTTTGAAGCACACTTCCTGCTTTCCTCAAGGTGATAGTGTGATTTCTGTATTTCCCAAAAATTTTGGGTAATCATTGGATGGTTTTGAGATGACATATCCCAAAAGAAAGGCATGCTCCTATATGCAGTGAATTTTGCAAGTGACATGCATGCATTTTCTGTATTCATCGTACCAAACAAAAATCTTTTATTTTCAATAATTTGTGTGTTTCATAGCTAATGCAAATTAATGCACTTCCAAAGTTTTGAAGTGTGAATATGAATTTTATCACAGTGTGTCCTTTTGTGTTCATATGAATATACTCAATACATAAAATTCTCCTAACTTGTGAAAGCACCATCCCATGGATGAAAGTGTAGTGTCCCTTGCTGTAAGTATAAGTACTATACTTGCAGTATGAGTACAATGTCACATGTATATATACAAGTGTTGTGTCCCTTCTTTGCAAGAATAAGTACCATAATTGCAGAGTGAGTACAACATCATGAATATATATAAAATTGTAGTGTCCCTTGTTGTAAGAATAAGTACCATACTAGCAGAGTGAGTACAAGGTTAAGAATATACATACAGTACAATTGTAGTGTCCAAAGTTGTGAGTATGAGTACTATACTTGCTGTGTAAGCACAGCAACATGAATAAGCATACCAATGTAGTGTCCCATGTTGTAAGTATGAGTACTATACTAGCTGTGTGAGTAGAGTACCATCCATGCAAATGCAAAATCTCTGGTTGTGAGTAGTCTGTGTACATACAATACCTACAGAGACAGCAAAATGTCACAAATATATTAACACAAGTCAATTAAAGTGTAGGGTAGGGTATTGCTGTCAATATTTCATGTCTTGTATACAGCCAGGATTAACAGCAACCCTGGCTTGTAACAAGACACTTAATGGCTGTTAGTAGGATGAGAAGATCAACAATACTTTTTCCCCCAAAGATGACCATTTATCACATATGTGTGCTGCACTATAGATAAAATGCAGAAAATGAACGTTTACACTTGTACAACAATATTACCAAGAGTGTATACTGCAATTATGCAAGACATTTTTAACAATGAGTACCTGTTTCCGAATACCCTCTCAACCCCATCCTTGTCCCTCCCCCCATCTGTCAGTGTTTTCATGTTGAAATTAAAACCAAAGGGGCTCTCAACTTCTTTCTGTGCATGCTACAGCATTTACACTGTACACAATGTTTGAATCACAGGTGTCTCTTTGTTTCAGGGACAAACTAAATGAGCTGCAAACGTGGTGAACCTTTCCCACCCCACAGACAATTATCAGACAGATTATTATTGTGGAAATATCAACTCAAATGCAAGAATACCTCACACATACCACTCAGAAAGAAAGGGGGTCCCTGCTCCCCCCCTCTCCCCCCTCAATGGAGCAGACATACCACTGACAATACAAACCAACAGTTCCTCATACTGTAGCAACAAAGGCACAATGAAAGTGTTCTAAGGAATAGCCATTTGGTTTCAAAAGTGTTGTCAATTTACATAATAGTATGCATAAACCAGAATGCAAAAATGCATTGAGGTTTCGATGATACATACATGCTCTTTTCAATGAAATGCTACATTTCTTGTAACAACTGGTGACCCGAAGTGACCTTTGACTCCACATGTTAGTAACTGGTTTTTTTCTTTTAACCAAAACATTTCTACAAATTTCATACTGTGCCTTAAGCTATTTCGCAAACAATCTGCTTACATCATACACATCAACATATCAAGTTTGAAATGAATCCCAAGTTTCCTACCTTAAGATATTGTGTTAAAGAGTTTTTCAGGATTTGTCCCCTTCTGACCCCAAATGACCTTTGACCTCTACCAAAATAAAAAGGATTCTTCTTTACATCATAATACATCAACATATCAAGTCTGAAATGAATCCAACTTTCCTATCATGATGTATCATGTAAACAAGGATTTCAGGGTTTGGACCCCATGTGACCCCAAATGACCTGTGACCTCCACCAAAATTCTTGGGTTTTTCCTTACATCATTACGCATCAACATATCAAGTTTGAAATGGATCAAAGTTTCCTACCTTGAGGTATAGTGTAAACCAGGATTTCTGGGGTTTGACCCCACATGACCCAAAATGACCTTTGACCTCCACCAAAATATATCCAGTTCTTCCTCACATCATAACGCATCAACATATCAAGTTTGAAATGAATTCAAGTTTCCTACATTGAGATATAGTGTAAACAAGATATCAGGGTTTGACTCCATGTGACCCCAAATGACCTTTGACCTCCACGAAAATATATCCCGTTCTTTCCTACATCTTAACGCATCAACATATCAAGTTTGAAATTAATCCAAGTTTGCTACCATGAGATATCGTGTAAATAAGGATTTCGGGGTGTGACCCCACGTGACCCCAAATGACCTTTGACCTCCACCAAAATCAATAGGGTTCTTCCTTACATCATAACGCATCAACATATCAAGTTTGAAATTGATCCGAGTTTCCTACCATTAGATATCGTGTAAACAAGGATTTCCGGAGTTTGACCCCACGTGACCCCAAATGACCTTTGACCTCCACCAAAATCAATAGGGTTCTTCCTTACATCATAACGCATCTACATATCAAGTTTGAAATTAATCCAAGTTTTCTATCTTGAGATATTGTGTAAACAAAGATTTTGGTTTTTGACCCCCTGTGACCCCAAATGACCTTTGACCTCCACCAAAATATATCCCGTTCTTTCCTACATCATAACGCATCAACATATCAAGTTTGAAATTAATGCAAGTTTCCTACCATGAGATATTGTGTAAATAAGAATTTCGGGGTTTGACCCCACGTGACCCCAAATGACCTTTGACCTCCACCAAAATCAATAGGGTTCTTCCTTACATCATAACGCATCAACATATCAAGTTTGAAATTAATCCAAGTTTTCTACCTTGAGATATTGTGTAAACAAACATTTTGGTTTTTGACCCCCTGTGACCCCAAATGACCTTTGACCTCCACCAAAATCAATAGGGTTCTTCCTTACATCATAACGCATCTACATATCAAGTTTGAAATTAATCCAAGTTTTCTATCTTGAGATATTGTGTAAACAAAGATTTTAGTTTTTGACCCCCTGTGACCCAAAATGACCTTTGACCTCCACCAAAATAAACCCCGTTCTTTCCTACATCTTAACGCATCAACATATCAAGTTTGAAATAAATCCAAGTTTCCTACCATGAGATATCGTGTAAACAAGGATTTCGGGGTTTGACCCCACGTGACCCCAAATGACCTTTGACCTCCACCAAAATCAATAGGGTTCTTCCTAACATCATAACGCATCTACATATCAAGTTTGAAATTAATCCAAGTTTTCTATCTTGAGATATTGTGTAAACAAACATTTTGGTTTTTGACCCCCTGTGACCCCAAATGACCTTTGACCTCCACCAAAATAAATAGAGTTCTTCCTCTCAGTAAGGGGTATCTGTGTACCAAGTTTGAGAACTGTCAGACTTTCCCTTCTCAAGATATCGTGTAAACAAGCAAAGTGTCACAAACACACACACATACACACACACATACACACGCACATACACACATACATACACACACACGCCATCATGAATGCATAGGTTTCTCTTTTCATCGAAACCAAAAAATCAAGATACCAGTTTCTCCAAGGACAAAAATTGGCATAGTTGCAATTTACTGCAATCCTGCCTTTTTTTTCCCTTCACATTGTAACTCATAATTCAATCCATACATAGCAAAACAAGGACAACACAGCTGTACAAGTACAGAACCATGCGGCAACAATATACACACATTTTACTTATGACAACGCATTATTTACGAGTCATATGGCATATATCTCCCATTTTTCTCCTTTATATGATGCTCCCATCTCTGGTGAGAAAAGCTTTCTCTCTCTGGGGCCATCAATCACATTTTCTGCATCAACAGTCTGGTACATGAAGACAATTTGTCAGAAAAGAGCACAGATAATCATTACAAGGGCATGATTAGCTCATTACAACAGACAGGGGTTTTTGCATTCATTTACATCCCTAGACTTAGCAATGATGTGCCACTCAGAAGTGTACTGTTTTAAGTCTCCACCTTCTTTGTGTTTATCAGCCATATTGTCAGAGAGGAAGCAACATCTTTGAGAGAAAAAAATGAGTATTACAGGTTCATTTTTGTAACATGATCCATTGGAGAAAATTGAGTTGGTGTTGTATTTTTTATGTGCTATCCAAGTATCAATATGTGTCTTATGCTCAGTTTACGATTTCTGTCTACAAATTTTCATTGTGTGTGGCACTGCACCATGAAATTAGTAGAAAGAAAGCACTGCCCTCACTAATGAAGTTTAATTATAACTGTATGTAGTCACCCACAGGTTTCTTTGATAGCTTGATTGCAATGCTTTTCCTCTCATTTCTCTGAAAGGTAAATATTACATTTGTTTAAAAAAAAAAAACATTGCTAAAACCAATATTTATAAAATACAGAATGGTAGGTTAACAAAGATACTGTTAGAAAACACAGTGGTCTATTTTTTCAAGAAATAATTTTCTCACAGATAGAAATTTAGTTAATACTTGTTGATCAAGAACAATTGTTCACCCAAACTTACAAAAACTGAAATAATGCATCTACTGTGACTCTTCCAACACAGTAAATTTTGAGGAGATACAATTTTGAAGAGATGGAATTTTGAGGAGATAAAATTTTGCTGGAACTTACTGTGGAGACAGAATGGTTTGTTAATGACCAAAGTTGTTTTCTTCCTTTACCACATTTTAAACACTATCTTCACTTTAAAAATTACTTTATATTGTGTCTTACAGGATTTATAATCGAAACAAATAACACATGAAATATCCATCAAGGACTTGTAAATTGCATAAATTTACCTAATTAGTACCTTAGACAACTGTCACGTGATCTGATATGAAACAAAAGAACCACAGATAATTCAGAATGTAATTAAGTGCATACATTCAAAATTGGTTGACAACATTTGCCCTTCAGTTTTATTTTTGTTATGCTAAAGAGAAACTCGATCTTCTAAGCACTGTTGAAATATTCCATTCATATCTATCTTTTGCAAGATTCTACGCAGATAAAGTTGCTTATTTTTTACCCATTGATAGACTTCAAGCGTACTTGAACAATGTCATGTTCTCATACCGATGTGGAGAGCTCTGTGTTTCTTGTTTTTTCAATACTAACTTGAACTTCATCATGAAAGAATGTGAGTTCACTGTCCTGGCTTATGAAAGTCGAATTATTCCCCATAATGCATTGCTACTTGCACCCTCACATTAAAACTAAACAGCTTTGTAAAGAAGAAGTTTAGGCAACAAAGAAATTGTCACATGTGAATGAGAGACAAAATCTACCCAATTTGGGGAAACTTTCATTCAAATCAGACAGATATTTCTTGAGATATCAGCAAATGAAGTTAATAGATTAATGTTCCCAAGAGATCTTTAGGGCAATAGAGGTTTATATCACTATCCCACATTGACAAAGAATGATTGACTACTTCTTTCTCTTTGTTTGTTTTGTTTTGTTTTTGTTTTTTTTTTCAGTATGTTTTGTTGTTTATGAAATTGACAGGTAGAGGACCTCCCCATCTAGAATGCAAAGTAGTAACATTATCATACTACTTAATATGTAGTGCAACAACATGGCATTGTTGAGGAGAAAATTGGTTGTAAGGCTTAAAGAAAACAAAACACCGCCCATTGACATGAGGATATGATGTAACATGTGCTTGCTTCAAGTTCACTTTTTGTTGAAAATGCGACAAATTTACCTGCTCATATCTTGGGAATCACACGTACATCAACATTTCGATAACAATTTCACTAGAATGCCTGGAACAAGTACCACTCTAACAGATCAAAGTTGATTTGACATTTGACCCTTCTTTTAACATTTACAACTATTGATTTCTGTGAGGATATGATGTCATTTGTACATGCACTTGTTTAATGTAAGGTAAATATTTCATCTCTTCATGCTTGTTTTATTAAAGATACTGCAAAAATTGAATACACTTCCCACCAGAATGGTATGATAAAGTTTCTCTGACAGAAGTGCTAAGGTGTCTGATTTAAAATTTTTCTTTTAAACAAATTGCCTGGGTACTAATAACTCAACTGGATCAAAAAATGTAATCCTGATGGCTGTAATGTATTCCTAAGTGACAAAAAGGGCTCATAAAAGAACTCCACCAAAAAATCTTTGCAGCTGCCAGATTTGACATAATTTATCAAATTTTTCACATATATGTGGAACCAGTTCTTAACTTTCAGATCAAGAAGAGATTTGCAATTACCAATAATTTGCTTTGGGGTAACAATTGTTAATCTTTCAAAGATTCTCTCCAAGCCGCCACCCACATATATTTTGAGGGGAGCACAGATTCCTCTTTTAAGCACAAGCCAAGGGCTGCCTGTGACATGACCCACATTACAAGGAAGAAGGGACATTGGATTAACATATGCATGCATTCATTTATGAACGTATAGATTGGCACAATAGCAAGAGGGGTAGAGGATCACCCGATGTTTCAACCAATCGTAGGTTAAAAAAAAACATACATGGGGAGGAGGGGGGCAGGTCAAACACCAATCCGTATTTATACTTATATATTTTGTAAAATATATTTAATAATATTAAGACAATGTTTCCTTGTGTTTAAGTCTGAAACAGGTCTGAAGAAGCCAGTATGCCTTCCAAACTTATTAAAATAATGGCGTGAGTTAGATGAGGTTTTCTGGCTCAGTTTCTAACCAACTGGTTCCAGTCCAGCCAGCCACTGCATTTTTTCCAGTTGTGGCTCACTGGCTTTTACTACTGCTAATGCTGAGCACCAAGCACAATGGCAATAGGTTCCATTTTTTTTTAAATTTAAAATGATAAAATAAGGGAAACTAACTATCAGTGGCATCACAGACAGTTTATGACATTGAGGAGGGAGCAACACTCACAATTTTTGTGAGGCCACGGCAAAAAACTGTGAGGTGACAGATGCAAAAATGCCAAGGGTAAAGTCACATATCTGTTCACTGCATTAATTCTGATCTCACAATTGAATCAGATCTTGTACTTAAAATCCACAATGGTTGTAGTGAAAATTCAGATTACCTTCAAATCTTGATTTTGAGATGACATGGAGAAAGGAAGAATCTGATTTTAAGGTCACATGAAATCAAGATCAAAATATAATGCTACAGAAATGCATGCTCACTCAAAGTCAATGAACACTGAAGATCAATGGTCCTCTGTCTGTTTGTTTAAAAGAATAAACTTTGTTAAAACTAACCATATGTGCTGGGCATATGGAAAGGGGGCTGAAAAAGTGCGGCAAGTTTGAATGAATCAAGACTGACTTACATAATGTATCTTTCTGGCAATGTAAATTAGTCACCAGAAGAGATTAGTCTTCACTGTAGTATAGAGTAGTTTTGTTCAACCCTTTGCTATTTGTTAGATGAGGTTTTGTAGCTCAGTTTCTAATCAGTTGGTTTAATCCAGGCCAACCACAGTCTTTTCCACAGCCTTTTTTCCAGTTGTGGCTCACTCACTTGTTTTCCCTTCTCCATTGCTAATGCGAAGCATTAAGCACAATGGCAGTAGGTTCCACTTTTAAAACTTTTAGTATGAAACATCCAGGAGTCAACCTCCAGACCTACAGGCTGCAAGACATAGAGTGGGAGGGGGGGGGGGAAGGGTTTCAAACAGCAAGCTAAGGGACCACCACATGGATCCCCTGATCATGGAACTGCAGCACAGAACTACCTCAATTGCCCCTTCCCTCCATGAGAATCACTCAGTATGGCTCTATATTTCCACATGTTGGGCAAACTTGACTTGGTGCTGCAATTGGCTTCATAAAACAGGTAATTGCACATACTTTAAAAATAGAGCATGATTACCAAAATGAAACTACATCCTTACTGCAACCTAACCAATACTGCAACCAAACACTTCTTAAGCTACAATACACCTCTGTTTTAAATTGATCCAGCAGAAAGTAGCAACACAGTGACACACTTACATTTCTTACCAGCTTAAAAAATCAGATACAGTTGTCTACTCTCTTGTGTAATATACCACAGACAAAGTGAGTGCCTTACAGCGGAAAAAGGAGGTTTGTTTTCAAATGCAGACGTTACCAAGGGTGTTGTAAATAATACTATCTAGATCATGAGACTTTCATTTCCTGACCCGTTTATACATTTGTTTGAAGTAGGCACAGACTTTTCTTTCAAATAACAAGTACAAAGGATTATGGGATACAGTTTTGGGTTTGAGTCATATTTTGCCACAATAAATACTATTGAGAAAAATGGTAAGTACCAAGATTCTATCCCACAATCCACTGCAATCAATGGGAAGGGTCCATAGACCTATTTCCAAATAGCAATTACAATGAATTGTGGGATAGAGTTTTGGGTGTGCGTCAATTTTCACCACAGTAAAATGCCATTGACAAAAATGACAAACACCAAAAGTCTATCCCACAATCCTTTGTAATTGCTATTTGGAAATAGGTCTATTGTCCAAACATCATCCACAGTATACCAAAACATACGTAAATAAAATTTTCAAGGCCTGATCCTCCCACCCCAAACAGTTATAATTCTCCTAACCTACTTACTTAAGCCCCTCCCATAACCATTTAAAATTCATTTTCATCCAGACACAACTCAATTTACTGCTTCAATAAATCCCAATATGTGTAATCAAAAACACTCTCAGTACAGGGTTTGTAATATGAGCTATGGTACTTTGCATTGTTTAAACTCACTGTCAAAGAGCTGAGTAAACTGAGAATTTGTTACCCCCACAAAAACTGTAGTTTGGGGTGAAAGGATTGACCCTATTAGTCATGGGGTTATTTTTTACAAACATTTTCTAACCTTCTTTGCCACAAACAAAATATATGTCAACTGCTGTAAAAAGGGCAAGAACTGGGTCTTTTATATTTTTTGAATACTCTTCAACAAAATGCATCCTTAAATTGCACAACTTAAAGTGTACCTCAAGTCAAAAAATTCAAAAATGTATATTTAAGAGAATGAAAAATGAATTCTAACAGTCCACCTCCCATCTTCATAGCACATTCCTGAGCTGAGATATAAAATGTTGAAGTTTATTCACTTGAAACAATTTGGTCCATTGCGCAATGATTTGTGACTTTCTTGTTGTACAACTCACATAACTTGGCTTGTTTCCCTTTAAAATAAAAAATGTTTATACAACCTTGAACAGTTCCTGTTTGCTTGCATAGCATGTTGTACAGAGAGGGCTACATTAATTACATCACCCCATAAGAGTAAGAGGGACATTGCATCTTGGAACAAGGTGCAGTAACTTTCAGAAAAACAAAGAAATACAAAGATTGTAATTTGAGTAGTACAACAATGACATAAAAAATTATTGCGCAATGTACCATTTTAAATTGAGTGAATAAATTTCAACATTTTGTATCTCAGCTCAGGAATCTCACATGAAGATGGGAGTTGGACTGTTAGAATTCATTTTTCATGCTCTTTTATATATATTTTTGAGTCTTTTGACTTCAGGTACACTTTAAATAACGCAGTACCTTTACATTAAGCCAACATTATTTGACACCACCCAAAAAGCAAAACAGCATTTATGTGACATTAACTTCACCTCTCTTCATTTTATACCAGCCAATTTTCTTCCTTTTTTTTTTTTTTTGCTTCTCACATAATTGAAAACATTTTGCTATTTAACAATACATTGAAAACCTCACCTTGTTTTTGCAATGAAAATGTAAAAGGAACAGGGAACAATTTTTATTAAGTTTCTTCAAAAGTTTGTTTATCCATTAAACTTTTACATAATTACTTAAGAAACAGTCAACAAATGAAATGTCACAATAACTTCTTGTGATTTGCTGGAAATGGAAAACACTTGCCTGGATATTAATTTCCCTTTCAATTCATTGTGTATATGTGTGACAGCTATTTAATTGACACCACCTTATGATATAACAGTGTCTGCATTTTAACAGAGTTGCCAAATAATACATTTTGCCATTTTTTCCCATAAATGTTGCAACCTGTCAAACATTTTGGTTTGTACAACATCAGTTTGAGAAAGTGAAATCAGAATGACTTACACAGGAAGTTTGTAGGTAAGTATACAGCTGGGAGTAGAGCCTGTAAATCTCTTAAGGTAGAGGAAGAAGCTGTCGAAAGGAGTCACATCCAACAGATTATTCAATGCTCCCACCTCAGCAAGAAATTAGTACATATAACCTCAGAAAGTAATCCAACTTGTTTCCTATATTTAATGGTTTTGAGGAGATTTTAATTGCCTAGAAACACCATTCAGGCCTGGCCATTCCCAAACTATGAATTCAATATAAATAGAACAATGCTTTTATACCAACCTGAAACCATGAGTACTTTGATGATATGTTTTGCCTAACTCCAAATGACTTTCACATGGAAATATGTCACAAGTGCTTGGCTCTCTTTGCACTGAGCATTATGCAAATGGGCTACAGAGACAGACAGCTTATATTTGTAAGCTCTTAGGAAATGTAAACAGAGTTTACAGAAACATCAAACAAAAATTTGAATCTGTCTTAACAAATAACAACATGCTCATATATCCCAGTAAGCATCAAAACAGGTCTTTTTCTTGTTCTACTTTCTTGGTCAGGACAAACACCTGGAAGGCTATTCTGTCTTGTTACATAATGTGAGCAAATGAGAGTGGGATGATGCTAACTATACTAGTAATTCTGGATATTTAGGGACAAGAGCTGACTCTTCAAAGAATCTACAGAAGGGTGAACAGCGTACCTGCTCAGGTAGCAAATTCCAACTGATTACAGCATCTGGGTAAAAGGATTTTTTGTAACATAATTTATTAGATGGGTGGTGGTACAAGTTTTTACCACTTACGTGACCAGAAATCAGGCAGGTGCCCATTTAAGTTGTTTAATCATGTCAGAAACATCGGACTAACAACTGTAGTTGTGAATCTGGCTGCTCTTTTCTGGACCTTTTCAATAATATCCCTTTCAGATTGAGCATAAGGGTCCCAGACACCACTGCAGTAATCTAGAATGGGTCGGACAAGAGCAAAATAGGTGGTTTCTTTGGTCGACTTGTCACAATATGTAAGATTTCTTCCCAACAGGCCCAAAGGTCAAGTGGTGCAATAAACTATTTTTCTATATAACAACCTGCAATGTTGAGGGCTTTCCCCCCTGGTACTACTTTAGATGACGCAGACAGAAATCCTCTTTTGTGCTAGACTTTTAATCCATTGTAAGTTTTTTTAAACTATAAAAGCCTGAAAAATGTAGTAACCCTGGCAGATACATGTTTATAGTCTCTCTGAGAGGATTTTGAATGAACACCTGCTAAATAACAGCTTCCTCAGAAAGTATTCTAAACAAAGCCAAAAGTATGTGTAAAAAAATTCTTTTATCATTTTAGAAGATGTACTGTCAAAGTTGTTGCCTTTATGAAATTATTGAATAATATTGTAAATCAATATTTCAAATTTTTTCACAAGTTTTCTTCTTTATGTCTATGTTTCCATAAATTTGGAAAAGTGGGTGAGACCAATTCTGTGGAGTACTGTATCAGTGCTGTACAAATGCAGTATCATTGGTACATTATGTTACAAGATAGGAATTGCTGAAGAGGACTGTTAAGAACTTTTTCTGTGTTTACTAGGCTGATATTGATTAAAATGTAATGTATCCAACTTGAAACTTACATGAGTTTTTAGAATAAGGGCAAACTTATTAGTCTATCTGATCTAAAGCTCACCTATGTCATTCTTTCTTTCATCCTATTTCCCAATTTTCTCCCTTTTTTCTCTTTCTTTTGTCCTAACTTTTCCCTTTCTTCTTCTTTTTCTGGGTTTGCGCTGATTTTGCTGACAGCAACTGACGGGGGGGGGGCCTTTTTCCTAAAATGGCCAACAAGCATCATCTGTCCAGACATATACTTTCTGACAAATACAGCTTCCATTAAGCCACCAGACATATGCCCACTGGCAAATAAAACTTCCCTTCAGCCAGACATACACTTGCTGACAAATAAAGCTTCCATTAAGCCACCAGACATATGCCCACTGGCAAATAAAACTTCCCTTCAGCCAGACATACACTTGCTGACAAATAAAGCTTCCCTAAAGCTATACATATACTTACTGACAACTTGAAGGTTCCTTAAGCCAGATATATACTTACTGACACATAAAGCTTCCTTTAAGCCAGAAATATACTTACTGACAAATAAAGCTTCCCTTTGGTATTTCTTGGGTGGTCCTAACACCCCATCCCATTCGAGCTGTCCGAAACAATTGCAGGTGGGCCTTGATTCCATTCTGGACAACTCGGTTACGACAGGTCCGCCAGCAGTGGCAGGCACGGCCACATTCAAATATAAGAGGGGGCTCCTGGTAGTTGAAATCTTCAGCCAAATGGCCTTCCTAAAAAACAGAAGGGCAGCAGCAGTGACATTTGTTTGTGCCTGATAATGTTTACAATATTGCTCATTGCACCAACATTTGTTTTAATGTATTTTTCCTCAAAATTACATACCATATCACTGTGTGAACTGTGTCCATGTATCATGTTAGTATGTGAAACATATATTACTCTTTCAGTGTGTTTACAGTGTGCAATCTTAGTCAAATTGTTTCTTTTTTTTTAACACAGCTAGGTTCCAAAAACTGTGGTGTTGGAATTTTTGAGCCCTTATACTTACCAACTTTGTGACCAAGGGAACATGGAATATATGTAAATAGGATGAAAGGGAGATGCTAATCTGCATGACCATGCAAATATAAAGCCATGTACAGCCAAAAATAACCAATTTAACTTTGTGAATATCTTTACGTGCACATCCCTTTTTAGCTCTTTGAGGGCAGACACCCAAGGAGAGCAAATAATGACTAACACTAATCCAACCTTTTAAAAAATTACCTTTCTTAGTCCCTGGTCATGTGAAAAAAGTTTTCATTATGTGCTTAAGTAAGTGGTCTTCAGTAACTTACATACCAATATCCTAAAGGACACCTCAGTTAAGCTGCTTTAGTTTGGGAATGATTTTCAACACAGGTGATGAGGTTAAACATCTAATGTAGGTTAACGTTTCACCTTATACCGGTATTTCTGTAACCAGCGGTATGTACCGATGCTGGTAAGGTGAAAATGCTTTCTCAAACTCAATGCAATTAAAAGAAATTATACTGAAATGTAACTAAAAACCCATGTGATTAATGTATGGTGTCTTTAAACATTACGATATTAACAGGAAATGTTGACTTGGTAATCATCTTGTACCATCCCAATCACAAATTCCCCCTAGAAATTTCATAAATTGCCATTTAACATTAATTTGGCAGGACTAGTACTTCCCATGTTAACAAGGAACTTACTGCCTGCCATTTTTTAAGTCTTTGGTATGACATGGCCAGGAGTCACACTCCAGACCTTTCAAGTGAAAAATCAACAAAGATCAATTACAGAGAAATAAAGGTAGAGAATATAAGGAGATATGTTTTAAGGTAGGTTTTGGACAACTGGGGATACCCTTTAGAAGTAGCCAAATATATTTTTTGATATGTTTTCCCATGAGATATCCTAGATTTCTTCTTAGTAACAGAGGTTGTTGTGGGCAAAAATTATTTAGTAAATGCTGCATTTCCTTTGAAAAGATTACTTTTATTAATAACAGATGAAATAGCTTGTGTTGCAAAATTCATTAGGTGTACCTGGAACTATATACTGAAATTGTTTATTGGAATGTTTTTATATAACATCTTGTTTTGTCAAAGTCTCAAAAGTCACAAATATATGGGCTTGCTAAACCAATGATTGTCAACACTTTATGCCAATGCTTTTCCAAACTCACCGTGTCATACCAGCATCTAACACTATTCTGACCACAGGGACAAGATTCAGTTGAGCAATCACCTTCACATCGGCAACCCTGTTTCAAGAAGCAAATGCAAAATTTATTTCTAGCAATTGAGCATTTCAACAATTTGGACTAGTCTACACTCACAATGTCAAAAATTTATGAGCAGATATGCTCCAAAATTCCCAAAACTACCTGGTTTGGGAATCCCCAAGTTTTGATACTTACCTCCTATGTATTAATGTATTCCCTATCTGCCCACAGTAAGTCCCTACAAGTTTCCTAATAGCACTCTAGGTCTGGGCAGTCTCTGACAGGGGGTGTCATCATTAGTCCCGTTCCTACTCACCTGAACAAAGACACCAAGCAGGTTAGTAGGGATTACATAATAGGAGGTAAGGCGGGGTAAAGTAGATCCACCAATCCCGATCAAGTAAAAAAAATAAAAAAGAGGGTGAGAGTAGAGTTGATCAAATGAGGGGAGGGGGAGGCAATGTCAATCATTTCTCTGTATTTTTGACACCAACAAGGTTTCATTGCTATAATAGAAACATTGACACAAAGTATGACAACAAAAAAGTATACCATGTTTTGACCATCCCTAGTTGATCACTTTTGGTGCAGAATCTATCAGTGAACTTCCTGTTCACCTATCTTGAGTTCAGAAAACTTACAAAGGTTTGCATTTTTTGCAATGAGAAAAATATATGTTAGTGATAAACTTATTCAACAGATAATAAATCTAAACAAACATTTTGGTTTGAAACCTATGGAGAGGCCTTTTTGTTGGGTTATCCTAGTGGCATAAGCTAATAAGATTCACATAACTGGTGTTCCCCACTGTAACTCTACTAGCTAATGCATTGTTGTTTTTTATGTAAATGTTTTTACACTAAAGGAAGCAAAGGTTGTAAGGGAAAAATGACCAACAGTGCAATATCTCAACTAGAATAGTAACTATAGAGTTGCAAAGAATAGTTATGTAAGACAATGATAGAATGTAGGAACACCCCTTTGAGATGTAAAAAAAAAAACTGCAGTTCTCCACTGGATCACATTTTGTCTGGGTGCTCCAATCTGGTTGGGATGAAGGTAAAGAACACTTGATCACTGTCTTGGCAAATGATCTTACATGTAGAAATAGAACAGTTTCCCTCTTTGGAAAATGTTAGCCCAAATCTATGATAATTTATGTAAAAACAGCTTTCTGTAATGACTACAAACATTTTGAGTAGTCATTACTCAATATCACACTTTTTTATGTGTTGCAGTTTGCTCTGTTGAAAGTTTTAAAATGGGTAAGTTTTTTCCTGGGTTCCCTTTTTTTTTTTTTTTCCAGGTGCTTTAAACAACTTGGCAAATTCGTCTGGTGCAGCAACCTGACAAAACAGCTAGTGGAGAACACTGTACAGGTATCTCCTTCCCTTTTTGCAACTAGAAGTAGAAAACATCACAACAAACACACACCATGGAGAAAAGAAGTGCGCATAATAATTCACTTGAGAGAGCACACCCAAGTGTAACCATTGCAACAAAAATTTACTGCTCAGACAAAAAAAGTTGCAAAACTGAATCAGACTGTGTAATTTGGTTGTGACTTAGGTGCAATCACTGTGGTATTAGGTCTAGCATTAAAAAGTGCCCTCATTTATAATCGTGCAATACTACAACTGATGAAAAGAAACACACGCTATTTAATATTAGCCTCCTCAACATATCTTTTGTATAAATAAGTTGAAAGTGCCATCACCTGCATTGATGTGATACTGCGATTGATGTCTAAAGGTGACGTTTCACAATTGTCTGCCATATACAGAAAATCATTTGGTAACGGTTCATCATCTATGCAGTTGATCACAGGGATTGGAATGTTTTCTCTACCTTTCGAAATGTCCCTGGAATTAAAGACAAAATATGAAAGCATTGAATCAGAGATTTCATAAAATAATGGCAAAGTTTAATTGGCCTGCACAGCTGGTTGCAATTTTTCCTAAAGCCTAGAAGATTCTTTACTCTTGATAGTCAGATAGGTGTAAGCAAGCTCTGCAATGTAGGGTGCTATCTACTTGGTACCAGTACTGATGAATAGTTTCTGTTACTCCTTTGTTCCCCTGCTATGGCTGCCAATGACTGCTGCCCTCTCTCAAATCATTATAGATGAATCAGGACAGCAAGTGATGGTCTGATTTCAGTCGGCCTTAACTGGGGTCCATCACCTTTTAATCTTTCAATTTCCTTGCTTACCTGTATCATGGATGGATGTTTTATCATGGATGGATTGCATATTTATTCCTTCCATTTCACTGAATATGAGAGTTTAAAATTCATATACACAATAAATGAAAACTATTTAAGGCTGATGGACCCCACTAATGGATGCCTGCAATCACTAAACCCAAGCACTGATCAGATTCACCTATACCTTGCTATGATTAAAGTTGACTGTAATTTATCTTTGGCGTTATGTGGTGGACTGATGCTTCTTAAAATGAATGTGTAGAATATAGTCACTTAAGACATCAAATAAATGATGCCATAGCTGTGAAAAGGTCATTGAAAAGTAACTCCACAGGTCTCCCCTCTTTAGAGCTCTAAGACATTGCAGGTCCAGCAGAATGATCATGTTTACAAGGGAAGAGAACCAAGTCGACCTCAAATAAACCTTCCTAACTTCAAAATCTTTTCTAAAACTTAACAAAGATTCAAAAATATGACTTCCAGCAAGCAAGAAACAAAAGTAACTGTGTATCCAAGTCAATGACTTCAAATGAGACATACCCCAAAGGTATTTATTAGATGTTAAAAGCATTGAAATTAAGCCAACTTATCATATGGTAGCCTTGACATGCCTAACTCATCTTCAAGTTTTCCAAACGTAAGCATAGGTTACATTGAATAGGGTTTAATACATTAACATGCAACGTTCTGGTGTAATCTAGTGATGCCCACTGCTGTGTCACCCAACTCCATTGCATATGCCAAGCAAGTCTTTGGTAAGCTGTGCCCTGGGACTGGAATCCTGGACATAGGCATATGAGGCAAGGGTGCAAGGGGGCACTCATCCTCCCAATTCTGGCAAAAACAGCTGGTCCATTTGTGCAAAACATGAGCAAAACATGATAAATGGTGCCATTATTTGGGCAAAATTTGCTCTTGCACCCTCAAAAAAGTTACTCCCCCCCAGGCCTATGGCCATGGACATTCCAAGTGAGAGTCAGATGCTATACTGTTTAAACTACACCACACACTTGGTCCAAACATAAGCATAGGTTATATAGTTCACATCCCATTCCTTGTAAAGTATGTGAAACAGAGGTATATTCCACCTGCCACTATTAAAATTAAATTGTTTTTCTTTCAAACAAGAATACGGTATCTTCTAAATCATTACTTTTTCTTACTCTCCACTTCGTTTCTTCTTATCTGTCACTAACACTGCTTCACTCAACTCTCCTAAAATGCGCATAAGCAATTCACACAACAGCAATTCCCATACAGGCCTACAGTACTAAGCCACACAATGCTGAATCAAGATGACCTAGTTTTGCAAGCCACTTTCTTCATGCTTCAAAGTTCCACACTTCTCAACTATTGAGTAATTCCAACTAGCACTAGAAACAGGTTTAGTTAACTGTTTAATGGCCTTAGAAGTATACCTCCCAACATTACTTGCACATCCTGTTGGCAGTGTTGCTTGCCATTCCTGACTTATAGTTTTTTTTTGTTTTGTTTGATTTTTTGAAGCCTGTCAGATGGCCTTTAAAAGATCCTTGTGGTCTGGTTACCTTCCATCATTTTAAATAGGGAAGGGGAGGAGGCACTCAGAATATGACTTATAAATGATGCAGGGGGTACAGTTTTATCCATCTGCCAATACCTGTAGCAGGGATACACTAATAGTGATATGTAACAAATCTCATCCCTGTAAATTTTGTTGGGTGGAAAAATTTGGTAATGCAAAATGTCTCCCTCTTGCCACTCCAGCTACTAACACCTTCGAATAATTCCACTCCTGTTGGTCAGCAGTTAAATGAAAAAAATTTCCAACAAGAAAAAGCTTCCTTCTATCTAGAAATCTCACCTGGATAAAATTCTCTCTGTCCTAAGATTACGTTTCTGAGCATAGTGATTTATGCGTAGTTTTGTTTCAATTGCTTTCCAAACATCCGACTTATGAAGAGCACAGTCAAGCGGCAGTTCCCCCTCTTTGTTTCGGGTGGTAGCATCGGCACTTCGCATCAGCAATTGCCTGGAAATATTTAAAACCAAACTTGGAGATGACCTACTTAAAACATCAATGCAGTAAAGATACAAAGAGAATATTTGATGACAAATTTGTAGTGGATTGATCCATAGCAGTGGACTCACCACACAGTGTGAGTTCACACACACAAGTGTATGAACTCACCAGAAGTATTGAGGACTCAATGAAAGTACCAAGGACTCAATGAAGGAACAAAAATGGAATTATTTAACCCATGATGCAAGTACCAGCAACTCATTAAAGATACAAAATACTCAGCACATAAGCTGTTAGATTTTACGGGAGCAAATTCATTTCACTCATTTCATTCAACTGTTCCCTATGGTGGTTTTACGCATTTTGATGAAATCAAAGGTCTCAAAAATTGCTTTAAACCAATCAGCTACCACCCATAGCATTTTAAAAGAACCCAAAAGAGGATCCCCATGGGCTACCATGGTGAAAAGTGACAGAACTTTTAAATGGGTTTTTATGATATTTGGTATCCAACAGCTTGAGTACATGGCTATGAGAACAAAATTTAGATTCAATTTCAATTTATTAATCAGTCCATGTGCTGTAAAAGACATTGAAACTCAAGCTTTAGAATAAGAAATTAACACAAAAACAAATGAGAACATAGAAATTAAAACAGATTAAAATACATTCAACTACCATTAAACAATTTAACCACCTCTGGGAAAAACTGTTCATTAAACACTCCCTACTCTTAAAAGCACAGAGATGGCAACTTGAAGGTAAACAATTAAAAAAACCATCATAGTGGTGAGCCAGCTCTTCATGATATTTTACTATTTTCTGAATATTTCCATTGTTTTTCATCTATATATTCCTTTCTTGATATCTACTGTTTAGTTGAAAATCGACAAATATGAGCCCTGAATGATCAACCCCATGAACTATCATTGCACACTAGATACTACACAAGACAAGACTTGCTTACAGAAAATAAAGTGCATTACAAATGGTTTTACTTTTAACTTTACATAAATACATATTTTATAAAAAACTATTTTGATTTCAATTTTTTTAGAAAATTCCTACAAAAATAGAAAAAGAAATTGAGAATTATAGCTACTCATTGAATACCCAAGAAAAATTCCTGATTCTTGCAGACTAGTATTCCACACAAATGAAATCTTAAGAGTGATACATTTGCACTATAGTAAACACAAGACCTTTAAAATTAGATATTAACGAAGCTTCCAATGACTTCCACCAGGAAGCAATTTCTGACTAACCTTAATCTCTCAACATCCTACTACAGACCCCAAGGAGAGATCAAGAGACTTCCACCTCAAACCACAAAAATGAATCACTATTTTTTAAAAGGAGACAGAAAAATTAATATCTGCAAGCTTCACTTTTCAATAGCTGGAAGACCTTATCTACAATCCAGGATTCCAGGATATCTACAGATGATTCCTCAGGCAAGGTGTGGCTCCGACTATAGTTTACCTCGGCCAGATATATTAGTCAATGTTACATATCATTATTTTGACAGATTTAAATAATGCAAATAAAGCTGAGAAATAGCTACAAAAATAATAAAATCAACCAAATCTTCATTGTTTTGTGAACCTATCAGCCCTTCTGACTTAACCTATTACTACAATTGGAAAGTCCATCTAGCACAGAATGACCACTAGCAAGGAAACTCCAAAGTGGTTCTATACAACCTCCTGCAGTAAACAATCTTTAATCCCCCTTGTTTCATTGCCAGAGGAATGCTTCACTTCATATAAAGTTAAGCTCCTTTTTTGTGACTTTTTTTCTTCTAGGTTTGGCCTTTTGAACCTGTTCCTTTATCTTTGAGGTTTAGAACAGTTTTCTAACAGCTTAGGGAAAATTGACGATTATTGTTTTCTAGGTTTCTCGTGTCTCTCTAATACATTAGCTGTTTTGAAAGATTAGTCTCATAATCTATTAATCTCCCTGGTTAGGCTACTGTAGACTTTTTCTGCATACTCTACAGCTGCCATGAATAATCAGAAGAAAGATAAGGTAAGGGGAGTAAAGGGGTAAAAATGTTGTAACTTACATCACGCAACCATAGTTATTTTCTCTAGCAGCTATATGCCTGCATAAAAAAAAGAAAATTAGAAAATTGATATTAGAAATTATCATGTTTATTCATATTTGGTAACATTCCTGAACTGTTACTGGTGTATAAAGGTCAGATGGCCATACATTATCACAAAATATACACATAATAACAGACTTCCTCACTTTACTCTCAATAGAGCCAGTCATGCAAAAGTTAACCTCATCTCCTAACCTCACCTCAAGCCTTCTCCAAAATGCAAACATTGAAGTAATTCAGTTCAATGTGCTATCTATCAGATAAGCACATTTGATGGATGTAAAAAAATTTAATTCAATTGAAATTCAAAAGCTTCACTTTTTCAACATTCAGACAAGACCCCTTTACAATAGTGTCATTAAATATTCATGTACAACACTCATTGTTAGCCTTCAGTTTGTAGGTCACATGTACGTCAATGAGCTACCAAAAACAATTGTGATGATCAAATCAATATATCAATCAGTGCATTGAACCTGCATCACCTGTAAACAAATGTCACTCTTATTGCAATACCATAACTGCAAGTGTCAAACTCAATCAAGAGATGTTTATAATATAAAATATTTTCCAATGGCTATGGTCTTAAAACAAAAAAGTACTGGAAATATGAGAATGAAGATCTAGGGGAAGATAGGAGAGACTGAATTAGATGAAACACACTAATGTTCTAATAGCATATACATGGGACTATCAGGTAAAGTATAATTTAAGGCAGTCACCTCTAACCCCAAACTACAATTTTTGTAGTGGGTAAATAGAAATTCTCAACTGGCACAGCTCTTTGATTGAAAGCAAGTTACAAAAATGCAGAGTATATAGCATAGCATGTGCTGAAATGAGGGTGTCATGCTTACAAATTGGGGTCTTGTATACCCACCCTGAAGCAATAAACTGAAATTGTGTCTGGATGAGGATCATTTTAAGACAGTTGTGAGAGGGGCTTAAGTAAGTAGGTTAGAAAAATTGTAACTGTTTGGGGTGAGAAGATTAGGTCTTTATACAAGTA
Source organism: Holothuria scabra (assembly GCA_037179385.1). NCBI lineage: Eukaryota > Metazoa > Echinodermata > Holothuroidea > Aspidochirotida > Holothuriidae > Holothuria > Holothuria scabra. The sequence continues at coordinate 23,082,299 of CM074185.1, read as the reverse complement.
CACAAGCAATGAGATCAGCCTAATTACCTTAGGTGTAATAGTCCTTACTCAAATTAGCGACCACTAAACAGTCTATAACCCAACTTTTGGGCAGTAATTCAGGTTTTTCTTGATATTTTCACCCATAGTTTATAGCCACCTAAAAACCTACTGAGTTTTATTATAGTTTCACTGATTCTAGGGATGGAGCAGCTATAAACTGTAGGTGAGACCATCAAGCAGAAACCCGACTTTCCCACCCAAAGGTCAAACCGGGTGTTTGGTCTAATGGTAAGAGCATCCGTCTCTCACACGGAAGGCCCGGGTTCGCTTCCCAGGTCGAGTCAAACCAAAGACTCTAATGGAATGGAACCTACTGCCATTGTGCGTGATGCTCCGCATAAGCATAAGAGTAGGGAAAACAAGCCAGTGAGCCACAACTGGAAAAAAGGCTGTGGTCGGCTCAACTTGAACCAATAGGTTGGAAACTGGGCCGTAAAACTCTATCTAACTAACTAACCCGCCCAAAGGTCGGGTATTGGACTGTTTAGTGGGAATGGATTACAGTAAGGTCTTTTTCACATAATGTAAACCTATTTTGATTTTGTTTCCTTCATTCCCCATTTTTACTCTTTCATGATAATTTGTTATTTTAAAGTTTAGATTTAGCCCAAATTTCCTGTCTGTCTTATACTGAGAAATTGCATCCTAAACTTTTATTTCCCTTTTTTTGATAAAGCTACTAGACAGGCACTATGACGTTAGTTTAGACAGGATTTTACACTTCAATTTATAACCTTCTGGTTCAATCTACGGGCTCAACCACCCTTCTGGTTCAATCCAGGGGCTCAAACGACCCTTCTGGTTCCATCTAGGGGCTCATCGACCCTTCTGGTTCAATCTAGGGGCTCAAACGACCCTTCTGGTTCAATCTAGGGGCTCTAGGGGCTCAACGACCCTTCTGGTTCAATCTAGGGGCTCAAACGACCCTTCTGGTTCAATCTAGGAGCTCAGACTACCCTTCTGGTTCAATCTAGGGACACAATGACCCTTCTGGTTCAATCTAGGGGCTCAAACGACCCTTCTGGTTCAATCTAGGGGTTCAACAACCCTCTGATTCAATCTAGGGACTCAACGACCCTTCTGGTTCAACCTACGGGCCCAAACGGTGCTTTTTCAGTTCTGGGGCACTGTATTGTTGTCCCTATTTCTTTGCTCATGCGGAGTTCAATGGCAGTAAGTTCTGTTTTTTTTTTCTTAAAGTCTTTTATATGCCTCAGTCTGCATGTCAAACCTTGGAACTTTCAAGTGAGATTTAGATGCTCTACTAACTGGACTACACACCAGGTCTGGTATTTTGAAAAAATTACTTAATTTGAAATTAATTCCACTTATATCCCAACCCTAACCTGGTGCAATGAAGAGAGTGAAGAAAAAACTTACAGGGGTGTGTCTCCATGAATGTTCACAGTATTAACCAATTTCATAGAAAAACTACAGTGGTTCATAAGTTCTTCAAGGACCTGCTCACAACCTGAGTATGCTGCCCAGTGCAAACCAATGTTTTGCTCCTGTAAAATGAACAAATGCATCATAGAAGGAAGTGATATCGAGTTTCATTTTTTTCCCTCAAAATATTAGAAAGTTTTAAAGAACAACAAAATAAGCAAATTGTCTTTAGTCTTGCAGTTTAGAAATCTATAATGAAATACTACAGGGTTGAGAGTTTACATTTCAATTTGTAAGATAGCATAGCAAGAGTACCTTACACTACTTGTGTATTTTTATATAATTACTTTCTGCAAAAGAAAATTCCCTCCTATTTGCACATACAACTATGTCCTGTCCATGCCAACCAGTCCTTTGTAAATTGTCAAGAAGATTTCAATTTAGGAATATATGGAATTTTTCAAGTGTAGGGACAGCTGTTAGTTTTTCAAGCATTCCAAATGAACAATGTTTACCACTTTTCTTGACTCAATCTCAAATATAAATACAATATATGCCTCTCCTTCCCTTTTTATTTCATCTTTTCAAAGAGAATAAAAATAAAAACTTTTTGAACAGGTTTGCATGTACAATAGTGCACCAATTAACAACTCCAAACCTCTACAAATTTGGTTAAAAAAGGATTACCTTGTCTCTGATGTTAGGGTCTGCTCCTCTGTCTAGTAAATATTTCACCATGGCAAAATTTTTATTATCTGCAGCCCAAATAATTGGGGTCCAACCACCATTATCCTGAAAAGACCAATCATGTAAAGTAGATGATTAAGATGTGAAAGACAGAAACAAATAATAATAATAACAATAGGGTTCTTATAAAGCGCCTTACACAAAAAGTCTCAAAGCGCAAATAATAAACTACCACAAACAACACCTACAATGAAAAAAATACAGACACTGGTCAAATAGGGATTAATCTTGCACTTACTTAGTTACAACTTTCTCTGAATAGATAAATTCTCAAACAAACAATGGAATACCTTCTACAATTAATGATTGTGATTGGCCCATATCTGATTAAATTTTACTTTTAAAGGTGTGATCCTCTCACCCCAAACAGTTCCTATTCCCCTAACTTACTTGCTTCAGTGTGAGTATACTAAACACCCATGTGTATCCAAAACACTCTTGGTACAGTATATGCTGTGTAATATGAGCCAAGCATATTTTGGCATAGCTGTCAATCAAAGAGCTGTGCCAATCGAGATATACAAGGGCCAACACAAAAATTGCAGTTTGAGGTGAAAGGATTAGCCCATTAAAGACTGTGATTGGCACATATCTTATGACCTACTACCAATTACAGACTGTGATTGACCCCTAAATCTTTTTCTAAACTTTTCTCCCAGATATAACAGTCTTGTTTGCATATAAGTATTCATATGAAACCTGGCAGTTTCAAAATAATGACAGTTTTTTCTAACATTGAATCTGCCTGGTGCACTAATTCAAAGGTTTTGAAGATATTCCATGGTGACAACTGGTAGGGGGTCAATATTACTATCTTTATCCAACAACTATAAATTATTTGGAATCAACTTGATTTTTCTCAGGTAGGCTATTTTAATGATGTTGGATGCACGTAAGGCGAAGCCATAGAGCACCAAGCAAATAGCATTATCTGAGAATGAATCATCCTGCCCTAATTAATGTAACGTATAGGTCCAGAGTAATTAACCATGTTCATTCTTACACAAGATTTTCATTAAAATGCCACACAAAAAAATTCATTTGTAATGAACAACATTAAAACAGCACAACCTCGAAAGAAATATAACCCTGAAAGAAGTATAACCCTGAGAAAAGTTCAATTATCTTTTACTAGGGGTTTATCACGGGATAATGCATGGTCAACTGACTGCAATGGACCAATTAAAGTTGAGAAAATATTTATAAAGTTTGAATGGATATTGATTACCGCAGATCTTGGTAAAACACTCTTTTGCACTAAATACTACCAATTATTACCAAATATTACTGAAATCATTTACTGATATCTGACGTTTTACCAGCATGATTCATTACCTACCTGTGCATTCACTTTCACTTTTTTGTGACTGAGTAGATAAGAGAGGATATCCTCGTTGCCTTTCATGGTAGCTATATGGACAACTGCTGTACCATCATCGTCCTGGAAAGATATGAGGTAGGTACGTAGGTGAAGTTTTAATTATACATCAACGCATGCATGCTATGGAGTCATTCATGTCTACAAACTAATGGCATCAAGGCTGCTTGAAAACATAGTTGATGGAACATGCCTAAATTTTCCTCACAATCAAATGCAAATTCTAATTTGTCTATATCCTTTTTGAAATCCCGAGATCGTTGCAGGCTCAAAACCTAAAATGAACACAAATTTCCCTGCCTATGCTCTATGGCATAGAGCATATCAAGTCATTACAGCTGGCTACTACTATCCCAAACTTGCTTGGAATTTAATGGTTCTCAGTAACATGGCTTGCTCCAAGAGTGAATATCATTTTTAATTTTTTCAGCATATATTAATGGCAAAATCATAGTTTGACACAAAGGTGCACTCAGAGTTTGACAGAGAAGTTTAACATTTTGTTCCAACACTTCCTTTTTACCTTCTGAACTGATTGTTTAACAGAATATAGAAACATTGAAGAGGTCTTTTAAGTTATAAGAAATGTTAATTTTGTGTTACTTGCTGTTAAATGAAAATTTCTGAATACTTTCTGGGTAACACAGATGCAAGACTGGTCAGCCTCCACCACAATTTGACCGATCACATGTTAAGACCATGATTACAATCCTGTTTTTTGGTTACAATCCTTTTTTTGTTAGTCTTAAGTCAAGAAGAAACTTACAAGCTTCACAACACCAATTTTAAATACTTAAATAACATGATCTTACCACTCAAGAGTCTCTACACATAAATCTCAATACTAAGTCGATGTCAAATCTCTCACAGAACAAACACAACACCAACTTGTGACATGAAATTATTACAACAGCCATTTACTACACAGTGCCAACACATGAAATACAAAATGTGGTTACGAAAATCGTAACCGCTTACTGTCCAGGATTATTTCTGTGCCAACATACTTTGGTAAGACCTAAAGCTAAGAGTATTTTCCTTCCAGTTTGTTGGCCAATGTGATATACCTGAATATAATCAATGCATTACTGTGTTGGTTGCTTGTTGCAGATATCAACCTTTCACTACTTTCCACTTGCAATCTCCTGATACACACGAATGATGCAGAACTGCACTATTTCTCATAATGCTTATCAGGCTAATTGAAGGATGACAACCATATATAGGCTATTCATACAATGCCAATGTAACGGCAGTGATCAACCAGAAGTCGCAAAGTATGCCTACAGTGCTAACAGTGGCATTGCAGGTAGGGTTACCAGACGTTCGGTTTTACCAGGACACGTCCTCTTTTTATTGTTTCAAGCTAGTGTCCGGCGGTTTTGTAAAACTACCACCACGATGTCAAATTGCGTGTATTTCTCACATGATCTGACAGGTTTGCCCTAACTAAGAAACTCTAGTATTATAGTAAAAGCAACAAATATTGCACCATTTTGCATCTAGACACCATTGAAAACCAACAAAATTTTCAAACTCCCCACTCTTCCCCTCCTCTTAGACCCTTCACCAGGGTGGCAATGCATTTCCTCCTTGCAAGAAAATAAATAGGTCTATGGTAACCCTAAGTGCAGAAAAAAGCACAGTATGTACCCCATGCTAAAACTTAGAACGACCACCTTGGGAGTGTGTTATGCCCACAGACTTCCTATATAAACATGGACAGAGGATCATGGGAAAATTGGTCGCCAGTGTTCCGGCCAACCAAAAAGACGTAGCAAGATGTCACCAACTGCTAGAACGGGGAGCTGTAGGCTCGACACAATAAAAGCTATGTATAACTCAGACTTCCTATGTACATTGACAGAGCAAACTGCACTAAGTCCTATGCGAAGATTGTCGCTACAGTTCGTGTGATTATAGCAAGATGGCTGCCTGCTATGGTTTTGTGCGTAGAGGATAAGTTCTTATAACTCTCACGATATACCTAGCGTTTGGCAAGCCTAAGTTAAGCCTTACATAACTGCTTCCAAGGAGAAATATAACAAGAGAGCTAATGTCAAATTCTAAGATTAAACCTAGGCCTAGATGCATACATAAATGTCATGGCTGTTCTCTGGCTGCGAACTACAAGCACTTGTGAGATACAACAGTACCGTGTGTACAATACTACAATGTTTTTTAGCTTATTAGCGTTTAGCCATTCTGTACGTATACGTGATATACTACAGGTACAATGCCGCCATTTTGTGATGAGCAAGATAACTGTATACAAATTTGACTTACTCAGTATTCTTTTACAAAACAATAAAATATATAAATGTCAAAATCCGCTCACTTTAGGCCATATCACGACCAAAAGTGACCATGAAGTCTCGTTCCCGTGTACATGACTCTCTCTAAATAATGACCTCGATTGTAGAGCAAACCACTCACTGAGAATCAGAAACATTGAACAAAAGAACTGTCCCTCAAAAATGAGAAGCATGCCTAAGGTACTGTCCATGACCTAATGGTCAGTACAATGAATCTTTCAAAGATACCACTTACAAAACCAATCCCTTATAACATTACTCATTCCTCTGTGGTAAAATATCTCAAACAAAAACACAGCATCAAATCAAATAAGCTGTATTTTTACCATTTTTTCTGAATTGTAAGTCTTTTAAATTTTAAGAGTTGCTTTCTGTGAGACATCTATACCAACCCATCCAGCCATTCCAGGGGAGGTGGTTATATGATGCTTAGCAACCATAAATGTGGAAAGAACCTACACAGCTTATGAATTACAACTTCATGTTGGGGGCCTGGGGTTAACCAACTCAACACTTCAGATTAAATTTGGTTTCTCTTGAAAGACCAGTTCAGACGTGATTGTTCTTGCACAAAAACCTGACCTAACTTTGTACTAGCCAATAAATCAGGCCTAAACCTTCTGTTGTTTAGCTTCATCACTACAAATGCCACTTCATCTTTACCCAATCAGCCGTAACACTGGTAGTGAAAAATGGCACAAATGTGACAATTTCCAGAATATCTGAGATCATGGACAATTTCAATGTAACAACACACCACACCCCCTGTCAAATTTTGCTATCAATATTACAATTTCATCACACGCTTAAAGTTAATAATGAAACTTACCTGGTGGTCAGGTCTTGCACCATGTCGTATAAGAAATTTAGTACATTCTAGTTGCTCTTTTTCAACAGCGAGATGCTATATCAAAACAAATCAAATATCAAGACAAGAAGCACATTATACCATGAGAAGTTTACCATCAAAAAGAAAAATGATCAGTTATTTAGTTGATATTTTATCCACAAAGCCTAGTTTAGAAGTCTATGTGCCCTGATACATATGTTAATAGGCAGTGAAGGAGGGTGCTGCCAATTTAGTTTCTCTTATATTCAGCATTTCCCATTTCCATATTGCAAAATTATAATACATGCGCTTATGGAAATTGCTGCCAGGCAAGGCTGTTTATTTGACCTTGAGTGCTATGTGCAAGTAAAAAGTGACAGTCAATAACAGCCAAAGACCTAATTTCTTTTGACCTTTTTCATTTCATATTGCTCCTTACCAGTGGAGTCCTATGATCCTCATCTTCAGAATCTATATTGGCACCAGCCTGTACCAGCATACATACAATATCCAGGTGACCCTTAGCTGCAGCAGCATGGACAGGAGTCTCTCGGTTATGAGACGGAAAATGGTAGTTGGGATCAAACCCTTCAGCTGAAGAAGAAACAACAAGCCAAAAATATGAGGATACACTTAATAAAATGTACATTGCTCTAAGGTTTAACAGGTTTTAATTTTTAATTTCAAAATATCCAACTGCAACCTTACTTAATGTTATTTTTGGCTTTTTTTTTGTCATCTAAAAAAAGCAGGAATTCTTTCTGAGCTTTTATTTCATTTTTCAGCTTCAAAATTTTAAAACAGTGTGTTAAAAACCAATCAGTTAGTTACTTGAATGGAGTTTGACAACTCAGTTTCTAACCAATTCTTTTAAGTTGGGCAGGCCACAGTTTTTTTCTGAGTAGTGGTTCATTGCCTTGTTTTCCTTGCTCCAATGATTTATTCTGAGCACCAAGCACAACGGCAGTAGATGCCATTTTTAACATCTTTGGTATGACCCATCAAGAAGTCAAATTCAAGACTTTGGCTGACAGTCTGACACTTGAACCACTTGACAATGCATGCAAACTACTCAGCTTTCCAGCCTCTAGATGTTTAGGGGGAAACCGAAACAGCACACCTACTTTGCAGAATAATATACGAATATATATATCCTTTAAAAACAGAAAATCCCAAACCCAGTTTTTCAATGATGCATCTTATAATCATGGTCTCATAAGGTCTTGTCCCCTGCCCTTACTTTTCTTTCCTTCCTTTTTTTTTTCTATTTACACTTCTTTTCTCCTTTTCTTTCCCAAACAACTAAAGAAGACTCAGGGGATTACCCCTACTGACATCCCCACTGCAGTGACAATGCTAGGCTTAACTTTAAAAGTAACATTACAATACTCTCTTTCACTGTCTGAAAATAGTTTAAGCTCCGAACAGAAATAACTACAAAATCACTGACACAACTTTAAAGGTGATATCTCACCCCAGACAGAATAAATTCTCCCTATCAAGTGTTTTTTTTTTAAGCCCTTTAACCAGTATATACAAGGAAAATCTCCCTAGTACACACCCAAGACAGAGACACTAGAGACACATTTTACAGTATGCACTTCATTAAACTTTGTCAAGATTATTCAATTGCAACACAGTGACTGGAAATGAGCTTAATTAAGAACACAACTGACTGCAGAAGTCCTTGTTGATCAATCAGTTAGATGGAGTTTTACGGCCCAGTTTGCAACCAATTGGTTCAAGTCGAGCCAGGCACGGCCTTTTTTTCAGTTGTGGCTCACTGGCTTGTTTTTCTAACTCAGTTGCTTATGCTGAGCACCAAGCACAATGGCAGCAGATTCCGTTTTTGAAGTCTTTGGTATGACCTGCCCTGGAGTCAAACTCCCAACCTCCCAACTGCAAGTCTGATGCCCTAACCACTTGACCATGCAGTCAGTTGTGTTGACCAACCATAGCAAACTACATTGTTTGAAAGAATGTCACTCAAGTACACTCATCAACTATATTTAGAACTCTAGGGCTATTGCTAACTATGGTTGGGCAGTCATTTGCTAGCAACTCCCTGGTTTAAGGTATGACATATTCCCTTAAATTTATGATTTTGCAGTACTGTAGAATTAAGAATTTTTACTTTTTAATTTTGTTGGAACTTACCCAGCATTTGTAAAACTTTTTCTATCTCACCCAGGGAAGAAGCCATGTATAAATTTTTGGGAGCAAACCTCAAGCGCCTTGGACTGAAAAGAAACAGTTTAATAAATTATATTGTCAGATATGCTCTGCTATAACAAAATCAACACAATGACAACAAATTCCACTCTAAAAAAAGTTTGCTTGGTTTTTTTTGAAATTTTCTTATAATTAAAATCAGCTTCTTACAAAAAATCAGCATATATGCTATTGTCATGGTGACAATTACTCTGTGATGAAACAATAGTACCATTCAGTTGTCATAACAACCATCAATCACAATTTCACATAAACTCAAAAGTACTTACTTCTCTGGGTCCATAAATTTCATTGCCATTTCAAGGGACTCTCTGCTAGGTCCTTGAGGTAACAAGCCTTTAAGAAAATAAAAATATGCAAAATACTAAAAATGATTTGATGCACACTTCATTTGACAATAATAATGGTGCCTTGAAGTCATGCAGAGTTCACTTAGGACAAAGGAAGCAAGCATAATATAGGCTTTACAAGTGACATAGTAGACTTAAAGTACACTTGCTTAGCCAACTTGCCCACCAATCAGTTATCAGCATTCAACAAGGGGATTACCCTGCTTCCATTTGTGTTGTTTTAAGTTGCTTCGATACCTGTTTCCCTGTGCCTGTGTTGTGTGAAATCAAATACCTGTGGTCTATAGAAGAATCTGAGCAGTCAAGAGATTGTCAGCAATGGGTAGGGAGGGAGAGAGAGGGAGTGGGGGATCAGTTTTTCTTCCATTGTTTAACTACACCATGGGTGGCTGTTAACAATCCAAGCCCAAACACAAGCAGATTAAATGAAGGTTATGAATTGGTTACAACTATCAATGGTTATTGTACACAGAAAAGGGAGATGGCCCCAAAGTGGAAGAAAAGTCCAAACATTATTAGGCTGTTGGATTTGCTTACAGATTGCTAATTGGAACACAGGATGACTTCATTGTGACATCATCTACAGACCAAAGAGGATAACTATACCTAGAATAAAGCAACTTAAAAGGTTCCAGGCCTTAAAAGGACATTAACAGGAGGATTTTTCACTAAAGAGCAAGACATGTTTTCACTGGTACAGAACCACAAATATAAGCGTAAATATTGAACAGAAAAGTTGACATTTACATGCCCAGACAGCATTCCAAAGATCCTTTTTTTCATTTAACACTTAAATCTCAACATACACCCTACGAAACTTGAGGAGCCATTCTGCTTTTTGATCTATGCAAAATGCATCCATGTGAACAAATTCTTACCTGACCAGTCAATCAGTGTTTAAACTAAGGTTAAGAATATCCTCGGATACTTCACCCCTTTCCCAAGTTTTTTTCGCAGATTTCAGATAGCACATAGGAAACAGTGACTTAATTTCCTGCAGACAGATATTTTCTTTGTGGGATTTGTGAATTGAGAGCATGAATCCTACAATCATGCAGCTTTGTGTAAACAGTGTTATCAATAAGTGGACACATTCCTTGACAAGATTTAACACATTATCTACAGAAGATGACCCCTGTTCTTAAAATCAGGTAAAAATACAGTTTGTGAGATGAAAACTGAAAGAACAAAACAAAACAACATGAGCACTGGCAAAATTTCCACTAAAAAGGGGACAAGTATATCCTAGCAAATATGGCAAATTTAGTAAAAGTTGTATGAAATGAGGAACACAACACTCACCAGATGATATAATACGACCAGTCTTCAACTGAAGGTGGAAGACATTCTCATCTTGGAGAGGTGGGGTCTCTGGCATCACGGGTGATGAAGTTCTACCTGGAGAGGTTGACCTTCCCATCATTTTAGCTCTGAAAGCGAAAAGATGTTTTACATTGATCAATATACTTGATGTGATTCAACAGCAATTAGTACTCCATGCCTACCTTTGTGTATCATTAAAAGCTCTTTACACATATGCTGCTCGTATGTTTGCATGTTGCTGAAACACTACATTTTATCATAGGTCTTAAAAATATGATGTCATTATGCAAAAACTATGCCCTTATTTGAAGGAGTAACAAAGCAACATCAACAACTTCTAACAGCTGATTGGTCAACTAGTGACATAAGTGAAAGTCTTCTACACACATGAGCAATTCTCCTGTCCTCGATCCACTGCTTTATGCATGGTCCACACAAAACTTAGTGATGCCACCACACCTTGTCTCATTGTCACTGATCCAAAATTATGTCAAGATATTGTAAATGCATAGAGCCATACAATGCTATGCTATTTGCCTGCAATGTGGATGATGCTCCGCATAAGAAATGGAGTACGGAAAACAAGCCAGTGAGCCACAAATGCAAAAAAGAATGTGGCTGGCTCAACTTGAACCAACAGGGTGGAAACTGGGCCGTAAAACTCTATCTAACTAACTGCAATGTGAATCTTCAGTTACCGAGCTATTTTAAATTTTAAATTTAAGAAAAAGAAGAAAAGAAGCAAAAATGTGTTGATGTGTCGATATTATGTTTTCTACTGCAAATAATAGCCACTGCTACATAACACTGAAAAAAAGTCATGCCTGTCAAAAAAGCAAGTACAAATCCATGTGACAAAGATGGCAAAGTTTTCCAATGTTTTCAAAGCTGTGGACTTAAATCACGAAAGGCTGAAAATTGAGAGAAATAAAATCTTGCTCCAAATGTGTTGCTACACAAACCTTGGCGGCACCATGCCTGGATGTGATCCATCCCTGTGGCTCTCTAGGGCTTCTTTTAGGTCCAATCCTTTAAGACCCGTCAATGTCGAAAGGATTGCTTTGGGAAGTTTTATCCTCTCGTGGCTTAAAAGAACTGACTCGGGTAAAATGTTCAGATTGTTGAGACCAGGAACTTCTGGCAATGTAACCTCTTTGGCCAAGGAAGCATCCTCCCCGCAATGAGGGCAGTAGAGAGCTTGATCAATTTCACGAATACATTCCTTGTGAAAGTAATGGTCATAACCATCTATAGTACACATCATGGCCTTTCCCTAGACATGGAAGAGGATCAAGCAAATAAACACATGTAAGCTAAGTGCCACATTTTAGATTTGAACAAGTAAACTCTCCCTACAGTTTCAAACTTCAGTGGTTGTACTGTGATTATGGTTTGTATTTAGTAGCTTTGTAACTAAAGGTACTTTGAAGTTATAACAATGAATGTCACCACTTCCCTATTGAGAACAAAATTTTGAAAAGGAAAAATACAGTAGTGATGAGAAAAAAAATGTTTGCAGTGGGATATTAGTAATACAAGTCACCTCTAGGGATAATGTGATTCCTCCTCTATAAGACTGTGGGTAAGCTATAGTCATTTCAAGGGATTTCTTGAGTTAAGGGTTAATCAACTTTCATAGATTTAAAGGAGTTTCAATTCTGTCTTTAGGCCTGCAAAAATCACACTCCTGACAAAGACTTGAGTTGAGTGATTGTAAGTGATAGCACTCACACACCTCAAAAATTATGCTTGGTGGTGCCTCAACTTTAGAATGCTGTCCACATGTTAGTAAAACTCAGCCCAAGTGACATTATTTGTTAACCACAAGAAAATCAGCACAAACAAGAAATATCATGACAATATCCATCGTACAAGAATACAAAAGTTTTAATAAGCTACAGCAGCTAAGAAGTACAATATTTTGGAGAAAACAATGACTACCTTAGTCCATCACATTTTTGAAAACGTGTGAAAGGACAGTGTGAATTAAGGAATTGTCTCACCCACCCTCTAAAGGGTATGTGAATGGACAAAACCACAACAAGTGAAGCAGTATTCACTGGAAGTGTGACAAACCTGTTAAACAGTTCATGACAATCTCTGAATTAATTGACCCTGCTCAAACACTCATATATTGCACAGCATAGCCAGTATAAGAAATGCAGCTGTATTTTTTTTGGTTTGTACCACCCACCAACATAAAATGGTGGAGATAAATCTTTGCTCCATTCTGTCTTTTCACACAATTCCAAAAATGAGATGGACAAAATGGTCATCATTTTCTCCAGGTTATCATACTTCTCAACTCTGACAGATAGCAGTATTACAGATTATACAGGAGAAAGGGGTGATATCTTGGAGAAGTTTATACCGTTTACTAACATTCATGCATATATTTAAACAACCTAATGTTGGTTGTTGACAGAAGTGTTTGATAAATTTTAACCTACCCATGTAATTAAAATTCTGATTTGACCCATATTAGATAAAAAATCATTATTATGCATACTTGTGTGACTAAAATTTTAACTTCACCCATTTTAAATAAAAAATCATTATTGTGCATACTGCCTTCCCACATCTGCATTTAAAGTGTACCTCTTGTCAAAAAAATTCAAAAATATATATTAAACAGCACGAAAAATGAATTCTAACGGTCAACCTCCCATCTGCAAAGGACATTCTTGTAGGTGCAAAAACTACTGAAGAATTAAATCAACATTTGATCTAATGACTCACCGTAACACAGAAACATCCACAACCTGGACAGCAATGATGAAGTATCATCTTTTTCCTGCAAATATAATGTATCCATCACTATAATATCTTTAAACCATACATATGTACAAACCAATGATCACGAGTGCTCAAGTTTTTCCACATTAATAAATGGCTCCCTCTTCGGTGATGAAGCTTGTAAACTAAGCTTATAGACGAATCTGAGCTGGTAGTGAAATTAGCCATTAGTAGGGTCCATTAGCTGTAGGTCATCCTAATTTTTAATTTTATTGTTTACCTGCAATGCTAAACCTTCTTATTCAATGACATTGAGGAGATCAAGAGGTATTTTAGTGTACAACCATCCATGATCAGGCCTCGATTTTCAGAAAAATTTATGGTTGTCCTTCGGGCAACCATTTCACTAGTTTTGGTTGTCCACAATGAAATCTGGTTGTCCGAAACATTTTGCACACAATTACAAAACAGTAATTGTGGGCACTTTATGTTGTACTATTGGTCTTGAAGAATAAAAAGCTAGGATGTTTGAAAGACAAAAGCACTTCAAGTCTGAAACATGGTAGATGAAAAAAGTTGAAAGTTTATCAGTCAGCATTCTACTTCTTCCATCTGAGAGAAAAATGGTTGTCCATTGGACAACCAACCTTTAACTTTTGGTTGTCCCTATGAAATTTTAGTTGTCCCGGACAATCGGACAACCATGAAAATCGAGCCCTGATGATACAAGTAAGCAAAAAATTTGAAAGATTAAAGGTAATGAACCCCACTTATGCCCAACTAAATTACACCATCAAAACATGGTTACAATGTTCTATATGCATACTTTTTCTACGTTGTAAGATTTGCAATGCACACTGGGAAATTTCTTGTTTGATCTGACTTGTTGATTACTTTGAGTACAATATTTTCAAGAAAACTTACCTATGCCTTGGGCAAAGAGACCGGAATGGAATTCGACTGGAAGGTCTGAAAACCTTACTTTCATCAACTTTATTTCCACACAAAGCTACCTGTGGAACAAAGTAAAAGGTGGCCATATCAAGTTCCCAATACAAGATGATGTACAAAATGTGTGGGGTATATAATATCCCTATAGACTCATTCACGCTTACATCACTGGTTGGCACTGGGTTAGTATAGAACATGCTCAGGACATATGCACGCACATTCGGTTTTGTGCATGTAATGGTCTCACGATTGCACTCAGAATGTTGAAGAACTAGAAACTGTATTTTAATGTGATGAAATGTACATGTAACTCTTCAACTGTTGCCAAGCAGCCATGATGTCATTTGTTTGTAAACATGAATGAGTCTAAAGCAGTATACATTAACACTTCAAGTTGCTGCCAGCTCAGCAAAGCTAAGGGGAGTGCAACACTGCTACAGCAGCATTAACCTGCTAATGTAGAGTGCACACCAAGAGAAACATTAAATGGATACATCTTTTGAAGTTTGCAAATTAGTCTTAAATAAATTCATTTAAAATTAATCTAAAATATTCCCCTGTAATCCTCTCATGTCTTCCATCAGTGAGCAAGAAGATGATTTACTTCAACAAGCATAACAATTGATTTCCTTATCTTTGCTTATGCTTGGCTGACTTCCAGCTGCATTCAGTAATTGGTACTAATCAAGGGTTCTCATCCAAATGCCAGATTCACAGGGTATGTGGTTAACAGTTTTAAAGCAAGCATGTGCCTAATGAGTATGAGCAAATCAACTCCAGCTCTGATGAGGAAACTTATTCTTTTTGACATGGTTTTATACTACAAGGACATGTTAATAAATCTTTAAAATAAGCATTTATTAGTAAGTAAGAACCACAGACTTCCTATACATGGACAGAGCATACTGCACGGTAGATTGTCACTGCTGTATGTCTGAGAAAAAGCGCACCAAGACGGTCGTCTGCTATGATTTTGTGTGGAAGTTTGGACTTGCCCAAGTATATCACCATATTTTGCAAGAAAGTTGAAATATTTTTGAAATATGGCAAGGTAAGGTCAAAATCACTTCACATACAGCAGGAATATATTTTTACCCATTCAAGTTAAACTTTTGCCTAAAATATTATAGAGTCGAAGTCAAATCAGACGATTTACAGGTTCACAGCGGCCATCTTGGTGCACCTTTTTTTTTGTCCCAGTTGGTGGCGACCAGCTACAGATACGACGTACATGTTACATGTTCTCTCCATGTATATAAGTCCGTGGTATAATCACTTACTGACACATTTGTCTGCATTCACAAAAGAGTATAATTTTGTACTCATTTATTTCACATGGAAAACTAAGCACTGATGCTAATATAAAATTTTGGACCAATAATCGGTAACAGATGTATAAACACTGTTTTTTCAATGACCTGAAGGTTCAAGCTTTATAGAGGTTTTGCAAGTAACATCCATGCATCTCCCAATGTTATGCTGGCCATCACCGGACATGCACAGTAGATGCATTTTATCAGCACAAGTCCACTACAGTACTGCCATTGATGTGCCATATATGCATGCCCAGTAAAATAGACAGACCCACACTGGAATGAAGGTAGAAATCATCTGCACTCAAAAAAAAATACTTCTGCTCATGACATTTTACTTATCATAAATACATTGTTACTTTTGACAGTATCTTAAGCTATGTAATCAAACAACTGCAATAGTCAGGGATACATTTTTAGTTCCTTTGTTTGCTATTTAAAGACCTAAGACAAGTGATTCAAACTGCCCTCTGATAAAATGATTAAATGATCCAAGCTGGTATTTTTTTTCAAATTATTATATTCAGTTTGGTCAAAATATTAACTAAATTATTCTAAACCTGTGAAGTTTCCATACAAATAATAAATGGTCAAACTTAGATAATCTCCACACACTACATGCAAACAATTGTTCAATAAAGTTAAAACTTATGAACCAGGAACTTTTTTAAACTGAAAACAAAATTGTTAGTTAGAAGAGGTTTTGGAGCTCAGTTCCTGTTAAAAGTCGAGCCCACCAAGCCTTTTTCCAGTTGTGGCGCACTAGCAATGAAGTAAGGAAAACAAGCCAATGAGCCACAACTGGGGGAAAAGCTGTGATCTTCTGGACTTAATCCAATCGGTTAGAAAAACAAGAGCCCAATGGGCACTGTGGTTCCTTGCTGGATATTATAAGAACTGTACAGCCAGTCTCCGAAATAGAGCTAAGCAAAAGCTCATACTCAATGTTTGTCACATCTTCACAAGGGGCATTTTGGTACTAATATTACATGAAATCAATGATTAAATTTTTGTGGCCTTACTTACATTCAACTTGTACAAAGCTTGGTGATCCTTCAAAAACATTTCCTCATTTCCGTATGAATTTATGCTTGTAATCAAACTTGATATCATCACCAATTAACTCAATGTGGTCAGAGAGAGAAAAACACCCCTTGTACTTCTCTCATAAGTTATTTTTACCTGCTCTCAAATAAAACTTGCTATTACTTTAAAACAATCTACCATTTGTCCTGTTTGCTATCTCTACACAGAAAACAAAGTTTATTCAGCAGTTAAGCAGAAAGCAAGTGATTAATGGGATGTGATAATAGAATGAGGATTAGGTTACCCCACAGAGCACAGCAGTATTAAAGAGACATACTGTATAATCCATGCATTGCTTTCACTGGCAGAGAGACCAGTTGAATGCAGTGTGACCTGTGCTCATTGAAATCTACAGATTTCAGTTATTGCCCTCTTAAAACTTTGAATGATCGAAAATCTGTGTACAACCCGAAGGAATCATTACTAAACGAACATAAAGGCCAAATTTCTAAGGTGTTTGGGTGTGTAAACATGCAAAACCAGGTGAGGTAAAAACTCCATTGAACCTATCTTTTTCTAGCTTACAAGATTTTCTAAATAACATTTCCAGTGGTTGACCTCCAGTGACCTTGATGACCTTTGACCTTAACCAAACACAGATTGATTTGAAATCAGTCCTTCCTACCTTAAAATACTATGTTAAAACGTTTTTCAGTGTTTGACCCCTGGTGACCCCAGATGACCCCTTGACCTTCACCAAACATATCAGATTTCATTCTTACACCATAACACATCCACACGCCAAGTATGACATCTATCCAAGTTTCCTACCTTGAAATATCATGTTGAGAAGTTTTTTAGTTTTTGACCTCTGGTGACCCCAAATGACCTTTGACCTCCACCAAAAACGATAGGGCACACCTTCAAACTATGGCACTTCTATATACCAAGTTTCAATTTAATCCAACTTTCCGTTGTTGAGTAACAGCGTACCCAAGCTAGCGTCACAGACACACACACACATACACACACACGCCAACCTGACTACATAGGTTCCTTTTGCTAACGCAAGGAACCAATCAGCTGTTAATGA
The DNA here is from genome assembly GCA_037179385.1 of Holothuria scabra. Taxonomy (NCBI): domain Eukaryota; kingdom Metazoa; phylum Echinodermata; class Holothuroidea; order Aspidochirotida; family Holothuriidae; genus Holothuria; species Holothuria scabra. Next base: position 23,064,578 of record CM074185.1, on the reverse strand, counting down.
AAAACTCATCTAACTCATTAGGACAACTCAAAATAGGCCAATCCCTATAAATGAAACAAATACAAGGGTTTGGAGTAAAAATACTTTTTTTTATTCAAGTTTTACCATGTGATTTAATCCTTAAGTCAATATAATTTACCTTGCCATTTACAATTTCTAAGGCCTCACAATTATTTGCAATTGCAGTGATGGGTTTATCCTGAGCCATCTTGCAGCAACACAGAGGTGGTTCAAGCTGTAAAGAGAATATAATATAAATATTTATATGATAGAGAGATTTACAAGATAGATACAGAGAGAGGTGTGCTAACACACTGTCCTCAAAGGGTGGATATGTCATCAGGGCTAAAAAGACTTATTATGCCATATGGAATTGCAGGTAAATTGGGGAATTACATGTGTAAATTTAAACAAGTTGATTTGGAACAATGTAGACCAATGAGACCAAAAGGGGCAAATTTCTCTATAAAGTTACATGATACTATGTTGTGTCTTCTCTCTGTCCCAGCAATCACATACTTACAATGATGGAGTAGTAAACAAACTGATCATTCAATAAGAGGTAAATAGAAAAGGTCAGAATATGTTTACCTTTTCCTGCTATTGATAGATTGGCATTATTTTGAGTACAAGAAATTTGAGAGCAAAATGCTGAAGTTGCAACCTAAAGTGTCAATTTTCTAAAACTATTCAATGGAAGATGGGATTGTTGTAACATGTACAGGCAGTGTGAGAGTACACTACTTGGAAATCATTAAACTTATCAAAAAAGCACAAGGAATACAACATAACTTACAAAAAAGTGTACACATATGTCAAACTCAAACTTCCTCAACCCTCCCCCATTACACCTTATACAGCTACCAGACAACATTTATAAGAGTTCATCATGCAACAGTGAAAATTATCTCTGACAGACTTTACTGTAGGTTTAGAAGTAACCCTGCAAATAATTAGTCCCATAGCCAGGCGGGGTCACAGGGCAGGAGGTGACCCTGATGCTGACCACTGTGCTCCCCATAAGAAAAGTCAACAGACACAGGCTTCACTAAGCTGACAATTGTAATTTTTAACTTGTGCCCTCCTTCCACAGTGTTTCTGCATCTCCCCCCCCCCCATGACAGAGTCTGAATATGAGCTTGCAACCTATTAAGTTTTTGTTAAACATAATTGGTAAGATCTTACCCCTGAGTAGTTGTGGTCAGATAAGGATACCTTGCTGGGAGTTGGGGCAGCAGGAGGAGCCATTCGACCTTTAAGAGAAAAGTTAAAAGGAAAGTCAAGAAACCCTGGCATGAATACTTACACAACTGACATTTGTTTCATTTTTTATAGTGGCTCATCTGATGATATTACAGCAAACTGTTTCATTCCTAAATTTTATCTGAAAACTAACCACAATTAATGCATTTTAAATTACAGCGTTACATCAACCAATCAACTCAAAAAAAAAACACCAGAAGTGACTTTATTATTACACAGGTTGTGTGACATCTCAACCAACACCAAGCCTCCCTCCACCCCCACCCATCCACCAAGAAACCTCTCTCCCTCAACTCCTTGTCCCTGTCTATGCCATAAATTTGAACACCTTTTCAAATATGTAATAGGAAGGAAAATTGTTTTCAATTTTGAAGATGCTTAATGTCACCTTATCGAGTACACACACAGTACACTCTGATGCACTGTAAACAGAGCACCAAACTTCATTCAGGAAATTACCACAGTTAAGTAATTTAAAATCCAACATACTGAAATATATTTCCCAGAACATATATAAACTTTCCAACTTGGTCTTTAAGCAGGTTTTGAAACATGGCTTTTCAAGGTGACATAAATTAAGGAGTGTGGTATGTGTGCCTTTGTTTGATACATTATTAAACATTATCATCTAAGTTCTCATTCTTTTTTCAAGGTGTGCAGAAATTGCAGTCCTTACAAATATTTAAAGGTGAGTGGTAGTGTGGAATTACTCTCCAACACCTCAGAACTCTAGGCCTAATAAAGTACAGAACAATGAACAGTAAGGTATCATATTTTCAGATCACACAGTAAGTTCCCAGACCAATGAAGTCATCCCAGGTCTTCCAAACTATTTCAATTTCCCTATGACAACAGTTTTAACTTGTTTTATAGAAGACTACTTTTAAGTTTTACCTGAGGGTGTAAGTCGTACTTCAACATCCTCCTCCGAATCAGCACTTGCGTATGTGGAGCTACTGTTACTGCGATGTAAACGTTTTGATGAAGGAGGTCCCATGCTGCCCTCACTTTGTTGGTCAGTAGAATCTGCAATTCAAAGTACGTTATTGACACACTTTCAATTTGGAAGAAAATAAAATACTACTTATTCATGACAAGCTGCTAGAACATTGTATTTTTCACGAATTTGTGGATTTATATTTAAACGTCCAGTTACAAAGTCCATTTTAATGGGATTACCGGCATGTGATATAAACACATTACAATGTGTTCAAAATCGTGCCGCCAAATTAGTACTTCGTGAGGGTAAATTCGCCAGTGCTAAGGACTGTTTAAAATCTTTGCACTGGCTTCCAATTAATCAACGTATTAAGCATAAGGTACTATCTTTGGTATTCAAATCTCTCAATGGTGACGCTCCACAGTACTTAAAGAATTTACTGCATGAAGTCCCTGAATCAAAGTACAGATTACGATCTAGAAACCAGGAGTCAATATCCCTTACTGTGCCCTTCACACGTAATTCCACATTTGCTGACAGATCTTTCTCCGTTTATGGTCCTAAGTTGTGGAATGCCCTTCCAGACAGCATTAAACGTAGTTCAAGTATTTCAATATTTAAAGCTAGGTTGAAAACGCACCTGTTTAAGGAAGCATTTGGTACTTAGTAAATTCTCTTTTTATTGTAAAGCACCTCAGAAAACCTTTGGTTCTGGAGTGCGCTATATTAAGTATTATTTACATTACATTACATTACTAAACCCTTTTCCATAAATACTTAAAAATACATAAAAAGTGAGGATGAACAAATTATTTCCAAAAAGTTTTTGCTTTCTTGAAACAGAGTACCCCTGAAAGGATACATCAGTGACTTGCCTGGAAGACTTTTATGCCATGTCAAATAGTCAGGTGCTACTACCATTCACATCAAAGGTGCAGCAGCTTCATCTTTGCTTTGCTTCTTACACAGGCAGCAATTTATTCTCAATATGAGAGCAAGGGGAGACATTACCTTGTTTTCAAAAAACTTAACTGTGCAAAAAATCAAAGTCAGTGGGTGATTTCTTAATCTATGGTGGAGAGGAATGTTTAATCTTTCAATCCTGCATATTCCTCACCAACAATAGGGGAGTATAGCTTTTTCTAGTCAGTTGGCAGATTACTCTTCTGCCCATTCTGCTCCTGTTGCAAATCTGAATATTCTGAAAGCCCAGTAACCACAAGCAGTCCATTCGGGCAGTTAATGAGGCAGCCATGGGGAGAGACTCATTAACTTGCCCAGTGGACTGCTTGTGGTCACTGGGATATTCGGGAAATTCAGTAGAAGCATAATGGGTGGAGTAATCTACTGACTGCTACGGTCTAGAAAAAGCTATGCTCCCTTGATACATCATTGTAGAATTTTCAACTCAACTGAGAGTCAGTGTTTCTGGTTTATGGCCAAAAACCATAGAGTTCCCGTGACCTACTGCCTAGGTCGACTTCAAAATTGAAATAAGAAGTAACTCTATCTTTCAGGAAATGGATTATACTCAACAGTGGATGAATAAATTGCAACAGCCTGTTCAATTGTCAAATATCTTACCTTATTTCTTTTTATCTGTTTCCTTACCTGAATCATAAACTTTGCGATTCTTTGCAAATATGCGCCTCTTTCTCTGGCCGAAATGAGTGTTAGACTTTGGTTTGGCCGACTTCCTTGCTTTTCCTCTTAAAGAAGCAAAAGGAATGGGATAGCGATTGGCCATGTCCTCCTGCTCACTGGAGGCTGGGAGGGTCTCTTGAGGTTCTGGGAGTGTCACTTGGGAATCTGGAGGGGTCTCTTGGGGTTTTGGAATGGTCTCTTGCTGTTCATTGTGTAAAACTTTCATTGGTGAACTGCCCCCATTTGCAACTTCCATTGAACTATCTGATAAAGATGGAGTTGAGCTACTTTTCATTTCCTCACCTCTTGATTGCCTATTTTCGATACCTTGAACTGTTTCCTTGCTGCTAAGAATTGATACTGGTGATGGTGTCGTATCTTCTAAAGGCTTTGTTGAATTACTATCTGGGACAGAATCATCCCCTAGTGCATTTCTCAGTGGCCCAGGTGATTGGTCTCTCATTCTCTTCAAACCCCCACGGCCTCTTCCCCGTCCTCGACTGGCAACATTTTTGTAGCCTCCACGTCCTCTACGTCCCCTTGAATTCCTTCTTTTCCCTCTGAATCCCCCTCTCCTAACAACTGCATGAAGCTTAGTCTTTGTGGGTGATTCTTCCTCTGTAGATGGTGTGCTAACAATTCCTTCTTTACAGGCACTAGGTGTACTTGAGTTTGTAACATCCTGTGGTGTTTCCTCAGCTGGAAACACAGGTTCAGCTACCTCTTTTGATTTGAAAACTAGCCCGCTATAAACAGTTGATCTGCCACGACCTCTGCCTCTTCCTCCACGCAAAACAGTTCTCCCTCCTCTCCCCCTCCCTCTTCCTCTAAATACTCCCCTTCTTCCTCTACCCCTCCCCCTTCCTCTTAAACTGCTTCTACCTCTCAGTCCACCCCTGCTTCCTCTTCCTCTCCTCCTTCCCCCTCTTCCCCTAGAGACAGAACTTGATCGACCCCTTCCCCTCCCCCTTGAGGCACTCCTACTAAGAGAATCATCAGACTCTTCTGAAGATTCCAGAAATTTGTGTTTGATTTTCCTTTTTGGACGAATGGATTTTAAAAGTTTACTTTGAGTACTAGCAGTTTGTTTGGCAGGTTTCACTGCATCTGTTGACAAATTTTCAGTAAGGGTCTTTTTGGCTTGCTTGGGGATCTCATCTCCAGAAATCTCATCTTTTCCTCCGTGCTTTCTCTTTTTCATTTTTTGTGGGGAATGTACCAAGTCAGTTCCTTCTGCTTTTCCCCCATCTTTTGAATCTCCAACAGGTTCCCCAACCTCCTTGGACCCTTCCTGCTCCCCAGACTGTACCTCTTTGTTAGTTTTGGCTTCATTTAATTCTTTCTGTTCTTGTTTGCCTTGACCTTTATCTACCACCTGAGCTTCATTCATAATTTGCTTCTCAATCCCATTTCTTTGGGTGGATGAAGTTAATTCTTTCTCTGACAATCCTTCCACCACTGAAACCTCTGCACTCACACCTTCCCCCTCTGTTGACATCTGGATCAACTTTGGGGGATCTCTTTCCTTGTCCATATGATTCTCTCCAGCATCCTTGAGAACATTCTTTCTCTTCCTATGACCCTTCCTACGTTTCTTCCCTTGAACATCTTCTCCCCCTTCACCCTCTGATTGAGATGTTGCACTCTCTGATTCAGACATCTGTAATGCAGATAGACTGGGGTGTACTATAGGCACAGAGTGGTCCTTCTGCTCCCCATTACCATTCAGTAGAGGGGCAGAAGCTCCATCACTGGTGTCAATCACAACACCCCCAATGGATTCATCTGGTATTAGATGGCCAGGCTGCCCAGCCGTTACCACATTTGTAGAGCTGTCACTCGGCTGGGAGGTGACAGCAGCCAGGTACAACTTTGGAGGTCCCGGATCAGGGGTAGATGTAGGGGGACTAACCAAGAGAAGAAGGGGTACATCTTCATTAGACAAAGGTTGGGCTTGTTTAGGGGCTTCCATTCCTTCCTTGACTCCTGAAACACCATTTATGGCAGATTTCCCAGGCTGAGATTTTTCTGACTCTGTTGAGGGACTTGTGATACTGTCATTATCTCCTAGTACAGACTTTTTCACCTGTTCGCTGATCTCATGTCCCTGCTTTTCAATATGGGCTAGTAGGTGTTCCACATACTGTTTGCCAACTGGTCTTCCGGTCTTTCTTGCACTCCCTGGAGGAGTATTTTTAACATCCACCTTGTTGACTTTGGTAGGTGCTAGGACATCCATTCCTTTTTCCCCAGAGACTCTGGAAGCTTTTGGCACATCAGATGGTGCTACCATACCAGGCTCCTTTGGAATGCTAGCTGTAGTTTCATCACCACCGCCCACAGGAGGATTTTCTACATCCTTTCCTTCAAGGACCGCTCCATCCTGAGGACCAGTCACTTGTGCCTCTGTTGCCTACATTGGATGAAGATGAAAAGGGACACTCAATTAATCAAAAATCTTCAGAAACTTGATAAGTCCTACATCCAAATTTCATGTCATCATTGGTGAATGTCATTATTTCAATACAATTATGCAATGATAAAGTTTGCATGGATTTTCTTTTTTCTTTCAAAAATCACACTCTAACAGAACCCCATGCCTGCCAACCTCCAGGAAGACACAACTGTATTACAAAACTCAGAAAGTTGTATTTTAACCTCTAAAAGTGGTATTTTTCACACACTTCTAAATGGCATGTGAAGTCTTAAAACAGACCTTCAAAAAGCTCCTCACATTTCACAACACAATGGTGAGAATTCAGTCTACTGTACATTAGCCTTAACAGGGTAGGCCCATCATAGATGGCTCAAATTTCTTTAGAAACATTGGGGAAAATTTAAACTTTTCCTACATTTTTCCTTTCTGAAATATCTTGAATGGAAAATAATTGCCATATTAAAGGTAACGTATGTGCTTATTCTAACAGAAAACAATTTCAGTGCTACAAAAGAATCATCAAATGATCTAATGGGCATATTAATGCCATCCCCCCAAAATTATTCTAAAACAATAAATGTCAAAAATTCCTCCCATTTCTCCTCAAAATAAAGATCCCTTTCATGATAATTTGAAACATAATGTAATTATACTGGGACCAAGTAGTGAGTAATTCAAACTCATGTGCAAAAACTGGTACAAAAATTGATGAGGCCAATATTTGCAAAGAGGCCTTTCAAGCACTTAGATTTAGTTAGACGGAGTTTTATGGCCCAGTTTCCAATCTATTGGTTCAAGTCAAGCCGGCCACGGTCTTTTTTCAGTTGTGGCTCACTGGCTTGTTTCCCCTACTCCATTGCTAATGCTGAGCACCACGCACAACAGCAGTAGGTTTCATTTTAAAGTCTTTGGTATGCCTCGACCTGAGAATAGAACCCAGGCTTTCCGCGAGAGAGGGGGATGCTTTTGCAGTTAGACCAAACACGCAGTCTCACTTAGATGTCCTACAAATGTGACATCTCAAGATTACATTAATCAGCCAGCACTTGTTTGTTATTTTTACACAAAGAACAAACTGCCACAAGCATACTGTAAACTGCGAAACCGAATGAGAATTCTGACTCAACGGAGACTTCCATTGCAAGAATACACACAAAATTTGTATTGACCATTTTGCAAGTTGTGATTGGCTGGTTTAGCTACAGTGCTCCTTGATGACTGCCAGCCTTCTCCATCTGCATGGCCTTCTGACAATCGTGTGCATACATGCGCACAAGATCAAGGGTACACAACGTGCACCATATGATAGTAGACGTAGCGACTAGCAAGTTACTGTATGCACATGTGTGGTCAGAGTACTTACTAGCTATCACATTTTTTTTTAAATTTACCATAATTGCAAATATATGTTATTTATCTGCAGATACTTTGTCAAAATTCCTTTTCAAAGTTTGCTGCCCAGATCCTGCAAAATAATGTTACATACTAAGTTAGCCAAGAATCCCAAAATGTTTTTCAATTTCAGTGAGAAAAATAGCATCACACAAGTCTCAAGAGCCATTCAGGAATTAAAGTAGTCAGATACTAGATTTAATTCAAATTGGGATGACAGCATTTCACCTTTAAACAGAGCCACTTATTTTACTAAAAGAATTGTAGCAATTGAACATTTTATATCAATGACGATTTTCGAGAATACACATTTGTGTGCACACACACATGCCAATAAATTCAAAAAACAATCTACAGTACCTTTACGATTAGGGCTGTGAATGTTTAGCAACATAATAAAGGTTTAACCTCAAAAAATATGTGATCATTTAGCAATTAATGGCGATAAACCTATCACAAAAGATACAGTATTAACTTCAGTATTAATACTTGAGGCTGAATGTAATGCAGAAATAATAGTTGTTTACATCTTGCATGGTAAAATTAAATTACCTTGCTACTTTGAAGTCCACAAGAACAAGAACAAGAACTAGACTAGGCCTATTAATCATCATTGTATACAAATGAATGATAAAACTGTTAAAGAACAGGTTTTGCCATTAATCCCTTGCACAGCAGCTTTGTTCTAAACAAATTTCCCATGCCACTATTTAGTAATTGAAAGCTACTGTATGCAGTAACAGCCCTATTAATGATAAGGTAAGTGTTGATATTTATTAGGGCTGTGAACATTAAGCAAAATAATTAAACGTTTAACCTCAAAAACCTCAAAAAACCTCAAAAATTTCATTTAGTGATCAATCACTATTACCTTACAGTATCACCAAAAATAAAAAATAATTTCTGTATCTAGTGATTGTTACTGAATGTAATGAAGAAATAATAACGGTTGCTATCTTGCATGGTAAAAACAAATTATTCTGAAACTTTGAAGCTTTCAAGGTTCAAACATGCACAGAATGTTCCATTTACCAAAAACCAGGGATCATCAGAGTATACACAAATGGATAAAAAACTGTCAAAAACAGGTTTTGGGATTAATCCCTTGTGGCTTTGTTCTAAACATTTATTCCACATGCAATCGTTTAGCACTTAATAGCTACACGTTCACAGGAAGGATCTAGAGAGGCTGGAAACTTTCACATGGAAAGTTTTCTAATATTCATAGCCTCGAAATATTTCTATAGCAAAATTGGTTGAAGCACTGGTCTGGAATAAAAAGTCAATTTTTCTTTGAAGGTCATTTTATAGCTGTATAGGCAATTGAAGACTGTGCTTCTATTATTTTCACATGTATAAACTAAGATAACAGAACTGTTCTTTTCCCCCAGTTTTGGACTCTTGTTTTTCACAATAGATGAAGGAAGTTCAATGGTACTGTATTATGGTAGCATAATAGGACAAAAAAAAACTGTAAAGGCTTTGAAGTCAATTGCTGTATAAAGGTCGTCAAATGTAATTGAAAGTAACATTATAGGGTTGGACAACAGTAAAAGTACAAAAGGACTAATATATGTTCCTCCATTCACAGTAGCACCATGGTATGTGGATATGGTATTAAATATGATACTGTACCTACAAATGTTTACTAAGGAATACCGTATATTCTGTAATAAACGCCCCCGGGGGCGTTACATTTTTGAAAAGGGGGGCGTTTATTTGAGGGTACATTGGAATAAAAAACTATAACTAATCGGCATCGGTAAAATTCTGCCATTCAACCCATCATTACCACCGATTATTTGTAAACTGAAAAAAGGGCACAAATATACTTGAAACTTGCTCTTAATTTCGTTAAAATTCCTGTGAATACCGTACTCAATCCTTCCCGCCAAAACGGAATGCATTGATAAGCACAAACGTATAAATTATACTCCTGCCATGAGCGCGGTCGTTGGTTATTTTCCCCATAACAATGTAGTATAACGTGGAATTGTATTCCTTGCAGTCTGGAAAAAGTGCCGCGTAAGCTGCTGTGCAATTTGTTCTGTACAAAAGCACAAGTACAGACTATCCGAGCTGCAGTGTTTGGCTGTATTTCCAAGTCCCAAAGCTTACCATGTATATCTGTGCACGTTTTGTACACGTAGCACCTAGAATCTTTGGAAGTTCGGTGGTTATTATCCTGCATAAATTAAGCCATTTCTCGCATTCCTTCCGTAATGTTATTTGCAGTAGGACTTATGAAATGTAAACGTCATCGCCAACGAAAACAGTGATGCACGTGGTCTCATGCAGGCTACTTCATCGCCCACGCACTTACGTGCGTGTCCGTTTTTACCGCCAAACAAGGCATCATGTTTTGCTCGGTGACATCATATGCATACGATCCATTGCAAAATTTAAATTGCCCCAGCATCGTGATTGGTTCAAATGCGATGATTCTAGCCAGCCAATCACAACTCGCGCCATCGCCTATGTGATTTAGTGTGTGAAAATACTAAGCCTCGAGACGAATTTTTCTATTGAGTTTTTATGTGTTACGACGATCACATTTCCTATGCTGATATAACCGGCTAGCGCAGCCGGGCGAGCCCCGTGCTAAATTCAACAAGAAACGACATCACAAATCTCTGCGTACTTGGATTTTTCGGGGATCTCACTTGCGTGCATTTCAATTGCAGATTATTTTCAAACAGGACGTAAGTTTTGGACGAGAACTGCTAAAAATTTACGGGGATATTTATATCCGTAAGGAACCATAGGATACGTTAATCGGGTGCAATTGTTTTGCTGCCCCAGAACCGCTAAGATTATTATGATTGCGTATTTCTACATGGCCTCATTAAAACGGGATTCTACAGTACATTAACGCAACTACAACCCAGTACAGTAAAATACTGCAAATGTTCTGACATGATTGGGGGATGAAAACTAAACAGAGCATGATGTTTGCCTAAGAGCTAAATTATCAAAGGGTATGTGACATCGACTGAAAACAATCCTACTGTATCAACGACTGGTTTATATCTCCACTTTTGAAAAGAAAATGTCAGGCCTACAAAAATGATATTCCATTCGCAAAACAAACGGAACTATTCCCAATATTTTCCAACTTGAACGATATGAACAAAGCAAGGGGCGCGTACTTTAGGGACAAACACGTGTCTTCCCTCTTTCTAATAATCGGTAATCGGCATCGGGCCGATTGTTAAATTAAATGACTAGTTTTATCTGTGGTTTGGGCCTGTAGTGCGGGAGGCCTTGGCCTACGCAGTTGTTAAAAATTTTGAGGGGGGGGGGGCGTTTATTAGAGGGGGAGCGTTTATTACAGAATATACGGTATGTACAAAATGATGGGAACAATGATGGTAGGACTTCACACAATTATGTACCAAGATTAAGTGTGTACAGTATATAAACTATTTATAGTTATTGATGTAATGAATTAAGTTAGACTGTGTTCATGTATTGAAAGGCTGACTACGTAGCTGTGTGTCAATACATGTACAGTATGCAGTGCAATGAGCTGTTGCATGCACCAATGATGTATGCAGTATTGATCACTGCATGTGTTTTCTGTGCAGTACTGTAAGTGTAGAGATGCATTTTGGACATCAGTCTTGTGCACTACACAACACAATTTACCATTTATGATATGTGGTGTAGTGACTCATGTTGGCCATAATCACCTACTGTATAGAGTACTGTAGCTGTACACAGTTTGAATTATTTTATGGCCATACTACCATACCTGAGGCAGTGACATATGAAGCCCATTGTAGAAGCCAGTAGTAGTATGATCTGAGGAGCAAACAGATTCACTAACCAGTGACACTGTATTCAGACCAGAATATGTGGAAAATTTGGGAAGCTACATAGGAGGCTCCTAACAAGGAAATTTAGGCATTTGAAGGCAAATTTTGGTAAATGGTAGGAAATTTCCGTTCTGCGGTGAATGGAAATTTAGGAAGAATTGTGAAAAATTTTACTCTCTTTATGGGAGATGTAAGCCTGCAGAGTGGATTTAACATCTTCCTGATTTTGTAATATTATCCCCACCATTTACTGCTTTGTCAGCTGCTCAAATTGGTCAGGCTATATAAAACTTCCGACCCTTTCATGCCATGGCATTGCTTCTTAAGAAAGCAACATAGACACCCCAGTAGATCAAAGGCGGTGTGGGGTGTAACTGGTATCTGAGTTTGTTAAATGATCTGTGCCCTCAGATAATATGCTTTCATTCTGTTCACACTGCATGAAAAGCAATTTACATATACTTGACTGGCGTGTTAGTACCTAATTCCAAATGTTACGTAAGTTTTGTGTATTTAATACATCAGCTACTGTCAATCAATTTACAGTATGAAACATGACTGCATCAAGGGGGCGTGTAGTGAGCCCTGAATCAATAAAAAGTAATCAGGCAGAGAAGGAGGATGCAACAAAAAGTAAAGTTTCATCATGTCAAAGGGTAACTACAAACTATGTTACATACAATAATTAATACCACATACAGTATATTAACATGCATAGTGCAATATAGCTGGTATAATTGAAAAATGTGGCAATACGGTACAATCACATGGTGACTGTGCCAAATGACTGTATATCCTAAAGATAAAAGTTTGGTGTGTAGCCAGTCTACTATATCAAGAGTCGCACTGGTCATCTTAAACTTTCTCTTGGGGATCCTTCAGATTTCACCTTATAAGGGCCTTGAAGCAAGGTTTTTCCCCCCTTCACCCTTCCCCCCTCACCCACCCAACCAGTAACTTTGGGCAAGCTAGGGCAGAATCAATTTGGATTTAGGATTTGAGGGAAGTAGATCTCCCTTTCTTTGAGTTCATTGTGATATGATTATAACCTATGATCATTCGGCATCTAAGCATCGCAAGAACAACTACATAATTAGGTACAGTAGGGTTGGGCCGTAACAAGAAAATATTGGCACCAGTACTCAATCAACTCCAGAATCAATTTGGATAAATTTGAGGGAAGTAGATCTCCCTTTCTTTGAGTTCATTGTGATATGATTATAACCTATGATCATTCGGCATCTAAGCATCGCAAGAACAACTACATAATTAGGTACAGTAGGGTTGGGCCGTAACAAGAAAATATTGGCACCAGTACTTTTAAAGGTAAAGAGTAGTCTCCCAAATTTATTTTGAAGAAAAAGCTAAATAACACAATTTTCATCTTATTTGTCTTCAAAGTATCTTTTATTACATTTTATCAATTTACTATTGCATATTCAAGGTAAACCATGCAGTTATTTCTGTTAAATTTCACATTTGAAGAGAAAAAACATTGTCACATGATTCCCAACAGCCAATCATGAAACTGGACAGTCTACTACACTTCTTCAGTTTGGGATGACTGCTCCTGCCCTTTAAGCTCACAGAACAGGTATTGAGGCAGTACTGGTTCTCAAATCTCAGGTAGGAATGTCAGGTGGGAAGGAACCTTAACTGTGCACAGCGGCCCTATTATCCTGTACTTTGATGCAGCTAGTCATATGATTGCATTTCTACCGTGCAGAACCCTCTGATTTACCACATTTCTTTACAGTCGTGCACAATCGTACTTAATACTCTTGTTTCCTATCTCGACCTTTCCAGGGTAATTTTTTCAAGAACCGGTATTAGAAACACGCCAAATATCTTCAGTATTTTTTTACCTGTACCTCTAGTACCGGTATTCACATCACTACCGGTATACCGCCCAACCCTATAATTAGGTGTTCAGTACTGACTGCATTTAAGATACTGTTTGCATCTAATGACAAATTATACAACCTTAATTTTGTTGCATAAACTACTGTATATAGATCCATCACAAACTAATATCCCACCTGTACACATCAATAATCTGACCTCTAGCTATGACAAAGCCTAACATATATATAGGTACTAGCTACAGTACAGTAACAGACACATTGAATCAGCAGTTATCACAGCTATACATCACAGGTATGTATGTACACAAAATCATATGTGGGCAATTACAGTATTTTGAAGACATATATCGTGGGAGTACCTTTGGTCTCAGCTCATCCATGGCACTGCATAGAATTATTTAAATAGCACACTAACACTTGCACAATGAGTTCTGAAGTTGTGCTAAACAGGATATTTCTATTGGTCTAAAGCATAAATAAACATAATCCTTTTGCATGGACAAGACACCATGTGTTACTGCATGTAATTCAGCAATATGTGCCTTTACCTACACAATTAGCATCGTCAAATCACTTATATACATATATGACCATCTTTTGGTTTCACTGTCATTAGGACATCTTTTAAATGCTAAAAAAAATTATTTCAACCAAATGATTGATCATATCAAGTGCAAGAGAAATGTTTCGATAAAATAGACATGGAGAGTGAAGTGCACTAAGGAAATAAACACAAAATACCAGCAAGAATCCCCCTGGCTTTCGATTTCCTGTTCATTGCTCTGGAGGTGATGTAGTAGTCATCTGAACACAAAATTCTTTTAATACCTACAGTATGACTTTTATCACAGGTTTGGTTCAACAACAAAGGGAATCAAATTTGTACCAGCAGGCAATGCAAGGACGTCTAGTCTTGTTTGTCTCACTCATCAGATCCTTAACATTTCTGGGCCAATATTTTTTCCATCCAAAACACTACGGCTGATAAACCACTCTTTCACAATAATAAATTTTACCATTTGCCCTAAAAGGTTGGACTTGAGCACAGCAGCGCTACTGTGCATTACAGTTACACCGGTCTAGATTTTAAAAGCTTTCTCATGATATTGAAATGGACAATGAACAGTTATCAATCTGAATTCAAAAATGTTCACACTTAGGGCAGTTCATTGGGTTGGTCCATGAAATTCAACACATTTTTTCCAAACCTGTTAAGTTTCCTTAACATAACAATGACAAATGTTCAAACTTAGACAATTTCCCTTTCACACAAGAAAATGTTTCATGAGTACTTACTTAAAGGTTCAATTTGGTTCAATTTGTGACCAGGCACTTTTTCAAATTATGAACAAAACCTTCACAAGCCAGGACACCACAAAATTCAAAATTTTAACTTTTTTTGTAACAATTGGATATGAAACTTGACTCAGTATGATACCTATAAACATTGCCATGTGGTAGTGGCCCTTTACCATTCTCATTTATTTATCAATATCAACCCATGCCCTTTGAAACAAAAGCTTCAGCAAGGATTTATGCTTTGTTGCTGAAAAAAGGAAGACAAAGGAACCAACATCCATGTTTCTTTCTTCACTTTGTTGCTGGTCCATCTTTTAAACATACTGTAAATAAGAGCCACAAAAAGAGACTGCATATTAATGACTTGAAGGAAGCCTTGTATATTATCATGTTGGTTAAATGATCCAAATCACTGTCTATAAAACTGTGGATATACTGTATAGCACCATCCATCTTCAGCCAATGACATATTTCTTGCCTTTAAAGTTAATTTGAGAAAATCCATTAGAAGTGATTTTTTTCTGATACTTTAACTCTTTTAATACAAACTTCAGACCTTGAAATTTAATGCGTGAGAGTATGATCACCAGGGCTGGAAAAAATGTAAATTTCCTGGCAAGCAAATCAAATTTCCCAGCAAGCAAATCAAAATTTCCCAAAGACTTCCCATGTTTACATATAAAAGTAGTCAAATTTCCCTCCAAATACCAAAATTTCCCTGCAATGACATTCCCAAATTGCTGGTTTTTTCCAGCCATGATGATCACACACCTACAGTATCACTTGTCAAAATTCACTGTGAGTAGTGTTACTGTTTGCAAATCTAGATAAAGAATGAGGACTAAAAAAAAATTATTCAAGTTTAATCAAACAGTATATCTACTGTACTGTACCACACTCCTTAATTTCCTAAGAAACATGATTTGTAGCACACCTTATAAATCTAAAACTAAAAGCCCGAAACTTTGAACAACAACGAAATTCTGTTGATTAGATTTTACAAGGAAGACAGAGGCAATCGTTAATCCTGGTTCAATGTGTTAAGTGCAAACATACTTTTAAACTTAAAAATAATATACTGTAGTTCAAGTTCAGAAAATGGTATCACTTACTGTAGAAATAATACTGTATGTGAAATGTTTATACTTACGGTAAGATGACTTCAACCAGATATGACATATTGTATACAATACAACATAAATTACATACAGTAATGACAATTAATAACTCACTTCTACATTGAACAGATTTCCATGTAATGTTTCATTTCAAAACAACTACTTTGTTCTGCAAGTTTCTCAAAGTTTTTTATGTTAAAAAAAAAAAATTGGTAGCTTTGAATGACACTTTCTTGTAAATTTTGACCATAATGGCACTCTTGGCACAGTCTTAAAAACAGTGCATTCTAAAAGAGATGTTGCAATCTTCAAACAACAGATCTTTCCTCTGTTATCAACTTTGTTTTTATGCTGTACAAGTATTTTCAGCAATTTCAAAATTGCCCTCTACCCATAAATATGATCAATTGTTAGTTTATTGTCAAACAGCTTTACCTACAGTATTTGCATACTGTACCTGGTTGGAGAATTTTTCCAGGTGCATGATCTCACTCCAGAGAGTTCAATTCTCCTAACCTACTTACAGCACTTATGCCTCTCCCACAACTGTCTTAAATTCATTGTCATCCAGCCACAATCTCAGTTTATTGCTTCAAGATGAGTATTCAAGACCCAATCTATGTTAACAACACTCTCAGTACAGTACATGTTACCTTACCTACTGTATCCTCTTCGTGCCGAGTGGCACATAAGGCCTTCACACTCTTTCTCTAAAAAACTGGTCTTACAATGGTTTTGTACAGTTTAATTTTTGTTTTCCTGCTAAACTGCTTCAACTTCCATACTTTGTTTAACTTTGTTAAAGCCAATCGGCCTTTATTGATTCTACCTTTCATATCTTTCCCTACACATCCTTCTTTGCTCATGTTTGCCCCTATGTAAGTAAATTCCTCCACATCCTCTATGATCTTTCCGTTTAATTTAACAGCTTCATTTCTCTTAGAATTTAACCTCATGACTTTTGTCTTCTTGTCATTTATATTCAGACCAACTTTGCTTGCCAATTTTGATATATTGACAATAAATGTACATGCTGTGTTATATAAGCTGTAGTAATTCTTCATTCTTTTTATTTGCTCTCAATCAAAGAGACTTTGCCAATCCAGACTTTCTGTAGACTACTACAAAAATTGTAGTTTGGTGTGAGGATTTACAGCTTTAACATTTCACCCAGTTTTAATGCACCTCTTTACTACTGTGTGCATGACATCGGAACTAATAGCAGTAGAGTTCTTCACATCAGGGCCAACAGTCCTGTCATTTAGTCATTAAAAAAATAAATAAAGCCCACCAATGAATGTTACTGTACTAAAAGGTAATATGGACCCATTAATACCACATCCTAAAGTAACATCAGACTACAGTAATCAGCCATCCCATTTCACCTAGCTATCATCTGACATCTTGTTGTTTCGGTATATCTGTATGCATGAAAGTGTTAGGATGGGGACTTGTTGAAACCTAACCTTTTCTCTAACACTCACATCAAAGCAGACTTTTCAGATGTACAGTAAAGAGAATTCGAAATCAAGAGAAGTTCAGATAGAGAGCTGTCTCATGCCATTCTGACTGGAAGCACTGCATCTTAACATTTTAAAACTTAATGTTGAGACAAATTCTTGATATTAAGGAAGATCTCACAACTAAGAGTATACTGTTTTGTCCTGAGATGTTTATTTGGGAGATGTTCTTCAGTTCCAGAAGATGTTCGGTAAACACATCAAACTGGAAACTAGAAGCCAAGATTTGTGCTTTCCAACATACCATTAATGATGATAAGCTGCTTCTGTCCTTGATAAATAGTTCCTGACAAGATTTAACTTCTAGTTCTGAGTCTCACACAGAATGCAGTTTCTGCAATGATGAACCAATACTTTAAAAATGTTTTGTTGGAACTTAAAAAATAACTCTTACTGTATTCCTGTACTTGCAATGTTAATCTTGCAACTTTCTTATTCCAGTAATACTGGTGGCACATTCCCTTTATGGATTTTTAAAGTAACAGAACTATCTCATGAAATGTCATCCAAATTAATTTTAAAATGACTTTTGACCTACAGAAGCAAATGACTGCTACACTTTCCCAAATAAATAAGCAGTGACTGAGGGCTGCCGCTATCAGAACTCACAAGGGTATACTGTAGGTTTCTGGGAAAGAGAATTCTCCATTTCTTCTCTCTTTTCTCTTAGTTGGTATGCTACGGTACATATGTGAACCTGACAAAACTTACAAAAGATCACATGGTAGTAGGCTTAACTTTAACATTCCTTCATATCAATTCCCTTATGAAAATCACGATACTTTTATCATTTGAAACAGAACTTACTACCAGGCATTACCACTGGCAGTGTACTACTGTATGCAGTAATGTACCTCAGGTTTACTGATGTCCAACTCTTTCAGTGGAGCAAGTACTGTAGCACATTTGCTGCTACCCCAAAAAATGCCACAAATTCTACAATTCATAGACAATTGATCATTGTTAGAAATTGTGAGGACTCATGGAAGATCTCTGGAGGAAATTTAGACCCTGTACAATTCAGTTGCACAATTGTTCAGAAAGACTCACGTATATTTGTTGTATTATGCTGAAATTGCATAAATATTGTCAAAAAATATATACTGGTAACCACCATTTTCTAGAACTATGTAAGAATACTTCACAAATGTATGGATTCATTAAAAAGAAGGGTTTGAAGTTAGAGGCTTACTTATCCTACTGTAGGCATTGCAGTGAAATTTGCATGGGAATGCGATGTGTGGTTCTCAAGATACAAGCAGGTAAAGTTTTCCCATTTTCAGCAAAAAAGTGAACTTGAAGCAAGCACATATCACATTAATGGGTGTTCTTTTGGTTTTCTTTAAATAAACTTTAAAATATTTATTCTTTTCAAATATACCATGTTATTACTGTATAATGTGATTGCATAAGAGGCATGAGAACCTTGCAAACTTTGCAATCCCCACAAGGACATCCCATTCCCATGAACTTCAAGTCAGAACCACTGTTAAAAAAATAAAGGGACACAAAGCATTCCTTGTCAAAGTGAGGAAGCGATATAACCTGCCCTCAAGTTTACTTTGGAACTTCATTCACTAATATCTTAAGACTTACATGTCCCATTTGAAAGGAAATTTGGTCTCTCTTTCATATGAAAACTAAATTTTTCTTATATCTTTAATACCCTTTAGGAATTTAAGTCATGGATCTGCCTAATGCATCTACAGTTTGGCAATGATTACAATTGAGATTATGGCCAGCCTATCCTGGACAATTGTGCAATTGACAAACCAACACTGACAAATGCAGACAGCCAATTAGTCAATCAGTCAAAAATACACACATAGTCTGCTACATGTGCGTGGCAAATTCTTCTGCATGGGGTCACATGTTCCATTGCTTTGCCCCAGAGGATGACGTTACTTTGTCGTCAGTGCATAAGGTCTATACCAGAAAGATGAAACTGCATACCAGGTGTTTCAATACAGAAAAGAGTGTACTGTGCAGTACTGTATTTGAGGAATATTACGCAATGTCCCAAAAACTCCGCAAATTGTGAGTATCCTGTAACATTCGGTGTGCTTCAGCTCATGATAAATACACACTGTTCAGAGTCTTTTAAAGAAAAGCTACACAAAGAATGTGCATTAACTTTTATGACCATAAAATAAACACTGAGCAACTTGCAGACCACTTTCAGTTCTCTCTGTCCAAACAAAAATGAGAAAGCTGGCAAGGTAAGGAGACATTTCTATTCCATTATAACGGATGTAAAAGTAAAATAAAAACACCTAAAAAGACAGACAGCATTGGATATTTTTTCCCTTCAAAACACAGAATCACTGATAAGAGACCACTCTGAGATACAGTATACCAACTAATGTAAAACATAAGTGTGGTGACAGCAAGGAAATACACCCACTGAAGATTTTGAAAGATTTCAGACTGCTGTATGTAATGGTTTACTTTATCCACACTTAAAGAGAAAGAAGAGAAACAACTTCAAACTTTCACCCCTTTTACAAGTATCTTTCATTTTATTTAGGGGCATAATCGCCTTCAAGCTAAACCAAGAAGTGAAGCATTGTGAATTTCAAAATTGGGAGAGATAAATACTGTCACATGCTTCTCAAGAGTCATTCATGCCCTTATTCAAACAGGGTGACTTCATTACACCTTCAAAGGAAGCAAGCAGCCACCAAAAGTAACGCATTATGGGATATTAGCCTTTAAGGAGATCCATCATGGCTACCACAGTTTTTAAGGGAAAACTGCTGTTCCCAATTATAGTACCCAACCACTGGTTCATTACTCCTATTTGCTGCTTCAACGAGCAGCAGATTTGATTACCATTCTGGTACAACAGAAGCCCAACAACTTTGGGGTTCAAATAACAACTTACAACAAAACCTAAAATAAGTGCTGGCAAAAAGGGAATCAAATTACTGAAAGTGCACTGGAGGGCTACATCCCCTTTCAGCTTATTCTGAGATAAAGTGCTATCAAATGTCAACCTTTATGGTCATTTTTAAATACTTAAATGGGCATGTAATTAGTACTGAGAACAGTTCCTGACAAGATTGTTTTAAGGTTATTTTTTCCAACATGGTTTTATTAGGTCAAATCTTCTCACCCCAGACAATTCCAATCCTCCTAACTTACTTACTATAAAAGTCCCCCTCACACCTCATCCTCATCCAGATACAATCTCAGTTTATTGCTTCAGGTGAGTGCTGTATACAAGATGAACTTAACCCTTTACCATTGTGCTCCGATCGGGGCATATTTGCGCGCCTTGGGAGTGGGCGGAAAAGCGGACGTAGCCCGCCCCGCATCTGCTTCTGTAGACCATTGACCTCCTGACCTTAAACTACTGTCTCTCTCTTTGTTGTGGTCGAATTTTCGGGTAGCTACTCGCAGTTTCGAGCTCCGCGTGAAACAGTAAAGATGGGTGACAGCCCAGCTCTCCGCATGGGTCCAAAAGGACTCAAACAACGGTAAAGGGTTAAAAAAAGCCTGTGGAGTGTGTTTACTGCAAAGCTGATGCCACTGTCTCTGCGTGTGTTCACGTAACCCTTTAGCCGACTGGTGCAAATATTTTAGATTAACCCTTTACCGTTGTGCTCCGATCGGGGCATATTTGCTCGCCTCGGGAGTGGGCGGAAAAGCGGACGTAGCCTGCCCGCATCTGCTTCCGTAGGCCATTGACCCCGTGACCTTAAACTATTGTCTCTCTCGTTGTTGTAGCCGAATTTTCGGGAAGCTACTCGCAGTTTCGAGCTCCGCGTGAAACAGTAAAGATGGGTGACAGCCTAGTTCTCCGCATGGGTCCAAAAGGACCCAAACAACGGTAAAGGGTTAATGTGTGAACACTGTGTAATATTAACCAAAGTATTCTGCACTTTTTGAGTTTGCTATCAATCAAAAAGCTGTGCCAGTAGAAAATTTATGTAAACTTCTACAAAAACTGTAGTTTGGGATAAGAGTGGACTGCCTTTTAACCTCAAAGATCTCTTATTTGGATCACAAATTCACATTTTATGTAGGTTCTGCACTGAAAAATTAAATACAGACAGAAAGCCAAGGTACCCCGTACAACTTGAACAAATAAGAGACCAAATTATTGTCACATGATTCTCAAGAGCCATTCATGAAGCAGGACAGTCATCTACACTTACCCAAATTTACCCCAAACCTACCTTGTTTTGTAAACCCATTAGTCCTACTTACTGTACCTCACCTAAAACTGAAAGTAGTGGCTAGATCTGATGACAGCAAAAAGGTCACAAAAAACCATGTAAGAAAAACAAAACTAAGCAATCCAAGATGTTGATCATTCTTCTGGCAATGAAACAAGGGCAAGGATCTTAATAGCATTTGCCAGGAGATGGCAAACCCCCACCAGTTGTAGTTATAGGGGAGGTATATAGGAGCGAAATAGGTTGGGCTGACTGGATTTCACCTTTAACGGGAGCAAACAACCATCCCAAGTCACCAAGTGTGCCTTCAAATGTTGGTCAAACCTTTCAGATATTTTATTTTGATCACAAATATTTTCTACATAACATAAGTGCAAGTAAAAGACTACTAGTTATTATATAACATCTTCTTAATTTCTCTACATCTGATTGGAGGATTGGTGGTCACATGACTGTCATTGGTCCCCCCCCCACCATCACACGGTCGGTCTGTGTATAGTGCAATAGTAGTCCCCATAGTGCAATAGACAGTGGGCTTAGAGTACAATAGTACAATAGGCTAAGGGGTACATTGTCTTATGTACATAGTTCATACCTTCACAGTGATCTATATGGCTGCAAATAGATGATCACGTTTCATGCATTGCATATAGCCTATACATACAAGTACGTTGCAGACGGTAGACATGTAAACGAATAGTTACCACACCATAAAGCCTCTCTCTACCTACTGTAGAGTTACAAAATAGTGGTTGGATGTACAAATTTTGTGCCCCTAAACAAGGATGAATTTGCTCAAGGTACGTGTTATATAAAACGAATAATGAATGTATTCGTTCATACCATAACTTTGAACTATTTCATTTGTTGAAAGACTGAACCTTCAATTCAACTCAGCTTTACCTCTTGAAGGGAAGTGCAATCTTTCAACTCATTAAATAATTCAACATTACCACACTCATAAGCATTCATTACCTGTAAACTATACTGACTTCACTAAACAGGAAGTGCGCAGCAAAGTCTGCATTTTAAATATAAAAGAAGCCGGCAAACACCCATAGACTGCATTCTTATTCCTGTGGTACAAGAAATTGACCTAAACAATACATTCACACCCACATCATTTTGAATCAAGGTCAAGCTTGAGTAATTGCTTCTACTAATGCTGCTGTTTTCATATGAAATACTGTAGATCTACCAGTTATACTACAACAGAATCTCACTTCTATCAGCCTGTCATCACTAATGCTTGATGATAGCATGACTTCATACAAAGTACAGTACTCTATGTTGGTACTGTACTTTATAGAGCTTTTCTGCAAGTAAAAGTGGCAGTATACAAGAGTACATGCTGCCTGGAGCTTTCCAACTTTTTGCACCATGAAAGTACTACCTCAGACATTGAAGGTGAAAACCTGACTTTCAGCACAGAGCTAGAGTTTTAGACTGTTAGGCATCTGAGTAAAGCACAGGTCAAACTACACTCTGATTTTTTGTGAGCTTTAGTTCAGTTCTCCTTTTCTCCTCTATCCATTGTCGGAAAGAACCAAAGATTTGCAAACAAAATGTTAACTAATTACTTTCTGATGTCATGTTGACAAACAGCTTTTATCAGACTACGCATAATTGCTAAAAGCTGTCTACGGATGTGATGTCATGGAATAATTAGTGTAATTTTAATTTTCGTACTGAAGTACAAATCATGTATTTTGAAACGTTGGCAAACTTTGTGGGTATACGTAAGAAACTTTGGCAGTCTGAAGAACATGAATATTACAATTTGGAGGTGGAGTTCAATCTTTTAATTCTCTAAAGTGTTCAAACTGACACACACTTTAGAAATCAACCATAGAAAAATTATTTATTGAACTGGAAAAAACACCTTCAGCATGTCTGGTGACATTTTAAATTCTATTAATCATAATGAGATGTTACAGTATTGTACAGGCATCTGAACAGAGAGTGATCCTGAAACATTATCTTTTCATTTTGTATGGATTTAAGTTCTTCAATCTTTCTCTAATCACATAATGTACCAAAATAAAAGAGAAGATGTAACTTCCTAAACAAGAGAGAGATAATCATCCACATGCAAACTGTCTATGTTGCAGTGGCGGAGGAAGGGAATTCAGTCAGAGGGGACAAGAATGGCCTGTAGTGGCGCTTCAAAGTTTGTAGGGCAAAAATATTTGGTCAGAGGGGGCTAAAAATAGGCTGTAGGGGTGCTTTTATGTAGGTAAATACATATGCCTCAACACTGTAAAAAGAGTAAAAATGGCACTGACAGGCAATTTGAGTGCGTCAAGGGGGGCGACCACCCCCTCTGACTATATGGTAGCTTCCCAACTGCTATGTTGGACTTCACTAAAAGCTAGTACACTGTTTTGTGAGAAAAAATGCTAAATAACTTAGACAGGGAGAGTCCAATCTGTTAATATTAAAATTTTTTCGTTTATCTAAACACGTTGTTGTAAATGAAAATATTTACCTATTAATACCATACAGACATGTCACTTATGTTTCTACTGAGATGAGGTCATACATTAGCTCCACTGTTTACTTTGTTACATTCTCATGGTACAGATGGCTGGATCCAACCATATCATTGAAGAAGAACACTGTCTTTACTATGTACAGATGTTTCACTTACAGTAAAACTCCATAAGCACTGATAGGAATAGAAAAAAAATAAAATGTGTTCCTTAAAGGGAATCAATTATCAACCTCAAACTACAATTTTTGTGGGCATCTACAGAAATCCTCAATTGACACAGCTCTTTGATTGACAGCATTACTCACCAGAGTAATGTTGCTCATACTACACAGCATGTGCGGCACTGAGGGTCTTCTGAATACACCACATTAGGGGCATATATCCTGAAGCAATAAACTGAGACTGTGTCTGGATGAGGTCAAGTTTTTGATGGCTGTTGATGGGTTTTAAGTAAATAGGTTAGGAGATTTGGAACTATCTGGGTGAGAAGATTCAGCCTTTAAACAAGGAAAATCCTCCTCTGATTTTCATTAAGAGGTTGGAGCCCCAAGGGTTCAATCAGAAGGCAACTCTGCTGTACTGTAGATGAGTAAGAGTTAATCTTACTAGACCAAAGGTTCACAAGACCCCAAAAATCTGAACTACAAAATAAATCCAAGCCAAAACACTGACGGTGCTAACTCAAACCTTAACATTTCTTGAGGATGATCATTACAAACATCCTAACCCTACCTCAAGTAGATTACAATTCAATTTTGAAAAGTTGAAGTTTTGGTGTTAAGAATAAGGAACAGTGCAACCATCATTGAAGCATTTGTGGTTATTATTTTAGCAGTTTGTCTAATAAATTACATATGAACTATTTCCAACAACTTTCCAAACTTACTATAGATAGTGTATGGTAGACAAGCAACATAAAAGGTATAAATTTCACACTAGATTTCTGCTTTTTTACTGACGGAACAGCATATATACATTTGTTATACTGTACAGTACATGTGGTAAGTACGGAAACTACATCCAAAGACACTGTCCACCATGAGGTATAATCATTCCTAAATTTTTTCCTTTCTGTTTACCTTAGATAACCTTTGATCTTCACTGAGTATGGTACATAGGGTACATGTAACTAACATTGAATGTCACATTTGGTACTGTATCTGAATGTTAAGAAGGACTGTCATCCAAAATCAAATTCTTGACATATTTTGCAAACATGGCACTTACTCAGCTGCTAAAGATGTGAGCTAAACCTTTGGAAATGCCAGTTTAGAAAGGAAAACTGTACATAGATTGCTCTAGAGGGGGACCCCTCCATACTTACCCGGAAAGGGACTGAACCCCAACCACCTTGTTGATAAACCTTATGGCTATATTCTGTGACCACTTTAAATCAACAAAGCCAGAGCATGAGACTGAATTGTGATCTTATGCTATTTGTCAATATTCCGTTCTCAAGACTAAGGAGGCAGTCTAATACAGATATAGTCTGAACTAATAGAAAGTTGGAAAAACTTAAACCACACTGCTTGACAACCCTTGATCTAAGTAATAGTGATGAGTGACTACACCTCCAGTAAGTGGACACAGTGCAATACCACAGCAATGTATGTATGATAAATCGACTGTCATCAGGTAGTCTGAAAAAAGTGCATACAATCCAGTCCTACTTAGCACATATTAAAGGCCTGATCTTCTCACACCAAACAGTTCAAATTCTCCTTACCTACTTACTTAAGCCCCTCCCCCAGCTGTTTAAAATTCATCCTCATCCAGACACAATCTCAGTTTATTGCTTCAGGGTTAGTATTCAAGACCCAAATGTGTAATCAAAACACTGTCAGGACAATTTAATAAACATGTTGTGTAATATGAGCTTTGGCACTCTGTATTGTTTAAACTAGCTGTCAATGGAAGAACTGAACCAGTTGAGAATTTCTGTGGATGACTAAAAAAATTGTAGTTTGGGGTGAAAGGATATTAAAGTCCTTTAAGGTACTGTTGACCAACATGTCCATTCCTGTTCTAAAACAAGGTTCATGTAGAAAACAGAAGGCAGTCAGTCCTCACCTTAAAATACAATTTTACCAGGATTCTACTAAAGTTCTTTTAACTAGCAGAGCTCTTGATTAACAGCAAATTCAATAAAAGCAGATTAGACCATATTATACAGCATCATGAACTGCGCCTGTTCTTAATTGTCTTGTATTCTAATCAGGGTACAGTATGTCCTGTAGCAATATAATAGGATTGTGATTGCACAAGGATCAGCTTTAGAAGGCTGTCAAAAGAGCTACTAAAGGAGATTCGGACAACTAAAGTCTCTGAGACGATGAATGTACGCTTTAAGACCTAGCTGCAGAATAGCAATATGTAACTACAATCCTTTTATAAGAAGTACAGTAAAGGTTTGGC
This sequence comes from Holothuria scabra, assembly GCA_037179385.1. NCBI lineage: Eukaryota > Metazoa > Echinodermata > Holothuroidea > Aspidochirotida > Holothuriidae > Holothuria > Holothuria scabra. The sequence goes on along the minus strand of CM074185.1, from coordinate 23,038,192 downwards.
TATTAAACAAAAGCTGTATACACACAGCTGGTCAGTGTACTTACCATATACATAATGTACAACCACAGATCCCATACTATATATAGCACAACATGAGCTTTTCAGCAAATATGATGCCAATTCATAATTTATTAATTTAATAATTTACAAACTGTTGGCTACATTGCAAGCTGTTGGCGTCGATTGCTACTGTACAGTAAGAATACCCATATTAGCAACGTGGAGCAGATACATTTAACTGAATACACGAATCCGGACAGCAAGTGATGGTCTGATTTCAGTCGGCTATAACTGGGGTCTGTCACCTTTAAATCTTTCAATTTCCTTGCTTACCTCTATCATACATGGTTGTACAGGGATTTGTATCTTAAATTTTCCAATTTCATTAAATATGAGGGTTTGAAATTCATGTAAACAATAAATAAAGACGATTTTAGGCTGATGGACCCCACTAATGGCAGCCTACATTCCCTAAAAACAAGCGCTAATCAGATTATCTATACTGTTTGTGTTGACATAAAACATGGCAGGGTCCCAGGAGAAGGGGTTTTCAGACTTTGACCCCATGCTGAACCCCAACTGACCTTTGGCCTCCAAAAATTAAAAGGGACCATCTTCTCACTTCAATACATTTACATTGATATATCGCATGTTGTTTGACCCCTGGTGACCCCAGATGGCCTTTGACCTCTACAAAACAATAGGGACCATCTTCTCACCATAATGCTTCCATACACCAAGTCTTGTTTTAAGACAGAAGAAACTTAAGAATGGTTAGTCATGATTTACGTTACTAACTGACAGTCACCAATTCTGTATTTGAAAAGGGTTAAACCATTACTGGCTACGGCTTGCATCTTACAAGGCATTCATCTTTTCTGTTCTCTCTCATGCAAGCCAAAAAACAAAACTACAAGCACAATTTACCGATCAAGCATAGGTGTGAGCTAGAGAACCTGCAGGGTAGGCTACATCTGGTTCAGCTTATTCAGTTTTAACACAATTGGCTACTGTGTGCTCTCTACTTAGTCTAAGTAATCTTAGTCTTATGAATTTCTTCTCAGCATTCATATTATGAGACTGTGGCCCTCCTTGACTGGATCACCATAATTAGTAGCTATTCAAGAGAAAGGTTAATAACATTGATCACAAACTAATGTTTAGCTTAACGTTTGGCTAGTAAACACTATAAGGTGGCAGGGATCAGTGTACAGATCTCATAGTACTGTAGGCTATTGCACTAGGCCAAATTATACTGACAGTGCAGTACTGCGTACACTGTGTACAAATAGAGAGGTTGGTTGCTGCTCATTCAGTGGCTATATATAGCATGATGAATATGTATTACCTAAGTGGGTGTGTGTGAATTTCACTGCTGTCATTGGCTCTCTCAATTTTCTGTGGGAAATTTAATAAGAAACAAAGAAAAGGGCACATGAACTCTGCCATAATGGACAAGACTCTCGAGTGTTCCAAAGATAAGCATAATAGGGGGCGCAATGCTAAGTGGGTTTCAAAGCCGATGTGTGGTGGTCAGAAACTGACCAGAGTCTTGAAACAAGACTACTACACACTTATTATAAAATCCATTAAAGTTTCATAAATTGTGAGACCCCAGATGACCTTTGACCTCCACTAAAAATGATAGGGACTATCTTCTTACCATAATGCACTCATATACTACCCGTGAAATCTTTTCAAATCTTGCATCTCAAGATATTGTGTTACTATTAATTTCAGAGTTTGACCCCTGGTGACCCCAGATGACATTTGCCCTCCACCAAAAACAGCAGGTGTTTTCTCTCAATAGTGGGCATCTACGTATCAAGTTTGAAGACTTTCAGACATTCCTGTCTTGAGATATTGAGTAAATGAGCAAAGTGTCACAAAAGCAAAAACACACATAGATACAGTATACACACAATAGACATGCACACACAGCAGCATTGGTTTCTTTTATCATTAAAAACCAGCAAAAATGAAAAAAGTTGCTACTTAGTAAGTTTTATTACAGAGCATGTGCACACTTATGTACAGTATATTTTTTCACAACTTAAGGTCCCAAAAAGTAGCTTGGTCACAACTTGTTTTGTAATATTTTGGACTGTGTACTACACACATCAAAAGGTGTTTGTTAAGTACTGTGTACCCTACACTACACAGAAGCATACATATTGTACATGTGTACTATGCACAACATAGCAACAGTTTACCTTTGTACATACCATATTGTGCACCATGTGTTGTGCAGCAACATCATGTTTCTGTACATGTACCTTGCAGCAGTATGTTTAACATACATACTGTACCACACAATCACTGTTTGAAGTGAGGAGGCTATTGTGCTCTGTCCTGCACATCTTCTGTGTGTAGTAGGTTCACACCATACATAGCAATGATGCACTGCTGTGTAACAATGTCAGGGAATCATATTCTAATCATGCACACGTTTTCCTGTATCACAAATCTACAGTTTGCATAATGCCTGTCAAGATCATAAACACATACTGGTGTTAGTTATTTCTCTTGATATTCTCATAGGACTTCTTTGAGACAGGCCACAACAATGAAAAGCAACATGCAATGAACACATCTGGCAACTGACTAGTTAATACTATACCTGAGATGAAAACAAGCAGGTTGCCAGAAATAAAATCAATCGTACGGTACACATGTAAGACCAAAAGGTAGCCCAGACTTTGGGGTTCAAAGGCCTAAAGTTTTAGATTCTCCAGGTGAGGTGAGAGATGGTGTATGATTGCACTGGCACTCCCAAAGATTTAAGGCCTGGGTTCATGAGAAATGGCCAGTAGTCCTTTGTCATCAGAATAATGTACATCACAGTTTTACAAATATCAATAGAATATATACTTTCACACAAAAATTGTGTGGTCATGACCTTCAGCCAATTCATCCACATTGCATATTTCATCTCCATGAAACACGAGGTAGCACTGTAACTATGTGCAGTTACAGAACTGCACTAGAAATGGAATGTAAGAAAACATGACTCAAAATACAGCCATTGCACCAACAAAATGTATGCCCTACTCTGTTCTACTACCATACTATCAAGTAATCTAGTGAGGAAAGGGATATAATAAACTTAGGTTAGCTTAGATGGAGTTTTATGGCCCAGTTTCCAACCAACTGTTTCAAGTCAAGCTGGCCATGCCCTTTTTTCCAATAGTGGCTCACTGGCTTGTTTTCCCTACTCCATTGCTTATGCTGAGCACCAAGCACAATGGCAGTAAGTTCCGTTTTTAAAGTCTTCCATATAACCTGGCCAGGACTCGAACTCTCAACCTCCTGACTGAGAGTGTGATGCTCTTACCACTTCACCATACAGTCAGAGGATAATAAACTTATGATCAGAATACTCAACAAAACATGGCCACTAAATCACTTTACACTGTATTACTTGAGTTTTTATACATAGATATAGCTTTGCTAAGGTATTATTGCAATCAAATTTTTTTACAGCTAACTGCTGAAAATCTGTCAAAAACAACTGAAAGTTATGATTCTTTTTACACAGATCTTTGTCCTATTCACTATTTCTTAAAATCTTGTAAAACAGCTGTCAGCTTTTTATACCAACATCATGCAGCAATACTCATAGTGCAGTGCACACTTACTGATATTGCCCAGAAATCAAAGTAAGTTACTAAAGGGAGCTAAAACTTAAGAAAATCATTTACTGTATGCATATTAAAAGGCTCAAAAAGCAAAACCATCTTCTGGCTTCGGTTTACAAAAACAATGATTTCAAACAGACTATGTATTCAGCAGCTGCAGTGACTGGAATTGTCTACGGAATTACAAATAGTAATATGCCACATATTTTGATAAATAATGATCATGTCATTTATCTCCTCCAAACATTCTACAGAGAGTTTCTGTGCTCTCAGTAGAAGATGTTAGATGCGGTACAGTGCAGAAGTATCTTTGAGGACATTTTTTGTAATTTCTGAAGTATTAAAATAAATTGCTTTTTACTAAAGAAAAGAAGAAATATTTGCCTTCACTTTTATCATCACCAATTCCTCCTACATCAATTTTGGTAAAATACTGAATTTATCTACAAATCACACACTTCCCAAGCAGATATTATTTGACTACTCCAAGCAAAAGTTAGGGTTGTATTCAAATGTCTGACTACAGTACAAGTACCAATGTTTAACTTCAAAGAACACTTAATATAAAGAGTTTAACACATTAATTCAATGTGTTTTTGTGTGGAGTCATCTTTTTTCACAGCCAGGACATTTCTTTTTTGGTTGCAGCTCACTGGCTTGTTTCCCCTACTCCACTGCTTATGCTGAGAACCAAGCACAATGGCAGTAGGTTCCATTTTTTAAATTCTCAATTGGCTCAGCTCTTTGATTGACAGTTTATTCAAACAATGCGGAGTACCAAAGCTTATATTACACAGCATGAACTGTACTGAGAGTGTTTTGAAATTTTTTATACTCACCCTGAAGCAATAAACTGAGATTGTGTCTGGATGAGGATGAATTTTGGACAATTGTGGGAGGGGCTTAATTTAAAGGTTAGGAGAATTGGAACTGTTTGGGGTGAGAGAATTGGGTCTTTAAAGTTCTTTATGTACAGTAAGCTACTGTAACATCTACAACTACGTATGCACAACTTTGGAGACAGTCCTCATCTTCCCTGCATCTGGATCTATTCCAGGAGCTCATTGGTCAAATTGATACTTTTCTTTCTGTTTTATAATCTTGACTAACACTAGTTGACAGTACGTTTTTCTTGTAAAGAGCCCTCTTTTATGTAAATGCTACATTATGCCTGTACTGTATGAATTCTACAAGTGAGCATAATTAAACAAAATATCTGAATCTGCTTATCACTTGTTGGTTAACATCACTGCAGCATTAGTTATGTTGAGCTATACAAAATTTGAAGAGCAACCTCATCTTCTCCACATCTGGGTATATTCCAGCTGCTCATTTGTCACTCTGTTACTTTTCTCTCTCTGCTTTATAATCTTGACTAACACTAGCAGACAGTAAATATTTCTTGTAATGAGCCCTCTATTAAGTAAATGTTACATTATGCCTGTACTGTATGAATCCTGGAAATGAGCATAATTAAACAAAATATCTGAATCTGCATATCACTTGCAGGTTAACATTACTGCAACATTAGTTTATTTTGAACTACACAAAATATCAAGAGAGTCATATCTTCTCCACATCTAGATCTGTCCTAGTTCTTTGGTACAATATCATACGGTACGCTTGAATTACAATCATATATAATAGCTGCCAGAGCTTCTGTAAGGTCAATCAAAGGTCAAAAGAAGTAAAAATACCACACTGACATAATTTGAGGTGAACATAAAGGTTAAATGCAGAACAATATCTTATCTTCATTGGTTCATATAATGAGCTAGAAAAGCTACAAGCTATCAGTTAAGAAAAATTTTCCCTCATGAAGAAAAACTGCTTACGTTAAGGAAGCATGCCTAAATTTTTTCGTACAGTACACTACAGAACTCTCAAGTGACTTTCCTTTTTTTTGACAATTTAATGCATCCTTCAACATTTTTGCTTCAACAGTAAAGGATTTGTACATGCATTGCAATACTGTATAAATACCGAATGTTGAATCATCTTAGGTAATGGAAGTATACAACATGGTCCTTGAAGAAAGACAAATGTCATCCAAAAATTTTGATAAGAGTACCAAATTCTTGTCTGATACTGCTCCTTCATTGACATCAAATTCAAAAGACATTAAGTAGCTCATATTTCACAGCATGCACTTATAGTGTTTTGATTTCAAATTTTGAGATTGGTATAGGCATACCAGTACTTTCCAGGATACGTCCTCAAACAATAAACAAACATTGTCATCTAGGCAAGGAGTTATTGACAATTTGGAAGGAGCTAGAAGTAACCAGGTTAGGGGAGTTGGGAGATGGAACAGTCTGGGGTGAAAAAATTTGGGAGTGCAATTTATAAATACTGAACATAGTGCTGGAGAGAGGTTTCCCAGCAGGATGCCTCAGACAGAGCTCCAAACACCTGACAATACTGAAAATCATGGCAGTCTAGCCTATTTACGAATGGCTGTGATGTCCCTCAGAAATGTCTTTTCGTGTATACCTGCAGACTTATTGTACAGTGCATCCAAATTGTTTACTTTGGCCATGCCTTTTTCAAGCTTATTTTGAGCCCTGTCATGAAATCAGTGTTTTTTGTTCAAAACGATTTAACATTGTCTGCATATGAGATATCTATGTCAGCTGGTTATTATAGTACCTTTGTTTGAAGATTCAGTTGCATACATGTATGCACATCAGGAGGATCATGTTAAAGTGTACCTCAAGCCAAAAAAATTCAAAAGTATATATTTAAGAGCATGAAAACTAAATACTAACAGTCCAACTGTCATCTTCATAGGGCATTCCTGAGCTGAGGTATAAAATGTTGAAGTTTATTCACTTAAAACAAAATGGTTCATTGCACAATAATTTGTGACTTTCTTCTTGTACAAGTCACATTAACTGCTTTGTTTCCCTTCAAAATTAAAAATGTTTTCATGACCTTGAACGCTTCCTGTTTCCTTGCATAACATGTTGAAAAGAGAGGGCTTAATTGATTACATCACCCCATTAAAGTATGAGTGCTATCACACCTTGGTACACGGTGCAGTAACTTTCACAAAAACAAAGGAATACAAAGATTGTAACTTGAGTAGTACAGCAATGACATCACAAATTATTGCACAACATGCCGTTTTAAGTTGAGTGAATAAATTTCAACTATTTATATCTCAGCTCAGGAATGTCCTATAAAGATGGGAGTTGGACTGTTAGAATTTGTTTTCCATGGTCTTTAATATATATTTGTTCTTTTTTTTAATTTGAGGTACACTTCAACTGCAATTAAACAAACTTTCACATTCAAAGTATTACAACCTATGTTTTAAAAAGAAAAGGTATACTCATCAAACTTCTTTAAGTCTAGCAGGAAAGGTTTTCTAATGCTGATGTACTGTAAGGACAATAAAACCCACCAAGGCCAAAAAGGTTAGAAAAAGGACATAAAAAACAGAGCCAGATAAACAACAACATTGACCATTCCACTGGAAATGAAACAAGGACGGGTTGTGATAGCTTACTATGAAGCATACAGTAGTGCCACCAGACCTGAATTTCACCCCCAGTGATCATTCTGCAATTAGATGGAACTGTCCAATAGTAATCATACCCAAGGTGAGTAGGAGCAAAAAAGGTGGCATCATATACTACTATCCATATAAAGGTACTGTACAGGCTACAGTACTTCCCTTTGGTCTAATGGTAGAGCATCTGCCTCTCAGGTGGAAGACCGGATTCGATTCCCAGGTCGAGTCATACAAATGACTCTAAAAATGGTACCTACTGCCATTGTGCATGACGCTCCGCATAAGCAACGGAGAGGGGTAAACAAGCTACTGAGCCACAACCGGAAAAAGGCTGTGGCCGGCTCGACTTGAACCAATAAGTTGGAAACTGGGCCATAAAACTCCATCACTGTACCTTCCCTTACCTAATATAGTCAGGGTTTTAGCCAAAGACCAAATGCATGGTCAAGTGGTTAGAGCATCCTACTTGCCGTCAAAAGCTTCTCGAGTTAAATTCCTGGCCCAGGTCATATTGAAGGCTTTAAAAATGGAAACTGCTGCCATTAAGCTTGGTGGTCAACATAAAGCAATGAAGCAGGGAAAACACGCCAGTGAGCCACAAATGGAAAAAAGCTGCCTCCAGCTCAACTGAAATCAATTGGTTAGAAACTGGGCCATAAAACTCCATATAACTTTTGCCAGAGAACAGCCCAGGAGTCACTTGCACTCCCTGGATTCTAGATTACCTATGCAGAGTATATCTTCATGAAAGAATTTAACTTGAAAAGGCTTAATATAACTACTTGGACTTCCTAAACTCATCAACCTGGTTGAAATCCTGCCTGTAGTGCAAGATTGTATTTTTTGTCACTCTTACTATCAGATATTCCAACACTGTGAATAAATAACTGCCTGCTGGAAAATTGGGTAAATTTTCAGCTCTCAGCAAGAAATTCAGGAGAAACGCTTCAACTATTAAAGATTTCATAGAAATTCAAAACAATCCGAATGAATAACTATTTCTAAAGAATAAACCCCTGCTTTTGATTCCACTGTCTTTAAATGGAAAGACATCATTCAACATATTTTACCTACATTTAACAGTTCGATACAGCTCTATGTGACACATAGCACACCTTCGCAGGATTAGTGGTTCATCACTTTTTATTGAAAATTCAAAATACAGTTTTTTTCTGAATAATCTTGTATGTTGGGAACTCATTATTTTTACTTTTTGTTTTTTCTGTTTTTAATTTGTTTACTTTCTTTTTTAAGTATTGTGGAATAACTTGTGCAATATAGTATCATATGTTGCCACCAAAGCATGATCACACTGTTACCAAAATACAAGGATGTGTAGCAGTTTTGGTCATTGATAAACAAAAGCAAACCCTCAGTTTCCACTAAATTTTATGAAAAAAAAGAAAATGAATCTTGAGCTTAAGGTTGGGAAGTTGTTCTTTTGAAAGAAAATGAATGAAATCTGATTTTTCTCATCTCAATCAAATTCTGTCTTTGCCCTGACAAACTCACATTTTTAGACCTCTGATACACCATGAATTGTACACATATATGTAACAAATATACATAACATATATCACCTCTAAATTTAAAATTTTTTTTGCTGTACAGAAATTTTTTCTGTTGTAACATGAAAACATAATGAAAAGCAACCTTTCACTACAGTTGGCAAGTACAGTACATATGGAATCCTCTTGAAGATAACAAAACCAAGACAAAAAAAGGTTTTTATTAAGTACTGTACTGGTACACAGTTAGATACCAACGTTGCTAATGCCTATAATTACTTCAGCAAGAAGTCTGAAGTTGTATTTAACCAGCAATGGAAATAAAACAAAAAAGTCTCCCCCTATTACAGTTCTGTTCCTTAAAATAAAGGTTTTCACTCTTAAATTTAAATGTTTCCAATTAGTGAAAGTACTAAAACACCACAAGGCGTGCAACTATATTGTGCATACGTGTAACCCTACATGGATTGCAATAATCTGCAGTACTATACTGATGCACCCGTTCCCAATATGTACTGTCTCAGCAACAATAGAGGGCGGTATTTTGAACGAAGCAAGTACAGCAAACCTATTCAAACACGACTTTGGCATCAATTAATGACTGAATTAGATAGGTAGGTAGAAGAAATTTCACAACACACCAACACAAATGTGTTACATATTGTCATCTAGAAAAAAAAGGCAACAGTTCCAAATACATTTCAAGTTCACTTAGCAATTAAAGAATGAAATTCCCAAAAAGAGATTTACTAGAATTCTCTCAATATCTTTTGCCATTTTCGAGATGTATCCCTTCTGGGTTTGATAGTTTTAGAAGTAACTAATAGCCCTTGCTAAAATAATACTGTAGTACAAAGTTGTTTCACGGTGATTCCGGTAATTGCTGATTAAATAGTTTACTGCTCTTGTGAGTGATATTCATAATTTGGAAGAAGACAGTTTAAGCTTCTACAATACATACCTATGGGCATGCCAATGTAGGAAGGTTGAAAATGCAACTGACAGCATACAGTAGCATAACCACATTTAAAGAATCTATCTTAAGCACATATTTTGCTGTTTTGCTGATTTTTATCTGTAATTTTGCCCATACTTATCTACATAACAGTTAGTTAATTAGGTTGATAGAGTTTTACGGCCCATACAAAATGAAAATTTCCCTGTCAAATGGTCAATATAGGATAGATTTTGATGTTGATAAGTGACAATTTATAATCTGTTTTGCTAAGCTTCACCGATTTCCTGTTATGTCATTTTCAAGTTACCAGACCTTTTAATGTTTGAGGTACTCTTAGACATACAGCATACATCATCACCTATATATGTAAGAAAAACTTCATTTAGACAAGTTGGTAAAATTCTCATTCAAATTTGACTTGCACTTCTTAACATCAGTAAATGAAGTTACAGTAAAAGACTTGTGTCCACAAGTGATGTTGAGGGCAGCAGAGGATAAATCACTTATTCACATTGACAAGGAATACTTTGTTTCCTTACTGTACATGTTTTTCAGACTGTGGTGTTGAAAATATGTTAATAGAAATGGGACCCCTTAGTGAGGAATGTGAAAGTTATAATGTTCCCATGCTTCTCATGCAGTCACATTCTGATAAAATGTGATTGTTTAGGAGAAAGTTGGTTGATGTGAGGATGTAATGTCATGTGCTTGCTTCACGTTCACTTTTTGTTGAAAATATGACAACTTACTTAACCTGCCTATGTCTTGAAAACAAAACACGTTGAATTTTAATGGAAATTTCACCAGAATGCCTAGAATAAGTACCTCTATAGCAAAGCTTGATTTGACCTTTGACCCTTCTTTCTTAAATTAAATATACCAACCACCTCTTATTTGCAATGACTTTTTCAACCTACTACTGAAGTTGGTCAGTATGTCAGATTGTCAGTACTTCCATTTATAAAAGCACAGAGTTACTACTAACATGCAACAGCTGCTCTCAGCTTGGTTGTCACTTTGCAATGCAAACTGTAAACTGAATTAGAACTAAGTTCCATGAACAGTGCATTTTAACTAATTAATGCACCATGCTCACAATACTATACATTTGCTACGCACACTGCCACAACGTATTACACGGTGAATAAAACCGCACAATAATAGTGTGCAAGGTTTATGTATGACAAGTACAGTATTGCAAACTTAGAATGGAATTGAGCAGGAGGTCCTTTGAGCTTTCAAATTATTCAATGAAAAATGTTTTGCAGGGTTCTTTCAAGTTTTTTTTATTTGTTTTGTTTGTTTGTTTTTTTTTATTAACACTTTTCTTTATTAATGTTTATTTTTTAATACTCTCAATCAAACAACTTCATTTTGATTGGTGTGTAGTAACTCTACACTGGTTAATAATACAAAAAGAATTGATAACAATTCCTTCACAACGAATTTGTCTAATGCCACCTTCTATAAACAGAAACACTAAAATTTAGTCAAAAACATCTACAGTATCATATGTGGACTGTCTAAAGCTTAAGTCCAGGTTTGCATTAAAAAGATGTTCAACAAGGATTTTTTCATTTGTCTGTTTGCTTGCATTTTATTTCTTTTTCCTTGTTTTTTTTTTTTTTTTTTTGCTACAGCTGTTGACTTCGCATTGACTTAATAGTAAATAGCACAGCTATTGGGCTTGTTTTTCATTTTTTTTATTTCAAATTTTAGATTTAATTACCAGTCACATAAATCTATTTCATATTACTAATTTATGTTTCATTTGTGTTAGAGTAAATATGACAAAAATGTTGTCCATGCACTTTCTGTGCAACATACCAGGCAGAATGTGTTTCCATTGGTCATCTCATATCCACAGTAGTGCACAAATACAAAAACTTCAGTTTAGACTGAGTATGCCACAAGTATGAAACCATCAAGTGAACTCACTCCCCCTGTTCATAAAACATGAGATATTTAGCACCATCAAGGAGCAACCTCCAATCCGCTGATTAACCAAGTAATTTTGTACAGTTCCCTTGGTTTACCCAGGTCACTGAGTGCACCTGAGGTAAGCCTATTTTCAAAATAGTGTTACATTTGCATTATCAAATGAAACTTACTACTCCTAAAATTTTTTGAAACAGGTCAAAGACTTGGCACAACAGTTGCCCATAAAAGATGTGCAATTTTATGTAGGCTAATAGAAATTATCACCTTTATTATTTTGCAGTTACAGTATATCTGAAATGTTAATTCTCCAGGGAATAATTAGGAATTTTCTGTTTTCAACTATCAAGAATAACTGGAAAACAGAAAAAAAATTTTGTTTTTTAGTTTTCTTTCCTCTTTTTTGTTTTCTTTGATACTAAGATATCAAGATAAATAATTTAGACAAAAGTCTTTCTAAAATAATAAAAAAAAATCAGTTAACTAATTCAGGGTTTCATCAAAATGTTGACAATGACAGCACTTACATAACTCAATTGACATAAATTTTTTAAAATTCAAGACCTAATTGACATGAAGTTCAATAAAGGGTTTCAGATCACATGAGTATCATGTACTGTAGTCTTTCATCACCCCAAACTGTAATTTTAGCCAGAAATTCTAAATTCGCACGGATCTAGATTGCCTTCATATTAAAAAAAATGCAGAGTGGCTCATGTAACGCATCATTCACTGCAAGTGTTTCAATACACCTGTTTGCTCACCATAGCTTGAAGCAATAAACCAGGACAGTGTCTGAATAAGGACGAGTGTTGTGCCAGAAGTTCTTGAATGTACGGAAAATTGGAACTGTCTTCAATGATGAACTATAACCGGCTTTAAGTCAGAAGCTTTATCTCACATTTTGGACTTTTACATACAGTATTGTATAAAGATGTAACCCTGATGTAACTACTAACCCTGAGAAAATTTTATGTGACAATCAACAAATTGAGCAGCTTTTCCTTGTGAACTTCTTACAAAACTTACACAACTCTGAAAAATTTTCATGTTCCAACAATAACTTAAACAGTATGTTCAGGGTCAAAGTTCACTTGACTTCCTTAACAAACAAAGACCTGTGCGTTTTTTGTTTGTTTTTATCTTTGTTTATTTATTTTGTTCCAATGTTTTATTACTCAAAATGGAAAAACCCTTAATTAGGAAGACTATTAAAACATTTGGAGCCATTAAGCTATCAATAGTAATGAAGCAGAATATGACATCACTGTAGACTTGCTACAAGTAGATTTTAGTAAATGGGTATCCCATTGAGTTCAAGGGTGGATATCAGCAATTATGAAAACTGTAATGGTGTCATCACCAATAGGGGGTTCACATTGTTTCGTACCAATCATCTGACAAAAATCTGTGCAATCTTCTGTTTACACAAACTGTGTAAATGTATACTGTACAGTAGATCTGTGACCATAGGTGGCTAAATAATAAAATGACCTTAAAAAAACTGCACAACGAGAGTAATTGAGTAACTAAGCTTAGAAGTCCTTTCATTAAATTTTCTTATATCAATATTTCTGCCATGCTGGCCTTCATTAGACTACATGACTGCAATGGCTTGCAAATTGATGCAATGCCATGGCGTCCTCGTCTTCCTAACACATAGAGTAAACAGACCTTACCATAATTTCGAAACGTGTACAAGTTATCATGTACACTCTTCAGGCAATCATCTACCTAGTAGATACAACACCAGTAGAACTCAACAAGTTACATGGCTAGGCTAGGCCTACCTCATCCCTGGAATAAGATGGGGTGCCACCTGTAAGTCGACCAAGCACACGAAGCAATTTACATTCTTTTATTTCACCTTGTTCCAAACCTAATCAACCTATCAAAAAAGTACTTTGATACCCTCTAATGATCATGACAATCTGCTTTATTCAATGGTTCAATTGGATAAAAAATTATACAACATCTCTCCTTCTGTTGGCATATTAATGCAAAAGTTTCTTTACATTATTCAAGTTTCCCTCAACTTTACAATGTGATGGAGTAACAGCAAGCTACCTTAAGGTTGATCTTAGCCCATTTTTACCATTTACACGAACTATTCATAATATGACGCTAAATTACCATGTCCTGTTCCTGTAATGAACGTTTTGCCATGTTTCTAGAGTAGTTTTAGGTAATCGGAAAGTAAAATGTGTAAAATCGTGGGGTAAACAGGAAACTACGAGCACCTATATTCTACTGCCACTTCTCTAGCTACACTTGCTGTTACTCAACCCTTACCAAATACAACACGCTACGAGCTATGTTTTTCACCGTATCTCCCTTGAAATGGCAAAATATTGCAAGATAATTCATTGCTTAGCGGAAAATGAATTATTCCTTACACAGAATGTATTTTCGTGACAATTCACTTGAATTAGAAGGAGTTACTGAACAAAAACTACGAACAAAACAACTAACCTTCTCAATGGAAGCCATCTTCCCAAAGACGTTCATTGAGTGACGCGGTCGTATTAGAAAACACTACACCTCAACAAAAAGAAGTGCAACATGGTGTTTCAAAGCAATTTTTCTCTAAAATTGGTTCCTAGAGCCCCTCGCGCTCGATCATCATGAACATGGGTTCTCAATGTTACAAAGGCACACCAGTGCTAAAAGGTTAACGACCTTCACAGCTGATAAATGTATAATTACTTGCTTACCCAACTTTTGGGGACTAAGTTTTCTCGCGTTGTGTAATGGGTTGTGAGTTCTACTTCTGTGCAAAGTTGTTTCAACAAAGTTAATGAAGATGGTGTAAAAAGAGGCAACAAGAAATATTTTTTCTCATTGAATGTTCAATGTTTATATAGAATGTCATTGCTTCTGTTGAATCTTATGGGGCTTGCTGAAGCTGAACTTATCTGCTATTGTACTAGGCCGGCGTACAGTAATTGACTACATCAGTCCAAGCACAAATAAGTTCCCTTGACACGGCCACTGAGCTATAGGAGAAACAAAGGGGAGCAGCAAGATATCAACTAAGGAAAGTGGGTACACGGATGTGGTACTTTTCACCATAAGTCAAGTCATAAATCAATATAAGTAATTATCATTATCTCATAATAACTCATCATAGCCTACTACTTATTACAGTTCCAACTGGATCAACCATGGAAGTACTACCTCCGAGGTAGTACTTCCATGGATCAACCGACCGACATTCAATACGTTGCTATAGGCATGTTACGTACGTGTAATGCGGGTTAGTTCAGTTGGATTTAACAGCTCAGTCGCCGTTTCCAACCACGGCCTTTTTCCAGTTGTGGCTGGAGTGGCTGGTTTTCCCGACTCCATTGTTATGGCCTGTGATGAGCACGAAACACAATGGTATCGTAGCTTGGCAGTAACTTTAAGTCCATTTTTCGTTGGGTCAGGGGGACTTAGCTTACGGTAATCCCGAATTCAAAATTCCATGGAAATTACCGTCCCTATGAATCCCAATGGTCAACTCCGACTTGCCCCAGTACGACACCATTTTAGCTTACAAAGGCATAGTACGCAAGCTCCCCGAAGGTCCGGGACACGGTTACATTGGTGTTGACGGCGGTATCCAGCTCCGGCGCGGTCGGCTTAATGCAATTCATAATATTTCTTCAGTCTTTCTTAAACCATCACAGTAAGCATGGAAGTCTTGAGAACCACTGAAAACGTTTAGGTCCACCATAGGCTAATTCAATATTTATTTTTTATTTTATTTTGTTTTTGTTTTGCGAAATTATTTATGATTATTTATGATAATCTGTTCATTTTATAACTACCGAAAATTCCTTATCGTTCCAATTAAAGTGAATTGAATCGATTTAACCTCGAAATGATCGAAATTTCAACTGGAAGCAAATCATAAGGTGACGATTTGCATTTAAAATCCGTGATTTTTGACGATTTCAAATAAGATGACGTCAACGTATGGTGAAAATTTCCTCCAAAATATTGCGCAAATTTATGTCCAAATCCACGCGATGAAATGAAACAGAGTTTTTAGCCTCCTTCTGGTTGATATGACACCCAGCTCCCAGAAACATTTAGCAAGGAGTATACATTGTATACATACAATACATGTGTGTGGTTTGTGGTTAAAATAATCTTTAAGTTTTGTAAATTTGGAATGAAAAACGCTTTTGCCAACTAGACACCACTTCCATTGATGATTCTCCACTCTGCAAAATAGTGCGCCAAATCATCATTTTTGGGGTGTGGGTGTGTAATAATAGATGAACATCACAAATTTAGCATATCGAAAAGCTGCGATGATAAACCCCGCAAAAGCGTTACAGTATATGGTGCGTTATATAGCCTGGGGTTTTTTGTTGTAGTATGCGAGTTTGTGCTCAAAGATCTGGCTAATCTAGATTTTTAATGCTCATATTATCAAACATTCCGCCCAAACTTTTTGATTTAGCACCCTCCCCACTTGGAGTGGAAAATCTTAAATTTATGGAGTTAGTGTCTGGGGCAAAAGCCTTTTTCATTCAAATTCAAATTTACAAAAAAAAAATCAAATTACATAATGTGTGAGGAAAAGAAAATTTGCTTTTATTTGAATCTATATTTTTTATGTTAACCACGTGTTTTGGGGCATGAATTCTTGGGAAATTCCCCCAAATTTGTGGCGTCACAAAATTTGAAATTGTCAGAAATCAGGTACTTAAATAGAAATCGGCAATTAATGATTTGTTTTAACCTAAAAATAACATTTGGAAGTAAAGCTGATTCAAGGCATACCTTAAAAATAGAACATTGGTATAAAATGAGCAAATGATCTTGTTGTATGCAAATTTTCGATTTGTTAACCAGGCCTTCTAGTTACAGGCAACCCCGAATACTACATAAAACGAAAACCCTTAATTGCAATACATCTCCCGCCCACTCACTGTAACGTATTTGCGACTTTTCTTTATGTGTAAGAACGTATTAAAATTTGATCATTGGTAAATTTACTTAAAAAGTTAAGGACTGAGCATGTTTTCTCCGTAAATAATTGCTTATCTCAATCAATCTATGATACAAATCTCCCATCTTTATGTATATACTGTCGGACGGCATTAAAATGGTTTTCTTCTCAGGAGTGGTTCTATGGCCCCACACGATAAACAAGAAACACCGGTCAACTTCAATGCAAATTTCCAAATTTTCTTCCAAAAGATTCCCAGTTCTCGGGCTACATGTCTCCAATAAAAATCTCATATTTGAAGAAGATTTTTCCATTTCGAAGTAAATCAATAACGTCATGCAAAGTGTCAAAACAAGATGTTTAAATTGTTGCCACCTGAATATTTACCTGAAGTCACAGGGAAAGTGGAAATTGTTTTTAAAGTAAAAAATGATGGATCAAAGTTGATCTCCTGTTTCCAAGACTTTTATTTCTGAAAAACTCGCATTCTTTGCTTTTGTGTTAGGGTCGAAATAAATCTTTTACGCTTCTTATTTCAAAATTAAGACAAGTAGAACACCCAAAAAGGAAAATTTGGCTCAAAAACGGCCGATTCGAAATGCAAAACGAATGTAGCAAAGAGGTTTCCATACGTTAGATTTGCTAATGAAAGGGTAGATTCTCCAGTTACCCAGAACTTTTCAAATTTTCCCGCAGGAAACCCAGAATACAAAATTTTCTGCATTACAACGTTCATATTTTTAAATATTTGCTTACAAAAGGAGAAGCTTGGAGCGCCCTTTGCGCGCCGCAAATTTTGTACGTAGAATAATGTTTACAGTTTTAAATAATTAAGAACATATTGCTCAGTGTAGCAGGAATAACTTCAAGTATTTAAGGAAGGTATGTTATATTTATGACAGGCAAGATGTAGTCATATGTAGGCTACCTTCGTGAATATGTTTTAAATATTCACACCAAAATGTGAACTTCTTCCTTCTTTTGTTTCATTTTCTCTGTCATAAGTCTACCTTTTTATCATTGCTTTGGAGCAATCCCACTTAACCAGCGGGTATCATATTTTTCGCATGTCTGACTGACAGTAGAAATGGTTCAGAAGGACTCAATTTACATCTTGTTTTACGTTGTTATTTATTTAGGATATATGAATTTAATATGTATCGTCTGTATGAGTATTTAGACCTTATATCAGATCGAATTTACATGCTTTAAGTTACAACCACCCATTTAGAATGGGGACAAATTGACTCAGTTAAAGGATAGTGACTCACATTTTATTTGCTGTGTACCAAATGTGCTGTTTATTACTGCCAGTTTCGTGACAAGAGATTGTGGCATATTATTTACTTTTATATGGCATATAAAAGATTCCGTACGTCAAAGAGGCTCTTAGTGAATGAAACTGTAATATAATGAAAATTGCTGTATTCTATATCAATAAAAAGAATGATATGTGGGACAGTAAATGTTACATTGAGTTGAACAAGTTTTGATGCTTATTAGCAGTGTACTCTCACAATAAGCGAAAGGCTGTATGTGTCAGATTAACCTAACATTGGGGTAGGCATGGTATAATCATCCTGAAGCAAAACTGAGATTGTGGGTGGACGCAGATCTATGAATTTTAGGCAGTTGTGGGAGGGGCTTAAGTAAGTTTGGAGAATTGGAACTTTTGGGGGTAAGGGAATCAAACCTGTAAATGCATCGACTTTGGAGCCCAACCAGAGGATGCGAAAAGAAGAGTTGACTTAAAGGCCCAATTTTCTTACCCCAAACAGTACCAATTCTCCCAACCTTCTTACTTAAGCCCCTCCCACAATTGTCTGAAATTCATCCTCATCCAGATACAATCTCAGTTTATTGCTTCAAGGTGAATATAGAAAAACTCATTTTATATAATACAAACACTCTCAGTTCCGTTCATTCTGTGTAATATAAGCTTTGGTGCGGCATTGTTTGAATCAGCTGTCAATCAAAGAGCTGAGCCAATTGAGAATTTGGGTACCCCTATACTAAAACTGTAGTTTGGCCCTTCAAATAAAAGAGCGGTGTCCCCAGTGGCGTAGAAAGCGTGATAGGCATTTTCCGCTGAGAGGGAAAAGCAACCAATTTCAGATTTTTTTAAAGTTTCAACACTGCTGTATTATGGACGTAATCATTCTTTCAACAATTATTTGAAAATATGGAGCTTGTATTGCAGGAAATTATTTATCCTGGGATTCTTGTGAAGAATTTTTGAAAAGTTTGGGGATTATTGAAGAATCTGCACTTCCTATGTGAGATTGCACGGCGACTCAAGATTGTTGTTGCAACATAATGTTATCTGAGGATTAAAGGTCGTGTGACGTGAAAATGACTAAATTGGGTATTCGATGTAAACAGCATTAAACACCAAGAAAATAGCCGCAATTCCTATCAAAATTCATCCAAATTTGAACATGGCAATTTCTGATTTGCACTTAATCATTAATAAACAAGAGCACAATATGCTACTCTTGTGATGTCATGAGAGGGAATTACCGTATATAGCTAATGTTATCCTTTGTTTTTAACATCTTCTTTTCAAGGCCATTTGTAGTTTTAGTTTGTTCTGAGGGTTTTATTTTGGAAGTCAAAATTGTGTCCGTGAAAATCATCAGAATCAATTATCAATCCGTAACTATTTGATGAGTAATTAAGAGCCAACTAATGTAGGATTAACAAAAGAAATGTCAACCCTTTGCAACACCCCGCATCATGCTTTTTGCATAAACAACAAATTGATTCAGAAACATTCAAACTTCAAAGAGGTCTATCTTGAAAACGGTACGAGATATTTACATAATTCCGGATTTGTCCTAAGAAAACCTTGCTCCAAAACTGCCAAGTACACAGGTGAAGTCAGGACTTTTTGCTGAAATGTCATTTAGCTCTAAGGTCTGAGTCTCTCCAACGACATTTAAAAAGTGTCCGAACATTTGTTGCCTTTTTTAGACAAAATATTTCAAGAATATGAAGAGGTTATTTTGGAGAGAATTTGGGAAGTTATGAATAAAATTAAAGAAAAGAAAAACAGCCATGTGGTTGTTGGTGTCACTTGATGATCTTTCACATCAGTAGCGTAGCCAGGATTCTGTCATGGGGGATGTCATTGGGGGTTTGGGGGCACGGCATGAGGGAAAAGTCTAAGGATAAAGAGAAAAACCCGCTATTTTTGGTGTTTTTTGCATTGCAAGGTTGGGTCATGGTTCTAAACCCCAAAACCACCCCGTGGCTACGCCACTGTTTCACACAAGGGAAATTTCCGATTTATCATTTCTAAAATTTGGAAAAGTTCGCCCACCTGAGCACTTCTGCCGGAGCACGTTGAAAATTTTGCTTATTCAATCGAATATTTACAAATATGGAGGAGTGGGTTTTAGAGAGAAGTCGGAATTTTATGAAAGAAAAATTGAGAAAACTTTACTGCAGTTGACTTGTTTTATAATTGGCAAATTTCCGAACTTTCTGTTTTTAAGATCCAGAAGGGCGATCGTCCCATTCCCTATTAATACACCAATGACTGGTCCTAATTTAGATTAGCGTAGTTATCTTTCCTAAGTCATGAATGACCCGTAAAAATCGAATAAAAACACATTTTTCTCACAGAGTGTGAAATTTACCCACTCCTCGTTCCTGACTTATTACGAAGGATACTTTAAAGAGAAATAAGAAAACTGAATTATGAGATTTACCTGTTGCCTCAAAATAACGGTTTGATGATGACATCGCAGAAACGAATAGGACAAATTTTAATAAAGTACATACTCAATTTGTCCAAAAACCTTGTATAGTAGCAGCAAAGATTAACTTATATGGAAAGAGTGCAGTCACTCCAACTTGAATTAGAGAAGTAGAGTAGTACACCCTATTTATGAATGGCTGTTGAGAATCATGTGACAGTGTTTTTCTCGTGCTGAATTGAAAAATAAACCAGGAGTATATCCTGGCTCTGCCATAAATATGCAACTGTTTTTCGTTTATAAAATGCCGTTTAAGAGAAAGTTGGAAGGAATAAAGAAATTAACTTGTAAGACTCAGCTGTTGTTTCAAAATAAGATTGGAAAGAATGTTCATGACCTTGCAATTCAACGGGAAGGGGTAAAAATTGTTAGGACATGAACATCAACATCAACATTTCCTCCAGACCAAATTCTCTAAAAGAGAACAGCGTTTCCCCTTTTTTTAAGTTTCTCCCCATTTCGAGTTTGCATTCCGTTTTTAGTAAGAGGATTTGTTTATATTCCCTTAACTTGTATCTCACCCTTTTTGACACTCCACACAGAATGGAGAAACGATACCGTCTGCAAGCTCAGACATGGTAACCTGGTAACAAGGAAAATGTGGCGCTGAAGATACCGGCCCCGAATAAAGCCTACGTTTATGCGCCTCCGTGGCCACCGTTTCTTTGGCCTGCCACTGATTTTTTTTTTTTTTTTTTTTTTTTTTTTTGTGGCAGCAACGAGCAGAACGAAAAACCTTTCTGCTCTTCGGGATACCTTGCTGGTGAAATACATGGCCCAACCTTACGTTCATTCATGATAACTAAACTGATTCTGAATGCAGGGAATGGTCAGACAGCTTCCTCCTGAAACCTTTAAATTGATGAAAAACTTTAATTCTAAAATGACGGAGGGAGGGAGTATTTGTCATTGGAAATTGTAAAGTAAAATGGCGGGGCGATGCGCACTGTTTAACAAGAAATTTCCTTACTGGCTAACGACTACCCTAATCCCTAACCTAACCCCTAACCCTGACAAAGAAAACAATCGATACAATACAATGACAACAGCCAATCAAGAAACACCTTGTAAGACAGTGTGCATCTACCCAAAATGACGACTCAAGAAAAGATAAGAAGATTTGACAAAGTCAGATATAGTTTATAATTGTCCCGTTGGATTAATGACTGTCTGACAAAAAGTAAGTTTTAGAGCTCCGTCAGTTTGTATAAGTGTACCTTAGATAACATTAATAGGGGATACCAAATTAATATACCCAATTAAAAATGTTAATCTTTGAAATTGAATTTTATTTAAAAATGAATCACGAATATTACACCAGTCTGCACGCTTGGACACTGAATTGTTCAAATGTTTTCAAGGTGGTACACCTTCGAAGCTTAGCCCTTCCTGTAAGCAAACATGATCATTAGCCAATACAAATGCTCCCTTTGAGCAAAACGAAACTTAGCATAAGCAAGGGTTACACTACCGAGATATTGGGTATAAAGGATTACAACCGATACTGTTTTTGTGAGTTTTAGTTTAAAAAAAATTCCATTTCTGAGACCGCCAAACAATTTGCCATCTTGTGTAATTATATGATTTGAATCAGAGAAGTACAAAAATAAAATGTGAACTAAATTATTTCTTTACGTCACATCGACAGGCAGTGTTTATTGAACACTTGTACAAAAATCGGATTAGTTTTCAAACAAAGATCGTTCTATTGAGCGATATAAGCTACATAAAATAATGCCTGCAAACTTTGCTTATTTAAGTTAAGTACACTAGCTCGATGGCAAAGAAACTTTCCAAACTTTCCAATGTTTCTGAATGACTGTAAACACCGTAAAATATGTCTATTTGAGCAGCAAACACTTTCAACGAATTTTGAGAATTGACCTTTTGTGACCTTTCATGACTCATTTACGGACATCACGTGGTTCTCCGGATCTTTTTCACAACATATAAACATAGACGATTTTTTAATACTTAGGAATAATCGGCAATTTCCTTTTATCAATAACGGTCGGGTGACCGTTCGTTGTTTAGAGATGATCTCTCGGTAATGAATAATAACGGCTCGTCTTGAGCTAATCCATTTTATTAGCAGTTGTTCTGTTTTAATGTGATTATTTTACAATCTGTATTTCCTAATTTCTATTTAGTACCTTAAGTAAAAATTGTGTTTTGTATGTGTGAACGAACAAGGTCAAACAACAGGCTGAAATTGTGCATCAGAATAGGAAAAGGCCCCTCGAAGTTAATGCTATCGCTGAATTCATGTGCTTGCCGGTTGCACCCTAGTATCTGATAATGCATAGGCGTACGATACACGGCGGACAGGTTGTCACCACTGGCGAATTGCAAAGTCTAAAATTCGGTCAGGGATCAAGAAAAATAAGGACAGCCACTCCACTATAAAAATGGCTCAAAATCGCTGTAAATTTACAGAACAAAAAATTAGGAGAAATTCAAAGATAACAGAAAAGTTCTAGTAATAAGTTTCCAAAACTTTTCTGTAATCCTTATTTATCTCTTCATTTTGTTGTTCTGTAAATCGACCGTTATTTTGCACTTTAGTCTTAACAAAATCTGGTAAGCCATGTTTTTAATTACACAAAAAACCTTAAGCGGGTCAGAATTTAAAAAAAAATCGAAAATAGAAAGTGTAATATTCAGGGTGACCTTTTTATGGAAAATCATATTTAATTTCTCAAATTCGTCTCACATTTTCGCAGTAAATTCAATACAGTTGTTCGTGGGCCTCACTTCATGTCGTATTGCGCAGCACAGTATGGCGAAACACAATACCCCTCTTTGGGCAGAAGACCCTAACATTTTCATGAAAAGTCAAAGAGAGTGAGTATTCACGACACTTTCGGGCGGCTTTTACTGAAATTATCAATTTCTGGGCCTCTTTTCATAGTATTGCGCAAGACAATGGTGGAATATACGTTAGTTATTTAGTTATAGAGTTGTACGGCCCAGTTTGACCAATTCTTTCAAAAATTTGGTCGGTCGTGTAACATGAGAATGAAAGTTGGGTATTTGATTTGAAACCATTAAAAACCAAGAAGCCGAAATTCCCACAAAAATTATTCAAATACTGGCCATTTTTCAGGGTAATTGCTAATTTTCACTTCCATGCAGCATTATAACATGAGCTTCACATAAAAATCTTGTGATGTCTAAGGAGGGACATGCATGCCTTATAAACTAATGTTGTTCTTAGTTTTTGCAATCTTCCTTTCAATGACAGTTGTAACATTATTGCATGTCCCATGGAAAAGAAAAAAAAATAAATTGGGTCCTTGAAAATCATGATTATCGATAACCAAACCACAGTGGCGGCGGAAGCGGTAGGGGGACGGGGACACGCCCCCCCTAAAATTCTAAGCGAGGGGCGTTCCCAAAAAATCAGAGAAGAAGTAAAAGAAACTTGGGAGCCTTGAACCAATTCAAAGTTGAGACTATAGTTAACCCACCACCGAACAGAGCAGCCGAAATTGACTTAGCCTATGTTCTGCCATTGTTTGGCTGATTCTTGTCCTGCGACCTAACTTTGAAATGAGATTGCCAAGAACCTCAACCGCAAACCTAGTTATTTTAACAGATTGGAATCCGGAATCCGCCAAAACGAAACTTATCATCTATGGGAAAATCGTTGAATGGTAGCTCCGTTCGCATGACGTGTGCGTATGTACATGACCGTCCGGTTGGAACTTTGGAAGAGTAAGCTACCTCGGTATTATACCCTAAGGCGGGCCCTGGACCCACGCCAGTGGGACTTCGCGATTCGCGTTCGTGATTTGCGCTACGCGCACATAGGGTTCGTTTCACGAGTCCAACCATTCCATCTTGTTCACTAATTGCCCCTCCCCCTAACTTTTTATGCTTCCGCCGCCACTGCCAAACCATGACTCTCTGATGATTAATTAAGTCATGATTAATACAGGGTTCGCAAAAAGTAGGTCAACATGTGCAACACTCCACACTACTATTTTAGCATGAGCACGACAAGTTGCTTCAGAAACTTTCAAACTTTGAAGAGGTATATCTTAAGAATCGTAACAGAAACCGTTTTGACATAATTAGTTCATCCGTTGGAAAGATTACTTTTTAAGTGCCAAGTAAAGCCAGGAATTTTTACTGACATGTAACACTGAACCTTTGAAGCAATTCGTTAGAAACTGGGCCAGAGTGTTTCATACAACGATAATTTTTCTCGTCTCGAACTAGAAGTTGTTTGACCATAGGCCATAAAGGGGCATATAAGGCTGTCAAAAGTAAAGTGTTTTATGTTTGTAATTGTAACGAACGCTCAAGTTGTTATTAATAACCAATTTATCACTAAAAACAATCACTTTTTGTTTACATATGAAGAAAAAATTAAAAATAAAAACTTGGTTAATGTTGTTCTTAACCTTTTGCAAAAATGATTTCTATTTTTGTACGTACATTGCACCCGTCGCCCAAAGTAACACCCAAAATTTTGTTATTATAAAGATTTAGCGAGATTTATCGATCTCAAAAAGGTGGCAAAAACCACTACAATGGTTCCTGATTATCCGTTTAAGAAAGTTGTTCAACTCGGGAAGTTTATCCACGATGTCGTTCGTTTGGCTAAGTTCAGCTGTCAAGCAGTGGTAGAGAAAACGGAACCTCCACCCTCCCTTTGGGAAAGAGGCTAAAAGCTGAAAATACACTCACCCCTAGTTGCTGGCTTTTTTCTTTCTCTTCATTTTTTATTTTGTTTTTTCCTTTGATTATTGGTAATTTTACAAGATATTATTATATTTAGTTATTGTTGGGACCAGTCCAGAAAAGTTTCTTCAAACTCACTTCTGGTTCCACTTCCTGCTTGCTTTCATGTTACCCCTGTTTTCATTTCGAACATTGTTACAACAATTATAAATATTTGTATATGTATATACATGATGATGTTATGTAATTTATTACGCAAGATGGGAGAAATAAACTGAAACTGAAAACTGAAATTGAAAGGGGACGTTTAATGGAGGTTCAGTGAGCACGATTGATCAATATACACCTATTCCATTCAGCTCTGGGCACGACAGTCGAAACACCATTTTACTAACATTACCTACATTAGACTGAAACCTAAAAACATATGTTAACTTGACGTCGTTATTAAGTGAAGCTGTAGTCTACTAAAAATTCTATACGAACGCAGAAAGCCTATTATTTACACAGCACGTATAAACTAAGCCTCCTACGTCTAAAATGAGAAGACAAACAGGGAACTTCCCTTCCCAAATGCCTTCAGAACTAACTGTTAAAGTGTGTTATTATTTTAATTGCTGGTAGATTCATTAACTGTTTTGAAATGTACAATGTAGCGGTTGCTGGAAAACAACACGATATATCCTGTATCTGTGTATACGGTATCTCCTGTGTCACTTCAGATATTGAACGCGTTTATTGGCTAAGCAGTTCCTCTTTGCAATAATGATAAACATTGCTTATGTTGTATACAGCTTTGACCCAACTATCAAATTATAAAGCAAATAAAATCGTTTAATTATAAAAATAAAATCTGTGCATATAAGAAGAAAAGTTTGTTTTGTTCAATTGGTTGTCGCAGAAATGACGCGGATATAGGCTTCTCATGTATCTGTTTTCCAATCTATACCCAAATACAGTATATATTATAAAATACTGCTTCTTTCGTTATGCATGACAGGCGCATCATGGGAGAACTATTCGCATAAAGTGGAACATTATGAAACAATTTATGCTCATAGTGTAAAGCGTTTGTACTACATATACGATTTTGTTTGAGTTGAACAAATTGTTTTAATAAATTTTGATACGTTTTTGTCATTTCTATATCGGTATAGACCTCTCTAGTCGGTTTTCTTAAAACAAGTATTTGGAAACTAGCTTTCAGGGTTTTCTTTATTTACTTTACGGTGCTTTTTAATCAGATGACA
This sequence comes from Holothuria scabra, assembly GCA_037179385.1. Lineage (NCBI taxonomy): Eukaryota > Metazoa > Echinodermata > Holothuroidea > Aspidochirotida > Holothuriidae > Holothuria > Holothuria scabra. Next base: position 23,011,988 of record CM074185.1, on the reverse strand, counting down.
CGAGGCATGAGTAAGTTTATTTCGTTGTCTACTGCCTGGAACAAGTGCAATTTAATGATATACTGAAGGCAAATTTCATGTAACGTCACGCGATTGAATTTGCCAGGCATTAAAGGGCAAAACACGCAAGCGGTAAGCTTATTTACAGCAGACGCACACGGTATTCCCACAGAAACTACTGTGGTATATATTGCGCCTGTTACAAGTACTCTTAAATCAATTGTTGATCAAATAGACGCTTGCCCGTCAAATGACATCAGTGAAATTGCCTTTTATAATGATTGAAGGAAGAACACTCCTGTCTGTTTTCTTTTGGGTTTTGTTTGTTGTTTTGTTTGATTTTGTTTTTTATTTTATTTATTTATTAATCTTTGGAAACGATTGCTATCTATTTGGACAACATGCATATGCATGTGATGGTATGCGCCAATGAAGTTTGAACGCCAGTACTGTTACACCACTTTTAAGTGCATGCCTATGCCTTCAGTTGAATAATTATGAAAAATTAATGAGCAATAATTCAAAAACTTTCTGGGTCTTTCTTTAATAATTCCAATAATATAAATTAATTGTACAGAATCTTATACTACACATCTTAACGCGATTTACAAACTAATATGAAAAACTAAGTAACGAGAGAAAAATTAAAAAAGTAAAGAAACATTAAATATCAATGTAATGCTTTACTCCAATGATTTTTGAAGGTCAATATTGTTATATGATTTTTAAGTGCACCTCAAAAAAAGTCTTCACATTCAGTTAAATAATTCTGAAAAATAAATTTGCAATAATATAAAAACCTCCTGGGTCTTTCTTTTATAACTGAAAATAATTTTAATTATTTAAATTTTTATATAGCGTCTTATACTAAACATCCAAAAGCGATTTAGAAACTAATATAAAAGACCATGTAACAAGAAAAAAAAAACTAGAAAACAAACACGAAATACCGATAGTTTCATTTGAAACTTACTTCTATAGGAAGAGTCTGAGGTCAAATCAAGTCTCAATATGTTAAAGGGGGGGGGGGGTTGATGCGCACTGTTTAACAAAGTGTTTCTTCATTGGTTGTTGCCTTTGTATTGTATCGATTGTGTTCTTTGTTAGGGCTAGGGATTAGGGCTATCGTTAGCCAGTAAGGAAATTTCTTGTTAAACAGTGCGCATCGCCTCTAAAGGGGTACTTCTTCCAGGCATTGTGGTGAAATTTGCATAGAAATCCGTTCTGTGGTTCTCAAGATATGAGCAGGTAAAGTTGTCACATTTTCAACAAAACCTGAACTTGAAACAAGCACATATGACATCATATCTTCACATTAATTAACAGTTTTTTGTTTTCCTTCAAGCCCCTCGACAATCCCATGTTATCAGATTGCAATTGCATAAGTAATAAGTAGCATGATCGAGAACATTACGAACTTCACATGCCCCACTGGAAAGCTCCTCGCCCTGTTAGCTTCAAGGTCAACATAACGCACTGGAAACAGTGCTGTAGTCGAGTCCGGATACTTCGAGTCCGGCAATTTTCAACTTACAAGGAGTCGAGTCGCCCTCTGCCCCTTGGGTCCTGTACTTTCTCAATGGAGAAAGATCAACCCGCCTGGCCGAGTCCTTTAAATTCTGAAATCACTTGTCCGAATCCAGACAGACCGGACTAGACTATACTATTGAATTACAAGAAGAAACGAAACACCCTTTTATCCATCTTTCGTGCTGCATTGGTAACCTTAGTTTTTAGGAACCTTCCATTATGTTTCATAATATAAATATTGGTAGTGAGTTGGCGTGCACGAGTTTAATAATTCGGCAATAAACATATTGGTACATATTAAATTATAAAGTATCATTTTGTAGGGCTTTATCCGGGTAAATTCCGACAACAGTGACCCCAATTCCCTTACTTTCAGATATTACGTATTTCTTAAAGGTCATATGTACTGTTCAAGCTTAGTACCTTTAGGAATGTATCATAATTGACCGTACTATAATCTAGACAGAATGAATTTCTTTTCGTACGAACTGATTGCTATTTTGACGTATATACTAAGTATTAAATTTAAAAGCGTTAATGACTTTTCCATTCATTTTTTTCACTCTTAAGTTAGATCGATTCATAAGTTTTCTCTTAAAAACAGTTTACCCCCTCAAACTTTTGGAGATTATGAACGGGAACAATGCAATGGATTATGCTATGAAGAAAAAACCAAATTGAAGAGGTCATTGTTATAAATTTATTTATTTTTTTAAAGGAAGAACTTTATTCCCATCTTGAAAATATATTTACATATGTACATATATATAAATAATAGGTTGGAAAATAAATATAATACTTGCAAATATTTACGGCCTAATTAATTCAACTTACAATATCATTACATTAACATCATGATTCAATTAACTTACATCACATTTTCTTTTAATTGGAAGGAAGAAATCTTCTTTTCTTGACTTATATACATATGTACGTACGAAAGTTGGAAAATAAATAAAATGCAAGTGTTAACAGTAATTACAGTATGAAGCTTTTGTTACAAATTACAAATAAGGTCACCATTCCTCAGGGTAACACATGACCTGTCCTTGATCCACATTTTGAAAAATTTTTCCTTCGAAAATCTTCTGTAATCGGCTTCGATTCCGTCTTTAATAGTTTTAATGATTATTGACAGTATTTCTTGATAGCTTTGTACTTCCAACTTGAGAACATGTAAACATCTTGATTTTCAGAGGATAAATTTAGTCACACAGAAGATAAACTAATATCTGTTAAATTCATTGTTATGAATTTAGAAGTCAGTGCTCCAGTCTTACCTTGATATTACTTGATTACCTTGATTTTGCGTGATCATTCAAGCATTACATTCCGCACCAGTTACAATGGGACTTTCAGAAACAAATATGTTATTCTGTTATACATAAGCCTATTGAGATTTGGTTGAGTTTCACTGTCCAGTTCCCAACCAATTGGTTCAAGTATAGTATGGCCCTTTTTCCAGTTGTGGCTCACTGGCTTGTTTTCCCTACTCCATTGATTTTGCTGAGCGCCAAAAGTCTTTTTTTTTTTTCAAGTCTCCGGTATGACCCGGCCAGGACTTGAACTCCCGACCTCACGACTGCAAGTCGGATACTCTAACCACCTGACCATGCAGTCGGTTAAGCATTATTTTTTTCATCATTTCGCTGTGACAAAATCCAACACACACGAAAACTGTGTCCTCCAATCCTATATAATTGCTATTTGGAAAAGGCCTGTCATCATTTCTGTTTACATTCGTAGTAGCTGTCAATTATGTACTTTCTTTTGACCTACATATTGTATAACGTACAGTTTTACGCAGTTGGAGAATTCTTTCACAAGTTCGTTCATATTGGTATAACGAGGGCAGCCAATATGGTGAAGAAGTAATTCACGACCGAGTATAGAAATTAATTCTGTAGACTCAGCTTTAAAGTGTACCTCAATTCTGTCTGAAATTATTTCTTAAATGTATGTCGAAATCGAAAAGCTTGTAAAGTAACTCCAATTTCTGAACTCAGATATAAGTTTTGAAGTTTTTTATAAATCCATTGAAATGATCGATTACGTAATAATAACACAGTAGTAAAGTTATGGTCTTTTCTTTTGTTTTTCTGAAAGCCAATACATCGTGTATCAAAATGGGATCACTTTCTTACTTACAATAGGCGTACAAGGCGGGGGACAGGGGCTGGAAGCTGGGAAAAATTCGGGCATCAATTTGGGAAAAATTCATTCAGCCATTTGAATTTTACTAATTGGCTTGTTTTTAATTACACAGAAAACACCTTGTCCAAATTCTTAAAATGATATGCCCCTAAAGGGGGGGGGGGGGGGTCATCTTATTCGCAACACATACGGGTTAAGCCCAAAAAGCTATATTACTCGTGAGCTTTACTTCATTGTCGTGCGCAACACAATGCTTGAATGGTCAATATCCCATTTTTTGAAACATTTTCCCACAAAATAAAAGAGGTATCACAGTCTTTATCATTTTCATCAAAATACAAAAACAAAATAACACATTCAAGAAGCCCATGGCAATAAAAGACTTAATCATTCCTCAGTCTATTTTCAAATCTTGCGAAACACAATGCCCGCATTGGTCGCTTATCTGAGTTCTTCAAGTTCCAAAACCTAACCTGAAAACAATATAAAATGGTATGTTCAAAGTAAAGTTTTCATGGAAAATAAAAATGATAACAAAGATTTGTGACACATTGGGGTGGCTTAGGAAAAGAATTTCCTCAGCTCCAGTGCATACTTACAGTCTTGATACAACTTTGTCCGAAATGGTAAAATATTCGGGAGACGGTTGAAAAATGTTTTGGATGTTTTTAGGTGTCAAATACTAACGGACGGGAAGGTGTTCATCGGATACATGCAGTGACCAATAGTTTGTCATCTATCCTGCCCAGACAGCAAAATTTGGACAACGTTAATAAAACTTGGGTAAGCTGTTGTTTAATTAGAATTAATAATAGACAGTAATGCAGTGAGAGTGTCTTCCATTAAATCTGCCAGAAAACTCATTTCAACCCACGTTGTTACATGACACATTTCCAAAGGGACGTTATTAGTAAAATCATTTACAGTCGGGAGTTCGGACGGTCACATAGAAACTTTCATTAATCAGTGGAACTTGCAATTGAATTTGACCGAGAGTCGCTAACAGAGTCAGAACATTAGGATGTTTTCAATTCTATTGTGCAGTTTTTTTCCGAAAAAGCACAAGACCACTTTATCTATTGGTAATTGTACATTTTCATCTGGTGCATTTCTGATCACTTAGCAAGTTCCTTTTTTCTATTTAAGTAAAAATTTTATTGATTAAAAAAGAATGCTTCGTTTCTGCCTATAAGCATGGAAAATGCCATTTGTGGCTGTCTGCATGAGAAGTTCGATTTTTCAAAATTTCCGTACGCTCTGCGCTAATCATGGTGGTTCTTCGCTTAGAGAGTTTTTCGTCAAACAGATTGCTCAACAGAACAATGCAGGTTACCACATCATATTTCGGTTTGTGTTAATATTTGGAATTTAATTATTCATTGACAGCAGGGAAATCTAATGAAGAGTTCTCCGTAAACACAAATTAGTCAAGCAGTGCCTGAACCGACAAATCACGTTAGTCAACGATATTGACTAATATTTGACTAAAACTTGACCCAGTTAAATAAGTTTCTAACAAACATTGCGCCGTCTTGAATCAGTTTTGACTAACATTCTTTAGTCCATTCCTACGAAATTAGTCAGATATCATCACAAATTAGCCAAGTATGAGTGACTAACGTGGTTAGTCAATTCAGACAGCACTTGACTACTTTGTGTTTACACTTAATTTGTTCACTTCTCTTTGTACATCACTAAGCAAGATGCCAATTCTTTTAATTTTTTTTTTTTTTTTTTGATTGATTGATTTTATGGAAACTAAAGCTCAAAATGGCCACTGCTTAGATTCTACGTACAAGCGTGGGAAATGCAATCTGAAGGTTCACAATAGTTGCGCTGCGCTAAGATAGTCTTTCGGACAGGATAACATTTTTTCCCGCAACTTAAATCTTCTGCCCTCTAAACTGAAATGCTCCCTTCCTGCTATGTCTGAGTGTAAAACTCCTTTGGAATAAAAAATGCACTGTCAAAAACGGGAAAGTTCTTTACACTCCTACGAAAGAAAATAACTTTAAAAGAATAATAAATCAGGTAACGCGAAATTTTGAAGAAAAACATGGCAAAATATTGGACAATGAACCATTTCAAAATAATTAATAGTTTTCAACATTTCATGATTCGTCACGGTAGAAAAATTTATCACAATGGGAATTTAATGAATGCGATTCTTTTTCCAACCAAAGTAAATATTGTGGGGATCAAGCCTACATACGGTACGGAAAAACCAGTAACGACAGATGGATCCATACACATGCGCACATCCTCCAAATTGTGGGGATAAACTACACGTTCCCGCTCCTACCATGCGTGTTCAGAAATTGAGTTTCCTTGAAAAAAATGTGGAATCATTCTTCCTACATCCATCCATAATATAAATGTTGTTTAGTACAGTGGACCGTATCTTATTTGCCCTTTTGTTGTAAAAACTTGCATTTCAACAGACCCGTGATTTGTTCTGTTGGGCTAGACACACGGTCGACGAGCGTCCATATGGTCAGGAGGCGACCGCCCCCTGACTGGTCAAAATTGCCTGTCGGGACCATTTTAAGCTTTTAACATCTTGCTTAAACGCTTCCCTCTGACCAAAATCAATAGATCCAACTTAGATGCTTAGTGTCGTGTGGCCGTAACGCATGAAAACAAGGCAACGCAGCACACTGTGTGTTGGGCTAATTTTGCACATCCCACGGCATCACGATGTGCCCCACAATTCCATGAGGCAACGAATTACGGAACTCGCTTTTTTGAGAGTACGTCGTCATATTCTTCTTTTAAATCCATTGGAACCAACGCAACTTTTCCCAAATTGGATGATTAGTTTCCAATTTTATTCCAATGAACTAATTGTGAAATCCAAAACTACGGAAAAGTAGGCCTAACTTTCATTGCTATATAGCTGGCTTACACATTCTATTTTATATTGTCAACTCAAATTACAAAGAACAGCATTGTAAATACACCCTATACCCAATACTCTATGTAACTACACTTCTAGATAAAAAAAAAAAAAAAGTTGAAAATTCAAGTGCTTAAAATTCAACGGCCGGGTTCACAAAGTTTACTTAGGAACAAAAACTTTCATATTTCCTCTAGATGGCATTCACGAAAGTATGTAAACCTTCGTAAACCTTTTGCGAAGCTAAAGTTGTTTGAAGCACATACGAAGGCAGGCTGCTACTAAAGAAAAGAGTGCCTTGTCGTGTTAAAGATTAGGCTGTTAGAGAAGATATGATTGGCTTAAAATGTGTTAGGACAAACGGCAATGCTCACACTATTGTCTAAAGTATACGTATTTCGTATTTACATTGCGTATCTTTACAAACTGCACACACTGTAAAATGTTTGTATTGCTATACGGTACAAAATTTTGTACAATTACAGGAGAAAAAATGAATACAAAAAGAATACATAAAAGCAGGGAGGTGTTATTAACACTCTAATAACACCTCCCTGATAAAAGAGTGCTGTCAATGACTTGACAGTAATTTTTATGTATTCTTTTGTTTTTCTTTATTTTATTTTCTATAAACGTACAGGCATTTCTTAAGTGCAAGTTTTTGTCATTAATACCACTTAAGAAAGCTCTTACTCAAAGGTTAGTAAATCCCACCCCTGGGTTTCTGTAACCGTTCGTTATACAGAGATGATCTCTCGGTTATGAATAATAACGCCCTCGTCTTGAGCTAATCCATTTTATCAGCAGTTGTTTTGTTTTAATGTGATTATTTACAATCTGTATTTCCTAATTTCTTTTTATTACCTTAGGTAAAAATTGTGTTGTGTATGTGTGAACGAACAAGGTCAAACAACAGGCTAAAATTGTGCATCAGAATAGGAAAATGCCCCCTCGAAGGTAATGCTATCGTTGAATTCATGTGCTTGCCGGTTGCACCCTTATTATCTGATTATGCATAGGTGTACGACACACGGAGGGACAGGCTGTCACCACTGGCAGACTGGCGAATTGCAAAGTCTAAAATTCGGTCAGGGATCAAGAAAAATTAGGACAGCCACTGCACTGTAAAAATGGCTCAAAATCGCTGTAAATTTACAGAACAAAAAATAAGGAAGAATTTAAAGATAACAGAAAAGTTCTAGTAATAAGTTTCCAAAACTTTTCTGTAATCCTTATTTATCTCTTCATTTTGCTGTTCTGTAAATCGACCGTTATTTTGCACTTTAGCCTTAACAAAATCTGGCTAGCCCTGTTTTTAATTACACAAAAAAACCTTAAGCGGGTCCGAATTTTAAAAAAAAAAAAACGAAAATAAAAAGTGTAATATTTAGGGTGACATTTTTATGGAAAATCATATTTAATTTCTCCAATTTCATCTCACAATTTTTGCAGTAAATTCAAAAATTGTTCGTGGGCCTCACTTCATGTAGTATTGCGCAGCACAGTATGGCGAAACACAATGCCCCTATTTGGGCAGAAGACCCCAACATTTTCTTGAAAAGTCAAAGATAGTGAGTATTCACGACACTTTAGGGCGGCTTTTACTGAAATTATTAATTTCTGGGCCTCTTTTCATAGTCTTGCGCAAGACAATGGTGAAATATACGTTAGTTATTTAGTTATAGAGTTTTACGGCCCCGTTTGACGAATTTTTTCAAAAATTTGGTTCGTAACATGAGAATTATAAAGTTGGGTATTTGATTTGAAAGCATTAAAAACCAAGAAGCCGAAATTCCCACAAAAATTATTCAAATACTAGCCATTTTACAAGGTAATTGCTAATTTTCACTTCCATGCAGCATTCAAACATGAGCTTCACAAAAAATCTTGTGATGTCTAAGGAGGGACATGTCTTATAAGCTAATGTTGTTCTTAGTTTTTGCAATCTTCCTTTCAATGACAGTTGTAACATTATTGCATGTCCCATGGAAGTGAAAAAAAAATGAATTGGGTCCTTGAAAATCATGAGTATCGGTAACCAAACCACAGTGGCGGCGGAAGCGGTAGGGGGGACGGGGGACACGCCCCCCCCCCTAAAATTCTAAGCGAGGGGGCGTTCCCCAAAAAATCAGAGAAGAAGTAAAAGAAACTTGGGAGCCTTGAACCAATTCAAAGTTGAGACTATAGTTAACCCACCACCGAACAGAGCAGCCGAAATTGACTTAGCCTATGTTCTGCCATTGTTTGGCTGATTCTTGTCCTGCGACCTAACTTTGAAATGAGATTGCCAAGAACCTCAACCGCAAACCTAGTTATTTTAACAGATTGGAATCCGGAATCCGCCAAAACGAAACTTATCATCTATGGGAAAATCGTTGAATGGTAGCTCCGTTCGCATGACGTGTGCGTATGTACATGACCGTCCGGTTGGAACTTTGGAAGAGTAAGCTACCTCGGTATTATACCCTAAGGCGGGCCCTGGACCCACGCCAGTGGGACTTCGCGATTCGCGTTCGTGATTTGCGCTACGCGCACATAGGGTTCGTTTCACGAGTCCAACCATTCCATCTTGTTCACTAATTGCCCCCTCCCCCCTAACTTTTTATGCTTCCGCCGCCACTGCCAAACCATGACTCTCTGATGATTAATTATATGATTAATACAGAGTTCGCAAAAGATAGGTCAAAAATGTGCAACACTCCACATTACTATTTTAGCATGAGCACGACAAGTTGCTTCAGAAACTTTCAAACTTTGAAGAGGTATATCTTAAGAATCGTAACAGAAACCGTATTGACATAATTAGTTTATCCGTTGGAAAGATTACTTTTTAAGTGCCAAGTAAAGCCAGGAATTTTTATTGACATGTAACACTGAACCTTTGAAGCAATTCGTTAGAAACTGGGCCAGAGTGTTTCATACAACGATAGTTTTTCTCGTCTCGGACTAGAAGTTGTTTGACCATAGGCCATAAGAGGGGCATATAAGGCTGTCACAAGTAAAGTGTTTTATATTTGTAATTGTAACGAACGCTCAAGTTGTAACTAGTAACCAATGAATCACTAAAAACAATAACTTTTTGTTTACATATGAAGAAAAAATTAAAAATAAAAACTTGGTTAATGTTGTTCTTAACCTTTTGCAAAAATGATTTCTATTTTTGTACGTACATTGCACCCGTCGCCCAAAGTAACATCCAAAATTTTGTTATTATAAAGATTTACCGAGATTTATCGATCTCAAAAAGGTGGCAAAAACCACTACAATGGTTCGTGATTATCCATTTAAGAAAGTTGTTCAACTCGGGAAGTTTATCCACGATGTCGTTCGTTTGGCTAAGTTCAGCTGTCAAGCAGTGGTAGAGAAAACGGAACCTCCACTTTCCCTTTGGGAAAGAGGCTAAAGGCTGAAAATACACTCACTCCTAGTTCGGGTGCTGGCTTTTTTCTTTCTCTTCTTTTTTTCTTTTGTTTTTTCCTTTGATTATTGGTAATTTTACAAGATATTATTATATTTAGTTATTGTTGGGACCAGTCCAGAAAAGTTTCTTCAAACTCACTTCTGGTTCCACTTCCTGCTTGCTTTCATGTTACCCCTGTTTTCATTTCGAACATTGTTACAATAATTATAAATATTTGTATATGTATATACATGATGATGTTATGTAATTTATTACGCAAGATGGAAGAAATAAACTGAAACTGAAAACTGAAATTGAAAGGGGACGTTTAATGGAGGTTCAGTGAGCACGATTGATCAATATACACCTATTTCATTCAGCTCTGGGCACGACAGTCGAAACACCATTTTACTAACATTACCTACATTAGACTGAAACCTAAAAACATATGTTAACTCGACGTCGTTATTAAGTGAAGCTGTAGTCTATTGAAAATTCTATACGAACGCAGAAAGCTTATTATTTACACAGCACGTATAAACTAAGCCTCCTACGTCTAAAATGAAAAGACAAATAGGGGACTTCCCTTCCCAAATGCCTTCAGAACTAACTGTTAAAGTGTGTTATTATTTTAATTGCTGGTAAATTCATTAACTGTTTTGAAATGTACAATGTAGCGGTTGCTGGAAAACAACACGATATATCCTGTATCTGTGTATACGGTATCTCCTCAGATATTGAACGTGTTCATTGGCTAAGCAGTTCCTCTTTGCAATAATGATATGCATTGCTTATGTTGTATACAGCTTTGACCCAACTATCAAATTATAGAGCAAATAAAATCGTTTAATTATAAAAATAAAATCTGTGCATATAAGAAGGAAAGTTTGTGTTGTTCAATTGGTTGTTGCAGAAATGACACGGATATAGGCTTCTCGTGTATCTGTTTTCCAATCTATACCAAAATATATATTATAAAATATTGCTTCGTTCGTTGTGCATGACAGGCTCATCATGGGAGAACTATTCGCATAAAGTGGAACATTATGAAACAATTTATACTCATAATGTAAAGCGTTTGTACTACATATTCGTTTTGTTTGAGTTAAACAAATTGTTTTAAGAAATTTTGATACGTTTTTGTCATTTCTACATCGGTATAGACCTCTCTAGTCGGTTTTCTCAAAACAAGAATTTGGAAACTTTCAGGGTTTTCTTTATTTACTTCACGGTGCCTTTTAATCAGATGACACGAGGCATGAGTAAGTTTATTCCGTTGTTAACTGCCTGGAACAAGTGCAATCTAATGATATACTGAAGGCAATTTCATGTAACGTCACGCGATTGAATTTGCCAGGCATTAAAGGGCAAAACACGCAAGCGGTAAGCTTATTTACAGCAGACGCACACGGTATTCCCACAGAAACTACTGTGGTATATATTGCGCCTGTTGCAAGTACTCTTAAATCAATTGTTGATCAAATAGACGCTTGCCCGTCAAATGACATCAGTGAAATTGCCTTTTATAATGATGGAAGGAAGAACACTCCTGTCTGTTTTCTTTTTGGTTTTGTTTCTTGTTTTGTTTGGTTTTGTTTTTATTTTATTTATTTATTAATCTTTGGAAACGATTGCTCTCTATTTGGACAACATGCATATGCATGTGATGGTATGCGCCAATGAAGTTTGAACGCCAATACTGTTACACCACTTTTAAGTGCATGCCTATGCCTTCAGTTGAATAATTATGAAAAATTAATGAGCAATAATTCAAAAACTTTCTGGGTCTTTCTTTAATAATTCCAATAATATAAATTGATTGTACAGAATCTTATACTACACATCTTAACGCGATTTACAAACTAATATGAAAAACTAAGTAACGAGAGAAAAATTAAAAAAGTAAAGAAACATTAAATATCAATGTAATGCTTTACTCCAATGATTTTTCAACGTCAATATTGTTATATGATTTTTAAGTGCACCTTAAAAAAAGTCTTCACCTTCAGTTAAATAATTTTGAAAAATAAATTTGCAATAATATAAAAACCTCGTGGGTCTTTCTTTTATAACTGAAAATAATTTTAATTATTTAAATTTTTATATAGCCTCTTATACTAAACATCCAAAAGCGATTTAGAAACTAATATAAAAGACCATGTAACAAGAAAAAAACTAGAAAACAAACACGAAATACCGATAGTTTCATTTGAAACTTACTTCTATAGGAAGAGTCTGAGGTCAAATCAAGTCTCAATATGTTAAATGGGGGGGGGGGATGATGCGCACTGTTTAACAATGTGTTTCTTGATTGGTTGTTGCCATTGTATTGTATCGATTGTATTCTTTGTTAGGGTTAGGGATTAGGTTAGGGATTAGGCTATCGTTAGCCAGTAAGGAAATTTCTTGTTAAACAGTGCGCATCGCCTCTAAAGGGGTACTTCTTCCAGGCATTGTGGTGAAATTTGCATAGAAATCCGTTCTGTGGTTCTCAAGATATGAGCAGGTAAAGTTGTCACATTTTCAACAAAACCTGAACTTGAAACAAGCACATATGACATCATATCTTCACATTAATTAACAGTTTTTTTGTTTTCCTTCAAGCCCCTCGACAATCCCATGTTATCAGATTGCAATTGCATAAGTAATAAGTAGCATGATCGAGAACATTACGAACTTCACATGCCCCACTGGAAAGCTCCTCGCCCTGTTAGCTTCAAGGTCAACATAACGCACTGGAAACAGTGCTGTAGTCGAGTCCGGATACTTCGAGTCCGGCAATTTTCAACTTAAAAGGACTCGAGTCGCCCTCGGCCCCTTGGGTCCTGTACTTTCTCAATGGAGAAAGATCAACCCGCCTGGCCGAGTCCTTCAAATTCTGAAATCACTTGTCCGAATCCAGACAGACCGGACTAGACTATACTATTGAATTACAATAAGAAACGAAACACCCTTTTATCCATCTTTCTTGTTGCATTGGTAACCTTAGTTTTTAGGAACCTTCCATTATGTTTCATAATATAAATATTGGTAGTGAGTTGGCGTGCACGAGTTTAATAATTCGGCAATAAACATATTGGTACATATTAAATTATAAAGTATCATTTTGTAGGGCTTTATCCGGGTAAATTCCGACAACAGTGACCTCAATTCCCTTACTTTCAGATATTAGGTATTTCTTAAAGGTCATATGTACTGTTCAAGCTTAGTACCTTTAGGAATGTATCATAATTGACCGTACTATAATCTAGACAGAATGAATTTCTTTTCGTACGAACTGATTGCTATTTTGACGTATATACTAAGTATTAAATTTAAAAGCGTTAATGACTTTTCCATTCATTTTTTTCACTCTTAAGTTAGATCGATTCATAAGTTTTCTCTTAAAAACAGTTTACCCCCTCAAACTTTTGGAGATTATGGACGGGAACAATGCAATGGATTATGCTATGAAGAAAAAACCAAATTGAAGAGGTCATTGTTATGAATTTATTTTTTTTTAAAGGAAGAACTTTATTCCCATCTTGAAAATATATTTACATATGTACATATATATAAAAAATAGGTTGGAAAATAAATATAATACTTGCAAATATTTACGGCCTAATTAATTCAACTTACAATATCATTACATTAACATCATGATTCAATTAACTTACATCACATTTTCTTTTAATTGGAAGGAAGAAATCTTCTTTTCTTGACTTATATACATATGTACGTACGAAAGTTGGAAAATAAATAAAATGCAAGTGTTAACAGTAATTACAGTATGAAGCTTTTGTTACAAATTATAAATAAGGTCACCATTCCTCAGGGTAACACATGACCCATCCTTGATCCACATTTTGAAAAATTTTTCCTTCGAAAATCTTCTGTAATCGGCTTCGATTCCGTCTTTAATAGTTTTAATGATTATTGACAGTATTTCTTGATAGCTTTGTACTTCCAACTTGAGAACATGTAAACATCTTGATTTCCAGAGGATAAATTTAGTCACACAGAAGATAAACCAATATCTGTTAAATTCATTGTTATGAATTTAGAAGTCAGTGTTCCAGTCTTACCTTGATATTACTTGGTTACCTTGATTTTGCGTGATTATTCAAGCATTACATTGCGCACCAGTTACAATGGGACTTTCAGAAACAAATATGTTATTCTGTTATATATAAGCCTATTGAGATTTGGTTGAGTTTCACTGTCCAGTTCCCAACCAATTGGTTCAAGTACAGTATGGCCCTTTTTCCAGTTGTGGCTCACTGGCTTGTTTTCCCTACTCCATTGATTTTGCTGAGCGCCAAAAGTCTTTTCTCAAGTCTCCGGTATGACCCGGCCAGGACTTGAACTCCCGACCTCACGACTGCAAGTCGGATACTCTAACCACGTGACCATGCAGTCGGTTAAGCATTATTTTTTTTATCATTTCGCTGTGACAAAATCCAACACACACGAAAACTGTGTCCTCCAATCCTATATAATTGCTATTTGGAAAAGGCCTGTCATCATTTCTGTTTACATTCGTAGTAGCTGTCAATTATGTACTTTCTTTTGACCTACATACTGTATAACGTACAGTTTTACGCAGCTGGAGAATTCTTTCACAAGTTCGTTCATATTGGTATAACGAGGGCAGCCAATATGTTGAAGAAATAATTCACGACCGAGTATAGAAATTAATTCTGTAGACTCAGCTTTAAAGTGTACCTCAATTCTGTCTGAAATTATTTCTTAAATGTATGTCGAAATCGAAAAACTTGTAAAGTAACTCCAATTTCTGAGCTCAGATATAAGTTTTGAAGTTTTTTATAAATCCATTGAAATGATCGATTACGTAATAATAACACAGTAGTAAAGTTATGGTCTTTTCTTTTGTTTTTCTGAAAGCCAATACATCGTGTATCAAAATGGGATCACTTTCTTACTTACAATAGGCGTACAAGGCGGGGGACAGGGGCTGGAAGCTGGGAAAAATTCGGGCATCAATTTGGGAAAAATTCAGTCAGCCATTTGAATTTTACTAATTGGCTTGTTTTTAATTACACAGAAAACACCTTGTCCAAAATCTTAAAATGATATGCCCCTAAAGGGGGGGGGGTCATCTTATTCGCAACACATACGGGTTAAGCCCAAAAAGCTATATTACTCGTGAGCTTTACTTCATTGTCGTGCGCAACACAATGCTTGAATGGTCAATATCCCATTTTTTGAAACATTTTCCCACAAAATAAAAGAGGTATCACAGTCTTTATCATTTTCATCAAAATACAAAAACAAAATAACACATTCAAGAAGCCCATGGCAATAAAAGACTTAATCATTCCTCAGTCTATTTTCAAATCTTGCGAAACACAATGCCCGCATTTGTCGCTTACCTGAGTTCTTCAAGTTCCAAAACCTAACCTGAAAACAATATAAAATGGTATGTTCAAAGTAAAGTTTTCATGGAAAATAAAAATGATAACAAAGATTTGTGACACATTGGGGTGGCTTAGGAAAAGAATTTCCTCAGCTCCAGTGCATACTACAGTCTTGATACAACTTTGTCCGAAATGGTAAAATATTCGGGAGACGGTTGAAAAATGTTTTGGATGTTTTTAGGTGTCAAATACTAACGGACGGGAAGGTGTTTATCGGATACATGCAGTGACCAATAGTTTGTCATCTATCCTGCCCAGACAGCAAAATTTGGACAACGTTAATAAAACTTGGGTAAGCTGTTGTTTAATTAGAATTAATAATAGACAGTAATGCAGTGAGAGTGTCTTCCATTAAATCTGCCAGAAAACTCATTTCAACCCACGTTGTTACATGACACATTTCCAAAGGGACGTTATTAGTAAAATCATTTACAGTCGGGAGTTCGGACGGTCACATAGAAACTTTCATTAATCAGTGGAACTTGCAATTGAATTTGACCGAGAGTCGCTAACAGAGTCAGAACATTAGGATGTTTTCAATTCTATTGTGCAGTTTTTTTCCCCGAAAAAGCACAAGACCACTTAACTATTGGTAATTGTACATTTTCATCTGGTGCATTTCTGATCACTTAGCAAGTTCCTTTTTTCCATTTAAGTAAAAATTTTATTGATTAAAAAAGAATGCTTCTTTTCTGCCTATAAGCATGGAAAATGCCATTTGTGGCTGTCTGCAAGAGAAGTTCGATTTTTCAAAATTTCCGTACGCTCTGCGCTAATCATGGTGGTTCTTCGCTTAGAGAGTTTTCCGTCAAACAGATTGCTCAACAGAACAATGCAGGTTACCACATCATATTTCGGTTTGTGTTAATATTTGGAATTTAATTATTCATTGACAGCAGGGAAATCTAATGAAGAGTTCTCCGTTAACACAAATTAGTCAAGCAGTGCCTGAACCGACAAATCACGTTAGTCAACGATATTGACTAATATTTGACTAAAACTTGACCCAGTTAAATAAGTTTCTAACAAACATTGCGCCGTCTTGAATTAGTTTTGACTAACATTCTTTAGTCCATTCCTACGAAATTAGTCAGATATCATCACAAATTAGTCAAGTATGAGTGACTAACGTGGTTAGTCAATTCAGACAGCACTTGACTACTTTGTGTTTACACTTAATTTGTTCACTTCTCCTTGTACATCACTAAGCAAGATGCCAATTCTTTTAATTTTTTTTTTTTTTTTTGATTGATTGATTTTATGGAAACTAAAGCTCAAAATGGCCACTGCTTAGATTCTACGTACAAGCGTGGGAAATGCAATCTGAAGGTTCACAATAGTTGCGCTGCGCTAAGATAGTCTTTCGGACAGGATAACATTTTTTCCCGCAACTTAAATCTTCTGCCCTCTAAACTGAAATGCTCCCTTCCTGCTATGTCTGAGTGTAAAACTCCTTTGGAATAAAAAATGCACTGTCAAAAACGGGAAAGTTCTTTACACTCCTACGAAAGAAAATAACTTTAAAAGAATAATAAATCAGGTAACGCGAAATTTTGAAGAAAAACATGGCAAAATATTGGACAATGAACCATTTCAAAATAATTAATAGTTTTCAACATTTCATGATTCGTCACGGTAGAACAATTTATCACAATGGGAATTTAATGAATGCGATTCTTTTTCCAACCAAAGTAAATATTGTGGGGATCAAGCCTACATACGGTACGGAAAAACCAGTAACGACAGATGGATCCATACACATGCGCACATCCTCCAAATTGTGGGGATAAACTACACGTTCCCGCTCCTACCATGCGTGTTCAGAAATTGAGTTTTCTTGAAAAAATGTGGAATCATTCTTCCTACATCCATCCATAATATAAATGTTGTTTAGTACAGTGGACCGTATCTTACTTGCCCTTTTGTTGTAAAAACTTGCATTTCAACAGACCCGTGATTTGTTCTGTTGGGCTAGACACACGGTCGACGAGCGTCCATATGGTCAGGAGGCGACCGCCCCCTGACGGGTCAAAATTGCCTGTCGGGACCATTTTAAGCTTTTAACATCTTGCTTAAACGCTTCCCTCTGACCAAAATCAATAGATCCAACTTAGATGCTTAGTGTCGTGTGGCCGTAACGCATGAAAACAAGGCAACGCAGCACACTGTGTGTTGGGCTAATTTTGCACATCCCACGGCATCACGATGTTCCCCACAATTCCATGCGGCAACGAATTACGGAACTCGCTTTTTTGAGAGTACGTCGTCATATTCTTCTTTTAAATCCATTGGAACCAACGCAACTTTTCCCAAATTGGATGATTAGTTTCCAATTTTATTCCAATGAACTAATTGTGAAATCCAAAACTACGGAAAAGTAGGCCTAACTTTCATTGCTATATAGCTGGCTTACACATTCTATTTTATATTGTCAACTCAAATTACAAAGAACAGCATTGTAAATACACCCTATACCCAATACTCTATGTAACTACACTTCTAGATAAAAAAAAAAAAAAGTTGAAAATTCAAGTGCTTAAAATTCAACGGCCGGGTTCACAAAGTTTACTTAGGAACAAAAACTTTCATATTTCCTCTAGATGGCATTCACGAAAGTATGTAAACCTTCGTAAACCTTTTGCGAAGCTAAAGTTGTTTGAAGCACATACGAAGGCAGGCTGCTACTAAAGAAAAGAGTGCCTTGTCGTGTTAAAGATTAGGCTGTTAGAGAAGATATGATTGGCTTAAAATGTGTTAGGACAAACGGCAATGCTCACACTATTGTCTAAAGTATACGTATTTCGTATTTACATTGCGTATCTTTACAAACTGCATACACTGTAAAATGTTTGTATTGTTATACGGTACAAAATTTTGTACAATTACAGGAGAAAAAATGAATACAAAAAGAATACATAAAAGAGTGCTGTCAATGAGTTGACAGTAATTTTTATGTATTCTTTTGTTTTTCTTTATTTTATTTTCTATAAACGTACAGGCATTTCTTAAGTGCAAGTTTTTGTCATGAATACCACTTAAGAAAGCTCTTACTCAAAGGTTAGTAAATCCCACCCCTGGGTTTCTGTAACAAAGATGTACTCATCCTATCCCTTTCATTTATGACTGGATTGGAACGGAGGCAAAAAATTCTCAGTTTTCTCTTACAAAGTACCAGGAAACGAACTTCTAGAAGTCTGTGAGACTATAACACTCTGAGAAACCTGTGTAGCAATTATGAGCCCTCAAAACAGGCTTATCTAGTCCTAAATTTGTAAACACGTTTAAATTCTAAGCACGTTTAACTACTAAACACTAGGCTACATGTTTAGCAATTAAACGTGTTTAAAGTGTTTTTTCTATTTCTTCATCGTAATCGATTGCTATTTGTGTTGTTTTATTCGACAGTTTGATGAAAGGCGATAATGCTAGAAAGGAACAAACCTGCGATTCGACTTTGCTTACGTTATTTTCCTGTCTTACTTTCTTGTTTCTAGCACAAAATGACAGTATCCGCTAAAAGTTTACATTAATCAGTTATAATCCGTTAACCCTGTGCTATTTTTATACAGCATAAGGCTTTATGAATATCCACGTCACAGCATTAACTTTACATGACCTCTTGGTAGTTCGAGTGATTCATTGTCACGTGATGCCTCGATCGAGTTGTCACGTGATACCTCGTTTCGAAGCGCGTTAGGGCCATGTCAATTGCGTCGTGACTTATACAAATGCAGTTTTAGTCTATACTCACGGGTTTTAATGTGGTTCACCATCCTATCTATGGCCGGTTCCGAAATAGGGGAAGTGTATAATAATTAAATATGTTTAGTATATGTCAAAAAAGTGAAGGTTCCCTGTTCTGCTGATCCACATTTTACATCTTCGGGCATTTTTTAAAGGGAAATACTGTGTTTAAAATGCTCCAACAAAGGGTACAAAGAAAATGGCTCGCACACTATCCAACAATTCAGTCTTAATCATAAACCCCAGTAATAGCTATATCTCTTCAAAATACTATGCGAAAGAAGAATAATGGGCGTTATTCTTGAGCAACAAACAACAATTTCTATCTGTGGGGAACATATTTCTTGAAAGAAGGCTACCCTACTGCCTTATTTTTGATAATCTATCAACCTGTGTCAATAAACATTAGTTTTGAAAGGATAAATTTTTCTTGAAAAACAAACGCAATGTTTCCCTTTAAGTTACCTAGAGACAACTGCTTTGTGGGATACGATTTCATGTCTGCATGTCATGCCCCCTATTCTACGATTGTATGCAGATTCGAGAAATCGAGAACTCCTGGAAGCCAAAGAGATAAGTGACTTGTAACTGTTGGCTTCACTTAAACAGAATAAAAAGGCAGTAATAAGGATAAATGTTGACTAAGTTTCATATTGAGTGTTAAAATTATTCTTTGTTATGTTTCAGCCTGCAATAGATTCGTGGAAGGTACTCAAGTTGTAGGATGAAACTTACCTTCTTACTTTTTTAAACACCGACTTCTGTACATGATTACGTCTTATTGTCTCGGAGAGGAAACAAAACTCACTACATGTACATTTGATATATAGTCAGGTTTCACATCTGGTTAATTTATTGACATTACCAGATAAACCAAAACACACAAAGTTACGTAACATTTACGGTTAGCTAACAGGCCAATCAAGTACATGTTAATCGCTTGCTATGTGAACACAATGAAAGCATGAATCACATGATCATGTAACAAACTTACATATCAATTTTACCCCATACCGCCTTTGATCTACTGAGGTGTCTGTGTTGCCTTCTCAAGAACAAACGTCGCGGCATGGAAACAAATTTCTGGAAGACCGGCTTACAATTCACTCTAAATAAAGAGAAATTTCATTATAGGAGTGATGTGAAATATTGCTCCATTTGAAGTAAACTGTCACTCTCAAAATTCATTCTTATTAAAAGAAATCCTTGAGAACACTTTGGGGGGGGGGCGGGGGGTGAATTTCACTATTTTAGAGTGCTATCTCGTCAGTAAGTCATACATTTTTTTTAAATTCCATTGCTCAGGATGCACTTATGGTATCAATATACCAGAGTTTAATTATAGTTGCATAAAATTGGTGGTAAATTATAAAGAAAAACAAATCTTTGACCAACATTGTAAATCTATTCCTTCACGCCTGCTTGCATCAAGTTCAATCTAAGTAATAAGTGTTGAAACATTTAATTGTTAATATCTCGAGAACCGACTATGCAAAAAGAAATAAAATTTTCACCAGATATTTTTATGTTCTTCTTTAAGATATCAGAAGTACATTTGGCTCTAGACTATTCTTTTAACTCAAATTTTATGCAGAGGGGATAACCAATCACAATGACAGTCAAAAATAACTTTTACAAGGCTCAATTTAACTCAAATGGGGTAACTATTTGACCTAACGGTTGGTTTTGTTGTGTCTTGACTCAAGTGTTTTCAGATTGTTGCCATTTTTGGAATATATATTTACGGACACTTAAAACGAGAAGAGCGTGAATTCAGTGAAGTTAATCGTAACCATAAAACGGCATCGTAACTTTTTTTCACGTCTTTAAAAGGCACGGAAATAAATAATTTGGAAGAAATGTTTTCAATTTTACAAGTAGTTCTGGAGATATTTCTAGATAAAATAAGCACATTTTTGACACCGTGACAAAAGCAGGTTAAAACAAGCTAGAATGATATAAAATACTCTCATAAACCTATATTTTTATGTCATTCTTCATTGTATGTAAGTAAATGCACCTGGCAAAATGGGAAATGTTTAAACTTTACATATCCTATGGATTAAGATACCGGTATTTCCCATAGCTATCTATCTCAACGTCAAAAGATGGGTTGAAAAACAAAGAAACCAAACCATTGTAAAGAGTTGACATATACCACGCATATCTGTAGTCACACAAGACTGCAAGATGGAAACTCTATTTACAAATCGAGAATCGCACTAGTTAATCGACGGAAAGAAAATTTCACCAAAACTGTTGGAAATGTTTCTTAACCACATACTAATATTTTGCTTACTTTAAATTAATAAAGACTTGGCTAGCCTTTTGACGAGTGGTTTAAAAATTTTCCGCTGTTTTAAGTTCATTTTTATTTTAATTTATACTCTTTTATCTTCTATGTATCTGATGTATTGTGGATTTTTGTTGGGTCGAATAAGGTTTGTGAAAATAAGTATAGCTTGTTGGCAAGAAAAGAAAAGTCTCTTAGACCGAGGCAACAATGCTGAGCAAAAACACTCTCATGGTTAGGCCTGGCTCGCCGGGCACAATGACTGGCAAGTTACTGAATGATCGCGCCGGTCTGTGCAGTCCAGTTCATGACAGTGTACACAACTGGACATGACATCCAAGGCATAATGTGCAGCATTACATCAATTCACAATAAAGCAAACCTACTTATTTCTTCAAAGTATATTGCCACTAATTGCCAGTAGGATTAAAGGAAAACACGGAGCCTATACTGTGTATGTGCATATTAACCAGCTGGCGCTTTCCAATATCTGAACCTGTCGCAGTTGCACATTACATATCACGGATTTTCACTGACCGCGTGACTCCGACGACCTTTGTTCTCAGGCGTTTCATTTCGGCACCCTCCAATGGTTGTGGCTTGCAAGGACTCTTTCGCATTCGTTTGGATGTCGTTCTTATAAATTTACCCTTATAAGTGCAACACAATAACACAGTCAGAGTTGTTGAGGTCGGTTGTGTTTTATTTTGTTCTGGTGAAGATATTACGTAGTATATTGGGTTTTGTTAATAGCAGTGTTAAAAACTGGCGAGGGGAATGTTCCGTCCATATAAGTGATCTGGCGGCGTAGATGGGGAACGATGATGGGTACAGATAAGGAGGGGAAGGGGGTTGAAAGGGATACGTAGCCGCACTTTGGAAACTGTTATAAGAAAGAGCACATGCCGGTGAAACCTTACTTTACGGGTTATGCCGTGCCATGCGTCACCCTGGCCGGGCATTGGTATTTTATCAGTTTCTCACTGTCAGTTAGGAAACGGTTACTGATCTAAGACTATTGATTATAGGCTTAAAGGCCCAATTCTCTCACCCCAAACAATACCAATTCTCCAAACCCTCTTACTTAAGCCAAACCCACAATTATCTGAAATTCATCCTCATCTAGACACAACCTCAGCTTATATTGCTTCACTAAGGTGAGTATAGAAAAGCTCAATGTGTATATAATCAAAACGCTCTCGGTACAGTTCATGCTGTCTAATATAAGCTTTGGTACTCTGCATTGTTTAAATTAGCAGTCAATCAAAAAAAAGATGAGCCAATTGAGAGTTTCTGTTACCCCCTACAACAAGTGCACTTTGGCGTGAGAGGATTGGCCCTTTTAACCAACATCACTTACTTAAATGTCAAAAACTGAAAAGGTTTACCTCCGCTTTTCAACAAAGGCACAGAAATTTATTTATTGTGGGAACATTGCTTTGATTAGTTTTGTTTTCTTTTATAACTGAAAGTCTTGTTTGTCCTTGAAATTTGATACTGTTGGAATGTTTGAATATCTTTTTCTTTAGATCCAGCATTACCCTTCACCATACGTAAAGTAAAACCATTACTGTTACCTAGTATTGCCTGCAGCGACATCAGAATTATGAAAAAAAAATGGAATTCAATGTCAAATTAATGTGCCGCGATGTTTACTAGAAATCTAAGACAAAGTGCCAATGACTTCACGAATCGAGACAAGCTTTGGCCAGAAGTAACTTTCTCTGATTCCCGACCTGGTGCATATGCATGGTTCGTTCAATCAGAGAGTTGCAACATTCGACTCTAATCCAAATGCTGAACGGTTTGATACGATTCCTAGAGAGAGTTACACCAGGGAGGTGTTATCAACAACACCTCCCTGTTTACACCAAACGAACCGCCTGTATTGCGCGCTCCTCATGAAAGACTGAAGTAGGAAGAATTTTCAGTAATCAACAGCTGAAACAAAGTACAGTGGACGTCGCTAGATTATAGCAGAAGGTTGTATGATGTGGTGTAAAGCTCAAGCAAAGGAAATGTTGATGAAAATTTCAAAAACAAAAAGTATTAACTGTTTCTCGATCTATTTTGGACTTATGGAAGTTGCTAGGATGTTATATTGAGTTGATACCAAAATAAATTATTTAAGCCCCAGCTTTGAAACAATCACTTTGAAGAATTTTAGAACTTAAGCTTAGCGTTTTATATATTTGCTAAATTTTCTGAACATCCATTATGAACCTGATGGCAATGACGTTAATTTCAAATTAATATAACAAATATAGAAGAACCAAAAATTTGAATGAAGGGTAAGTATCATAGCCCTGTAAAAATAAAGTATTCATTCTGCTGATTTCATCACAATTTTGTAAAATCAATTCCATAGATAAAGCAATTCACACCGTCACAACATTTTGCTAGAGTGCTTTCCCTGGCGTCACAAGCCCCGTCCCGTTTTGCCGGGCAAAAACTAGTGTAGTTCGTGTAACTAACTGAGAACCATCTTACGACCGACGTGATGACTGTTGTTTTTTGCCCAGCAGTGGGCGTGACTACCCAATAATGACGTCACGTGAAGGTATTTAATTACAAATCCCTTGAATAATGATTTCTTTTATATTGATTTCATTTATATTCATTTCTTTTATTTGTTTTCCCACAACAATAATCATTTAAAGATGATAAACAAAGGATAGGATTAAAGAGTATGAATAAGCGAGTGAAATGCTGCTCTGAAAGGAAGTATTCATTAAAATTACCCCTTCTCCCCAAGATGGAAACAAAGCAGACACAAATAGTAGAAAAAACAAAAACACCTTAATAAGAAATTAGAATAAAAAGGAAACTAGGCTTCTGTTTCTTAGGGATACTGAGAGGAACTTGACCGACAATTATGGGGTAGCATGCTGGGTTGCCCCGGAATGCTCCCAGCTAGAGTTGATCGATATTTGAGGCTCCTTTGATGGTCACCTTAATTAAATGAGACAGGACTGGGATAAGCGATTGTCTTATAATGGGAGTGTGTATGAAAGTTACTTTAAAAAATGAAGAAAACGAACGTGGTGATAAGTTATCCAAATATTGTATCAGAAAAGGGATTTTATTAAACACAGCATGATCAGTATCACAAAGAGGGATTGCAGTTTTACATGATCTCGGCAAATATTAAAAAGTTTTATTTGAAACGCAAAATTGAGGTCCGTTGAAAAAATGGAGAACATGCACCAGGACATTGGTACCCACCAAAATATTCATTCGGACCTCTCAAATCTAATATTTGGGTCTAAAGAGTGTTACCCGTGGTTCCAGGACACAAATAATGCATATTCGGGGTAATTCAAGCAGTAACTCTGTAAATTATACAATTAAATAAAGAAATACTGTCACATAATTCTCAACGGTAATTCAAGAAGTAGGGTAGACTACTACACTAATCCAACTTGGAATAAATGCATTTCTCTTTAAAGAAACAAAGAAACTAAATTTCAACGGTTGTGTCGCTTTCAATATCGAAAGGTACACTGTAAAAAATGTCCGAGCATTTATAAAAAATAGAATAAAGAAAAACAAAAGAGTACATAGAAACTGCTGTCAAGTCGTTGACAGCACTTTTTGTGTATTTTCTTAGTATTTTTCTTTCCTATTGTAATTGTACAAACATTTTGTAATATTTCATACATTTTTCACAGTGCATTTTGCAGGATTATTAAAAAAATCAATCTTAACATTAGCATATTAATTTTATATTCCAAAAACTACTCGTGTGAAATATTCTTTTTACCGCCTTTGAGTGCTTTTGCATCTCCTTCATGTACTGTAGTTTAGTGCATACTGTGCATTGGATACAATGAATGTAGTTTTTGTAAAGTCCTTCCGACCCTCTGGCAAAGGGCCATTTGGCGAAACCAAAACTTTCACTGCTTCCCGAAGACGCTATTGCGTCCATTGGATACAATGAATCTGCAATGAAAAATATAGGTGCAAAAAAGCAAAACGGCTACAAAATGACATTTCCGCTCAGTTTCTTATTTTTATGACCCAAATTATTCAACTAATGGTAAAAGTAGTTTCCTCTTCATTGTCAGGCAGAAAATAAATCGTTAAGGTCACTTTCTAAATTACTTGGGCTACGTAGCAGGATCCGTGGGTGGGTAGGTTCAGCACATTGGCTGGGGTGAGTCATATGGGCCCAAATAATTTGACTTGAATGCTGACGCACCTATACCACAGTCATTTTCGAACAATGAATTCCGCAATGTGTTAACAAACAGTTCAGCCATGAAGTACTGAAATAGTCTTTATCATATTTTTGTTTGTATTTTTAATGACGAATGTGTATTATTCCAGTATAAATTGTGTACAAAACTACTTTTTTACGATAGGGACTGGTCTTACACCTAAGACTAGTCTTAGGTAAGAGAAAATTTATAAACCGACATTAGAGACAATTCATAAACCTTCTCTTTGAATAACACACACACACACACACAAATCTAATAAAATGGATCTTCTTCTTTCCCAAAAGCTTTACAATTAGTTTTAACGTTTAAGTAAATTAGTTGGACTCGGACGGCATTCTAAACTTTACCATAAGTTTAAGTTTATAAGCAAAACATAGCGTTGCAATAAATAATAACTATGCAGTGCCTTTTCGAAATACATGAGGATTTTGTTTGCCATTTGACCCCTTTCCGAGTGAAATAGTGAGCGGATTTTTAAAAGTGCATGTGTTATACTTGTCCAAATTATCCAAGCCAGTACTCGACATTCTGTTCACCTTTGAGCTGTGCATTATAAAACCAATCATGCTAATTCATGCTTTAAGAAATTCTAATATCCTTCCAAGTTTACATAGATGATATTTGTTCTGGATTCATTACATGTGCAGTACATCAAAGTCTGTCAAAGATTTTTGGGACAGAGAGAAAAACCTTTACTCTCTGAAGCCTTTAAACTTAAAATGAACGTTACCAGTTTACCATTTATGTTGTATTATGGTATGATACAAAGTATATCCGCCAATTGACGAGACTCTTTAACTAATGACAATGGTAATGAAAATATGTATGAAATTTCATTTGCAAATTACATGAGAGCGCACATGTCTTCACAGTTTATTTAAAATAAGTATTTACTATCTATAACTGAGAGGCCAACAGCTATTTAAAAATGGGCTGCTACTATTGTCAACTTAAAAGATCGTGACATTATTTATCGTACTCCCTAATTTTCTACTTCTAAAGCCAAATTAAAATATTTCCAATTTTAGGTTAATACATAGGGTATTCCCGCTCAACATACTTCTTTTTCTAATGGGAACGTCCGAATCCCCAAATTGTACTTGGTGTGAGGGGCCCGGGGAGGAAGAAAAATTACATCATGCTTCCTGGGAATGTAGATATATCTTTCATTTTATAAAAGAGGTAGAAACCTTGTTGTTTAGTCAACATCCTGTTTTCTCTAAGCAAGGATTGTTTTACGTATGAAAAAAACCAAACATCCTTACAACTTTTTGGTGCAACACATGAAGCGGGATGTATTTAAATGAAAATAGGTAAAGAGCATACCAGATGTAATTTCTTTCTTGTATATTTAAATTTAATGTTAAAGTGAAACAATATAAAAAAGTGAAAATCAAGAACGTTGTAAATATTCTCGATATTCTGTGGGAATTTATTTTCGATTAGTTTTGCAAAAACAAATGAACTTTTGCATTGTGTAATAGATTCTGTAAGATAGTGCCATTAGTACTTGAGAAGGGCATCACGTCTACGTTATTTGTATATTATGTCACGGTAGAAGTACTGTATGCATATAATTTGATAACTAATAATGAAGAATAAAAGGAGATAAAAAATATACATGTGCAATACATTTCAAACAAGCAGTGTTTTTGGATGCTTCACTGTATAGCTACTACAATTAGTTTTTTTTTTTTTTTTTTTTTTTTTTTTTGCTTATTTGTTAATTTTATCTTGTAATCTTTTACATGTCTTACTCTGCTGTTCAATATTGTTCACATATTTTCTGCAATATTTTATACAAGAATAGAAAAAAATAAGTTTCAATTGAAAAACGTAAATACAGAAACTCAATCTCTTTAAGAAGGGATTATAAAAAGTCTGCTCTAAAAGTGGACACTACTGCAGCTCAAAACTATGTTTTGTTTAAAGGTAATGTATATTTCCTTTAGCCTTTTTGGAAATTGCTTGGATGCCTATAAGGGCACTTTGAACCTGCATACTGATTAGATAATATTTATTCAGTCTTTAAACACTTTAAAATGCCTTAAGAAATATTCCATGAATTTATTATTGTCTGTTTTTTCAATTTCAAAATATTGAGAGGTTTCCCGGGTTTTTCATGATTGGAATATTATTACCAACAACTTAATTATGTTACCTTTCTCACTGTGGAGCGACACAATATAACATCTTAGTGGGGTCCCAACATGTCTCTGATAGAAAGCAATGCCTCAGGTGCAATTTACCAACGTTTCATTGGCTCACCCTGCGTGGAGCTTCGGGTGTCGATCTTTTAAATGAAGGTCCTTCAAGATTTTCAGATTTATCAAAATCAGGTTCACATGACGTTTTTACAGTTTTTACAAGGATGTATGGAGTTCTACGACAAAATTCCGATCCTTACAATCTCATAGAAGTACGGGATAGACCGCTACTCCCAGTTAAGTATTAGGAAAGCCGATGAAGCCCGAGTCCTCACAAAGTTGTGCCTCGCACTGTGCGGTTCTTTTGTAAAACATTCCGAGATGTTTGGGAACGTTTACATAAGACATTGGGTAGAGCGAGTTGCCTATGTAAAATATACTTCCTTTACTCACCCATTTACACCGCAAAATATGTGTTTAGGAAATAGACATTAACGTTTTCTAAACACTTTTTTGGCCCAACTTTGTAAACAAGTTCAAATCCTAAACACACGGGTATAATTCCTAAATATTTCTCTTTTAAACATCTGTCATTGCTAAACATTTATTTATTGGTTAACCACTAAACATGCTTAGAATTTAAACATGTGTAAAAAGTGGGGGCAAAATAAGAATTGAATTGCTGACCCCCCCTTTTTTTTTAGAGTGTACTCAAGGACTTGTCCCAAACAACCTTTCGTTGTAAATTTTGGGTAGATGATCACTGTTTAACAAGGTGTTTCTTGATTGGTTGTTTGCATTGTATTGTATCGACTGTATTTTTGTTAGGGTTAGGGATTAGGGCTATCGTTAGCCAGTCAGGAAATTTCTTGTTGAACAGTGCGCATCGCCCCTAAATTTCAGATGGTTGAACTGTTCTAGCAAAAAGTAAAAAGTTTCTCCTGAGAGGATAACTTGTTTTTTAAGTTCAAGAACTAGGATTACTACACAACAGGCGTTTGAACTGTTTTGTCACGTACGTCATTCTGTAGATCCTCTTTAAAAATTTGTTTCACATACAGCAACTCCACATAAAAATCAACGAATACAGTTTGTATGTCCACATGCAAATTGAAAAAACATGTTCATATACCAGCACAGTGGCTTAACGTCACGTGACTTACAAACACGTAACAGGAAACTGATTTACTTAGGTTTAGTTCGCCCTAAAGTGTTATTTAAGTGTTACGCGTTATTTTTTTTAAGAGTATATATGACATGACTTCCGGGGAACAAATGATTACTGTATGAAAAACATCAAGTTATTGTCTATGAAATGGTAAATCCTATGCGTCTTATTCAATGGTTTATTTTATAAAAAAAATGTGCTCTCGAACAGAGAATGAGAGTTCTGCAGTTAGGTATTTTAAATCTCCGAAAGCTCAAGTTTGACATAATGAGAGTTGTAAATGATCACTGAAATGCGGTTATTTCATGTTTTGTTTGATTTGTCTAGTAAATCCGACTCTTATATGCAGTTTTATTTATTTTAAATACACTCTGAAATCGTTTTTCGCAATTTAAAATTTGTGTAAGCTGGTAAGAGTAAATCCAGAGCTTTCAACGAGAAGCTTGAGAAAAATTGACTTAGAGGATCTAGTCAGGATTACTCTCAAATCAGGCCGCTATTAGACCATTCATGGTTAGGTCACTGGTTAGCATAGAGCACGCGCAGAGCAAATACGCGCCTGTTATGCTTTGCGCTTGCAGGGATCTCTCGATTGTACGCAGAATGTATAATCGAAACACAATCAAAATTTCATTGTGATGAATATGTAAGCGCATCTCATCAACTCTCTTATTAATTAGTGGTGACGTCATTTGTTTGTAAACATTTATTAAAGCCATTGCCGATAATTTAAATCAAACAATATGTCACGTTATATTTACTGATGTTATCACAACAATTATGAATTGTTATCTCCAGTTGTAATCGTTTCATAAATGTCACATTACTCTTTAGTAGTGTTACGAACAAGTGAACGCCCCTTGACCTCGTTTTCTTGAAACTACAAACATATTTGCAATTACACACTTTACGTTAAGAATTTAAATGCATACTTTTGAACATACAAGTGTTTACCTTACATCAGAAGCGTAGCCAAGGAGAGGGAACAAATTAATTATATTTTCATTGTTTCCTATAACGATATTGCTATATTATTTTCCTTACTTTTTCTTATTTATGTGAGTTAAATAAGCAGGGAAACTTTTATGTCCACCATCTGGGAGCCATTTCTATCCTTTTGCTTCATACACTCTAAAATCAAAAGAGTGAACTAAGTCACTCTTTGATCGAGTGAAAAGTGTAAATTCACTCCATTGGAGTGATAATTCACTCCAAGAGGAGCGAAGTTCCCTCCAAAAAGAGCAAAGTTCACTCCAAAAAAAGTGAACTTCCCTTGAAACGAGCGAAGTTTCACTCTTGATGGAGTGCCCACAGTGATCGCTCTTAAAAAAAGAGCGATCATTGCAGGCACTCGTGGAAGAGTGAATTTTCCCTCTTCCTCTAGTGAATTTCACTCTTTTTGGAGGGAACTTCACGCCTCTTGGAGTGAATTATCACTCTAAGGGAGTGAATTTACACTTTTCACTCGATCAAAGAGTGACTAAGTTCACTCTTTTGATTTAAGAGTGTAATGGTGGCGCTACGTTAAGATTTTAAGTCTGTGTGCAGGTTTCGTCCCCTCCTTGACAAAATTTCTGGCTATCCTCCCTCTCTTACAAATGATGGTTTTTCATGAGCTGAGCAGAAAATGTGAAGAAAATTTTACCTTTATGCACCGTCTTGTAATGTTTATAATATCGCATCATTGAAATACAGAAATACTTTCGGTTGTGACTGACCTTTAATCATGTGAGCCCTGTTCTTTGAAAAATTGCCACATTTAGGTAACGAAATTATGTCTCTGAAATGAAGTTATAACAAGTTGTTTAAAAGTAATATCCATTCGCTTTATATTTTCGTTTTCGCCATGAAAGCTCGACAATTGTGTTGTGCAAAAGAGGGGGAAATGAACACAGGGAAAGATGTGACGCGATTAATCAACACTTCATGCAGACAAGCTCAAGTTCATTTGGTAATACTTTACTGTACCCCTCAAAGGGTTGTTGCACTTTCGCAAAATCAGAATTGCAGACATGAGGATAAAATGTCTTAAAAAGTAACGACCCGGGTAATGTTGTGTTTGATGAAAGGTTGTGTCTGATGCTAAACGCACCAACATGGCACTAACTGAGACAATAGATTTAGTGTTTCTTATTAATTGGCCTTTCAGTATCATCTCATCTTATCAGTCTCATCAATTAACTGCATCAATAGCTTTATCTCCCCAAAACATTATGCATAAGAAGGGTTACCATAGTGACGAGAGTCGCATCATCAAGTTTGAGTGAAAGACATTATTCTTGAGCAATTAAAACTAAATCTCTATCCATGAAATACTTATTTGTAGAAAAGAAGTCTGCCATGCTGCCTTACTTAGAATAACATATCATTTTTTGTCCATAAGTAGGCTGATGTTAATAATTGAGGATTTTTCTTCATATAAAACGCAATATTTCTCTTCAAAGCGACTCATTGAGTTGGTTCATGAAATTGAACGTTTTTCCTTTTTTCAAAACCTTTTACGTTTTCTTCACATACCAATGACAATGGTCAAACTTAGACAATACCCATATCCTACATAAAAGTAATTGTTTCTTGAGTAAGCACTGAACGGTTCCATTCGGTTTTCAAAAATTCGTGACCAGACACTTTTTCAAAATTATAAACAAACCCGTTACGAGTGAAGGACACCACAAAATTCAAAATATTCAACTTTTTCCGTAACAATTGGCTATGGAACTTGCTGCATTATGCTAACTGTCAGCATTTTCATGTGGTATAGTGAACCGTTAACACTTTCACTCAGTTATTGATACTAAGTCAATGAGCCCCCTTAAATAACAAGAAGAGGACAGCACAGAGGCATGAAACCAAATTTAAAATGATTTTAAAAGGGAAATGATATAAAATAAGACAACTAATTGAAGAAAATGCTTGAGACATGAAATAATAAGACTTCTACATATTTAATAAATATTTCTGTTGAAGAATTGTGAAAAAATGTCTGCCAGTGGCGGGTAACTGAGTTTTACCTTAAAGTGTAAGCCGAAGGTTTAGATAAAATGACGACTGTTTTTACAGTGGACAGTGGATTCTATTTAATTCACCTCCATACTGAAATATGACGTCAGCAGTTTAGGTCAAGAACTGTAATACTGTACGCCTAACCCGACTAAGCATAATGCTCATTTTTCTCCAAACACATTGCCACGAGTCGTTCAAGTTTATTTTGTGAACATAGATTCATAAGCTTGTGAACAACTAGTAAAATTAACCTCACTGTACACATTAAAATGTTTGAATGCTGTTGAAAATGGGTTTTCATGTGGTACTATTACTATAGTATAGCGCTGCTTCAATTTATTTGGTTTCTAAATTACACTGCAAAAATTCAAAACTGGTCATTACATTTCGTTTTACATGTATAGACGAATCCGGACAGCAAGTAATGGTCTGATTTTAGTCGGACATATATGGGTCCATTAGTTTTTGTCTTTTCAATTTCCTTGCTTAGCTGTATCATGGATGGTCGTACACTGAATTGTATCTTGGTTCCTTCAATTTCACTGAATATGAGGGTTCGGAATTCATGTACACAATAAATGAAGACAAATAATTAAGGTTGATGGACCCCCCAATGGCTGCCTAAAGTCATTAAATACAAGCGCTGTACGGATTAGTCTATAGAATATAAAAATCACCATGATTGTTATTTTTATGTAATAATGAAAATGCTGTCCGGTTTTTCATTTATTACTGTTTATTGCAAGAAGTTCACTTTGCAAATAATTTCATCCAAAAAAACATTTCTAGGAGCAAAGTTACATTCTCATTGTGACTCCAGTGAAATGGCAGGGGCGGCGTCCCGGGCGGCAGTGAGTGACCGCCCTCCTATATTCGCAAGAAAAAGTGAAAGATAGGGAAAAGGGGGGAAAAGAAAATGGGCACTAAACTCATGCTTGCCGCCCTCATACCCTCAGGCTGGTGCTGCCCCTGTGTAGGCCCTAATAGTAAGAAGCGGGGCGATGCCCACTGTTTAACAAGAAATTTCCTAACTGGCTAACTGTAACTCTAATCCCTAGCTAACTATTCCTTAACCCGAACAAAGAAGAGAATCGATACAATACATTGGCAACAACCAATTAAGAAACACCTTGCTAAATAGTGTGCATCTACCCGAAGAAACTTGAAATTTTATTGACGAAGCAAAACGTTTATTACCTATAAAATCCAGATTTGAATTTGAAGTGAAATTGAGATAGTTCTCATAATTTGAATAAGGAGTTCATTTAAAGCTGTTTACATATGAAACTAGACAAAAAAAGACAAGTATAATAAGCCAGTGACATAAGTTACATTTCCAATGACTGTGTTAGCTGTGAAACTAGTGGCAACTTACGGTGTTTTTCAGATCTAGATTTCTGGAAACTTTGTGTTAATTACTTTACAGGATAAAAGTAATAGATCAACAATTGACCAAAGTTTAACTGTCTAACAAAATGCAGTGTTCAAATCTTTCCTTGAATGAAGATGAAATTTGGCTTGCTCGAAAAACGTTTGGGTATAGGCCCTAGGTGCAGTTTATTACCACACACATGCACGAGT
This sequence comes from Holothuria scabra, assembly GCA_037179385.1. Classification (NCBI taxonomy): domain Eukaryota; kingdom Metazoa; phylum Echinodermata; class Holothuroidea; order Aspidochirotida; family Holothuriidae; genus Holothuria; species Holothuria scabra. Next base: position 22,978,429 of record CM074185.1, on the reverse strand, counting down.
TCACTGCTGTTACGTAGCACACTTAAGTACGGATGCCTATAACCACCACTCTTACTCCTTTGTTTTATTTGAAATGGGATCTAGCGTCTTTCTTTGAGTTAGGCTAAAATTACATGCTAAGTTGGTGAACTGGTATTAATAAGAAGTAGGCCTAGCTTCTTTGTTGTAGACAGGCCTCTTTATGAAAAAACGATACCGTATTTGCCGAAAAACGCACCAATCGAGACTAAAACCATTTAATTAGCACAATACTGGTATTAAACAAATTAAATTGAGGTATACTATAAACATTGTCTTTGCACTTCGAAAAGTACCATTATGGCTTGATTACATAAGCAGAAGTTTTAGTCTTGGGAAGGGGGTATCTTTGTCTTTCTTACGGCGTTTTAGAGTGAAGAGTTTCGACAATGAGAAGGTTGAGAGATTTGCTCTTCCCTGTGCCTCACAAAAACTATTACCCTAAATCAAATTGATGAAAATGTTTATGAAAGGAAATAGGTGAAAGCAAGGTAAAGTTGATATGGCGCTATAGACTTCCACTTATATATGTGGGGTGTATCATATTTCATGGACACAACTGAAAAAGACCGTGGTCGGTCCTACTTAACTACACACAATTGGTTAGACCTGAGCTGTAAAACCTTATCTAACTAACAAGCTGTTATTTTAAGAAAACTACTCTTCTTAAACAGTCGTGCATCGAACAAATCTTATTCTCTTGTATGTGTTTATCTTACGTTGAAAAATGGGCCGAACTAATTCCAGGACAAGACTTTTCTTACTTTTATAATATGCCTAAATATCAAAAATACCAAAATGTACATTTACACGGATACACCGTGAAGGTATATGGTCCAGAACCTTATAGGCAGTCAACCCCACCTCAAACTACAATTTTTGTACACTCTTAAAAAAGCTGGTTAAAAAAATTCACCAACACTGGTCATGTACGTATGTCAAATACCTACGATTGGGTAGTTTTCCCCAATATTTGTTGCTTATTAAGTTACCCCACAAGCTGGTTGCCCAAGTAAGTGGTAAAAAACCTCTTGAAAAACCCATCAATCAACAATTATTTAACCAATTTCAGGTATTTGACATACGTCACCAGTGTTGGTGAGTTTTTTAACCAACTTTTTTAGAGTGTAGTAGTCAACAGAAATCCTCAAATGGCAGTTCTTTGATAGACAACATGTGCAAAACATGCAGAATACTTAGCTCATCCTACACATCATATACTGAACTGGGGGTGTTTTGATTGGGGTCTTGTATACTAACCTGCTCACCCGAAGCAATAAAATGAGAAAGTGTCTGGATGAAGATGAGTTTTAGCCAGTTGTGGGGGAGTTTAAAGTAAGAAGGTTTGGAGAATTGGAACTGTTTGGGTGAAAGAATTTAACATCACATTACCTTTGTGGTGAAAGAATTTCAGTTCAATCATACATTAAAACTTGTCAAGTTGCGAGCGTTTTTTTTTTTGTTACCGGTTTACGTACGATTCTCATTCAATGTTGGGCACCATATCGCTGTTGGGGTTTGGAGTGGACCTTTCATTTAATGAGAAGATCCCACAGTTCTCTCAATACATTGTTGGACGTGCCCTCCAACCGTGTAGGAGGCAATTAAACAAAGTAATCATGCGTGTTCGTTATGAAGAGTATCTCTAACAGATTTTTTATACAAAGGCAATTAGATGATATAGTTTTTTGGGTATAGCAAACACAAAACAACAATTTGTGTTACACCTCAGTTTTCAAGAAATAAATTTAGAAGAGCTTTTAACATACAGAAAGAAATATTTCTCGGCCTTTTGGCTAAGATCATGTGTAGCATCTATTCTTTTCATCCAGTCTAGAATGGAGCCATACATGACAGACCAGTCATGTAAATGGTTTGAGGGTCACGAGGTTGGTCAAGCGTTGTCCTTCAGTGGACGCTAACTTCTTCGGTAAGCAGTTTATAGTTTTGTTTCGCCGAACGGCCCTTTGCCAGAGGGTCGGGAAGATAGAAAAAGTAATTTCTTCTGTAATTCGGTTTTTATGAAATTAAATTTATCAAAAGGGTTCTCTAAATTTTCAACATGTATTTTTATAGTTATATACCCCACTTCTTATACTAAAATTTCCATTATTTTATATGTATTATCAGGCGTCTGCTTAAAATAAACATTTCATTTGAAACAAGAATATGAAAATTCGGAAGGCCTAAGTCTAAGGTATACTAATCGTCTCCTAGTTAAATGGGATACCGTAAATAACAACAGGACTCAAGTGCCAATTAGTGAAAGTATAATGCAAACTCAAAAAGACAAGTTAAAATTTACCCATCACATTAATTTGTCTTTATAAAAAACATTCTCAGCAGGCCAATAGCAGTGACGGAGCTAGGGATTTCAGTCAGAGGGGGCGAAAATGGTCTGCAGGGGCCCCCAGTCATGCCCTGAGCCTCAGTACGATCGAAACCACGGCTTTTCAGATTTTCCATCTGATTTTCCGCACCTGGTAGAAGACTACTTTGACATTTCTCCTCAGCAAGTTTTCCTATTAAAACATGTTTAAATTTTCTATCCATTCGCACGGAAGAAAATTCGGGGGGGTGGGGCTAAATTCTTTTAGGGGGAAAAGCTCCACGCCACCATGAGTTGGCGCGGAGCGCAAGAAAATTTTGGTCCAAAATGCCTCTCAGATCGCTGGAAATGACTTTTCTAAAGCCTATTTGCCGCATATCATTAGGGAAAACACCGAGTGAACTGTTAAGAAATATTGATGTTAATTTTTCATCGTCTTTTTCTTTGTTTTCTTCGTTTTTTCAGGTTTTTTATTTTTCATGGGAAGGCAAGTTTCCCCCTTGCCCCTACCTGCGGACGCCCATTTTCTATCCCTATCTTTCACATTCTTGTATGAAGGCAGTTATTAGACTGTTAGATTTTGTGTGTTATTGTCAGGTCTCCATTTAAGATTTTTAATGTTATAATGGGCTACTTTGTGAAGATAAAAATTAAACCTGCTAGAGCTAAATAGCAAGCAATCTTACAGAGGGAAAAAGTTATGGAAATTAATCACCGTTGGGTGTACATTTTTGGCATCTGGGAATCAAGATAAGTACACGAAGAAACACTAATTGACGTTATTTACATTATGTGATCACTCTGAACTAGCCATTAATTAAGTACATTTAAAGTAATAGCCCAGGCAAGAGGTCTGCTTGGCTCTCTAGGTACCGAATTCATAATAAATAAAAGTAACCTAAACTTTAGCTATTTGATGCAATTTTCTCGCTTTTGAGGCCACGAAAGTACAGAAATAAGCATTTTTCATGGGATTGTGCAGCGTCAGAAATAGCCATTTATCATGAGAATGGTCACTTGAGGAAAAGCAAAATGGAAACTGCTCATTAAAACTCTTAAACCATTACCACTATGATAACAGTTTTATTTTATTTTAACATGAGTGTTCTCTTCAAATGATATTGAAAACGTTGGGAAAGCTAGTTTTCTATCTTTATAAATACTTTTTTTTTGTCTATTTGCGCTACAATTATTGTTGCGCCCTTTGCAACATCTTTTATTGGCCAGGAGGGTTAATTTAATGTCAGTGTGTGTATTTTGTAAGCTTATAATCACGCTTGGTGTGGAAGCAATGAACTTATCACAGCGACAACATTAATCAGTGCGTATTAAGCATGAAAGTACGTTTCGGGAATCTCTATATTACAGAAGATGATCCTTGCAGATAGTACAGTTATTGGTGTCTGCAGTTTGAGCATTTTGTTATCTGGGCCTTAAAACAAGCTATTATAAATTATGTTTTTTGCCAACTTGAAAAATGGTGCAAGTGTAAAGTATGTAAAAAACCTAAAAGGGGCGCCGACAGACGATTTTGGTCCGTCAGGGGGGCGACCGCCCCTTGACCATATGGCAGCTCCGCCACTGGCCAATAGGTAATCCCTGGTGATTTTTTTTTGGCATACTTGGTCACATGGCAGCAACTATCGCATGTCATCAACCGATTATAAAACACAAGGTTAAAGAATCCACCAAACCGCCATTTATGCATATATATATTTCTACCTCTGTTCAACGTGGACGTACAGATTGGCTGTAGAATGACTGTATAAAGGAGACGGTAAATGTCCATGCTGTTCACTCACCATAAGACACCTTACACTGTTCTTCCTCGCCTCAAGTTTTATACACCTTAGAACAATATTCCATAACCAACCTTGTTCCACTTGTAGTTGACACCATACGGCAAACACTTTCGATTTGTGAAGGCGAATCACCGGCGGATGAATATATGATAATAAATGCAACGCAGCGATCGCAGTTCAATACCGATGGAATTCTAGTTGGCTTGGCTTTTCCCAGGGACCAAGCTATTGTATTGTATTGTTCTACTTTCCCTCGATAATAGATCGTTAGAGACGTAATTGCATTTCAAAATGGATCTGGATTGAAGGCAAAAGCTGTGTGAATCCAGAATAAAATGTGTTTCTGCATCATTATATTGATCTGTGTAAAAAGTATGCAGGTTTATACCTTAACTGTATAAATGTTCTGTATGCTAAATAGTCTATAATCATAAGCCTAGCGAAATGTATCTTTGTCTGAGATCGTTTGTAGTGTTTGCTCTTTCAGATAGGGACCACGAATGACGGATCAGTGAAGTAGATATGAGAGACACGCTTAAAGGGGACTTTGGGAAAAAGTAATTATACACCAAAAGTTTGCTTTCTCTGGATTTTTGGTCTAACATGAAGACAGTTTTAAGCAGGTCTACGCTATCTGTCCAAGAATGGAATCACGCATTACACACCATTAAAGTAATGGTCTGATGGTCAAGCGGGTTGGTCAAGCAAAGTTTAAGTGTTCATCCTTAGGGTTAGATAGTTAGTTAGAGTTTTACGGCCCAGTTTCCAAACAATTGGTTCAAGTAGAGCATGCCACGTCCTTTTTTCCAGCCAGTTGCTCACTGGTTTGTTTTCCCTACTCGATTGTTTTTGCTGAGCACCAAGCACACGGCAGTAGGTTCCATTTTTAAAGTCTTCGATATGACTAAGTGTTCCTTATATAGGGAATATAGCTCCTTTGGTACTGTAGTAATCTTTAATTTTCGCCCTACAGCTCTTCTTTGAGGTGTACCAGAGACTTTCGAAAGAATATCATATAAGCAGCCCTTTTAGGTCATTCACACTGGGGGTTGGCATCAACCGCATTATGATGACGTCTCCCGTCCGCCTGCTTTCCTGTCCGACTACCCTCTGCATTTTTAAAAAGTCTCCAGCATTCAATTGTACACAGCTTCCTCTGAGAGAATAATGACCTCTTCTTCTTTAGCATAAAGGTTTCATTTGACCAAAATGCGAGAATAAAATCATCACAAAACACTTCATATCTCGAAATTAGGAATGTTCAAATGCACCTCATGTTTGCCTTATGACAATGGGTAGTGTCATTTTCAGGGTAACAGTTCTGGAGGGTATATTTTGTTAAAAAATTTCTGCATCGCTCAGCGTCAACTTGCATGGTGGGACTACGTTTAGATAATTAATAGGCCGTGTCAAACATTTTCACTCTCTAAAAATCAATAGACCTTAGTATCTCTGTATAAAGCTTACAACAAAAGCAGATCAATGGTTTTATGAAGTTATAATTGGCATAGGCATGACTGCTATGGGCAACTTTGATTACTAGCCACAAAATACTTTCAATAGTTCAAGAAGCAATGGAGTTAGTTAGTTGGTTAGATAGAGATTTACGGCCCAGTTTGCAACCGATTGGTTCAAGTCGAGCCGACCACGGCTTTTTTTTTCAGAAGCAATGGGATGGTAACATAAGTAAATGTTTTGCTTCATACCATATGTGACATGTTTTTTAAAGATGTCACTTGACATTTAATCTTTCAATTCAAAGTTGTAAAAATTGAATAATTATCTGCTATTCCAAGAATTATTTTGCTTTCCACTACGCTTCCTTAGTCTTTGTAGATATGGAATTACGAATTTCAGCAGACTTCTATCCTAAAATAAATGAGAATAAAACAAAACAAAACAAAAAAATTCAACCTTTACACCGAAAATGATGTAACATCTGTTTCAAAGTAACTGAATGACGTAGCTATTCTGACCAGTCGAAATAATGAAATCATTTAACTATAGGTCTAATGGGAATAAATTAACTCTGACAATAAAACTATCGGTTTCACGGACTACGCAATGAAACGTCACGGGTCATCATTTTTTATTGCAGTAAAATAGGTTAAATTTAAAGGGACAATCTTCTCACCCCAAACTACACTTCTTGTATAGGGTAACAGAAACTCGCAATTGGCCCAGCTCTTTGATTGACTGCTAATTCAAACAATGCAAAGTGCCAAAGCTTATATTACACAGCATGAAAGTGTTTTGATTAACACATTTATTATTTCTAGGCCTATACTTACATAGACTGAAGCAAGAACTGAGATTGTGTCTGGATGAGGATGAATTTCAGACGATTGTAGGCGGGGCTTGGGCAAGAAGGAGGATTGGTACTGTTAAGGGTGAGGCATTCGGGCCTTTAATTACCGGTAGGTAAAATCTACAGGATTGGACATCGGCGTGGAATAATGCAAAATTACAATAACTTTACTTAATTGGATGTGGTCAGGTGGTCGGGCAGCTCGTTGTCACATGACGTTTTCATCCATTGTTTTAGTGACCACTCTTTAAAAATCTGGAGAGTAGCCTCTCAATTTACTTAATCTCTACAACTTTGGCAGCATCTGAAACTGGAAAAGCATATGGTTGCCTTTCGAAGACACTCGCTCATAAAAACATTGTTTTACGAAATTACAGTGCATTATATGAGACAATTGTGATGTCACTACTTCGGCATATGGTTTTTATTTTTCCTTTTTATACTGATAAGATGACAACCACTGTGCAAATGATGATTATAGCGTTGTTCTCTATTTCCTGCATTTGGAACAGGTTTGTGTACCAACCAAATGAGAAATATCCAAGTATTTCTGTATAGCATAATTTTTGTAAGGACAAACAATTAAAAAATATGAAAACATCATAAAATGCAAAAATGCGTGACATAGTTTATATTCTGTGTGACTAATTTAAAATTGTCCACTTTGATTCTTGGAAAAAATTAAATTCCATTCGCTTCAGAAAGGGGCGTTTTCTGGCAGATATTAATAAGATATCATAGTCAGATGGTGCAGAGTTGGAGGTCACATAATGAACTTATGAAATTAATTTTCTTCCTCAGTCATTACCTATACATTATTTCTTCCAACATTTTATAAAACCAGCCCTAGATGTCAATAAGACAAAATTGCATATAGAAGTCAACAAACTTAGTATATTGAATATCATCTAAATCTAAAACTGATTTTCTATTCTTTTCCAAGTCGTGACAATTAGTTAGGAATTAAATACGGTAGTGCATGTTCACGGAACCAAGAACTTTCTCCTTGTAAAATTTGCAATTTACTCAAAAATTTTGTTGTCACATAGTTCTCAATAGTTACCCATTAAACAGGATAAACTAGCACATTTAAAGGGGGAATCCTCTCATCCCAATCTACAGTTCTGGTAGGGGTATACCGAAATTCAAAATTGGCTCAGCTCTTTGATTGGCAGCTAATTCAAACAATGCAGAGTACCAAAGCTTATATTAAACATCATGAACTGTGCCTGAGACTGTTTTGAATATACACATTAAGCTTCTCTATATACTCAACCTCAAGCAATAAACTGAGATTGTGTCTGGAAAGGATGAATTTCAGGCAATTGTGGGAGGGGCTTAAGTGAGAAGGTTAGGAGAACTGGTACTGTTTAAGGTGAAAGAATTAGGCCTTTAATGCAAGTTAGGGCCGCTGCATTTTCCTTCTAACATAGTCACTGTGAAAGCCTACTCTAAAGATAGGAAATTTTAATTGCATGACAGAATTAACACAACATTAGGAAATTACCAAGTAGGCTACAAATAAATGCCAAGCAAGTTAAACTGCCATCATCATGGATGCTGGGTCCCGGTTTTTATTTCCTTTTTCCAACTGTCCAAGGTAATCTTTAACGTTGATATAAACTCCCCCATGATAAAAACTATTAGGGCTGTACAGCCCTAAGCCACCCATTTGCGACGGCCTGTCGCGGTAAGTACAATGAAGATAGCTTCCTGCACAGGTCATTGACCCAATTCTATTTGTAGACATGCAGTGTGATATTGTGGCTGATAATTATGGACTTCAAACATATCCAAACAGTCCCGTGGAAAGCATTGTTTTCTTTTTTTCTTTTTTGAGGGGCGGGGAGGGTAACTAGAAATAATTTACCTCGATATTTTCAAGTTAATGCGCATGCATCTGTGCAATGCAGATAGCCGCACACATTTACTGACATATGTTAATAATTAATACTTATCTTTCAATTAGCTTCAGAGAGGGCAAGGAAGTTTATGCTTACAGACCGGAAACCTTCAAACCAATTTTCTCGAGGATATATATAACACTTTGGGACACACCTCGACTTTGAGTTACATATTTTGGAAGCTCTACAAAAACAATATATTTGAAAATGCAGCTCTCAACAATGTAAAACAAGGTGCATTAGATTACCGTAACCCGACAAAAGGATAGTCAGTTACCGTACCAAGCATCAAAGGAAACCTTAAAATAGACTAGATGTTTTTACAACACTTAATTATGTTATTGATTTTTATTTTCAATAGCTTTTACCGTTATCGAATCTTGTTCCAAGTTACATGTTAGTTTGACCCTTACTCACTCCCATTTTGTACATAGGCTTAGTAAAAATTCAAACTGCCGAATCACTGGCGGATGAATTTGTTTAACGCCTACGCCATGCTGTGTGCATGTATGCATGTGGTGTCGTTGTTGTTACGGTAAGGACTTCTACGTACGTTCTGAGTGCACCTGAAATACCAAGGCTAATAGGTGAGCAGGCTACATCATGGTTGAAACTTTTTCTAAAGTCCTCCCGACCCTCTGGCAAAGGGCCGTTCGGCGAAACCAAACTTTAAACTGCTTTTCCGAACAACAACCGAGAGTCAACTTCATTTAGGCATATTCTCATGGCTTTTTACTTCACCGTAAAAATAATACGTATACTAAATAATACTTGAATCGAACGTGTTAATTGTCAATCTTTGTACAGTAAACAGGTAAAGGTATAGGACTCGTTGCTTTATTGCGTTATCGGAAATCATGACGTGGGGCAATTAACATGTGGAAGTGTTATTGATGTGAACACATGAATGTGTTAATCCAACCATGCTTTACACTAGCTGACGTTAAAACATTTGCACTTAACCGTGTAAATCATTATAATCTTTGATGCGTGGTGTGTTATTAAGTTAAAAAAAGCACCTTCACTGCACAAAGATTAGCTGTTAACAGGTCTAATATTTTTTACATTGTTGGGTCTCGCAACGGAAAGACAAAAATATTCAAGTCCAAACCTTGTCGTAATATCGTCCTTTCTTTACTCAGTATATTTCACATTTTTTTTGAAATGGTTCCACTTTTCATCAAAACCACCGAAGAATTATGTAACTTGCATGATACATTGATTCTTTTGTTTTTCTTTATAATTGAATGTCGAGTCCATATTGTTCTTGAAATATGAATACTGATGTATTCTTCTCTGTATACCTATTTTTACCCTACACCATGTGTATAGTTTATAGCACGCCATGTTGGTGGTTCCCTGCAGAGATATCAAAATTTAAATGTCAATTTAACGGTGGCGTGATGACAGCACTAGAGATTTCCCATAATATCGAGAGAAAATGCATCAATTTGAAAAAAGAATCTTCCGAATGCTATTGAGATGCAAATTTTACCCCCAGAAATGGAAAATATTTCGGCACATTTTGAAGTCAATCGATTTTGTCTCCGGCAGCTCAATCCCTTCAATTACGTACAGCTTGAATAAAGAGATTTGTCTAAGCATTAAACCATGGCTGAATGATAAAATAAGTTTTGAAGAAAATTACCATGTTAATAAGATTCTTAAGTAATTATACTTGTGCAATGGCCAAAAAGTAAATAGTTAAAAGACGTTTTAACACTGAATAGGGTGGCCTCGGACTTAGTGATCGCCTGGCGTGTTTATCACCTGACCGTATGATAGCTCGCTTGCTAAACTATCTTATCGCCTTGTAATGCTCCCTGCATGGACAGTCTGTAAATTACTGGGATTATGCATGGTGCTATAACGGCAGCTGTACTGGCTGAACAGGAAATAAAGTAAGCCTCAATTTTCTAAGGAGAGGAAGTCTGAAATTATCGACCAAAAATCTGATCCACCCACTCGTATAAATGATTGCCTTTCATCGGCTGTGTTCATCTCCTACACCTATTTATCAATTACCATTCATAGCCGGAGCAAAATACTGTATGATGTCTGGCACTACACCGTAGAGAGGCGGTTAAATTATCAAGAACACTGACCAACCGCACCGGCCTCCTTATGCTCAAGTTAGGTCTGATGGTTTGAAGTTAGCCATGTACCACCCCCTCATACAAATTAATCGTGGAGAAAAACAGTTAAAATCAGGTTATTGATATGTCCCTCCCATCTTTTGCTACAACAGAAAATGAGGATTAAAGACTAGATTTATGTCACTGCACCCAAAAAAGGGTTTCTTTTTTCATTTCTGAAGGTCTATGAGTGTATATGTCATAAATTGTTTGATCATAGTTGTAAACAGTTCCTTCATGACAAATCCGGTATTTACGAAATCTTTCGCTTTGTACCTCGTTGGTTGTGTATTACTGCACAGGCAAGTGCCAAATCACTTAGCGGATGAATATATGGTAATATGCCGCGTTTTACTGCCAACAGTGTTATTGCATTAATTTGTTGTTTGATTGTTGCATGCATGACACCAGGGAACTCACTAACTACACCGCACTGCAAGGACACCATATCGTAAATGAATATTAGGCCTACTTTAGCCTGGGTTAATTCGATAAACCAGAAAATTTGAAATAACTTCATCTACATCTTATCAGGGAGATAGATGTTGGTCTTCAAGTATAGCAGAGTGGCAAAGGCAGTTGGCCTACTCGATACAGGACCGGTGAAATAGTAAATGTGTTTAATTTAGGCCTAGTATAAGTTATTAAGTAGTAACAGTCCCGTGGTTGATTGCAATATTTTAGAGGGAGGCCTCCTCTAAGAAGTTTGTCTCGACACTGATTATCGTGATAACTGACGTCCTAAGTGATTGGTTAAAGGAACTGTAAAATGTCAGCAAAAGCCCTGGCTTTACTTGGAAGTTAAGGAGTAAACTTTCCAAACAAAAAATTCGTCGGAAATATATCAGAAGCTTTAAAGGTTTTGAAGATAAACTCCTTCAAAGTTTCGTTTCGTTTCGTCTATTGTTTTATCGCTTTAACATATTTACATACAAATATAGTGTATAAATAAAACAAAAGAATCAAACGACATATAAAAGCGAAAGGAAGTACATCTTGAAAACCCCGGGGGGCTTGAGAACCATACACCCACCCCACCCTACCCAGCAACAGCCCGGGCTGCGGAGAAAGTCTGAATATTTCCAAAGAAAAGCTTTCCAATGCTTATGCAAAAGTAATGCTGCGGAATGTTGCACAGTGTTGAAATTTCTTTATTTATCCTACATTTATTTTCTCTTAATTACTCATCAAATAGTTTATGGTTTGGTAATTGATACTGATGATTTTCAAAGACACGATATAAACTTCCAAAATAAAACCCTCAGGACATAGTAAGGTTACAACTGTCTTTGATATTAAGGTAGGAAAAAACAAGAATAACATTAGCCACAAATGGCAAATTACTCTGTCGAAATCACAAGATTTGCCTATTGAGCTTATTTCTATTGACGATATAGTGCAAATCAGAGATTGCCCTGTATAACGGTCAATTTTTCATGGAATTTGAATGGCAATTGCGGCAATTTTCTTGTTTTTTTTTTTTTTTATTGTTTTTCATATCAAATAGGCCTGCCTAATTTTGTCATTTTCATGGTAGGCCTATAGCTATAATCTCCACATAATGTGTTTGTTTAAAATTGTTAAAATTGTGGCCACGTTCCTGGTGATAAAAATCCGCCACATGCTCGTGTGAAGGGGTCTACATATCCTCGATTAAAGCTAAAAGTCAAGTGACGCCTTTCTGGGGATCAACGTTTTAGCAAACTCATGTGTTGAACTGCTTGTTCAACTTTACAAAGTTCGCCCTAAACGTTCCTGGTGTATATAGGCCTATATATATATATAGGAAAGAGAAGCAAAATGCAGCTTAACGAAAGCTTTCAGTACTGAATATTGAAAAAAAAACATCAATGTATAGGCTACCCCGACTTGACCTCGGCTCTTAAAAATTGAAACCTTTTAAAATTATAAGTTCACGTATCGCATTTACATTATTTAGTGACTGCATGGTCAAGTGGTTAGAACATATACAATTTGCAGTCTGGAGGTATGGAGTGCCACTCCTGGTCCGGTCAATACGGCTATACCGAAGACTTTAAAAATGGAGCCTATTTGCCATTGTGCTCGGTGCTCACCGTAAGCAATGGAGTAAGGGAAACAAGCTAGTGAACCATACCTGGGAAAGGACCTAAGACTAATTGTCTAGGGCAAAAAATGTGAATTCCATGAAATGAGAAATCATGATGAAAATTATACAGATTAGGATTTGTTACCTTATAATATTTCATAGTTCTGAACTATGATTTTATTCAGTTCAGTTTTTCTCTCCACATTTTTCGTAGCTATACAAGTTTTACGCAGGTTTATGTCTTCACTCAAAAAAAAAAAAAAAAAAAAAAAGGAAAAGGAAAAAAAGAAAAAAGAAACCTCTAGTCAGTTTGGATGGGTAATGAACTGGAATCTTGTCAAATATTTGACAAGATTTGTCAAAATTCAGTACAAGTGGTTTAAAAATTAATCCATTCGTTTTCATTCATGAGCCGAATTTAGTCAAAGTTTTGGCGAGATTCTGGGCCGTACCCCTATTGATTGATTATATTTTATTCAAATTTGACGAGAACATTTTTAGTGTTGCTTTTAGAGAGTATGATCATGATTGTCACACCAAGATTCAAGTCAATTAAAACTATAAGTTATTATCCTAATGAAGGTAAATCGTCAAATCAAGCTACACCTATCTCAGAGAGTTGCCGTTAACGTACACTCTAAATGCGTCCTAGTCAAATTTGAATGCAATCTTATCAATGGGGCACGAACCGGAACCTTGTCAAAACTTTGACTAGATTCGAATTATAAATGAAACGTATAGTTTAACGACCCATTTCTAGTCAATTTTGAAACAAATCTTTCATACATTTGACAAGATTCAGTGCCCTATTTGACTAGATGTTTTTGGAGCTCCAATTTAAACCTTTAACCTGGAGCGATATTTTGATGAGTGTACTGTCTGTAACATGGTGCTAGTTACTTTACAAATGAAAACGCGGTTATACACATCTGGGAGAAACGCTGCTACCCTCATTTGGTAAAAACGCTCCAGGTTAAATGATAAAGTTTTGCATATAAGTTTTATCGAAACAATTTCACTGGTGCAGCTATAGCTCTTCGAAATTCACACGATCTCGTACGGTTACACTTCATGTATTTGACCCTGCGACGCTTTCGGTTTATCCTTAGTATAGGCCGACCGAATTACCGGCGGATGAATTTATGATAATGTTGCCATTTTCTGGCTATGTCAATGACTATTGTGGAAATAGTCTTGTTGTTTTGGCACACTATGAACGCCATGTACAGTAGATGCTTATAGAAGGGCGGGAGGTGGAGGTATGTGATAGGGAATTGGTGGGAAGTGCGTGATACTGATTGCACAATAAAAGTGCACAAAACCACCTTGGTCTACCCCGCACTGCCATATGAAATACAATTATTTTACAATCGTCGGTGTAAGTTACGAGAGACGGTTCTCCAGGAGCAATTGCATCAGGCAGTTGAAGTCTAGGTGAGGCCTACACTCCAAAGTCAATCTATTGAATTATGAAACCATATTTTTCAACTAGTTTCATGCTCGCCTGTCTTCTTCAAGTTTTATAGCCTAGGTGAATAGACCTTATGAGAAAAAAGCAACACATTGATTCAACAGATGCAAAATTTTATGTAAAAACTAATTTTGTGTTAAGCTGTTGGAGCCAAAAGAAAGAAAATATTAGAAAGGGCAATTTTGGATCATATAACCGCTGTTGAGTGTGCATTTTTGATATCTTGAAATCAAGCTGGGCCTAAGTACACAGCAGAGAATCATCAGTTTGTGTAATTTACATCATGTGACCGCTTTGGATTGGATACATTAAAGGTAAAGAGCAGTCCCCCAAACTTATTTTGAAGAAAAAGCTAAATAACACAATTTTTATCTTATTTCTCTTCAGAGTATCTTTCCTTACATTTTTTTTACTTTACTATTGCATATTCAAGGTAAACCAAGCAGTTATTTTTGGTAAATTTCACATTTCACAAGAGAAAAAACATTGTCACATGACTCTCAACAGCCAATCATGAAACTGGACAGTCTACTACACTTCTTCAATTTGGGATGACTGCTCCTGCCCTTTAAGAAATGCCCAAGACTAATGTTCTGCTTATCCCTGTTGTGCCAGTTTTCATTTTGGATGAATTCTTCATAAAAAATAAAAGCAAATAACCTTCATAATAATGCGAGAGGAATGATGCACCCCATGCAGCCATCCCAAATTGAAGAAGTGTAGTAGACTGTTATGTTTCATAATTAGCTCTTCAGAGTCATGTGACAATATCTCCTTAAATGTGAAATTTCCTAAGTGAAGCTTATCATTTTTACCTTGAATATGCAATGCCGAAGACCTTAAATATTATAAACTAGATACTTTGAAGAGAAATAAGAACAAAATTGTGAGATTTAGCTGTCGCTTCAAAAAAGTTTGGACCGACTGCTCTTGCCCGTTAAGTCAACGGCAGAGAGTATATAGAGAAGCTTTTTCCCAATATTTTCATTAGTGAAGTATCAGGCGAACTCTCTGCCTTAAAGCAGGGAGTTCTCTAGCAACTCTATGGTTTAAGGAGTATGAGAATGACCACCGCAAGAAAAGCAAAGTCATAACTGTACATCTAGGGCAACAGATTTATTTCATTTTTTCACCAGAAGGATTATGTCAAGTGATTTGCATGTGAAGCAGTCTGTAGGAGGCTGACAGCTATTTTGAGATCTTGCATACTTCTTTACAATTATCCCCGGCAGGGAAGGAACTATTTATTTTCGAAACAATTCATTCGGCTATACATACTCAGTTCTGCTCCCTTCGCAACATCTTTCATGGGGTTGCGAGGGTTAATTTAAGGTCAGTCTGTGTATTTTGTGATTTCATCGCGCCTATTTGAAAGCAATGAACTAAACCAAGCTACATTATACGTAAGTGCGTAAAGCATAGAGATAAGTTTGGGTGAACCTATACCTTCATCACAGAAGGTGGCCCTTTTTATCAGAATAGCTTAGTGCAGATAATGGCCGCTGATTGAGCACTTTGTTACCTGCACCTATACACTCCCTGACAAAACTAAATGGAACGAGTCACCATCCCCGCTCCCTCCCCCCTTTCGATGTTGTCTACAATTTTTAACTATCAGGTAGGACACACCATTGAAAGGGGGAGAGGGGGTTTCAAGGGGATTTGAGAGATCTGAGTGCATTTTGTCACCTTACCAGCGATTTTTTCTCTTTTGGTTTGTCGGGGATTGCAGCTCTTCAAACAAGACTATGAAATTGCGTGAGTTTGGAAGCAGTTTCTGTAATGGCGCAATACATCTGACAGGGCTTACAAAGAGCCTAAAAAGGATTTAAAAAGGATTCCAGTAGTTGATTTTTGTCTGTCGGGAGAGGGAAGGAGGATGCCTGGACCATCATGGTCAGTATAAATAATGGAGAAAGAAAAAGAAGCCAGTCACGGTGAACAACGCTAACTGGAAAAGAGCCGTGACTACCCAAGACTCTACCAACTGAATTGGTTAGAAACGGAAAAGTAAAATATCATCTAATTCAACATTTACAATTTGTGTGTTAGAAGAACAAAATCTAAACAGTGTGGTGTAAGTTCCATTCAAATTGGACATGTATTTCTTAAGATATCAGTAAATGAAGTCAGTAGATTTGTGTTCAAAAGTGAGTTTGGGGGCAGCAGAGCTTATATCACTTCCTCACATTGACAAGGAATGCTTTGTTCCCCTTTGTTTTATCAGACTGTTGTTTTAACCTTGAAGTTAATAGGAGTATGACCTCCGTGTGGGGGATGCAAAGTTTGTAAAATTCTCTTGCCACTTATGCAATCACATTTTAATAATATGGGGTCGTTGAGGAGAAAATCCAGTATAAAGTTTAAAGAAAAACAAAAAAACTGCCCATTTATGTGGGGAAGTGATGTCATATGTGCTTGCTTCAAGTTCACTTATTGTTGAAAATGTGAAAACTTTATGAGCTCATATCTTGGGAACCTCACATCAGATTTCAATGCAAATTTCACCAAAATGCTTAGAATAAGTATCCATCTAACACACCAAATCCTGTTGTGACCTTTAACCCTTCTTTTGATTTATAACAGGCTCATGGATGGCCAGATGGTGAGGGGTAAGAGGAACAGCGGCATCGACGGCGCCAGATGAGGTGATAATCCTTGCAAGAGTTCATCTGTATTCTATAAACATCGGCATGGGGCGACTAGCCCAAACCACACTAAACAGCTACACGTTTCTTTTTCAAGGCAAAAATATAGGGCCCTGATACTTTATTTTCAGGATAAACCATATCGTTATTGTTGGCTTGTTTCATCTGAGAGACGATGGCAATTCCCTGATGTAGGCAAACATCTCGAGACAGACACCTTGGGTTAGGTTAGGTTTGATGGAGTTTAAAGACCCAGTCACGGCCGTTTCTCCAGTTGTGGCTCACTGACCTTGTTTTCCCTACTCCATTGCTTATGCTGAGCACCAAGCACAATGGCAGAAAGTTCCATTTTTAAAGAGGCTCATTGAGTTGGTTCATGAAATGCAACAAATTTTTCCACATACGACAAGTTTTTTCACATACCAATGACAAATGGTCAATCTTAGACAATACCCATACCCTACATACAAATAACCATTTTGTGAGTGAGTACTTTACGGTTGGAGTCGGTTTTCAAAAATTCGTGACCAGACACTTTTTCACATTATGTGCAAAACCGTTTCAAGTCAGGACACTAGAAAATTAAAAATTTTAACGTTTTTTGTGACTTTTGGACTTGGAACTTGACTTGTTATGCTATTTATTAGCATTGGTATATGGTAGTGACCCTTTGAGACTCTCATGAAGTTATCAATTTCAACTTAAAGGGACAATCTTCTCACCCCAAACTACACTTCTAGTATAGGGTAACAGAAACTCTCAATTGGCTCAGCTTTTTGATTGACTGCTAATTCAAACAATGCAGAGTACCAAAACTTATATTACACAGCACGAACTGTTCTGATAGTGTTTTGATTATACACATTAAGCTTTCTATATTCACCCTGAAGCAATAAAATGAGATTGTGTCTGAATGAGGGTGAATTTTAGACAATTGTGGGAGTGGCTTAATTAAGAAGGTTAGGGGAATTGGTACTGTTTGGGATGAGAAAAATGGGCCTTTAATGAGCCCTCGGTATGACCTGGCCATGTGTGCTGACCTCCCGACTGCGACAAGTCTGATGCTCTAACCCCTTGACCATGCAATCGGTCAGACACCTTGGAATCCAAGTGAGATGCCTTTCATGGTAAGTTTAACAAACCAGGCCTGAAGCACCATGAAGACTTTGACTTATAAACGAATATGATTTTTCAAGTTCTCTTTGGTTAGTGTTTGAAATGAAGGGAAGGACGTTTCTGTCGGAGCTCCCTGCTTAGATGGTGGAGCTGTTGTAATGGAAGTAGATTTGAAGCTAACATGTTGCACACCCTGAACCGTGAGCGAGTAACACCATCCCTGACAATAACGCTCGTATCCTTAGCGAACGAAACCAAGACTTGTCAGGAAAAAAAAAACAATATTCGTAGCGCACTGAAATGGATTTCCATATCGTCAATATGCACTCGATTAGAATGATCTGCTAGCGTTTACAGGTTTACCGAAACACGCCCCATGCAATCAATGCATAGCAGGAAATGATGATGTGCACGTATACATACGTGTGCTACGACACAACACCACGCATGCGTGTTATGAAGAATTATGTAAACAAAATTGACACGATATAGTTATAGAAGGTCATAAATATTGCTCGAAGTAACGCAATGGGAGTTTCACCAGTTATTGATTTTAATGTTTCGACTTAATTGGAAATTTAAAAGGTAGTAATTGTTTTATACTATAAACTAATTTTATTGGCCTATATTAACAACAATAAGCGATAATATCTCGTCTAGTTTCTGACCAGCTAACAGACTCAATAGATTAGAGGAGAGGGAGAAATGTACATTAATAGAAAAGGGCCTTGTAAGGGCAGAAAACAGACACCCTAACTTGAAATAGTAAACTGTCCTGTTAAATGAAAACAGGCGCGTAGGCAGGATTATGTCATGGGGGGGGGGGTGGTGTCATGGGGGCGTTTGGGGGCACGAAATGAGGGAAAAGTCTAAGGAAAGAGAGAAAAAACCGTTATATAACGGTGTTTTTTGCATTGCAAGGTTGGGTCATGTCATGGGCGTTACGCCTCTGCATGAATGGCTCTTGAAACTAATCACTTGGCAATACATTTCTTCCATGTTGAAAAACTTACAAAGATGAACTGTTAATGATTTACCTTGAAAATGCAATATTGAAATTTTGAAATAGAAAGAAAGAATCTCTTAAAAGAAATTCTTAATAGAAATAAAAAGAAAATTGAGAATAAGTTATTGTTCCAAAATAGCTTTGGGGACTGGACACCTTTTACCCTTTAAACTTGATAACATAATTAGCCAGAAACAGAATTGATTGGACAAACAGACGACCAGACGACCCAAGGGTCTTCAGTTCTTGAAACTACAAGGAAATTGGGTTCAATGAAAAAACATTAAAGCCCTTTCCACTAAACAGCTAATGCACGTATACCAGAGGTGGCGTCAGGATTTCCCCGACGGGGGGGGGGGGGCAAACTCCGCGATAGGGGGGCCAACATTTCAAGGCCCCGACTTTGAATTAGTCCCGATATGATGTAACTTAGCAGATTTTGAGGCGCGCCTAGCGCGCGAAATTTTTGGCTTTCTTTTCAACGAATACTTGACACTGTTTAGTTTATTTTGGAGACAAATTAAAATTTTTGAAAGAAATTTGGCTTTTGCGAGGGACATTAGAAAGTTGGGGTGTTTATTAAAGAATCTGTCTTTCATACTGGGAAAAATCAAAAACGTTATATAGGCGACAACTGAAAATCTTTTGGGGTTACGCATTTAATCGTACTAGGCCTAGGTACTAAGCTAATAAGGCTTCAACACGACACTATATTGTCCGAAACATTTCGTTTTTCCTTTTTTGAACGAAGCTTTGAAAAATAAAAGCTTACTTTATTGGAGAAATTTTGGAATTAAATCAAAGGAAATTTAGTTTTTTGGTACGGCTATAATGAAAAATTGGGGTTTCTTATTTTTAGGTTGAATGTTAGGTTGATTAACACAGTTGGCTTTGGTTATTTATTTTACTGAGTATCCATCAAAATTAAAAAATTTTGACACTTTAAACAATCTGAAGCTTATATTGGAGAAAAGTTGTGATTTTATGACAGATTTTGGGGTTTTATGGAAGGATTTAACCTTCTCATAAGAAAAATCAAGTAGGGTGATCTGTAGTTTTGTTAGGGTAACCTAATAGGCCTATAATCATTCAGATAAGGCCCTCGCACCATATTGGAAAATTTTCCGGCGGAAAAAGTTTGGCATCCCATATATTTGAAGTTTTACATTTTATATATTATATATATTGGCATAGACGTGCGGGAGCGTTTCAGTTTGGGAAGGGGCAGAATTGTCTTTTTTGTCCGAAAAACGTAAATTCTGCCTGAAAGACTATCAAAGTGCAGAGCACAGAAATGTTTGAAAAACTGAGAACCCTTGACAGCAGGAAATGGTATTTTCCGGGCTCGTAATTAAAAGCAAAGCAGTCATTATTTTGAGCTTTCTTTCGCAATAAAATTTTCACTTCATAATATTGCCCTAAAACGAAGAATAATTTGCAAGCATGAATTGTTCTTCTAAGTAATGTTCGACCAAAAGACTATCTAAGCGGAGCGCCACCATCAGTTGCCGCGGAGCGTACAAAAAATTGTTAGAAAATCTAACCCCCAGATAGGAAGATAGGAAGATGGCGGTATCCCAGTAGGAAGGCCCAAGGTTTGATAAATCGTCTATTGGTCTTGATTTTCAACCATTAATTTAAAAAAATGAGGTAATGTGACTCCTCCCTTGCAATATTGAGAACAAATAGCCTCCCTTGAGTATGAAAACTTTATTTTTTTTTAAACTCAGGGTAAACTAAGTGTTTTTCCATCTTCCCCAAATTAAAATAATTTGTCACACGGACGGTTTAGTTCTTCTTTGCTATAATGCTAACCAAAATTTCCTATAGGAAGTTCAAAATGATGTTATCTGCATGTACTGAAGGTTCTGATGCATTTGAAATACAAAACACATTTAACTTAATCATTTCGTTGGGTTGGCAAATCCCTCAACTTTCTGACCATAAAGCGGTTCATTGAATTGGTTCATGAAATTCAACATTTTTCCAAACCTGTTAAGTTCTCTCCAGCATCAATGACAAATGGCCAAACTATTGACAATCCTCATATCCTACATAAGGATAATTTTTTTAAGAGTGAGAACTCGGTTCCATTCGGTTATCAAAAATTTGTGGCCAGACACTTTTTCAAAATTATGCACAAACCCGTTACAAGTCAGAACACCACTAATTCAAAATGTTAACTTTCCCCGTAACTACGTACGGAACTTGACTCGTTATGCTAACTATAGTTCATGCGGTAGTGACTTTTTAACGATTTAACACTCTCATTAAATTAAGGATATCAACAAAATGATCCCCTTTAAAAGAGACTGTTAAATGCACAATATGACATGAGAATAATACAATTTTAACATTATTCGTTCACTTCTATCAAATTATTTACGGCAGAAGCTTTCCATCTTAAAATTTGAAAGTTTGCTCCAACAAATTATTCTCAGCTGACCTGCTGACCCTTTTTTGTGAGAACCCTTCCTTTAGAAAAGAAAGTTTCCATACCGTCATGTACTTGAAGGATCTACTGTTCTTCATCTGTAGTATTGGAAATAAATTTATTTGATTTTAAGAGAACGAAAATGTTGTAAACACAAACGCAATATTTGTCTTTAAAACTGAATCACGTCCTATTGCATACAGCAGTGTGTCCGAGACTCGATGCGTCCGACGTGGAGCCATCACTTATGCAAACGATTCTCGTGATATGTGACAAGGGTTCTTTAGAAAGACCATTTTATCGTATGTGATTTAAACGACATTCTCAAAACTTAATGATATTTTCCAGCTCCTTTATGTTCGTCCTTATTAATATATATACCGGAGCTCCTATACTACTACTTCCTCATCATCATCGTACTCTTGATCTAGTTATGGAACATCCCCTCTGACCAGGGTCCCGCACCTGAAAATCGTACACGGGAGGGCCAGGGTCCGATTTTCAGGTGTATAGTCATACCAAAAACGGAACCTATACTGTCATTGTACGTGATGTTCCGCATAAGCGGGAGAGAAGGGGAAACAATTAAAGGTCCAATTCTTTTACACCAAACACTACCAATTCTCCTAAGTGTCTAACCTTCTTACTTAAAACCCTCTCGCAATTGTCGGAATTCATTCTCAGCCAGACACAGTCTCAGTTTATTAAATCAGAGTGAGTATCTAAAATCTCAATGTGTACAATTAAACCACTCTCAGTACAGTTTATGCTGTGTAATATAAGCTTTAGTATTCCGCCTTGTTCGAATTAGCTGTCAATTAAAGAGCTGAACAAATTGGGAATTTCTGTAAACCCCTATAAGAATTGTAGTGTGGGATGAGAGAATTGGCCCTTTAAGTGACAAACAACTGAGAAAAATGCAGTGAGCGGGGCCAGATTAAATGGTTGTAAGATGAAACTCCAACAAACTCTTTGTATTTAAGTTGTCAGCAGTTTTTCTGTAATATTTTTATGTGTCTTTAGTTTTTGTTCTGTAAATCAACACCATTTTTTACAATGCATGTCAATTTGAAACAAATTTTATATCAAAATCTTGATGTTCGTGCGAAGAGCACTAAACCGCTGAATTGAAACTTGGGGGAAACGTGTCTTGTTACTTTTTTGGTAAAACGGAAATCTTCAATAAGCCACCCAGGCCCGCATTTTTAAAAATGACGAAAACAATTAAACTATGCTCCTTTACACTATATATAGTGCCCACTCTCTGTGTAATTATACTTTCCTCAACTGGCATAATTACCGTTATTTTGTCAGCAAATTATAGGCCTTTCTGTGTGTGTAAAACGTCCATAATTACGGTATTGCTCCCTGTAATTTACTTTTATTATTTCAACATCAAATGCTTAACTCGGTTGGCGGAACGTCTTGTGTCAACAGAGACCCAAGTCGAGCCCCAATTAAAAAACATGAAAGACAAAAACATAAAGTAGATAAACAAAAAAGGAAAACAAACCAAATGGAGCCATCTGATTGGATCAAAAGAACCAAAAGCTTCAAATATTTAAAAATGTAGAAAACAAACGGCTGAAAATCATATAAACCCAAAAGTGACAGGTGAGACGATTGGCTAAAATTAGATGAAGAAACGATATGAAAAGTAAAATATTAGGGACTTTTCTTTGATTGACATCAAATTCAAAAGATGATGAGTAGTTCACACTGCAAAATGTTCTGGTTAAGCATTATGTTATGTTAAGCCCACTAATATATCCCAAGGTAATAAATTAGACTTGTGTCTGCACAAGGTTATTAACACACTAGGGGACAGGGGTACTTGGTTGGAATGGGTGAAATTTTCTTCAGTTTCACTTAAGGAAGGAAATAGAATAAAACAAATAATGAAGCAGGGGATTAAAAGGAGGAAAATTCGTCGAAAGAGAGTTAAATATTGCATCATGACTGCCTGGCCACCTGATCACATACCGTACTCTTCTACAACCCGAAGGAGTAGCTATGGCTTTCGGTTTGACTTTCACATTACTCTTTAAAAACAATTGGAATAGGTCACAGGAACATTACGGTATGTTTTAAATGGAACTTCAAAACTTAGTTCATTGATAAAACGCTCAAAGTAGTTCATCAGGTGACAAAGTGCATGAGAAATTGTGGTTTGGCAAGAACCGTGAATTAGGTGCTTTATATATAGATGAGCGGGCCGATTTAACAAAAAATAAAAAATAAAAAAATCATGGAAAAAGTGTTCAAGGATTCGAAGTTATTCATCGACTGCAATCCCCTCCCCTGCTCACCACCTTATCTACATCATTATTCTTCCTGTTATGTTTTAACCATAGGAAAGAGATATGGCGATAACAATTTTGCTAACTCTTGAAACCAGACTTCTACTCTAATATGCAATTGCAATCACCAATCAGCATTACTCAAATCACAGCATTCCGTTATGTTTTTGATTCTTGTCAAAATGTTCCGATATCTTGACTCATAGGCATACGAGGGTAATTTTTATGAGGGGGCACGAGCATTTTTGCCCAAATAATGTCACCGTTTATCATGTTTTGTCCATGTTTTGCCCGAATAGACCAACTGCTTTTGCCTGAACTAAGAGGGAGAGTGCCCCCTGGCACCCCCGCCTCGTATGCCTATGTCTTTGCTTGCTAAATTAAAATAAATTATTGCAATATAACTCATAACTAAGAACATAACCATATAACTCATAACAATAAGTCGCAACTTACATGTATTATCGCCTAAAATCTTATATCACAGTATACATGCACTTCGGTTGTAAATACTCAAATAAACCTGAATGCGGTTTCCCACCACAACAAAATTAGTACGCAATCTGCACGCAGGTGGACAAGAGTTGACAGGTTGAGGTACTTGTAAAAACACGCAAAATTGGTTTCCACAGACCTCTATGACCGCTCTTCATGACAAGTTTTTTTTTTTTAACCCAGAAGGTCCCCTGTGTTGGATTATACTACTACTTTCACCCTTTCAGAGTGAAAGTGATCTGACTAAATTTGGAGTGACTTTTTAATCGAAAACATTCATTCTTACCCTTTTAGAGTGAATGTTCAAACAAAATACCCTTGTTTTAATTTCGATTGTGAACTGATTGGATGCACAGTTGATAAAGCGAATGTTTTCGATACGCTGTCACTGATGTGACATTAGCGATAGTGTATCGAATCGGTTCGCCAATCGAAGTTACCGCACTTGTGATCTGTGACGTCATCCAAAATCATTCCGGCATAGATTTTGTGGCATTTTCAAGAGACGACAGGTCATCTTTAAATGATGTAGACCAGACACCATCTTAGTGTGTCCTTTTTACTCATTTGTAAAAAGCGGGTTGGGGTTGTTATAAACTTTATAATGGCTTGTTACGTTTACAGTTGCACTTCTGTTCAAATATTTGAGTTCTAAAACATTTTGATGATTGAAAGTTGAAAAATAACCAAAACCTCTCAGAAACCTCTAAACCATGACTCTTTGCGAATTATCATCGAGTGAAGTTTTTCGCAATAACCTGTTGAATGTAGACCTCTGAACTCCGCCAAAAGGTAGATTCGTCAAAATAAAAAGCTATTTGGGACTAATTTTGTGTAGATAATTGTCAGGAAAACTGTTTAACCATCTGACCATATCTTTTCTATACATTGCATGTGTAGTTCAGAAAATGGTTACACCTTTAAAACCGCATTTGGATAAGTTATTGCTTCAGGGGGAATCGAATTAAAGTGCACCTCAAGTCTAGAATTTTAAAAATATATATTTTAGGGGTAGCAAAATAAATTTTATTCATCCAGCACCCACTGTCATATACCTTGTTTCATTGTTGAGATATTAAATAATGAAATTTATTCACTTCAAACAAATAAGTCCATTGCGCAATATTTTGTGGCTTTCTTGGTTTACAACTAACAATACCTGTTTTGATTCCGTTTAAAATTAAAGACGTTTTTATGACCTTGAACACTTCCTGTTGCTTGCATGCATGTTGTACAGGGAGGGCTTAATTAATTAAAACACCCTTAAAAGTAAGAGTGCTATCACACCTTGGTACAAAGTGCAGTACCTTTGAGAAAAACAAAACAAAATTAAAAAAAAAAGACACACAAAGATTGTTATTTCAGTAGTACAAAAATAACATCACAAATTATTGCATAACCTACCATTTTAAGCTGACTCGGAGTTAATAAACATTTTATTTCTCGGCTCGATTATGTCCTATGAAGGTGGAAATGAGATTTTTTAAATTCATTTCTCGTGCTCTTTTATATGTTTTTGATTTTTTGACTTGAGGTACACTTTAAGTTATTGGGTCAAATAATGACCCCAAACAAGCGTTTCCTATCCCCAAGTTAGATTGGAATGTGACCCAGAACATAAGTTTAGACCCTTCGTAAGGCAGCTAGAAGGCCATCTCTTTGACATTGCATCTAACACCACTAACCTCCCCTTTTTCGGATTTATTAAAGATTATTTCAGCTTTTCTCGGATACAATTCATACAACTGTTTATTTTCTGCATTTACTAGATTTCCTGACAAAACAATTGAAATGGTGGAGGGTAAAGAAGATTGTCTATAGACGAACCCGGACAGCAAGTGATGGTCTGATTTCAGTCGGCCATAATTGGGGTCTATCATCTTTTATCGGATTCGTTTATATCTAGAATGACACCTGTGCACATATGCAAACAGGGGTAAACTAAACAGTTGCAGTTACTGTCCTAGAAAGAACAACGCAAATTATTTACATTCATCGTTTTAAAAACGAGGCATGGTTCTTAAATCACATGAATACAAAAATTTATCCATGAGTTAAAATACCTGAACACAAAAGCAAAGCTTGCATGAAACACTACGGTACAACCACAAAATGAGACGTCAAAAACTTGTTTAATCTCACTGTTATTTTAAAAGAGTAATGACACACGTCATTGCAGTTTCATTGGCTTTTTACTTTTGACAATTTGGAATGAAAAAGATGTATAAAATTACTCCAAACAAGCATGAATACCAACCAAATAGTTCATAAAACCTTTAAAGTAAAACCCAATCTTTTATAAAGTGAAATTAAGGATCGATCAAAGTTTGGAGTGAAAGTGAAACAAAAATAATAATAAAAGAGTCATTTTCACCCTTGTAGAGTTAATTTTCAGTTTAAGTTCAGATCCATTCTCAGTTTCATTCTTGTGAATATAGAGAATATTTCCTCAATAAGGAAAATTAAATACAGCGCTAAACAAAAGAATATTCATTAAAATTGCCGCGCCACCATTGCATAGGCTCAGCATACATTGACTTTGAGTAGGAAATACAAGACAGTGACCACAACTGTAAAAAAAAACATAAAAGGAAAAAGAAAAAAAGGGAACAAAAAAAAAGGAAAAAAGGGAATAAGGGAACAAAGGATGGCCGACTCGACTCACATTGATAACTTAGAAACTGAGCTTTAAAGCCACATCTAAGTAGCTTATATCAAATTATTTCATGCCGTATACTATTCCAACATTCCAAAACAAGAACATAAACTGACCTTAAACAAAGAGTTCCAGCCTTCTAAGATGCAGCGGCAGCACTACTCCTGTATCGAATAATCTCACAAGAAAAAATTAAGGAGGCAATATCTCTCCTACTTTTCACATCCATTCTCAGAACTTGCCTCTTTGATTGATAATTTTGCACGATACGTCATTTGACTTATTCAATTGTTCATTTATTGTTTTAGTGTATTTCTATTTATTTGTACTAGTGTATTTTTTGGCATTGCATTGAGCAATGGCCTATTTTAAAAAACCTGTGTTCTTTGCTAGGGCGCTATAAATGTTTTTGGTATTAGTGTGACATACGTCGTCATATATATTCCTTTTTTTCCAAAATATTACACGTGATACGAGTTGTTAATGTTTCTTCGTTGTAATATACTGTATTTTTGAAGAATGAATTATTCATTAACGTTTTTGAGTCCTTATACCTCTAACATAACGCTTTTCAGTACGGTAATCCAGTTCTTCAGTTCTGCCCTCATTCTACATCTGCAAACTAAAAACACAGGAGTCACGAATAATGATCGAAGGAACAATTAGATTTTGACGCAGACAATTAACCCTTTTGTTCTAACACCCTGGTTTCCTTTCTAAAATATTTTACCGCAACACAGAGAAAGGAAGAGGTCTTTCAAGTGACAATAATCAATAATTATTGTGTTTTTTACTGTAATATGTGAATTTCTTAATATTTTCGGGGAACAAGAAGATCCACATTTTCTCACAACTCAAGAGAGTCTCATCTACACAGTTACCAATTACAACGTTGGACCGTGACAGGTCTTTGTTGGTCAGTTGGTTATATGTGATACAGAATTATTGTGTAGGCATGATACAAAATTGTGCAAGCAAACGCTGTCCTTTGACTAATAATTGAAGCATGACTTACTGACTGCTATTGAACCAACCTATAAAATTGAATATTTTTATCTACTACCTTTGTCATTTTCTGTTTCGGAAGTGGAAACAATTCAATACCCAGTTAATTGCTTTCCGTTCTCACTTTCATTATTGTTTTATTATCTGGACTCTTGCTACATAATAGCTTCCACTAAGCTGAATATTGCAAGGAATTGCAAGGAAAGTGTAATTCTAAACGTCTCACCATATGTGTAGAATTGTCCATTCATTCTCATTTGTGTTTGACTTATTTCAAATTTTTATGTTATAATTTCCTTCTATCCTTTTAGGTTCTAAGGATACTTAAGGGACTGGTCAACTCTTTTCTGGGGCGTAAATTTTGCGAGGTCGCCCTTCAAATACTGCGGATGTATACAACTGCATGGCGTAGGGTGATAGTGGGAAGATGTATACATGAGCTTTTACGTATTATATGCATGTGTCCTTTTACATTGCAAACTACTAGTCTTTTCATTCAAATCATTACTCGTATTTTCTCTTTGCATATTATTTTGGTAAACTCACTCATAATGTTAGTTAGGTAAGTTTTATGGCCCGGTTTTCAAGTAATTAGTTTAAGTCGGGTGGCCACGGCCTTTTTTCAGTTCTGACTCACTTGCTAATTGTTTACCTATTCTATTGCTTCAAGGTAAAGAGCAGTCTCCGAACTTATTTTGAAGAAAAAACTAAATACCACAGTTTTCGTCTTATTTCTCTTCAAAGTATCTTTCATTACATTTTAAGACTGAACTATGGCATATTCAAGGTGAGCCAAGCAGTTATTTCCAGTAAATTTCACATTTGAAGAGAAAAAAATGTTGTCACATGACTCCCAATAGCCAGTCATGAAACTAGGCAGTCAACTACACTACTTCAATTTGGGATGACTGCTTTTGCCCTTTAAACGCAACACCAAGCACAATGACAATAGGTTCCGTCTTCCTCTTATTAGGGTTCTTACACCAAAATCCATTATATGGCAATACAACTGACTCTTTTCAACTCATTGTGTGATTTAAATGGGAATCGTCACCGTGACAGTGACTGACTTAAGTACCGTAATCTTTTTCGTTAGTTTAGCTAAATGTAATCGGGAAAATATATATCATTCCTCCCTCTCCTACAATAATAGGTTTGCTTTAGAACACGTTTTTCTTTCCTTCGGTCATCCTTTCCCTTCGATATATGTCTCACTCCCTTAACTTTGCCTACTTTCAGCTCTGGATATTCATTCCAGACCGAATCTTTTCACGTTCACGTTTTTTTTTTTTTTTTTTCTGTTTTTTTTTTTTTTTTTTTTATCATTTCGTCTTTCGCATTTGCAAGTTGTCTGGATTCATCCTTCGTGTCCAAACAGTGTCTTTCTAGCCGTTCTTTTTCTCTCTTTTTTTTTTTTTTTTTGTCTTTTCCACCATCTCTATTCCTGCTTGCTTCAGTACTCTCCCCAACAATGTTTAAATTGATCTTTTGATGTAGTCAAGTTCCTTCTCTTCGTCCTTAGATTCCCTTTCTGTACTGATATTTTTTCCTTTCGTCTTTATTTCCTTTTTCTTTTATTTTACTCTTTTTTCTTCTCTGTTTTCTCTCGATTTTTGCGTTTTCGAGTCGTCACAATTTTGTTTCAAGTTTTACTCCTGGTAGTTTTTTTATCAACTCTACCCCCGATACGCTACTAACATGGAAGGAAGGAAAGAGAGGTCCGAGAGTCGGATCACTTATACCCTGTTGTAAGCAACCCTTGTGACGCCATTCGTCGTGAATCAAACAAATGAAAGCGGGTCCCGCGTCCCCACATTCAAACATTACAGCATCGCAGCCACAGTGGAATTTTATTTTAAATAACTTAAATGGAATGACATTCGGGCAAACTACCACTTTTATTCTAATTACAAACATGGAAAATATAATTCTCGACTGTCTCAGTGGTTGCATACATAACACAATTTTTTGGTGGGATAAAATATGTGAAATTAATTCTCAGTGTTTAAGTAAAGAAAATAGAAAACCTCTGTGTAAAAACACTCAACCAACTCATTCCTTGTTTCTTTGATTTTCGACTGTTCAAAGATACGTTTTACGTCATAATATTAACCACTATGGTGAAATTTTATTTCTTTTGACCATAACATAAAATTTAAAGGTATAGAGCAGTCCCCCCAAACTTGTTTTGAAGAAAAACCTAAATAACACAATTTTCGTCTTATTTCTCTTCAAAGTATCTTTCATTACATTTTATGACTTAAAGGAAAACCAAGCAGTCATTTCAATTAAATTTCACATTTGAAGAGAAAAAAACATTGTCACATGACTCCCAACAGCCAATCACCAAACTGGACAGTCTACTACACTACTTTAATTTGGGATGACTGGATTTGCCCTTTAAGTGCTTTCTTTTGCTTCAAATCCTTCATTGGCATTCAATTGTGTGCCTTTCGAGCGAAATTTTCATGGGAGAGGGCGACATACCGGTTTGGCCATTTCTTAAAATCGTGAAGCGCATATCTTCATAATACAATGCTTATCTTTTGGAAATCTGTCATTCAGCTATTCATTCTTTTTAAGAATCAATACTAGCACAAATATCATTAAATATTCGAATTGAATGACTGAAAAAATAATCAAGTTGGTGTTACTTCAACTAGTTATCCAATTGTGAACAAAA
The DNA here is from genome assembly GCA_037179385.1 of Holothuria scabra. Lineage (NCBI taxonomy): Eukaryota > Metazoa > Echinodermata > Holothuroidea > Aspidochirotida > Holothuriidae > Holothuria > Holothuria scabra. Next base: position 22,948,051 of record CM074185.1, on the reverse strand, counting down.
TCTACTGAAATGCTGGGCAAAGTTCTGACTTGTGTTCCGGTTCAGCGTGTAGTCAGTGTTCTTTTTTCTATGCCTATAGTATCGTTTTGAAGTGGCAATTTTTAGGAGAATTATTGTTTAATACTTAACCAGCCTTTACGGGGTACATCGTCAATTGGCTGGCTACAGTCAGATCGCACAGTTTTGTGATATTTTGGGTATAGGGAGTACTAGGTTGGATCTTATCATTTGTATAAAATGTCACGAGAGTTACATATTTTCTTATCTATTAATTTATTGTATATCATCTATTATTTTGGTGACTTAAAGAGCAAGAGCAGCCCACCCCAAATTGAGGTAGACTGTCCTGTTTTAGAATTGGCTGTTGGGAGTCATGTGACAACACTTTTTCTCTTCAAATGTGAAATTACTAGAAAGAACTTCTTGGTTCACCTAGAACATAAATATTGCAGTTAGAAACTATGATAAAAGATACTTGAAAAAAAATGTGCTATTTAGCTGTTGCTTCAAAATGAGTTTGGGAGGACTGCTTTTGACCTTCAATTTGTCGTTTTCAAAAAATGTTTCTGTGCTAAAAAATTAAAACCTTTTTTAAGAGAATGTTGCATTTTAAAATAGTATAATAATACTTAAAGAAATAGTGCTTTACAGTTGCCCTTTGCATTATGGAAAAACTGTGACGTCATGTTGCCAATTTATCAGACAAATCTCGTAAACTGAATGCATTCCCTCACCATTTTGGTTTATGTGACACCGCCTGAGTTTTACAATAGATCTACATATTAACTTCCATATAGGCAAATAAGCCAGTTCAAAGTAACAAGTGCGCATGCCCAAAAGTAAAAGGTGCGGAGGGTATAAACGAGACAGTTCTCATTGCAGCCGGGGTATTGCCCCTGACAACTCTGGGTACTGTTGCAGTTTTCACTGAAACCAGCAGAACTCATTGAACTAGGGAGATGTCTGCAGGAACAGCAATTTGACAACTCCCTTGACTGAACACCGGAATCAGTTCTCTTCATTCTAATTTACTGTTTTATGTGGGCTAACGATCTGTAAAATATCGTTTTAGCTGGATAAGCAACTTTCTCGTGGTGAGTTTAAAGAAACAAATAAACAAAAAAAACAAGAAAAAATAGACATCAATATGTACACTTGGAATGGTGTGTATACCTGTTTTTACCCCTATGACCTTTCATGTAATATCATTATAACACTATTAAAATATCATTTACAACACTTGAAGACCGCGCGGTTTGGTCTAACGATAAGAGTATCCGAATGGTTCTATTACCAGGTCGAGTCATACCAAAGACTCTAAAAATGGAACTTACTGCCGTTGTGTGTGATGCTCCGTATAAGCAATGGAGTAGGAAATACAAACCAGTGAACCACAACTGGAAAAGAGGTCGTGGCCGACTCGACTTGAACTAATAGGTTGGTAACTGGGCTGTAAAACATAAAACTCCTTGTAACTAAATTTGCAACTCTTTGACTCTGTCTGAAGTAGCTTCAATTGAGGAAACAAAAATACACGTAGTTATGAAATGTCAGAAATGAATCTTAAAAAGTGTAATAATGGGCGGTTTATATCACACTTCATGACCTTTAGGATGCAGAGAAGACTTTATTGACATATTAAAGTATTCTTAAAATCTCCTTGAGTTAGGAATGGGGTTTTCATGTGAGATTTCATCGAGGAGTTGTCTAACTCCGTGATTTGATAAAATGTCCTGACATGTCTATTCTCTTTTGTCTGTTTGTGTAAGATCACTACAAAATAAACCAGAAAATGTTTGAACCCAGACTGGTTAAAACAGACACGTCATAACACGAATAAATGTGGGTCTTTACAAAGTTAACTTGTAGTAGACAATTGACCTGATACAAATCAAAGGTTCGTGTAATAAAATAACTATGGAAACAATTTCCATATTCCAGACAAGATATCGAGATAGTTTTTTGTTATTCAATACGATCATTCACGATCTCAGAACGGGGGCGGAGAGCACCGAAGTATGACTAAAGCCTATACATTCTAAAAATAACAGAGTCAATAAACTCCCACTCAGTAAAACAAATTTGCAAAGAAGAGATACAATGGGACACTTAAACGGTTGTCATACGAAATAATGATCATCGTTTTAAGTTGTAATTTTTCGCTTAAGTGCAATGCCAGGATTTTTTACGTGTGGGCTTGCAAATATGTAAACAGATTTCCTTGGTTTATGGGCAAAGACTTCATGCATATATACAACCGGTTAGTTTGCATTTTAAAGAAATACTTCGGAATGTGTGCATTTCTGCTGCTTGAATGCGACAAAAGTTTGAAACCTTTATCAACATGGCAAGAACATGTATCAGAAGGGGCCGTTTATCATGCCCGATGTGGCAATGACGCACCTCAATCATTTGTACATATATCGGCACTTTCAGCAAACATATTTCGAACAATAACAAGATTTGTAATTTTTAAGTTGTTAGGCTCTAGCCAAGTATAAGACGTTTTATGCTGTGGGACTCGAGGAGGGAGGGGGCTGGGGGTCCAGAAAAATTAAAAGACCAAGACTAATGTCACGTGACATTTTTCATATAATTTGTCATGGGTACATTCGCAAACACATCCCCCCTGCGTGGCCAGGGGGTGAAACCTCCCATGACCTTATGATCCAAGCCTGAAAAATAGTAGAAGCTGGCAAAAGGGGATCGATGTGTACTCTGTTTCATTTGAGGTATAAATATTGCACCATTTACATCTGAAGACCTATAACATTTTTTGTGCAAAGTGACAAAGTGGCAATGACTGAGACTGTTTTGGCGAGTAGGCCTATATATATCAAAAACATTCATGGGCAAAGCGATCCTTCGAAGCATAGCGTTTAAACTATAGACCTCCAGTGAAGGGACAATGGTCCAGGCGGACCGTGGGTGGAATCCCTGATACTTTTTGTATATTTTAATTGTATGATGAAGTATATGTCCTCAAAGCTAGAGACAAAAGTGACGATTTTTTTTTTTAGCAAAAAGGCGGATTAAATTATAAACTTCTCACCCCAAACATAATTTTTGACTGGGTGAGGGGTAGCAAGTAGCAAATTTCTCAATTGGTACTTTCCTTTGATTGACATGGAATTTAAGGATGTAGAGAAGCTCTGATTACGCAGCATGCACGGAGAGTTTTGTGGGTACACATTATACGGCCTTGTATCATCGCTAGATTTTGTCCTCCAGCATAAAACTGGGGATGTGTCTGTAAAAGCAGGAGTTTTAGACAGTTATTAGATGGTTACAATCAAAAGAGTGAAGTTCACTCCAAACGAGTGTGCTAATGGACCACTCATATTATGAGCAATTGTTAATCCCACGTTACCTCTGATTTTAGAGTGAGTTTTCACTCTATGCTGGGTGAAATTCACTCTCGTTATGAGTGGTCCCTCGGAAAACTTTTTTTGGAGTGAATTTTACTCCGCTATTTTATGAGTGTAATTATAGGTTGGGGAATTGGAAGAGGAATTTTGTAGAATATAGGTTGTGGTCGAGAGCAAGTAAGTCTTGCCTCCTCCCCTTTTTGGCTAATCACCCCCTTTACACTGAACACATAGCAATGATAACAAGTGTTCAGATATCTAGGTATACGAAGGACCACCCTTATTTGTAACACTCTAAAACAAACAAACAACTAAAAAAATAATTACTCCAAAAGGTGAAGGTGTTAAGAGGGACCACTCCTAGTGAGAGTGAATTTCACCCGGAATAAAAAGTGAAATCCTCTCGAAATAGACTGAAGAGTGGTCCCTCGGCACATCCTTTTTGGAGTGAAGATCACTCTTTTAATTTCTGAATATTATGTTTCTTAATTAAACATGTCAGTATGTCTCTCTTACTGAACAGTGGAGTGGGGAAAACAAGACAGTGAGTCACAACTGGAGAAAGGCCGTAGCCAACTCGACTTGAACCAATTGGTTGGAAACTGAGACGTACACACTACGTCATTCTTACTGATGCTTAGTTCGTTTTTACACAGACATTTCAAACTTTTATTTGTGTTGATTAGCTTCAAGTTGGTATCGTCGCTCGATAACATTCATTCAAATATCTCTTGAAATAATTTTCCCAGCATTTGTTAAATTTTGCGTGTTTGAAGGTCAAAACGAAATGGATATTCAAACAGTTTGTATGGTATCGATAGCAACGCTAAACGTAATAGATGGCTATCTTAAGACGTGATGTGCTTGAATCACCTTTCTTTTACTATGCAACGGTTGTTGACGTTTGGATGTGGCGTGGATTTTTTTACTCAACGGAGCAAAATACTTAAGTATTCTAAGTTATCAGTACAGTCCAGGAGTTGGAGAAGTTTTGTTTAGGTATATTTTGTCGTGGTAGAAAATTTTCTTGGAGTCCGATAATGTTTAGTGTAGGTACTCCATGGTTGTAAAAATTGTTCTGACATACGGCACAAGCTGTCAATAAAATTCTGAATTAAAGTATGCCGCCCTCTTTTTGAAAAAGCAAACTTTCATGGGTAAAACCCGTCTTTTCCTCATGCGCAGGCGGGATATAATGAGATAGCTATTAGTGTCCAGGCTAAAGATATTTTTTTCATAAGAACTTCTGGGTCGATAATTTTATTCATGTAATCAAAAGGACAAGGGCCCATAAAAAAGAAAGCAAAAATAGTGAAGGCTGCAAATTTAAACCGCTTTGAATGAAGCCTATACCAAAGGCGGACCGACGCGCCGTAATTGTGAAATCCGCAGGGGTTGCATGCAAAATTTGCTATAACCTTTCAGAAGAATTCTAGTTTTACTTTCTCTTGATTAGTTCTGTGTCAATTATGATAAAAATTTTTTGTACTATCCTTAGAGAAATAGGGCAGTGCGAGTAGGGATAGAGCCCCGGCCGTGTTGGAGACAGACTCAAAGGCCACATCTGTATTATGTCGGCCTCATGTGCGGTCATTTCTGTAAAAAACTTGCTCATACGCAGAACGCAGGGGGAAAAATTGAAAAATCTCGAACCCTCAGACAGCCGGAAATGTAATTTCTCATGCCTGCAAGAAGAATATTGAAAGTTTCACCATTTTAAGAGATTTCGTGTGCATTGACTTAGCAAGGATATTGAGTGAGGTGACCAACTGCGGGAGGACCTGATCACAGGCCTGAAAAGGGGTTTGAGGGGGAAAAGGTGTTCCCCTCCGCTTTCGAAAATAGGATCTGAATTTTTAAGCAGAGGAGTCCCTAATGTTAAAGCTTTTATGAATGTTTAAATACCCTCTGTTTCCATCTGCTGAAATATGAAGCATCATTTGAGGTCAATATTTTGTGCCATTAGAAAATATTATTACATATTATTTTATTATTATTTTGTTTTTTATTATATATTTTATTATAATTTCTATTATTTCATTCGAAATATTTTCGGGGCCATAGCCCCCTGGTCGGCTACGGGAGTGTGTCAACGTTCTTATGAAAACTTCCTAAAAGTGACTGGATGGGCAACTTTCGGGTACATCATCCATCAAATCTACCATATTTGATACGCAACGAAATCATTAATACATAACATCAATTTTTCGAAAGGGGAGGCACATGGACAGTGGACCAACCCATAGTCCTCCGTGGATGGGCGCATCCAGTTACGGAGCTCCCGACCCCACGACAAGCAGAAATCACAAACTATATCAGCTGCTGTTGACAAAATCACTAAAAGTGAACACAGGAAAGGGATGAAAAACTACGGTAGCCTCTGAAAGCCTTGAACGTTCGTCACCAATTTTAGGTTAAGTCTGTAAAACACTAAAACTAAATCAGGGCAATTGTTTTCCCATTTCGAAAATTAGGTTTAGAGGGAAACATTGCAATAGCATGGGAAGAAGTGGAACTCGAGTGGGACTTTATTGGCACAGCTTGTGATAGATGTCAAATTAAAAAAAAATTGAAGAGAAGTTCGTATTTTCCAACATGCACTTGGAGTTCTCTGAATACACATTACGGTCACATTATTATGCTCGCCGGGTTATCATGAAAACAATAAACTACTGATGGTGTCCGGATAAGGATGAGCTTTATAAAGGTGTAGAAGGGGCTAGAAATATACATAAGTAAGATGTGGAACAGTTGAACTGATGAATACATGTTTTTTTAAGAATATTTGAAAGTAAACCTGGACTGATCTACAGCTTTCTTCCTAGTATTCCCTATACTCCTCCCTCAGTCTCATATTTAAAGATAGCTGGTCACTCTAGTAATCTAGTTAAAATCTTAGATGAAGGAAACAAAACATAACAATTTAAAGGGCAAATGAGGACTATAAACTTCATAAGATATCATGTAGTCCGAATCCGAAGCAACCCTCCCTATATAAGACAAATGCCAGACCCAGAAAAATCATGTTCTATCCACGGAGGTCCCGGCATGCCACACTCAGATAGAACTTATCAAGCATGCTTGAAGCAATTGAATGAAGTAGAATTAGCAACCATTCAGACAATCAATTCCACTCATGATATCGACAATTGTGGAGGACAAACAATCTGTTAATGTCTACTCATGATACTGAGAGGAGATAAAACGTTGATGTCTCCCGATAGAAAACTTACACTAAATTAGCTTTTTACAATTGCGACGAATAAGGGATCTGGGACAATATCTGCAAGCAAAGAATTCCTACCAAAAAAGGAACTTGAAAACATGCATCATCCCTAGACTTCTTTTTTAACCAAACGTGGAGAGAATTTGAGTCCATCATGACAACTCTCTGGAAGGAGACTACTGTACTTATATACGGAATAAGCAGACGGTATCCCTCCTCTGAATTTACTTTGAACAGTTGAAAGGAAACCTGTCCTTTTCATGTCGGAAACTTCCAAGCCCCCGGAGCATAATTCAAATGTAACATTACCAGGGCGCAAGCTAGGACTTTTATTGGAGCCATGAGTAAAGGCAACAAATCCTTTGGAACATCAAAAAATTGTTAGGGGGGGGGGGGGGTGCATGCAATTTTTTGACCGTCCCAAGAGCTTGTATTGATTCAAAACGCATTTTCTGGCTTACATTACTGAATTTTCACTTGATCGATCATAGAACCCTATTTGCCTAAAAAGATGTATCTGTGCATTGTCTATAGGTTTCACTCACTTTGCAAATGACACTAACGGGATCCTTTTCCAAAGTCACAATACTCAGACTATTTCAGGGGAATCTATCCTTGGGCCAGGTAGAAATCAATCCAACAATAAAAATATTGGGGGCTGACATATCGTTTAGCCTCCCAGTTCATATAGATTTAAAAAAAAACAAGAGGCAGAATAAAAAAATATTATTGTGGTATACAGAAGACTTTAGGGCTCCGAGAACTTGAACATCAAATTGAACTATCTTAAATTAATAATGCTGCATTTGTGATGCGCAATCTATATTTGTTTTGTGTATATATGCGTGTCAATGAAAGTGTCTTCATATTTGCTTGTAAGTGTATTGCTGTTCCGTCTAGCGTTCGTGTGGGTGGATTGCTTATAGACGACGGTCCGGTCACAAACACGATCTGAGATTCTAGTAAAGGGAAATTTTTTGCCCCTTCCCCAATCCGCAAACCAAATGTACGCCCTGGATTATTTCAAAATGACTACCCCTGAATTTATGCATATGCTATGAAAAAAGCATGGTTAATTAGATAAAGTTTTACGCCCCAGTTTCCAACATATTGGTTCAAGTCGAGCCGGCCATGTTGGAAGGTTGTGGGAGCTCCAGTGAAAAATTTGGGGGCAGAAGTAGCTTCCGCCCACGCTTTCCTTGTCAGAAAGCCCCTCCTTTTATTTGTGTGCTTTTCCCAGCTCTTCCCTTCAATATAAGCACCATATTTGTAATTGTTTCAAAAGACCAAAGTTTTCTGCGCGCAGCAAAGTGTCGTCTCTAATGCAGTAGTGCTTGCTCATAAATCAGTTTGGTAATTTAACATTTCCAGCCTCTGGAAATAACAAAATGAGAAATTTGCCATTTGTGACACTAGATCATCAAGTGATATCGACAACTACAGTGCTAATTTATAAATCTTCTTTCACAAAATTCCAAGTTTTTCTCCAATATAAGCTCTTGATTATGAAATAGTTTGTCTAAAAGAGACGACGAAAGTGTCACCAGAGAGCTTCAGTTTATAGGCCTTCGACAGTTAGATAACATTATGTAGCAACAACGATTTTCAGTCACTCCGTTCAATTTTCTCAGACCGCGTGTTTGGTCTAACGGTAAAATCATTTGCCTCTCACGCGGAAGGACCGGGTTCAATTCCCAGGTCGAGTAATACCAAAGACTATAATGGAATGGAACCTACTGCCATTGTGAGTGATGCTCCGCATAAGCAATGGAGTAGGGAAAGCAAGCCAGTGAGCAACAACTGGAAAAAAGGGTCGTGGAACACTGGAACCAATAGGCTGGAATTTCCCAGATTTGCAATAGGAAGAGCAGATTCTTTAGTAGTTACCACCAACTTTTCAAATTTCCTTACAGGAGACCCAAATCCAAAACTTTCTGCAATAAAGCTCCACATCTTCATCATTTGTTTAAAAGGGCAAATGAAGCGCGCCCACCTATAACGTCTCGGGTGTTCACACTTTCAAGAAAAAATCAGAAAAGTTGGGTGCTTGCTTCTTCCTTCGAAAAAGACTAGCTTCTCCATTTCTGCTTAACTGTTACTTTCAAGCCTGAAAAATGCCATTTCCGGTTGTCTGAGGGGTCGCGATTTTTCAATTTTTTGTACGCTTCACGCCAACTAAAGGTGGAGCTCCGCTTAGATAGACTTTCGAGCAAGACTGCATATTTCAGGCAGAGAATCATTTTCCTACCGTATTCAAATGCTCTCACTATACATGCACCTATCACCAGATACCTTGCAACCCTGTCAGTTGAGTAGTCTGTGTAGACGAATTCTTTAGTTATTGAAGTGTAAAAAATTTTATCGATATTCCTTTGCAGAGGTTATTAATATACTGGAATTGTTATCTAGTCCTGCTAGTGTTGCATTTTCAATGCGCAGCAAGTTCATCTGAAAAAATGAGTTATTGCATACATTTTTTTAATCCGCTCTTTTTGGTAAGAATTAAACGAAATTATTCAGCATCAGATATAAACCTTTTGGTCAAGTGGGTAGGGTGAGGTATATGGTCCCGAAAATTTGCTCGTAACATTTTCCTAGTGTTAAACTTACAGGGGCTAGTAAATCACCTGAGCGGTAAAATGATTCAGCGTTTATGTCACGGCATTAGGCTATCTCTAACAAACTGTTTACGGCTTAATTATTACGTTAAAACTGCAACAATTAAGCGAAATTTCTAGGAAAATGGGTATGTAGTCTTGCATAATCAAGAATGGATGGGAATTGTGTCATTTTGGTATAATTATTATCATGAAGAAAACCTTCAAGTTTCGAATGTGGTGAGCCTTTTCAATGTACGGCTTTTTGTTTGTAAGTCTGCTTGTTGTTTTGTCTCTCTCAGGGAGTGCACGTTCTCAAGCCCCTAGGAGTTTTTGTGAACTTCCTCTTCCTTTCGCCTTTATATGTACAATGATTCTTTTGAAATAATTATACCCTATGTATAAAAAACACTAAACGAAACGAAACAATATAAAGACACTACCAACTGGACGGTCTATAAACACTACCGTACATTCTATATCATCTCAAGAGATCTGCACAATCGGTATCTTGTACTGTGGGAATGATAATGTAATGCGGTACGTACATTGAGTATACGTAGATTCGATCGTACGTACGTACGAACGCGAAACAAACGAAACAGCTGAAACTGTGCTTGGCTGGAGAGCAAGATGGCGAGCAACCGGGCGGATAGTCAGCAAGGATATCTAACAAATTCTGGACTTTCTAGGAGAATATGTTTTTTAATATTTGTGAGTTGGATAAGTTCAGTGTTTTGTCAAGACAGTGCTGTGCCTTGCGTAGATGATTTCGGCAGACCTCAGCGATGTCATCCTGAGTTTGAGAACGCAGCTTTTCAACTTGATGTAGAGGCTTCTAATACGTGTGGGGTTGATGCACGGCAGAAGTAAGTGGCCAAACTTTGCCAAGTTTTTGTGAACTACCAGTGCATGAAAAGTATTATCATTAAAAGTTTGGTTTCTTTTATTTACCGACAAACACTGGGACTGGCAAATCTATTAGATAAGCAGCGGGAAGTCAGCTTCTTACAAAATGCGTCACAAAGTCACAGATGCCCAACGTAAATTATCTGTTGAATGGGGAAATTATGTAGTCGGGCTGCCTGACCAAGCCCCTTACACAGTTCTGCAAAGATGATGACCATTGCATTTTGCATTGGCAGCTCTTGTCATTTCAAGATTTTTTCAGGTTATGACAATGCAGATGCGCACGCGATGGTCACCCCCATCATACAATGAGCTTGTCACCCATGAAAATACTTGGTTCAAGACATATGTTAAACTCGTGTTTTATTCCATGTTCTTCAAAAGCTTCCTTTTCACGATCTTTGAATTTATAAAGAAGGTGGAAATTAAGGGTGCATGTATTTTGTGTCCCCGTCCCGCAGGCCTCTGTATCTAAGTATAGTAGTTGTATCTTGAGTCGGCTAGTACCTTGAATAGGTCACTGCCCACAAAAATATTGTCAGGGTTCTTTGGTCATTTAGTAAACAAATTGTTAGGGCAGCCATAATAATCGGGATATCATGGATATAATTTTGCCCCAATGATATTGAACCATGTTTGTCTGATATCTGCAACAGATTCAAATAAATGACTAAACCACTGTGAAATCTTTATTGCGTTTCGTCAGTAATCTAAAATGATCATAAGGTGGGCTATCTCATTTTGTTGTAGGTTGAGGCAAATAATGTGCAGACAGATTTGTTTCACTCTGATTACTTTTTTCAAAGACAAAGGTCCTAAATAAATGTGTTTCTGATGAAACTTTGAGCTTCAGACTAAATATTATTGGCTTGGTTTATGAATACAGAGTATATGTCCTTGATAGGGGATCTGTAGGCCTATTAGCATGCTAATGGCAAATGTTAAAGTGTACCTCAAGTTAAAAAATCCAAAACTATATATTGAAGACCATGAAAAATTAATTCTGACAGTCTAACTCCCATCTTCATAGGACATTCCTCAGCTGAGATATAAAATGTTGAAATTTATTCACTCAATTAAAGGCATATTTTCATCATCCCAAACAGTTCCAATTCTCCCAACCTACTTACTTCTAGCCCCTCCTGCATTTATCTAAAACTCATCTTTATCCAGACACAATCCTAGTTTATTGCTTCATGGCTTGTCCCAGTGGCCATACAAGTCCATAATGTGTAGTCAAGACACTCTCAGTGCCCATGCTGTGTAATTTAGCTATGATGCATTGTTTGAATGTGATGCCAATCAAAGAGCTGTACCAATTGAGAGTTTTGATATATGTATATTGAAACTGTAGTTTGGGGTGACGAATGACTGCCTTTAAAATGATACATTGCGCAATAATTTGTGATGTCATTCTTGTACTACTGAATTTACAATCTTTGTATGTCTTTGTTTTTTCGAATGTTATTGCACCTTGTACCAAGGTGTGATAGTGCTCTTACTCTTATGAGGTGATGTAATTAATTAAGCCCTCCTTGTCAAACATGCTATGCAAGGGGAAACAGGAAGTGTTCAAGGTCATAAGAACATTTGTAATTTTTAAGGGAAACAAAGCATGTTACGTATGTGAGTTGTACAACAAAAAAGTCACAAATTTTTGCTCAATTGACCAATTTGTTCCAAGTGAATAAACTTCAACATTTTATATCTCAGCTCAGGAATGTTGTATGAATCTATGGGAGTTGGACTGATGGAATTCACTTTTTCATGTTCTTAAATATATAAGACTACCTGTACAGTTTTAAATGCACAATATCGTGATATCGTTGTGGAAGTGCTGGCGATGTGGATAAATGAAAATAGGTTATTGTGGCAGTTGTACAAATTTTACTGAAGAATCTCCAGAAAAAAATGAAAACAGCTCGAAATCTGTCAAAAATAAGATTTGATCCCCATTTTTAGAGGATTTTTTTTTTTCAGCCTAACCTTTATCCTATGTTCCCCTGTTGATACTTCCAAAAAAGTTACAAAAAAAAATGTTTCTTTGCTTCACTGGTACTAGTAGTATTCTTCCACCGTTTGATGAAGTTCTCCAGGCCCGTAGCCAAGGGGAAACCATTGAGGGTTTTCCCTCCTCCCAAAGGTTTTTCACATAATTGTACATGGTTAATTAGCACAGAAGGTGCCTTTTCCAACAATCTGGGAGGAATATTTGGCCAAACATTATGGTGACACTACTTATACAGTAGATGGTCTCTCCATAGATTTCTCCCCCTCCTTGACAAATATCCGGCAATGTTCCTGCTGTTCCCACAAGGGGCTCATATTAGTCTATGAGGGCCACCAAGATTATGGAGTCGAAAATTGGGGCCAGCAAGACAAAAAAATGTTGACCGCAGTCCTGTTTAAGCAAAATTGTGGCTTGTTACTGATTGTTACTGTAATAAAGAGTTCAAAACATCTCTTGGAGTAATTAAAGTAAGTAGAGAGAATTGGAAATACAGACCCTTAAGTTTCAGAATTTCCAGGTGTGCTACAAATCACAATCGTCAGAAAATAGAAGGCCTAATTCTGTCACTTCATTCAGTGGTCAATTCTCCTAACCTTACCTTAGCCCCTCCCACAATTTTCTAAAATTCATCCTCATCCTAATACAATCTCAGTTACTTCAGTGTGAGTATGTAGAAAGCTTCAATGTGTATTTATAATCAAAACGCTCCTAGTACATTTCATACTGTGTAAGCTTTGGTAATCAGCATTGTTTGAACTAGCTGCCTTTCAAAGAGCTGAGCCAATAGAAAATTTCTGTGGAGTACTAAAAAAGTTGTAGTTTTAGGTGAGAGAACAAGCCCTTTAAGGAGTGTGGTAGGTGTGCTGTTTTGTTAAATGAGCTGACATTCTTCATTAAGGTGAGCAAAAAATGACACCCCTTACAGTGATTTGAGGTGAGTGATGGTGTGTGATCACAAATGCATACCTCAAAATTCAAGGCCTGGAAATATCTGGGTTACCTACTGTACTTCAATGGAGTTTTATGGCCCAGTTTCCAACCAATTGGTTCAAGCTGAGCCGGCCACAGCCTTTTTTCCAGTTGTGGCTCACTGGCTTGTTTCCACTACTCCATTGCACGTGCTGAGCACTACGCACAATGGTGGCAGGTTCTGTTTTTTAAGTCCTCAGTATGACCAGGTCAGGACTTGAACTCCCAACAAGACTGCAAGTCTGATGCTCTAACCACTTGACCATACAATCGGTGGAAATATCTGGGATGCTGAAAATTGAGTCTGCAGATCCAGTGTGCCGTAAATATATGACAAGAAGCATATTTTAAAAGCTACTGTACACAGATGCAGTGCTGTTACAGGCATGTGCAGTAGCCTGATATCACTACAGTTCTGCCGTTGGCATTCCCTGAATGCTTTGAGCAAAGCTTGATATACATCGCAAAAGTTATGGTGGTATGTTGTGGTGATTGATCCTTTCCATTGTAGCACTATCAACTTGTAGTACTGCACTTCCATGGTAGAACAGTATTTTCACAAGTGTCTCAGAAAAGTAGTTAATACTACCAAGGGTTATAGTCACAATTGTTAGACGTAATAAAAATGTAACCTGCTATTAGTATAGCTTTAGAAGTTGAATTCACTTCCTGACAGTTTAAAAGTGTATTTCCTGTCATAGAGACAGGTGGAATTACTCAGTTTCTACTCAATACAGTTCAGAAGACTCTGTGAATGTTTGGTCTTTATTAGTTTCTACCATAGAGTATAAGTTATTTGAATGAAATACAAAGGCTTTGTGCTTTCAAGATTTTTTTCAATACTTCTTCTATTTATAATCATTATAATACTTTACAAATACGTAGCTCATGCAATGTAATTAAACTATTGTTGGTGTGCATGGTGCCACTGCTCTGGCACGTAAGCAATGGAGTATGAAACAATTCAGTGCCCTACAATTTGAATACAGACTTGGGTACCTCTACATTAATTTTATAAGGTTAAACTGTACTGTACTGTAAGTCAGGGTGTAAAACCCAGTCTCACATTAGCTCATGTTGTTGCCTTACTGTAATCTGCAGGCATTGTCTTTAAATAAAAGAAAAATGAATATTGTGTTGTGAAATTCATTTTTTGAAGGCGGAGGTTTTTCTGTTCACTTGATACCAGTAACTTTATTTAGACAGGGAGCCCAGTATGCCATTGTTCTAATTGTACCATGATTGGGGTGGGAGTTATGGCCTATTAAAGTCAGTATTGAAGTAGAAAAACCATATATTGGAGTAAATCATGCCATTTTAAAGTTACAGAACTTACAGCCATTTTTTTGTCCTCAGACATTTCCCTCAAAACCTTCTGCAAAGAAAGTATCCTTTGAACAAACGAGAATTGCATACAATTAACTGTGTAAACTTGCACTTTTCATACTGTACTAAGTCTCACTCACATACTACTGTTGGGTTTTATACTACCAGACAGACAGGCTGGCCAGCTGTCTTATGTCCAGCCCTATGAACAAGAAATGAAAATTCAGTTTTAAAAGCCTGCCAAGGCAGCCAAGCCAAGTGGTACTGTACATTAATGCTCATTGCTCGGTTAGTAACTTACAGTAAGAAGTGAAGATTTAAAGCTTTGGGGGTATAGCATGCCTCATGCTTTGGTCAGCTTTCAAGGGGCAAGATAATTTGGCTGTGGTTCAGTTTATATTTTTAGGGCATCAAGGCTACCCCAGTCAGGGCATTGAAGCAATACTTTTCTGAACAAGGGTACCAGGGCCATTTGTAAAAAAAAAAGTGCATCAGAAAATTAGCAACATAACAAACAGTATAAAACAGAGAGAGAGGTACATGGGTCATACATGACGGCAACTTTGGCCTCAACTTTAAGTCATTTTATCAGGGCATTGTGGCAAATGGGAATTGTATGATGGCAATTGCCGCTGTGGCCCCTGTGAAATTGGAGGCTCGGAGTAGGGGTGTTTGTACTTGTCCACATTAGTCACCATTCATACTGTAGGGCAACAGGTATCGGACTTCAAACATACTGTTGTAGTCTGAGGATGTGTCCAAGCTTAGGTCGTCATAGCAAACTAATTATTGATACACTCAGAAGAGAGAATTGAGTACACTTATTTTAGGTAAGTGAGCAAGTCACCTGAGAATTATGACATGCCTACTGTAAAGTATGTATAAAGCTTAGCATTGCTTGCATTCATTTTCAACAATAGTTCATTTAGTCTGGCAGGTTGAGATGTGTGTTCGTTTTATAGAAAATACTGTAGTACAGTGCAGTTTATGATGTGGTATGTTATACTAATCACCAAGTGATTGTGATGGCACATTTTTTGTGTGCCAGGCATACTTCTTGGATCCTAACTGTCAATTTATATAGACTGTGAAGTATATACTGCGCAATGTTCTATAATTCATGGTTCTGTTGTAAAGTAGGCCTACTGCACTCTTAGTAGGTACTGTATTATAGCACGATACTGTCTGTTCAATAAAGGCTTTATATGTACTACCCTTAGATGACTGAACGTGTTTTTCTCTACATAGTTAGTAGTTCAGTTCTGGTATTAAAATGGGTGGAAATAGTAATAGTATTGGTAAGCTCATGCATTTCCTGCAATTTTAGCAAATTCTGTACAGAAATTTCACGAAGTTTTCACAAAGGGACTTTGGAAATACAGAAGAAAAATGTGGCTTTTTTTTTTTTTTAATGGAAAGTATTATAACCTCTTTTCTACCAATATGAATTAAAATACTATCAGTGGTGATATCAGTATACTACAGTTTTATTACAAAATGTCCGACTGCTTCGTTCTTTAATAGTCACCCAGTTTGTTTGGTGTTGATACGTATGTACTGGAGGACAAAAGTGCAGCCTGTCCCTGTATTGAACTGAAGTACTGCACAATTATTTTTGGTCAAGTTTGTTTACTTCCAAGGTCACTATGCAGTAACCAGTGTGCAGTAAATTTCTCATTTTTTGTTGACATATTGATTTTAAGTACAGTTTATTATGGACTTTGTTAAGGAAAAGATAGACAACAAGCTATTACACTTTGATTACCTTTAGGGTTAGGTTACTGAGCTTAAGTGTTTTCTGCGCCATCATTGGGATGCAACAGTACTGGAACTGTAATAGGCAGTGGGATCCTCCTGATCATCCTTTTCTTAAAGATCCTGAAAGATTGAAATGAGATGCAGGAATTCCTGCAGTTGTTGGAAAAAAGTTGAATTTCTGTGTGAAATTGCAAATTGCAACTTATTTTAGATCCCCCCTTCTCAACAAACTCCTACGGCCCAAGAGAAGCTCCCAAATTCCGAGACCTAGAGACAACTTTCTATTGTAAGGGCTATTTGTAAAGCAGGATAGCCTTCAACTTGATTCACATTTACTAGCCACTGCTACTGCTACAAAAACATTCATCACTAAATCTCAACTTAATAGCAAATTAGCTTACTCATTTGTTGTAACAAGATGGTCAGTACAGACATGCATTTCCCATTTTTATGTACAGTATACTGAATGTCTTTTGGAAACAAGTTTCATGATCAGTATTAATGTGGCACTGTAATAGCTGATGAAATATTTCAGCAATGATCTCGGCTGCACAAAAATGAATACTTCAGCTCAGTGTAATAGTGAATGACCTGCAGTTATTATTTTGTCTGAAGAAAATCACCCCCACTTTGCATTATACGTTACAGTATCACAATCATTACAAGATTACCTGACATTTTCAAAATACAAGTTGCCTTTTTGAGTTTCTAATTTCTTTTCTTCTTTTTTGCTAATGTGCAGGTATTGCCGACAGACTGGGGCAACAGGGGTCACAAAGCAATGTTCCTACTGTGACAACTATGTCTCTGCTGAGAGGCATCCTCCCAACTATCTTACAGATATCCATGAGGAGGAGAATATGACATGGTGGCAGAGTGAAACCATGTACGAGGGTATCCAATACCCACATGCTGTCAACCTAACTCTATCATTAGGTAAGTGATATGTTTAAAGGGATAGTTACATGATAGAGTATCCACTTGTTTCTTTTGCCTTAAAAAATAGGTGACCTACCTAGGAAGATATCTGGTAGCTACATTTAGAAGCTTACTGTACTACTTAAATCAGAGGGTGCACAATCATTGGAAAAAGTAATAGGTAAGTTAGACAGATTCAATGTATGAGAGGGTGCTTCCTAGTTACTGTACCAAAGGTATGCCTTAAAGGGATATTTCTAGAAGGTATTCATGAAAACTTGCAACAACTTGCAAGGATAGCTTGCATTGGGTGGGGTCAGTACTTATCAGAATATAAACTTCAAGGGACTTGAGTTATGACAGGCATCCAGTCACAAGCTTGCAGCTATCGGCCACAGAGGGAAAGGATATCCAGATAGTTACCAGCACATGTCAAAATGCTTCCAAACTACTGTTATAAGCTTGCTCCAGTTAAATCAGGTAGATGTTTTCAACATATTCACTGCTTTTTTGTCTACATATCTATCAAAGGCTACTGTACATCCTGTAAATGGGGAAGTAAGTGTTCCTGTTGCCCATCTGGTGTCAAATTAGTTGCATGATAAACCATTGCAGAATGGATAGCCCTGTGCATGGGTCAGTGTGCCATAACATTGTGGCCAAGGTTGACTTCTGGAAGCACCATGGCTGATCAGCTTGAAAAACATGTCAGTCCCCTCTGTAAATAATTTAAAATAAAAATGCTTTTGCTTTTAATTTATGTTTTATGTGAAATACTAGCCAAATTTCCTTCCAATGTTTCATTTCATTCCAAATACATTAAATTTTACCAAGGCCACCAATTTTTTCAATGAAAAAAAATGAACAAAGAAAGCCCCATTTGTCCTACTGTACAGGGAAGGGAACGTAGATAGAAAGATCTTGGTGTGGTACCACCAAATTGGATCAATCCCTATTGACACGTAGTGCCATCATCAGTTGGAGGGGAATACACAAATTTTGGGTTGATTAAGATGCAAATTGCTGGTTCAAAGGTTTTGTGGCAATTTTTGTACTGAAGTTTATTTATGGTAAAAGTGGGAACTCCATCTGCAGCCTGTAACTAACTACAGCTGCAGTACTAGTACAATTTTGAATTGAGAGCATCCAATGTAATGTGTAAACTATTTACCCACAACTGGAGACAAAATAAAGTCTAAACACAAGTTAAAAAGCTTGAAGACAACAGAAAATATTGTACCTTAAATAATCTTTTTCAAGTGACAACTTGACAGCTTGATAACACTGAAAAGGATCATACAAAAGTTTGTCAGCTGTAAAATTACTTTCAAATTATAGGTTTACACGTATTCATCTTTTTTGTATTTTCTTTGTTTTGTTGGTGAAACATTAGGAAATGGCTGAATGCTACAGTATAACAGTACTGAGCCCCATATCTGTTTTCAAAGGTAAATGTTTTTGTCAAGAGACCTGGGCAGTTGGGAAGGCAACATCATTGAATTGCAATTTTCAGGTTTTATTTAAAAACATGATTGCAGACCATAGTGACAAACTGTTTGAATGCCACTCTTGAATTTTCCTTAGTCTCTAACAGAGGAAGGACTTTTTATGTCATAGGGTATGAAAATTGTTATCAAAATAACAAGTCCAACTTACATCAATAATGATAAAGGAAGCCCATTGGACAGTGGGGTGACTGTATCCTTTGATCTGTCAGGAAAAGATTGTGTGATCTGTCAAAAATAAAGACAGTGATGTATTTGACGCCAGTCATTGTCATAGTGGTGCAATTAGTGAGGGTGTAGCTATTCATTGGTGCACTTGTCTGGTCTTTGATGTTTTGATAGGAGAATGTCATGGTCATGAAATGTAGACCCAGGCTATAAAGATAGAAATAATTGTGTATGGAGTCTTCTATTTTTTTTTCATTTTTTGGATGATGTGCAATTTGTAAAGACATGAGGAATACACAGTTGGCTATTGAACACCTATATAGCTTACAAAAGCCTTGAAATGAAAAGTTAGAATATGTTTGAAAGGACTATATTTTATTTCTAAATTAATATATTTTTCAGACAGAATAATTTGTAATTTTTGTTCTTTTTTTTATTTAGTCCCAGTAGGAAACTTTTCTCATGAGTCGAGAGTGGGCATTTTTCAAACAACTGTATTGTACTTACGGTACTAGAAATCTGGTTGTACCATTGTACATAGTCTGTCAGCCATGTTTGAGTAAAGATGAACAAGCTACTTCACCTCAACTTGCTGCATCTGTTTCAATAATGAACTGTCCCATTTAAGGCAGAATGCTATCTTGCAATGTCTCGAGTAGGTGGCACTGTCCCCCAATTTTGATTGTCCCACCCCTAACATGCTCTTTTGGATGGCTTTTGGAAGTCAGGGTTTTTGAATGTTCTCATCAGCTTACCAGTTTCTTTTTTGGGTAGTGTTTTGTGTCCTTTCGTCAGCCCATGGGCTATTTTGTGGCTGTTAGGTAAAGAGAAACAATAGATGGCTCAGCCTTCTTACCCACTTATCAATTGTACAGTAAGACATGCCCTCTGACCCCAGACACTGGCAAGTTAATTGTGCGAAATGTTCATGAGTTGTGATGCAGGGGTGTGTCAAAGTTTCCCAAATTTTCTCTGGAAGCAGCCTGAGGTATCTGGTGCATCATATCTACTACACATGTGGGTCAAGTGTTGGGTCAGTTGCTTGATGGAGGTGAATCAATACACAAACAAGTTTCACCCACTCAAAGAACATTGACTGACCATACGGTGGGTCAAATGGTGTTTCATGTGCAGTACTGCATGTAACTTGAATCATCTATTTTTCTTGAGGTTTGATCACAGATCCACTGCTCACAATTGAATCACTGTAGGAGTTGGCATCAATTGTTACATAATTAGTGGAAAAAAAGAAACTATGAATTGGAAGAAACCAGTTTTGCAGGCCTTGAATTTTGAGATGTGCAAGTGTGATTTCACACCATCACTCACCTCAAATCACAGTGAGGAGAGTGATTTTTTGCACACCTAGGTGAAGAATGGGGGTTTAGTAACATCTATTAAATAGCACACCACACTTCTTAATTTCTTTAGGAGTGTTATTTGAGGTGCACCTGGAATTACACCTAAAATTGAAGACCTGGTTTTGATTTACTATTCACTATTACATACTGTAGTGTGTGCAACTAGTTTGTTTTTGGTAATATGGCACTTGTTACTTGAATCATGGAAAGTATTACATGCTTGAATTGTAGTGATTGCAATTGCATGTGGCCTGTAGATGTTTTTAGTGATATAGTCTGGGTCAGGTTTTAGGGTCAAATTAGATGGGTTACAGTTTTTGCACAACAGGGTCTCTTTAGTGACCTTCTTAAAATTTGTAGCTCTCTAATTTTTATGGAAGACAGTACAGAGACCCATAGAAGGCATGTGCTTACTGAAACTTTAAGGTGTAGCACCCTTCTTGAAGATAGTTCATCTTGTTATAATGTACCAATAGATTGCTGCATTGCTCCTCAGTTATATGGGACTGTTTTCAGTAATGAAAGGGGGAAGGGGCAGGACAGAAAATACAGTGTAGGGGTTTTAATTTGTAGAACTTCAGAAACTGAATTTGATGTTTTTGTAGTACTGTACATTTTTTCAGTGAAAGTTTGTGTAAAAATGGCATTACAAAACAGAATTTGGCTTTTAGAAAAAAAATATCAAGAAAACATCCTGTGTGTACCACAAAACAGGGCATAATGAAATGCATTGGATTGTAATATTCAATTTTATGTACAGTGCAGTACAGTACATCATGCTACAATCTTGCTCCATATTTCAGTGCTACCAGAGAAATATCACTCTTTAAACAAGCCCTTGAATTTATGAAATGTCTTTGATGGATATCTTGCACAGCCAGGTACTATCACTACAAACTGATGAAAACCTTTGACAGCTGAATTTACAAACCAGAAGCACAGGTATAGGAGTTCAAGATGAGTTGTCATTGAGGTCCAAGATCTTCATGGCAGGCAGAGACCTCACAGTAACGAGCATTTATAGATATGTGGACATCTTCAAGTAATTCAGAAGAGATCTTGATTTTGTTGCCTATCAAATCAAAATAGTGATACTTGTTACTCTGTAACAACTTGAAAAATATACAGACATAACTTTGAGTACACTGTAAAATTATCATTTTGTGAAACTGCAGTACCCTTACAGACAGATCCAGTTAGTGCTTGTTTTAGTGACTGTGGGCAGCCATTATTGGGGTCCATCAGCCTTGAATCGCATTTATATATCATCTACATGAGTTTCAAACCCTCATATTCAGTAAAATTGAAGGAATTAAGATACAATGTAGTGTACAACAATCCATGATAGAGGTAAGCAAGGCAATTGAAAGATTAAAAGGTGGTGGACCCCAGTTATGGCCGACTGAAATCAGACCATTACTTGCTGTCCGGATTCGTCTATAGAGACTGTCAGTTATCTCTCGTATAGGCTAACATTAAATATGTACATTGCTTTGCAACAGTCAAGCTGACAAAGTAATATTATGTTGAACTTATGGTCTGGAATGCTGGTTGTGAGAGGAGGGTATTGAAAGATGAGCTAGAGCTATTTATAAAGTTTGATTTACTTTAAAGAGTGTGTAAGTGTTTCAGGAGCATCCTTTCATATTGTATGTTTTTAAATTGGTGTGTTAACCTGACGATAAATTAACAGAGGTATTTGGAGGGTATGACAATTGTGATTACAAACATAAAGTTCTATAGTATTTAGTGTCACATCCAAAAGTTAACAAAAATTTGTTTGTCTCCTAGCTTGTTACAGTTTTGCTCATAATTTGAAAAACTGGCCATGAATTATTAAGTACTGAACCAATTTTATGGAAACATTATAGTTTATACCCTAGGAACAGTGTGCATTTTGGGAGCCAATGGTGTCTAAAGCTCTCAAGTTATCATTTGCATGAAGTCCCTGGAAGCGGGGAGAAAGTTGATTTCCTTGTCTTTACATTTTGGTGGATAAACATGAATTTTTTTGCAAAATGCATTGAATTTCTAATGTACCCAGACAGATAAAAGGCCACCATGGAACCACAGAAGTTTGAATATGTCCTCAGAGGGTGCACTTCCCTGTATCTGGTATCCATTGATCTATACATAAGTCCCTCTCGAATAGACAAGAATAATGAAAGTCTCAGAGCTCATTTTCAGTGGCAGAGTTATGATGAGAACCATCTGTACAAGACTTTGCTACTAGACCTGGTCTTGAGGTTTCATTGCATCACCAGCGATGGTTCCCTTTGCATGGCTTGTCAAAACCCTCTGACGAAGAGCGAATTTGTCACCTCAAACGTCCATCACTGTAGTCATTTGGTTTGCCTAGAACTTAAAAGTCTTTGTACATACTGTAGGTGAGGGATCTGAAGAAAAATCACATAATTCACCCACTGGAAGAACAGTAGATGAAAGTATTCTAGATGGAGTGAAAACCTTCAAAAGCTAGGGGATATTGCTGGTATTAAAGGCTTTATAGGGGTCTTTTTTGGTTGTCTGAAAGGGAAATCCTTTAGACTCATGCAGACAACACTTTTGCAAAACATGTGTAGGATCGTGCATTTTAGTGTTGGCTCAGGCTATGATTTGTAAGCTCAACGATTGAAAATTATTTCTTTGATTTAGCCTGTTTTCAGCAGAATAGTTCCAAGCCAAAGCCTGTCTTCATTTTGGATCATTGAGGTTGTTGTTGCTAGAGTAGATCATTGTTAAGAGGGACAGCTGTGTGAATGGCATTGCTGGATACCAAAATATATATTGCAATGCGTGGCTGTTTGTTCCTTTTTGGAAGAATACTGACTTTGATCAGGTATATTTATAATTTTTGATTGCATAATTGCATATACATCAAATTTCATCTCAAAAATATGTTCACATGGGGCCCTCAGAAATATGTGTACCTTATGTAAAATGTAGCAATCTTTATAAAGCTTTGTTTTGCCAAGCG
Organism: Holothuria scabra; assembly: GCA_037179385.1. Lineage (NCBI taxonomy): Eukaryota > Metazoa > Echinodermata > Holothuroidea > Aspidochirotida > Holothuriidae > Holothuria > Holothuria scabra. Next base: position 22,924,958 of record CM074185.1, on the reverse strand, counting down.
GTTGTACGTTACTTAATAGCAGGGAATAGTCAAATATTGTCATGTTTTTACAAAGTGACTTACATTTATACATCAGGACTTTGTCAACATTTTTGCTAAGAATTATAATTTTACTATTCATTATCCATGGTAAAATGGTACTTTGATGCTCTCGCTAAGAATTGTGAGGTATTTTTTAGTTCAAGATACAGCTTTACTCCCTTTTATTTAAGTGGAAGCCATTGTACCCTCTAAAAGGTCACACGTCGGACCGGCTTTTCGACCGCAGTTACGTACAGTAATAGCATGCACAATGCATGCATTCGGGTCAGTTAGTGGTTGTGACCTTACATCAACAGAGAGCAAAGTAAAATATTGCCATGTTTCTTGCATAGAGGCCAACATTTAGTTGGATTTGTACATCAATACTTTCACAAAAATTTTGTTTGAAATTATTTTTAAAGCTTTGTCTTCCATTTGGAAACTTCAACGATACCTTTGGTACAAATTGTTAGGAACTTTTTGGCCAAGATACACTCTTTACTCCCTATGATTAAGTAGAAGACACTGGACCTTCTGATAGGTCACTTATCTGGTCAACCTTTCTATTCTTTATCTCAGAGACAACACAAGCGTGACTTTCATCGAATCATTTCGTCACGTCACTTAAACCAGATCGTAGTGTACAGGTTACTGAGTCTCGTTTGCTATTTTCACAGCCTAAAGTTAGACCTGAAGAAAAACTTTGCAATGAGGCTGCTTTGTTTAATAAGCTGTTTGTTGTTTGAATCTCTGCATCAATGTCAAGGGAAAACACAGTTTTCATGCAAAAACCTGTGATAACCCCTGGAAGAACGTGAAAACATGCAAATTTGGAACTAATTGCCTCACCTTTTTTTGATTCCTTGCCGTAGGCAAAAGGAATCTATGCGATGGTGATGTCGTGTGTGTGTGTATGTGTGTGTGTATGTGACGCTTTGCTTGTAAACACGATATCTCAAGATAGGTAACTGTGACGGGTCTCATACTTGGTGTGTGGGTTGGCCATATTGAGTAGATGATTTTCGTGGAGGTCAAAGGTCATTTGAGGTCACTAGGGGTCAAACTGTGAAAACCTTGTAAACACGATATCTCAAGCAGAGTAAGCTTGACTGATCTCATACTTGGTGTGTGGGTTGGCCATATTGAGTAGATGATCCCTATTGTTTTTGGTGGAGGTCAAAGGTCATTTGGGGTCAGGAGAGGTCAAAAGGTCAAAACCTTGTAAACACGATATCTCAAGAAAGTAGGAAGCTTGGATGCCTTGCATGTATTCTTTGTGGGTACATTACGGAGCACTGTCAATTTGAAAAAAAAAGGTAGGCTCAAATTTCAGTGGCAAGGAATCGCTAAGCCTTTTGGCTTTCTGGTTAAGGGTTCCATTGATATTAGTTATATGAAAATTTTGAAAATGTATTTTCTTATGATTTTCTTGCCAACCACATTTTGCAAGTATTGAAAGCGGTATTTTCATCGCCTTGCAAACCAGAACCTTTCTTTGTATTACTGATTGTTTTTTGCATGTCTCACAAGTTAATATGACAATATAATTAGAAATAGTAATTCAGGCATCCCGCCATCCCTTGCCTGCAGTAGCTTTAACTAGGACCCAAACAATTTCCTGCTAAACACACACATGGGTTAGTGTTGATTAATTTTGAAAAGCATTATGGGCCTGCTCTGTAGAACTGGTAGTGGAGTGTGGTACAGTGACTGCAAATATGTTGCAGAGTGTTGGAACAAATTTTTCAGTGCCTTGTGGGGTAGTTACTGAGCGGCAGAAATTTTAGGCCTGAATTGCTCTCTGTTTACAATCTCTTGCTTAAGATAACTGCTTCACTTGAACTTTTTACCACAAGTCAGTCAGGAGGATAAAATATGAGGGAGGGGGAGGGAGTCATTTTGGGAGGAAATTGGTGGGTGATGGTGGTTATGTATGGGGTGGAGATGAATGGAGAAAGCAAAGTGCCAATTGGTCATGTCAGTTTAGACTGTGGTCTCACATATCCCGTGCTGAAGGTTGCACACCATTTTACCTTGCACTTGATAAATGTGGGAATGGGGATTAACTCAGGATTGATGTTTAAATTTCAATCCACCTCAAATCCCAGGATTCTGCAGTTTTAAAAACTGTTGTTTGTTTTAATCAAGCAAGGTCACAGGTGTTTGGTACTGATGGAATATTTGACATCGTAAGTATAGTAGCACTACCCAATCAACAACACTTGGAGGTACATGAGGACACACACCGGAAAACATGGGGTTTTGCTTTGTTGTAAACACAGGGTAACATAGAGTGTCATGGGGTAGATGAGACCATACCTCTGGTTCATGCCAAGTGGCAAAAGTTCTTAAGAACTTCTTTACCCATGGTTTTTAATTCATTACCATATGACAAGGATCCTGATTTAATGTAAAGCGCTCCTATACAGTAAGGTCTCCTTTCCTCCCAGTGCCACTGTGTACTATACACTTTGGCAAAAGCACTATGTTGCATTCAATTCAGCCTTCTGTATATTGCCAGTTTGATGTATAGTTTATTAGACAGTACAGTATTAGGTGCTCCATGGATCAACTTCAGCTTGTCACTAATCGGAGATCATTCACACCTATGGTAACCTGTGTTGGATGTGAACCCTTGTCGACGGAAATGCATTGTTGTTTTTGTCCAAGTTTTATGCAGACTTGGAACATGATTTTGAGCTTACTCACCCAAACTAGAAGTTGAAATTAGAACCATCTGGCTCCAGGGGAGACATAGGGGAGAAAGAACAATTTTGGTAGACTTTTATTGAAATGCAAAAAACACATCCTGGTTTCTGTTTCCTTGCTTGACATTTATCATTAGTATAGCCTCTGGTATTGAGGTGTACAGAACCACCATGGGGGAAAGTTTAGCAACTGTAGGGGAGAAACAATATGAGACAAAAGTTACCTTTGGAAGGATTATATAAATCCTTATGGACTGCAGTTATTATGGTTGGCAAATCTGGTTTGGAATCGATGGTATCAGATTAACGTTGAGTTTCACTTATTCATAGAGGAGGGCTAGTATTGCAGTGAAGATTTTTGGAAAGCTCTGTTTAGAATTTAAAAATGGGATTGTCATTTGTTGATCTCTCTGACTGTGAAGGTAGTATGTAATCATGATGATATCCAGCCAGTTTCCTAGTATGTTTCGGAGTTTGGAAAGTCGTTGAACATGTAATGCTACCTCTAGAATTATTATCATAGACTAGGTGGAATCTTGATGGAACCTTTTTCCCTTGTAGTAGGAGAGACTTTATCAGGTACTGTTATTAAGTCTCCCCAAGTTGCTGTGAAAAGGGGGAGGGAGGGGGTGTTTAACCTTTTCTGGCTGTTAACTCAAAATGGCATTTGCAAATATATCACTTCCTACCATTATAACAGTTAAAAAATCTTAAAGTTTGCAATTATGTGTGCCGAACGGGGAGTTTTCTGAAGGGATCTCCCTCCTTGAAATCCCCTCCTGATATAGTACAGTATGTGGAAGATGGTAAATGAAAACACTTGAAATGATGCAGTTTGTTGACATTTATAACCTTAGGGTGTAGGAATTTTATTCTACTTTTGAAATGTAGTGGGACTTGAGATAAGCTCACATCCTACAAGAGACTTCAAAATGGCCCAACAGTGGGGTGCGTCTCCTGGGTTCAAAACCCAGGTTGTAGAATGACTGTGTCTTTCAAGGGCAGGCTTTACAGTATACAGCAGGAGGTTTACCTGAGAATTCAAAGCAAGATAAAATTTTTCATATTTAAAGGTTAGTGACAATTAAAGTCTAGGTAAGGTCATGGAGGTAATAACTTTTTGGAAGGGTAGTGTTGTAGCCTGTAGCTCTGTGTTTGGGGTGACTGTTAATAGTTGTGGAGTTGAATATCCTGAAGGAAAAGTTGTGACTACTTCTGTATTGCATTCTGTTCATATAGACAAATCCGATTAGCGCTTGTTTTTAGTGACTGTAGGCAGCCATTAGTGGGGTCCATCAGCCTTTAATCATCTTCATTTATTGACTATGTGAATTTCAAATCCTCATATTCAGTGAAGTTGAGAAAATCAAGATGCACTTCAGTGTACAACCATCCGTGGAACAGGTAAGGAAGGAAATTTAAAGATTAAAGGTGATGGACCCCAGTAATGGCCGACTAAAATCAGACCATGACAGTCTGTCCGGATTCGCCAATAGCTGATGGGTATGTCCAGCAGGATGGACCTGGAAATGCTCATTGGTTTCTGGCCAGCTTGAGTGATAACTGATGAGTGCTGTTGTTACATACTCACTTTGTCTTAAACTGCATATTATCTCTTCCTGGTGAAAAGGGGGTCATAGGGGAGGAGATACCATACATGGTATGTAATGGGATCACTGCATTGAAATTTACCAGATCAACCAGAATTATTAAACTATATACAGTAGGCCTATCCATCCTCTTGTGATATTATATATAGTATTAGCATTCATTTGCTCTTATATGCAGGACTTGACATTGAATTTGATGTAAACTATTTTCAAATGGTGTTTGAATATTTTGAGAAAGTCTGATTTGAAAGTAAATAATCTTTTCTATCCACTTCCCAAGGTAATGCTTTATTTACACATTGGGGTTGGACTGAAAATGTTGTCATACCTGATAAGAGTAACAAAGGAAGCCACAATTCACTGTTTAACTGATTCATTGTTTACTGTCTTGAGTAGTAGGCCTACTCACCTGTTATGAGAAGCCAACCACAACACACTATGTAGATCTTAGTGATCAGGGCTTGAAAAATGTTTATTTCCCTGTAAGCTAGTCAAATTTCCCATGCATTTATGTGGAAATCAAACCAAATGTTCAGATAACATAACCTATTGGAAATTGTCACCTCGGCCATGTATACTGTGCATGTTGTGCAATTTGCTCAGTACGGGAGGGTTAGGTGCCCTTTGGTAGCATAAGGGTTTAATTAATGGAATGGAGGCAACAAACAAGCATCATAAAAATGGTACATTTTCTGTGTTATTCAGTTTATGAGGTATGGCAATTTTTTTTCCAAGACTTGGTTAACCCCCCCACCCCCACCAGGACAATGTATAAGAAATCTCTAGAGAACTAGATTGTCTTCCTGACTTTATGTTCTTGTCAGACAGACCTCCCCAGCCTCACTTGAATTTGCTCAAGGTGACATTGTCAGGGTAGGAATTGTCTGGGGAGAGAGAGCTGGTTATTTCATTTGGGGGGTGGGGGGTGGGGCAGGAGTTGCTTAGTTGCTAATGGACACAGAAGTGGTTTATACCTGCATATTGCAAAATAAAATATATATGTAATTGGTTTTTTTCAATGTCAGTTGCAAAAACTTACAAATTTTCTGTTTGGTGTATTTATCCTTTAAATCATGATAAAGACCACGAATGGATTGTGTTCAGTGTCATATCATATAGCCTACGCTCCAGTCATTCTACACCTTGCAACAAAAGACCTAATGTGTATCTTGTTGGTAAAGTATGCAACTCTTATTCAGAGGGTTTAGGGTCGTAACCAAGACTTGAAAATGGAACGTGTGCACTGCTGTTGTGCATTATGCTCCGCATGAGCTTCAGAGTAGGGGGGACAATCCAGTGCCCCACTAATGGAAGAAAAAGTAATGGGTGCTGCTACTGTACTAGCATACTAGTTAAAGGACCAAACCTCTCACCCCAAACTACAATTTTGGTACAGGGGTACCGAAATTCTCAATTGGCTGAGCTCTTCGATTGGCAGCTAATTCAAACAATGCAGAGTACCAAAGCTTATATTACACAGCATGGACAGTACTGAAAGTGTTTTGATTATATAAACTGAGTTTTTTTATACTCACCTTGAAGCAATAAACTGGGATTGTACCTGGATGAAGATGAATTTCAGACAATTGTGGGAGGGGCTTCAGTAAGAAGGTTAGGAGAATTGGTACTGTTTGCGGTGAGAGAACTGGGCCTTTAAATACTGTACTATGCGCTGAAGCATAAAACCCTAACTCCTAACACCTTGCAGCTAAAAGAGGCTTGTACCCAACATTACATTGAGTTTTCATTCTGTATTCCCACTGTACTATTTCCTTAAATTTATTACACTGTGCAGAAAATCTTCACCACTGCAGACAGTTCAGAGATGATGAACCCCTTTTCATATCTTGAGCTAATAAAGGTTAACAAAGTCCCCTACTCTGGCGCCATGTTGAGTTTGTAATGAGGCTGCCTTGATGCAGATGTCAGAGGGCAAGTTAAACAAGTGCCTCATATCATCACTACAAACTCAGAAGTTCCAGCCATATCCCAAGTGTTTTGAAGTCCATAAAATATTCAAGAAAGAAGTGAATCGCGTAAAATAATAATTCAACTGTAATCCTGATAGTCAAAGAATTGTATTCCGTGTCAAGACTAATGCCCTTAAAATTTTTAAGCTGAGTTTTTCCAGAAAAAAAAATCCATTTCATAGGTGCTGAATTTAAAATGTGGTCTAAAAATGAGTGAAAAGAAAAATATACTGTACAAAAGCATTAAACAAAACCTTACTTCTCTCATTAGACCTACATTTTTACAGTGCTCATTATGTCAAGATGTATTTTAAACTATGCGCTCATTGAAATGGTATGGATAACTCAATAATGGAACTTTTAAAGGGTACTACCACATGAAAATGCTCATAGTTAGTATATACTTGCATAAGTTTCTTATCTAATAATTTCGGAAGAAGTAAAAATTTTGAATTTTGTGATGCACTGACTTGTAACATGTCTGGTTGTGAATTTTTGAAAATCAAATTGAACCGTTAAGCACAAAGTCATAGAACAGAACTGTGTAAATTTAAGACAGGGGATCTTCTAAGTTTGAGCATTTGCCATTTGTACAGTATGTGAAAAAAAACTTGACAGGTTTTAAAAAATTTGTTGAATTTCATGACCCACTCAATGAGCCACTTTAAAGATTGTTCCTTGCTTTTTATTCCCAATTCATGGGAGATCAGATAATACAGTGTGTTATTTTTGCATTGTACACTTACATATGGTTGGTGAGGAGCAAAGAAGAACAAAAGCATTCGGAAAATTACTTCCACAGAACACAGAATAAAAGGAAGCCATTTGGCAGGTTAATTACTGTGTGAAAACAATGGTATGACAGGAAGTATAGAATGGTGTGTAGAAACTGTTAGTGAAGTTGGACATCATGGGAATGAGTCCGGCTAGTTACAGTCCGATGACGATTGTCATCGGCAGGAAAGGGTCTCACCAGGAAGTAATCAAAAAGAGCTGTGAGTGTCTGGAAAAAAAAAGTTTGCAGGTCAAACCAACCACAAGCCTCCTTATCTTGTTATGGAATTCAGAACTGTGTGTATGGGCATGTGTACTACACATGGATGTTGATCAAAGTGAAGGGTGTGAAGTTTTCCATGAAGTATTAAATAATGTAAAAGATTAAGAGAGGTAATGATGGAAGGAAGGTCATAGTGTTGACTTGTTTCCTCAGCAGCACTGTACATAGTATACTTTTCGCACAGTGTAAACTAATGTAGAGACAGGAGTTTTCCATTTTGTAAAATTAGAAAACAGAATTTTATGTTTGAGTGCTTCATTAATTCAATAGCAGTTCTTCCAAAAATGATACTTCAAAATGTAATTGGGCTTATAGAAAATGTAGGCCTATAAGGGAGCATAGCATTTTCTAGTCCGTGGCAGTTTGCAACTTTGCAGACTACTGTATATCTCTACCCAGTATGCTCCTACTGAATAGTCTGAACAGCCGAGTGACCATAAGTAGTCCACTGGGCAAATTCATATGTGAACAGCTCGGTGACCACCCTTGCCCAGTTGACTGCATGTTTATGGTCACTGGGCTTTTAAGAATATTCAGTAGGAGCAGTCTGGATACAGTACAGTAGTAATCTGCTGACTGATGTGGACTAGGAAAGCTAAGCTGAGTAAGCTCCCTAACCAACTTCTTGTAACAAACACCCTTCTGAGGCTACTATGTACTTGGGACAAAACCAACATCACATAGTCTTTTTCCTGTTTTATTTTTTTTTTATGTAAGCACCATTTTGACACCAGTTGCAACCTGTTTTGCAGACCTGGGGCCGTTCCACAAAGAGTTATGCACAATTTTAAGTTTGATTCACCATACTCACAGTAAGCCAACAGTAAATCATACTTAAGATCGTGCGTAACTCGTTGTGGAACGGGCCCCTGTTCATTGAAACAGTTTCTCATCCTTTATGGTCAACTGTTGGGATCACACTGGTCCAGTATGCTAACAGAAGTGGCCAACAAAAGTGGTCATCCTAAAGGATGCACTTCTGAATTGTGAAAACATTACTGAACAACTTATTGAAAGAATCACTAGTTACCTTGCTATGTTAGTGATGTCTTGAATGTAAAGATAAGAGGTGACACTGCTAACTCTGGCAAAAATTATAAAAGGCTTATTGAGATGATTTTGATTTAGTTAAAGGGGCGATCAGAGTTTGCTTTTATTAACAATTTCAGTTCTGTACCACATTTGTACTACTGTACATTGACTTCAAAACTAAGAAAAAGCGATCATGGTCTAACATCATGATTTGTTACAGTGTTGTGGAGAATGTCTAGCTTGCATCTGGAATTTGGTTACCTGCCCAATAATCAAAAATTTTTATTCAGCAGTGATTGAACCAATGTTTCTTCTAACCTGAATGATCTCTTTTAATGTTTATATATTCTGGTACAGAGTCAGTTCAGAAAGAGAAAACAAGGCTCTAGATCAAAGGGTTAATATTCTCTGTCAAACTCTGATTGCCTCTTCAAGGAGGGTCCCATGTAAGGTACCACCTGATACAGCTATATAATTAGCACAAATAAGTTTCACAAGAAGCAGTTATGCAAAAAGTTAAAATGTTGAACTTTTTATGTGACTATTTTTATGCTGGCTTGTAACAGTTTTGTGTACATAAAGTTTGAAAAAAGTCTGTTCATGGATTTCTAAAATTAATCAAGATTTAACTTACACGTATGTGTGGAACATTTAGGCCTAACTATTTAACCATTTGTCTAACAGAAGTGGTCAACTATAGTGGTCATCGTAAAGGATTCCCTTGTGAATTGTGAAGAAAAATTGACAGATTTGGGAAAAATTGGTGACTTTCACAAACCAATTCAGTGTACCTATTACCACAATGGCATCAAAGATTAAAAAAAGATAAAAAAATAGGCACTATGCATTTGCCAATCCAGAGGTAGGGTACTTTCAGTGAAAATAGGGAAGGGTGGTAACTGGTTTTTTTTTCTTTTTTTTGGCAAAAGAATGCCTTTTTGTACATGAGAAAATTCTTTTTTCTCTTAAACACCTGTGTGATAAACTTAAAATTTTCCAGATTGTAAATATATGGGGAGGGAGAAAGCCCCCTACTGGTAGGACTAAGCTGTATCTTGTCATTCATTTCTATAGTTTTATGGCTTAAAAGTCTCTTACAGTACCTATCATGAGTTGGAAAAGGGACAGTGTTGTGTTTTCCCTATATGTAAGAATACTGCCAATGACTGATTTCTTAAGCTAAACAGAGCTTGACTTTTTCTTGTTTCTTCCAATTCCAAGCACAGTATATCAAGGTGGTCGACAGCTTTAACAATTTTTTGCCTTCTGGTCTTTGCTGTCATTTACATCTCCTAAGCCTCTAGAGATCTTTGAAGTTAAAACCTACAAAGCTTCGGGCAAGCCCTCCCTTCTCATCCTAAAGTCTGCTCGAGTCCATTCTTAGTACAGCAAATTAGTTGTTATTCCAACTTTTGCCTGAGGGTGAAGGAATAACCATAACTGATTAGACATTCCAAAGCCATGACCTCAGGAGAGAACACAGCTTCAAGTTGAAGGGTGTCTTTCTGCCTGCTGATGGTGCTTCAGATAGGTTCATAGCTGTGTATACAGTGGGTTTTAATACAATATTACTTCTGTACACTAGGAAATTGATTAAGGAGGTTTAGGTGAGACTGAGTATGTGCTATCTACAGTACCACACTAGTAGGTCTAGTATATTATATTGAGATATGTGTAGTAATATACACAGGTGTTACACACCTTGCACAGGAGGGGACCATGTTGACCTGGCTGTTATTAAAATGTCATAATATTCTTGTACTTCAAGGATCATGGCTAACAGCTCCCAGGTGACCTACACTATGTCTGAGGATAACTTTTTGAAACAATACAGAATGACTTAGCTTGTTGTTACTGTCAGCTTATATGTCTGTAAAAGGTTGTGAAGCCAAGCAATTTTTGACCCCTGCAGTATATCAATTCTCTGCCTTTGTGTTTAAAGGTGTCAGTTTTGTATGACTGTATGATTTTTTTTTCATTCACCCACATCTTGTAGAGGAATCTGAGCAGATAGTGAAGTTTGGCATTAATGGGGTCCATCAGCCTTAGATTGTCTTAATTTTATTGTCTACATGCAATTCTGAACCCTTACATTCAGTGAAATTAAGGGGATCAAGAGGTATTTTACCTCCAAATTGAACACAAGATAGCACAGATAGATGCTCACTCAGCTATCCATGATACAGGTAAGTAGAGAATTTGAAAGATGAAAGGTGGCAGACCCCACTTATTTCAGACTAAATCAGACCATCACTTGACTGTTCAGATTCATCTATATAGTAGTATATACATGTTCATGAATGGGGCTGTCCTTTTTATTTTTTCAGATCATATGAAAATTACAGTTGAAATATCGTATGAAATTTGATAAGGTATTGTACACTTAGTGTGGTACAGTAACATAGATGATCCATGTTGCTATTTGTAGATTTCACCAAATTGTGATCATATACATGCCTGGGTTAAATCTGTTGTTGGGTCATATCTACGTGGACTTTAAATTTCTAAATAACTGTGTTGGGAATGGTCACCAGTGCTTCTACCATAAGGAAAAAAGGGGGATTGTCCACTGTCCCTTTCCAGAAGAAGGCAGGGAAAATACCATTTTCAGTTTCATTAAAATAAGAAAATTGTCAATATGATGGTTTCTTATGTACAGGGCACTTTTAGCAAGCTTGTGTCCGACTGACCCCACTCATAACTTTAGCCTAGGACAGTGTCAGTTTGGACTTGGGTTTTTTTTAGCAGTAATGAATCCCCTCCCCTTCCTTTTTGTGTCTCTGGAGGAATCCCTGGCTACCATGGACCTCTAAAGATGAATTATATTGTGATACACCAAAGGATGAAATTGCAGTGACCAACTAAACCAGAGACTTGTAACCAACACCAGATAGAAGGTCTTTCATAGCTCCCTGAATGTTCACAGGTTGAATAAAATGTTAGCCAATATAGCTATATAAAAAAAAAAAAAGTCTACAATGTCTTAAGCTTTTAGGCCTACTACTTACCATTCAAAACATACAGAAATACTGTACTTAAAAGGTAATAAAAAAAGATGCGTTTCCATAACATTTATGGTGTGACTACTTGTTGCACAGGCACTACAATGCAGGCCTTGAATTTTGAGGCATGGGAGTGGCATAGCATTACATCACTTGCCTCAAGTTACTGTGAGGAGTGTGACTTTTTGCACACCAAGATGAAGAATGGGAGCTCATAAATCTACGTCTCCCCTTTCTTACCTTGGGAGGTCAGCTTCCTCTCGGAGGGCACCCTCCCTATCTACGGTGCTATTAGTTTACCAGGGTTTAGTTGCAGATAAGTGGGGATTACATAGGTAAATAGGAGGTAAGTAAAGGGGCTCGTAGATTCTCAATCCAGGGAGTTTTGGGGAATTTATTTTTACAAACAGCACACCTACCACACTCCATTTCCTGAGGAGTGTGATTTGTAGCATACCTAGAAAATCTAAAACCCAAGTCTTGACAATGTTGAAAAAGTTGTCAGATGTTCTACCACTTCATTGGACATTCAGAATTTTGGATGGTGAAAGTGCTATAAAATACTGAAGTGGTGTGACATGGAATGTTGATTGGCTCATTAAAAGACAGGGGAATATTACCCAGCACTGTTGGAGATCATGGAAGTCTGCCACAAGTTTTTATTGTAAATTTAGTTATCCTTATTCATATGTAGAGCTGTGAAGATTTACACTTGAAAATGATGCTTGGTGAAATGATGAATGTTGTTTCTATAACTGTAGTAATTGGAGAGTTGTAAATGTACCGTTATATGTAAATGTAAACATAACATCTATTCAAACTAAACAGTACTGTAAATTGTGAAATGCATCAATAAACATGTTTATTAACAAAAATTTGGAAAAATTGGAATACAGGAATGGAGAATTCAGTAAAAATTTCATCATGGCGGGAAATAAGGTCTTTCATTTCAATTAATAGTTTTCCCCTCCTTGCTCCTGTCATTGGCTGTGGATTTTTATTTGTGTATGTGTGTAACCTGTTCTTCCAAAATAATATTATTTGGCTAACTATATGAGGATATGAAATGATCTCTGGTTACATTTTGTGGCCAGCATCACTTTCAGTAACAAAACCATGTGCACATTGCAGTGTGTGGTCTGGCCCTAGTTTCTTGTCAGTGCCAGTAGATTCCAGTGTTCTCTTCAGAGTTGAGGTAAGCACCTGCGAAATCTGTAAAAGGTTGACACACATTGCCATACAGTAGTAAATTGTCTCTGGTCACTTCTATGTGAATCGTGATTATTTTTGTCCAAGGCCTCAGGACTGTCCCAGACTTAATTGTATCTCTACACAAGTTATAAGGAAGATGAGCATTATCTCAGCTCCATGAAAGGGCTTTCCAGCTTCCTTTTGATTGCTTTGAGGACAGGACTTCTGAAAAGAATTTAATCTTATTTCAGGGGTGAATGATTGGTCTGAAAAGGCTTCTTCCAGCCTATCCACATGAAACCTTGCCTGTAGAATTCCCAGTCTGAAGCTTTGGACAGTCCAAAGCTCTATTGGTAAAAGGATATGTGGAAATTCTTACTTAAAATTGCAATCTTCAACATTGAAAAGAGTTTGTTGTGATTGTGGTTGGAGTGTGTAAACAGGCCATTCAATCACTAGGGTTGCTTGATCTAAAGTTTACACTAGGACCAGGGTACAGTTTTAATAGTCAATGTAAATTGTGGCCTGGGACTGACTGAAGGTTGATTGTGGGTTGTTGCGCTTTACACAGTGGATTCTGTTCCAAGGAATGAAGAGATCATTCTAAACCAAGTGATTAAACTTGAGCTTAAAAAGTAAAAATATTTGCATAGATTGGAGTCAATATGGGCAAATGCATTCAACTCATTGTATGCGACCCAGGTCCATCCTCTTGTTAATAATAAGTGGCTTTTTCTGAGTTTGTGACGAAGTTTCTAAATATTGAAGTCTATGGTTAAAAGACCCGTAGGCTTTCTTGAAAAAATTGATGTGTATATTTATGGCCCAACCATTTTGAATTTTGGGGAAAATATGTTTTCTGTAAGAGATTTCAAGATAAACTAATGTATTTAACTAAAATTGAGGTGACTCCTCCCTTTTCTGTTTATCTTGCAAGTTACTCCTGAGGTGAGGTTAATCCTCTTACACAATAAGAAATAAGAAAGTTTTTAAGGCTCAAATATGATTTTTATTCAACAATGCTGTTCAATGCTTTAACACATGAAATGTCTAATCAGAGTTTGAGGTAATGATGCGGATATCATGTCAAAGGTCAAAATGTGCAAGAAACACAGATATGAACTGTTAAAGCTTCCTTGAAACGTTGCCTCTTTCTTATTTCGTGTATGTTACCCCACCTACCAACAACTGGACCTTGTAAACTAAAAGCACAATAGAGGAGGGGACCCTCCATTGGTGGGAGAGCCCCCAAACTCCTTCCTGATGGGTAGATGGTTTTGCAACTTTGTCTTTTTTTTCATCCTGCATACTTCACAGATATTACCCTAGACAAAGAACAACATTAAACTCATTAAAGAATGAATTAGTTCTGATTTTAATGAATTGTGACTGTTTAAGTGGGTACAGTAAAAGTGTGAGTGGTTTCTCATGCAGTTAAAATTGGAAAAAAAAAAATAACTGTTTCAAATGTTACCACTATTAGCCAAGAACTTAAGTTGTTACTTCACCTGTTTCGGAGCTCAAAAATAGAATTCAGTATTATGGTTTGGGGTTTTCTAAGTAGTAAAACTAATGCATTTTTAAATAGATGATGTAAAATTCACATGGCAGATATTTACTTACCCTTTGCTAAAGTACAATTAAGACTTTTTTATGCTTCCCAGAGAAGTTCTGACACCGCTCCCCTCCCCCAATTTCGCCATCCTGGAAAACAGATCATCCTCATTCTTTTCCATGGTAAAGCTGTTATATATCTTAAGTTACTGAGCTGGTCTTTTCTGACACTTTTCACTGTATTCTCGGACAGATTGCAGGGACCGGAATAGTTAGACATACAGAACTGGTATTGAAGCAGTACCGGTTCTCAACTCTCGGGTAGGAGCTTCGGGTGGGAAGGAACCTAAGCCACGAATGGCCCCATGTTATCCTGCACATTAAATGCATCTGGGTGTTTGATTCAGTTAATAACCATGCAGGAACCTCTGCTCTATATGTTTGAGTAAATATTTTAATCATCCACACATTCTAACAGTTATTTTTGTCAGCGAATATAATGAGTACCGGTAATTTATTTCACATACTAGTATTTTCTCAAGAACTGACCAGTAACACGCCAAATATCTTTGATATTTTCATTTCCTATACCTCTAGTACTGGTACTGACATCAGTACCGATATACCGCCGAACCGTACTATACCCTGACACCCCTGTGTTTCAACGACTCGATCCTAGATGAATTCTTCATTGCATTTCATTTCGTTTGTTTTTCCACAATAATTGATTGTGATTGTTACAATCTACAGAAATAAAAGTAGAATGTTACATGAATCAAAATATTGTGAAGGGAAGCACTCTACACTCTAAAAAACCCACTGGGTTTGTCGAGTAAGGTGCTACCAAGTAAGAGCAAAAAAAAGAAAAAAAAACTAGGGTAGTAAAAACTAAAAAAGTTCATACAGAAAAACAGAAATTGCTGGAACATGGGGTGTTGGACTGTAGGGCTCTTACTGTTGTGACATATCAAATAAAAAAAAAAGGGGAACCTAATGATGTTGTTCATGATGTCTGTGTAAGCAATGGAGTAGGGAGACAATTCAATGACCAATGGCTGGAATAAGGGCTATGGGCAATGCTAGAGTAAAGCAGGAAGTGTAAAGTTGAGGTACAGTGTCATCCTTAGTAACTAAAAGAAATGAAACCATGAACAACTGAGGTATCACAAAATTATGGGATCAATTGTTAGCTAATTTGTTGTGGACAAGAAAGAAATGTATTTCTTTATGTGAGAACCTTTACTTTGTAAAAAGAAAAACTGCCACATTGTTCATTCTGAATAATTTATCATTCAGCATTCTTCATTAAAAATTTGAAAATATACTATGCAAGAGATGAAGGTTTCCCTTTAACAAAAGGGCACTGTTTTGGAAAATGTTTAAAGCTGTTGAAGTCCCATGGAGGTTAAATGGGATGCCCACTGTACTAAATACTTGCATGACATCTAGCTGTAGCAAGCCTTGTTATTTTTGTTGTTAAGATTAGCAGCCTTGAATTTAATGTAGATGAGAGGGCAAGTACCTGACAGATTTATAAACTGCATTCCTCTGTTGCTTGGAGAAAAAAATGTTTGACCTATCAGTTTAAAGGGGTTGTTGCATCATTTCAAACATATTTAGGAATCTCCATTTCTTTTATTTTGCAAATGGTGATCCAACTGTCCAACTTTGATTGTTAAAGCAAGCAGCATGCATTTCACTGATGTGGTATTTTTCTTCTTGAAAAATTGGAAGGAGAGGGAAGGCAAAAAATTAAACTAAGAAGAATGATTTTTCTGGGAAGGGATTTTTATTATTAGTTAGGGAGTCCTTTTTCCCCCAAACTTTCTGAGTGTGTTGGTAGTAAAATCTATCTGGAGGAAAGAGGATGGGATATTGATATAAGGTGGGGGATGAGAAAAAGGTGCATAGATTATGGCTGACCTTAGAAAAAAAGCAGTTTGGTGTCTGCTGGCAAACATTTCTGTTGCAGTCTTTCTTCATTAAGTTCCATTTGTACAGTGTTCACTATTGTGGGTAAGGACTGGCACAATGGGAATTGGGAATTGTTTAGAATAAAAATAATGACTTCTGGAAGTTCTGGTATCTCAGAAACAAACGAGAACTGAATGTCACACAGGGTAGAAATTTTTGTTCTTCAAGAGGCATTTGTGACATACAATTTCCTGCTGACATATTGTGGCCAGTATGCCATTTGGGATAGCACCTTTGGTTCACCCCACTGTATAACCTATAGATAGCTACAGTATTCACCTGTTCTGTATAACAGTAAGAACAAGGTTTGTTGTTACCTAAATATTTCACACTACTTCCTATGGAAGTTGGTCCTGGCCTCTTGCTGTTAGCAGTAGGAAAGCATGCAAAGTGGCTGGTTTCCTCTTCCTGTGAAAATTGTCAAATATCAATACACAGTTGCCCTAGTTCCGGTGTCTGGTTGAAAGTGCAAAAACCAATTCTAGTTCCCACGATGTTTTGAAAGAAAAGAAATATGGGCTATTGGTTTTGTATAAGGACCATCGTTTCCCATACTACATTATAAACCTTGTTAATGAAGCTTATTGTGGGACTAAAACACCTTTTGCCTTAAATGGCAGGTAAAAAAGGTCTCCCCAGATATTTTCGGGTTGAATTGTAAAATGAAACGTGAGCATGACTACTTCTAAAATACTGAATGTTTTGTTTTTAAAGTAGGTGACATTGGTTGTATCCGAGAAGCTTATATAACACGGACTTTGAAAATCAATTACTCATGACTGGTAGAATCTTTTTTTATTTTTATCAAAAAATACTGGCACCAATGGTGGCTATGTTTGTGACTTTATAGCAGTCATAAATATTGTTTGACATTTTAGACCCACCATCTTCTTTGGGCCCTTTCTAGTCAATATCTTCAATTTTCCCACAATGGAATTGAAACCCTTGTGTGTATGCAAATTAGCATCATTAGGTATACAGATAATGTGTGGGGGCCTTTTCAGTTTTCACACAGTGGCAGTACTGTATTTCCTACATAGAGCACCATGAATGGAAAATTTGACTACAATATTAAGAATGGCCAGGAGCTTGCCTATAAATCTAGTTGTATGGTCTGGTCATTTTATAGCAGCCCCCAATCTATGCATGGTCCACAATTTGTTCCAATGTGACCCATCAAGCAAAGTGCATAAAAAAAGTAAAGCGTGCAAATTGTTAGTTTGCCAGCAATTTTCATTAATCTTGCTGGCAGCAACTCTGCAACTGAATTCAAAATTCTATTTTTCAGATTAATAGGAACTGTAATGTTTATACATTAACAACATTGCCATCATAGCAGTACAGTTACTGATGTAAAATCCTTTTCAGGTAGTGACAGTGTAAAGCATTCCTGTACCTAACATACATCATAAATGGCATTTGAATTTCCCCTGAAGTATTTAAAGAGATTGGAGAGTGATCTTTTGGTACTAATTTCAATTTTTTGTACTATCCCCAAGGAATTTTGAATACTCTCAAAATCAAAGTCATCTTTTATTTTTGACTTTTTGGATGTTATATGTCATTACCTATAACTTGACCTCAACCTTAGAATACCAAACTTCCATTAGGGTTTTCACTTATACCAACCCCTCATCCCTTCTTGGCAGGAGACTCCAGGCAAGTGTAGTGTTGATGGTCTGCTGTACTGCACTGTTTATATACCAATGACCTCAACACCCCACAGGGTAGAAATGTGCAATTTAGCTTTGACAATGGGAAGATTTTTTGAGTGGGATTTGTAGTGTGTAGGAGTTGATTATATGGATAGCATACTTTTGTACCGGTGAATACACTAGTTGTCTTATCTGATAATCTTGAACGCAAGAGAACAATACTTGTACAATATTATACAAAATGGGTGCAGTTAGCTCTCCACAAGGTAGTAGTTTATTGTGGTTATACAGTGTCACACTCACTGGGAGCTCTATATTGTTCTAGTGCTGTAAGTCTAGTTTGGTTTGTCCCTTATTACCATGTCATATTACTTTTAACTGAAAAACCAAACATCCTCTCAAATACTGCAATTTATGTAGGGCTATAGCAAGGTTATTTTGCAGTTTTGGCTTTCACCAATTTTAACTTACTGCCCCACATGTAATTTAACTTCTCCAGTGTTTATTTTGAGAATGTTCAACTTTAAAGATGTCTGTTTCTGGTAAATAGAACACTATAACTGTGGATTGTGTTTATGTCACCCCTCCCACTTTGCAATCTTGAAGAAAATCCCGTAATCTACGTCATCCCTCTATATACCCCCTGTACCCGTAAGGTCCTGGCAAGAGCTGCTCCTACAGTAGGAGAGTCTCCAGCAGGGAGCTTTGCAGGTGTGCATAACACTGAGTCTATTATCGTCCTCACCTACCTCCTATCAACCTTTGTATACCATTTATACTACCATATGGCAAATTGTGGTATCATTCCTCACAGACTCTCACACCAGGAAGTTTTGGGAATTTTGTACAATTACAAGGGTCTATTTACAAGTAGGAGTGTAAGCCTTTGCTCTTAAATTTGAGTACCTAGTGTTAAGTTCAACTTGTTCAAGTATTTGATGTGCAATTTCTTTGAGTACACAATCTATACAACTATGAGTTTGGTCATGAGTGAGAGTATGCAGAGGTGGCAAGTCAAATCAACTACAGTCCTCAGATCTAGTTATAGCTTAAGTCATTGTGTTATGTCATTAGTGGACAATTGCTTGAATTTGGCAAGTAAACTACAGTCATTTGAATGACTCCAATGGAGTTGTATTCTATAGGTCAAGTCACTATTATTTTATTAGTCAACAGTTGGCTTTAATTTTCAAGCTAGGCAATTTTTCAAGTTTTGTTTTATTGATTGTTTTTTTTTTTTGCTTTGCTTATATGATGCAACATGCTGTGACGTTGCTTCTTGTGGTGGCATCATAGACACCCCAGTAGATCAAAGACGGTGTGGGGTGAAATGGGTATCTGGGGTTGTTAACTTTGTTACATGATCTGTGCCATAAAATGATCTACAGGTATGTTTTCATTGTGTTCACACTGTGTGAAAGTCAATTAACACATGCTTGGCTTGCCTGTTCAGTAACCCCAAGTGTTGTGTAATTTTTGGTGTACTTTAAAATCTGTTACTGACAATCAATTGTGAAACATGGCTATATCAAGTGTGCGTATAGTAAACATCATTTCCTCCCAGAAGTCATAAGAGGTAGTCAGGCAGAGATGGAGGATGTAGCAACAAGTAACCCTGGTTGTTATCCTCATTTAAGATATCTTCATGAGTATACTACCTAAGAATTGCAAAAATGATTTGTTTTTACATTGATTTGTTTTGGCCAACATCATATCTTTTCCTCTTTTTCAGGAAAATCTTTTGAAATAACTTACATCCGCCTTAAGTTTTATTCTCCCCGCCCGGAGAGTTTTGCAATCTACAAACGTACTACTCAGGATGGTCCGTGGATACCATATCAGTACTACAGTGGTTCCTGTGAGGCCACTTTCAACGTCGCAACTGACGAGATCGTCACAAGGTCTGATGAAACTAAAGCCCTCTGTACGGCAATGTTTAGCGACATTTCACCATTGACTGGAGGAAATATTGCTTTCAGTACATTAGAGGAGAGGCCCAGTGCTTACTATTTTGATGACAGTGCAGTACTTCAGGTAATGAGCATGTCATGTAGCAGATTTGCTCTATAGTCCCCTCATCTCATTGGTTTTAATAGGAGTTAGGGTTAGGGGACCTTATCATCTGAAAAACCGGGGAACCAATGAGCTGGGAACTAGTGAGTTACGTGTGATAACACCAACACGAATGTGTTATATAGTGTCAGTCCACTCCATAAAAAGTTCAAAGTTTAAAGTTATTATTCAGTATGGTTCAAGTGCAAGTTTTGGTAACCTCCATTAGTTTCCTCTTAGGACTGGTGGGAAATACTGTGGGCATATTCTGAAACCCCCAGCCCATAGGGGGCTTGGGACAAGGGAGACAATGGTACTGTAGTTATTATCCCATTAGAGCCAGTAGGCAATTGCCTACTGAGTGACCTGATTGTTTCTGATCTGTGGTTTGTGCATCCCTAAAAGAGTCTTGTGGGAGAACATTGCAAGTGCTGGTAAGGACTGGCAAATCCTTGCAAAGTTTTGAACATGATTACATTTAAAACCTTGTGAACTCCACTAATTGGTGCAAGAGGTCACAAGTTGTGAGAGCATTGAGGCTAGTGATTGCAGAAGTTAGCTTGCAAGATATTGTCACTTCATTAGTGAGCAACTGGTAAAAGAAGACCAGGTTACAGAGAAGCATTGTTAACATTTCACCAAGTACTCACCAAAATAACACATAGCTTTGAAAATGGAAAATGAAACAGAAAATGGCTATAGAACTTATCATTCAGCAATTACTAGTTGAAATTTGAGTTCTGTAGTTTGCGTCCTTACTGGGTTTTAGATGATTTAAAAATCCCACTTAGCTGAGGGGACAGTTGTGTATATGTTAACATTTGGACATGGTACAGATTGTGTCGGAAGAATAGATTATACATCACTGACTGAAAAGAATGATTCTGTACATGATGCAGGCCTTGAGTTTTGAGGTGGGATCTCACACCATAATTCACCTTACATCACTGTGCACAGTACATTTTGTCATTGTAACTGTAAATAAGAAGTAAGACATAAGATAAACCCATCAAAGTGTGATAAAAACAGCCTACCTACCACACTCC
The DNA here is from genome assembly GCA_037179385.1 of Holothuria scabra. Classification (NCBI taxonomy): domain Eukaryota; kingdom Metazoa; phylum Echinodermata; class Holothuroidea; order Aspidochirotida; family Holothuriidae; genus Holothuria; species Holothuria scabra. Next base: position 22,904,086 of record CM074185.1, on the reverse strand, counting down.
TCAATCTTTCCGGACGAGTGTGATTTGTAGGACACCTAGAAAATCTTTAAGGTCAAAACCTGATACATGCATGCTTTTACTAAGGAGTTCATTGCCATGGGCATGGTATAAATGATGGCAGTGTTTGTATGGTACTGTTAAAACAGAACATTGTCTAGCCCCACTTAAAGCTTCTTTTAACCTGTGTCTTCCCTCTCTCATCCTTTCTCTTTTCATGAATTCATTAAGGGATTCCTTGAAGGTGCACATGCCTCATTGATTAATGCCTCATTGGTTTACACACTAAATCAGGTTGTTTACCCTTGCTCTTTGTTATCAGTTTTTCAATTGGCCTGCAACCTCTTCTGGTTAAAGCTCACAATGCATCCTCTTATAGCACGCCCAAATTTCCATGTTCTGACCATTGAAATTTTGATCTAGAGTAGAGAGCCTTGGATGGTAGGTACATGTTTTCTGCCCTGGTTTATCTGCTTAAAGGTGACATTTTAAAGAGCAGAGAATAAGGAATAAGAAGACGTTTTTAAAAGTTTTAAAAGGTTTTAAATTGGTAAATTACCATACAAGCCATTTGAAAAGTTGATCATATCTTAAATGCAACACAGTCATAAACAACACCCCATAAATTTTTAAGGGACTGAGGTAAAAGCATTCGAATTAGTAGTCCACTACCTTAGTTGGGTTAATTAGTTACTTGGATGAGGTTCAATGACACACCAACACCAATGTGTTATATAGTGTCAACTACTGTAGATAACAAGGTAAATGGTAAGTACGGTTTTGATATGGTAAAAGTTCAAGTTTGGTTTTAAATACAGTTCAACACTGTGCAGGTACTTCCCTGCAGTCATTTCTTGCAACAGTCTGGAAATACCATGGGCATTTTCTACATCCCCAGTCCACAATGGGATACCTAAGTTGGGAACATTTCACTTATCATCAGTAGATCTAGCATTGCAACTACTTGCATCAGTGGTTTGCACTGTAAAATGCCTCCTTCTGACTTAGCAAAGGGTCTGACAGAAATTTACATGGTATGCCTGATGCTGTTTCTAAATAAGATATATTCAAACAGGACTGAAGAAATATTTATCGGTGTAAACTAGGTCAAATTTATCAGTAGTTTGTCTTGTACATGCTTTTATGTACTAAAATGATCATTTTTTCCCTTTTGAAATTTCCTTCCAAATACAAATTTTTGTGAAAAAGGATCCCATATTTTTAACCACCATTGTAAACATGTTGGTATGAGGTACATGAAGTAACAATGTGAGAAAGGCTAGAAATGACTTCCAAGGCCCTCTAATCACAACAACTATTATGATGAATACAAAACTTTATAGTAGTTGTAAATATACACCAATATTCATCTAGTGAGTCTTTAATTGAAGAAGAATAGTTTCCATGTATTCACTTCATGTGCATAATAATTTGCTTAAGGTGTTGTTAAAAAGAATACTTTGGATGGAAGAGTAGACTGATTATGATATATCTTTCACATTTTAAAGCAGAACTATGAGATCTCTGACAATTCCCAACAGCAAAGAACAAGCTTTGCTTCATGTTCTTCACACAAAAATATAACGTGGAGTAAGCTTTCTGGAGGAAAAGAACTATTAACTGGGTGTTAAACAAAAAAAAATTAAATGCAGTCACAGTTATTCAAACGACTGTAGAATGTGCATGCAGTTCGTTTTCTGTGTAGGCAATCATTGGCACTTAATGAATATTCATGTATCAGCTGCTTTTGAGATCAAACCGACCACATCATCAAGATGCAGCCATTGTACAGTATACTGATCCTGTACCTACGCAATCGCTTACCATATTTTCGTAACACTAATCAACGACGAATGTTAGGCTAGGGTGTGCTTGCTGTACGAAAAATATATAGCTATAAGGCCTTAGGTGTACATGTGCATACCTGTAGTCTAAGCCTATGCTACCTCGCTGTGTCAGGCAACATTCTCCCCCTGTTCCAGTTAGGATTTAAGGTGAGATTTTCCTCCTTTTTCATGTTATTGGACAACAATTTTGATGGCGTAGTTAACGTTTCTTACTTCAGTTATAAACGTTGCACTAATCTGAGTATAGTCCCAGGTTGTTTGTGTATAGGCCATCAAGATACAAATGAATGCTATGCTCTGTTTATGTACGTGTCCTCTTTTGACTTTCAGTTGGGCATGTACACAACTATGCATGGCACCATAGCTGTTTATTCATGAATAATCATAAACAAACATACTTTCATTGGTTCATGCTTTTGAGTGATGGGCTCATTACAGTGAATAGAACTCAGATTTCAGGTGGCAAATTGAATTCAACAACTGCACTGCAGACAAAGATTATTCCCAAAAGAAACTAAGACTGTCTTTCTAAGTATGTTAGGACCTCTTAAACAGTTTTCCAGCTTCAGCTATCTGGCTCTCGTGCTATTACAAATTTTGAAGGTTGGAGGTTGAAGGTTGAGGTATTTCTTTATAACAATCTCATAGTCCCACTTTAAAGAAAGTTTTCAATAAATTTGTAAATCATCAGAGAAAAGTCTCAGAAGTGGACTGTGTATCACACACCTGAGCTTGATACATCATATCAGGCAAGTTAGCTTCCAGATAATGAACCTGGAAGTGGTGGCAGCATTTCAAAATTGCTATCAGTCGTGACAAAATGCCAACCTACCAAACAGAATCAGCAATGATGTGTTATACCAAGTGTCAGACTGACTGTGCTTTTATAGAGCATCAGAGGTTTTCCAAGGAGTTCTACAGTAATTATTAGTAGTAAAATGTCACTTAACAAGGTTTATTTTTTTAAGACAGAATACTTGAAATATTAGCACCCTGTGCAGCTAAATTTATACAATGATTTTTATGGCAAAATTCTGAGCTTGCTCAAGAGCTACTGAACAGTAGTATGAGGCTAACACCCTGTCAGTTATTGTGATTGGATGCAATGGGAAGCTACCTTTGTGGTGAGATGGATGGTCAGGTGATGGGAAAATGACAAAGTCAATCATTTGATGTGCTACGCATTGAAAACCTATGAAAATGGCCATAGTTCCTGTAAAAACTCTTTGAAATGTGGACAGCTTTTGGAGGTGATAGTTGTTTTCCACATTATCATGATTAAACATGACCTAAATGCAAATGTAGGAGGACTGACCAAATATGGCTAGTGAAATCCGTTATTTTGCAACCTTCATTTCAAGACAAATGGTAACATGGTCTGAGCTTTTAATGTTGGAAGTAAAAAAGTGTGTCATTAAAAATCATTAGTATCTTTAATCACTTGGGCGGGAAATAAAGTATCCCTCCATTGCAATCATAGTACCCCGTCATCATTATTCAGTCTCCTTGTCAGGGCTTGATTTTCATGGTTGTCCGATTGTCCCGGACAACTAAAATTTCATTCGGACAACCAAAAGTTTAAGCTTGGTTGTCCAATGGACAACCATTTTTCTCTCAGACTGAAGAATTACAAAGCTGACTGATAAATTCTTTCACTTTTTTCGTCTGCCATGTTTCAAACTTGAAGTGTTTCGTCTCTCTAGCTTTTTCTTTACAGTTCAAGACCAATAATACATGAACACAATTACTGTTTTCTAATTGTGTGCAAAGTGTTTCGGACAACCAAATTTCATTGTGGACAACCAAAACTAGTGAAATGGTTGCCTGAAGGACAGCCATAAATTTTCCTGAAAATCCAGGCCTGCTTGTGGACTAGATATTCCAGAATATGCCCATGATATTTCCTGCCTTTTGTAAGATGAGATGAAAGGGAAGGACTTTCACCCTATCTGAGCTCTATGTTAAACCAAACTTGAACCTTAGTTTAAAGGCATATTTTCATCATCCCAAACAGTTCCAATTCCTCCAACCTACTTACTTCTAGCCCCTCCCACATTTATCTAAAGCTCATCTTTATCCAGATACAATCCTTGTTTATTGCTTCATGGCTTGTCCCAGTGGCCATACAAGTCCATAATGTGTAATCTAGACCCTCTCAGTGCCCATGCTGTGTAATTTAGCTATGATGCATTGTTTGAATGTGATGCCAATCAAAGAGCTGTTCCAATTGAGAGTTTTGATGTATGTATACTGAAACTGTAGTTTGGGGTGATGAATGACTGCCTTTAAACCATGATTAAACCTTATCTTCCTATGTACTTGAAACTATGTAAAATATTTGTGTTGGTTTGTCATTAAGTTTCATCTAACTCTTAACTTAAGCATCCAAATTAAGGAATCTCCCTTGTTCAATCATTTGATATGTGAAAATAAACTTTAGGCAAGTTTTTTTCCCCTTCATTTCATATTCCTCATGAGGGTGAATTTTAAAACCCAATTGAAGTTTTAAATTATGAAGCAGTCATATTGCAGTTATTTTCATCATTCCATTAATAGTAACATACAGTAATACCGTATGTAGCTAACCCTTTTATTCATCTCAAGTTTTTCAAATTTTCCTGTACATTCAGAGTAGAATATTTGATACAGATGTGTGAAACATGCATCACAACTATAACCTCTTCTGGTATAGAATTGGTTGGTTGTTTTGTCAGCCTCAGGTCATGTGGTTTAATAATTTCCAGATGAAAACATTCTGTAAACATACTGCAGTGTTTAACTTTGTAATGTCATAAGAAGCCCAAAGGAAGAATTAACACAAAATAGTGAAACAAAGTGTATGAGCACGAAAATGTGTGACCATATGTAACCTTGGAAATTTAAAACAGACGTTTCTTTAAATTTATTGCATTGATCCGACCTTAAAGATTGTTCCACATTTTATACAGGCCTGTCTGTAGATTTAAAAGAATAGTTCAAGGTCACAACAGGATTTATTATGGTAGAGGTATACTTCTTCTAAGCATTTTGGTGAAGTTTGCCTTGAAACCTGATGTGTGGTTCTCAAGATATGAGCATGAAAAGATCTCACATTTTCAACAAAAATGAACTTGAAGCAAGCACATATGACATCATATCCCCACATTGGTGCACAGTTGACTTTCTCCTCAACAATCCCGTATTAGGAAAATGTGGTTGCATAAGTGGCATGATCGAGAACTTTACAAACTTTGCATCCCCCACAGGGAGGTCCTTTTCCTATTAACTTCAAAGTCAACACAACAGTCTAATAAAACAAAGGGAATCAAAGTATTCCTTGTCAATTTGAGAAAGTGATATACTGTAAGCTCTGCTGCCCTCAAACTCACTTTGGAACACACATCTAGTGATTTCATTCTCTGATCTCTCAAGATTCAAATGAAACTTTCACTACACTATGTAGACTTGGTTCCTTTTTCACATATGAAAATTTAAGTTTTGCATAAACTTCCTGTTTAAAGCACTTTCAGAAACATTTGAAGTAACCTGTTTTCTTATCTTTAATCTGACAGGAATGGGTAACAGCCACAGATATTCTTGTGATGTTGAAAAGACTTAACACCTTTGGTGATGAGGTCTTTAGAGTACCAGATGTTTTACGGTCATACTACTATGCCATCTCAGATTTCTCTATTGGTGGAAGGTAAGTTCTAGTGATGAGTCCCAAAAGTGCACACTTGCTAGCTGTATGCAGTGAAGGAAATATGAAACTTGTCCTTCAAATTATCGCAAAGAAACCTATCAATCCACTCCCTCAGATTTTAAAAATCTGATATCTCGAGTAATCGCCTTAATCAACCAATTGTTTGTTACTGTAGTTTACACATAAGAGAAACTAATGAGCATTGACTACAAGATGGTGATACCAAGACACATAGAAGGCTCGTGATCATAATACTACAAACTCAGTCGGTGCTTTCATTGATGTAACAAAGTTGTTTATGGAAAAACATTCACAAAATTTGTATTGACCCATTTGCAAGCCATGATTGGCTAGTTAGCTACAAATAATTGTGCAAAAAAAGTTTCACTTCCAATCCTACAAGTAGTTGCTGGTAGGTTTATGTGTTTACCATTCATGTGAATATTCTTAAACTGTTGTCAAATATTTTTACAGTACTTGTTCCAAAATTGGCTTGTCTGGTCTCAGCATTAGTATGCTCAAGACGAACATCATGCCGATATCTACCAAAACCAAAAGCAATTTCACTAATTTTCTACTTCATTCTCAATATTACTTGGTACTTAACTGCCACCCATTATAACCACCACAAACTAAACCTTGAAGACTGATTCTGCCAAAGTGGAAATGTTGCATATAGACTCCTTGAATCAGGTTAAAAATTCAGGTTATCATTACTTGGTGTGAAAAAATTCTTATGGCACCATATCTGATTTCTGATGGTCAACTAACTCATTGGACAATTTTGCTCAAATTTTTCATCCTTCAAAAAGAAAAAAGAAACTTTTCGACTTGAGACACATGAAGGTTTTCCTTAAAATCTGCTTAACTTTTTTTTTTACCAAAACACATAGATCCAGCAAAACCTTTGTGAATCCAGGGTAGGAGGACAAGACTCACGGGGGTGGGGAGAGGAGGGCAGGGAGTTCTGGAGAACAGGTTCCTGTGCAATGGGAAAGTGGGAAGAAGTCTGGAAATAACCTGGAATTTTACCATGGTCTTAAAAATGTTTGAATTTGGGATGATTGGTTTGGATAAAATTGCCATATGGTCTTGTGAATTTGAAATGGTACACTTTGCCTAGTTGCAACCATGTATAGTATACTTCCACGCTGGGTTAAGGTGTAAAAAAGTAAAAGCCAGTCGCCCAAAATTCTGTTTTTTGTTTCAGCACTAAGTGTTTCCATGTTAGTCTTCAAAATGCATGGCAAAAGTCAAGTCAGTATTTCAGAAGTGTGGGATCCCATGCTGCAATATTGATGTTAAGCTGATCTACATTGCCCCTCTACTTAGCTCCTGTTCATATATGTACTAACCGGCAACGTGTCCTGGTAAACTAATAGCACTGATAGAGAGGGTGCCCTTGCTCCACACACGAGGAGCAAGGATGCCCTTGATCATTCTCTTTTTGCTTACCATCAGACCGTGATCTATGCAACTTGTTTATACCTTGGTTTTTCCTCCTGTGGGATTTTTTTTGCTTTGTTTCTAATTTTATCACTTTTCTTTTTCTTTTGTTCTGTGAAGGTGTAAGTGCAATGGTCATGCTAGTTCATGTATACCAGGATCAGGATCCCAGCGTCTTGTATGCCAATGTGAACATAACACAGACGGTCCAGATTGTGAAAGATGTTTGCCATTTTACAACGACAGACCATGGGCTAGGGGCACTAGTACTGATGTACATGAATGCAGACGTAAGTGAATTTTATCAGTCCTTCATTGCTTTCCTATGTCACAAATGTTTCTTCCTGCTCTACTGTGTAGACAGCCACTTGGCATGTGTCATTGCCTGTGGGAATGTGTTATGTTACTAAACATAACTAAACAAAGTGAATTGCTTCATAAACAGACCTGTTTTCCTGACATAGCTGAAGTTTTTCCTTTCAAAATAATCGAAACTAGCTTTTCAAAGTGGAGACAAAACATGTTTCATATTTGGCTAGAATCAAGAGTTCTTTTGTGGGGTTATGCAAATGCCAAACAAATGTTGTAAAGAATGGGTAAGATAAAACTTCAACTCTGTAGTACCTGTGAAGATAATAGAAGTGTGGAATATGTTAACACTTCCCATTACAACCACCACCAACTATTCTCTGATGACTTTCTTTTTTTTTCAGCTTTAGTCACAATTTAGAGGGCTGGGAAAATGTTTATTTCCCAGGAGAGGGTAAAATTTCCCACAATTCTCCATGTATTTTCACGAAGAGAATAAGGAAATTAAGGACAGTCACCAAAATTTTCTTTCAGACGCCCCTCCGGGGAAGGAGACTATTGACTTCCCAATTTTTTCCATCCATGGTCGCAAAATATGCAACCTGTGGTGTAGAAAGGACTAAGGTCATCTTATTTGTTCCTTTGATGTTAATAGTTGGAACTTCTTTCAGAGCAGGGTTATCAAATAATTGTTTTCTTTTGGTAATGCCAAAACCTAGGAAAATAGCATTTCCTAGATGGTGTTGGTGTACAGATATTTATAGGAAATGCCATACAGCATTGTAGGGTAGTTTTGGCATTTCTGCAATTGTTATCACTTTCCTAAATTTCCCTAGAAACTGAACCAAAATACCTATTTTATGCCTCAAATTTCATGTAATTGAATGAAAGAGCTTGGCCAGTGTTAATTAAATTCATGGTTTTTATGCAGTAAAAATGTTAAATGTTAAAATAAAAATTTCATCAAATGTGTTGGTAGTCTAGTCATAGGGCATTATACACCCTCTGCTGGTAGGATATCCACAGTGTCAAAGGTTGCCAGATGGTAAGTATAGGTATAAATGGTATACATAGGGTGATAGAAGGTAGGTAGAGTCCCTCACAGACTCCCAAACCAGGGAGTTTTGGGGAATTTTGCTACTCATTATCTCCTTATTTTAAGACAAAACTGGATGCCAAATTTGGCAGATTATCTCTCAGAACTCATGGCATCCCTTAATCTGCATTGCCCCTCTTTTGCTTCTTATTTTCACATGTAACTAGGAGGTAAGTACCAGGGCTAAGAGATTTCCAAACCATGGACTTATTGGGAAGGTACATTGCCCTTCTCTAGGTAGTTTTGGGGATTCATAATTCCTTGTTTTGTTTCGTTCATTTGTTTTATCACTTCATGCATAAATAGAAAATAATTACAAACATTAGATGAAACTAAATAGAGGCATATATGCATGAGGGGAAGGGAAGTACACGAAAAACCCTGTTGGGCTTGGAATATGTACTCCCTAGCATAACAAAAACAAAGCAGTGTTCAAAAGCAGTAACAAAAATTTAACAGATTACAATTGTAACTCTTACAGTGACCATTATAATTCAGGAACATCTATCCCAGGATTTCAGATTTCTTGCCATACAATGCATTTAATACTCAACTAGGCTATTAACAATATTATTTCTATTGTGAGGGTGGTGCAATCCTCCAAGTGTCAGAAAATTGTACTATTTTACGTGTGAGAAAACTTGTGAAAGTATATAGTTAGATTGAGTTTTACGGCCCAGTTACCAACCTGTTGGTTCAAGTGCAGCAGGCCACAGCCTTTTTTTCCAGTTGTAGCTCACTGGCCACAGAAAGTAAAAAATTTAGCCAGGTGTGTTGATATCCTTTATTTAAACGACCAGTTCTCTCACCCCAAACAGTACCAATTCTCCCAACCTTCTTACCTAAGCCCCTCCCACAACTGTCTGAAATTCATCCTCATCCAAATTCAGTCTCAGTTTATTGCTTCTAGGTGAGTATAGAAAAACTCAATTTATATAATCAAAGCACTCTCAGTGTTTGAAGTGACCAACTCGAAGAAAGTTAATACTATTCATGCTGTCCTCTATGTAGAAGATGTGCATTTGACAGCCATTATTGTAGTGCCAGACAGAAAAAACTCCAATGAAGTTTACTCGAGTCACTCTCACTTAGATTAATATCTCTTATATTCAGTGTACACTGTTCCTTTTTGAAATGTTGAAGAAGTCACAATTGCTCAAACTGAAATGGCGCCACCATTTTAACTGAGTGGTAATTGTACAAATTTCAGTGATTTCACCTGTAAGGAAGAACTGCATTTTCTATTCCCTGTCAGCCAGCAGACTACTTGTTGTCTCTGGGCTATTCAGAATATTCAGTAGGAGCACACTGGGTAGAGTGGAAATCTGCTTGCTGCTGGGGACTAGAAAAGGCTATGTTCCCTAGGGCTCTTTCACTTTACAATGGAGTACTCTCTATTTTGTTTTAGTTAAAAACAAAATTTAAATTAAAAAAAGTTTTAATTAATATCTCCTCCATCTAAGAAACAAAAATTTTCCAACCTGTGTAGATACATGAACTGTATCTGAACAGGACTACAAAAGTTAAAGTTATACCAATTATTCTGTGACGTCACATCCCCAGACAGCTTTTATCGGATACGTGTAGTCTGATAAAAGCTATTTGTCAATGTGACATCAGGAAATAAGTATTTATATTTCATTTGCATGGTCCTCTCATATCAATCATACATTTGCACAGGGTGGCAAATTTTTGGTTATTTACGACAGTGGATGGAGGAGATTTTAACGAAAAACTCTCAAAAATTGGATAGTAATCCGATCGCTGTAGTGTGACCTGGGTTTAAAACTAAATTTTCTGTAGTTCTTAAACAATTTGCTCACTCAAAATTTGAATGATGAAATATGCATCTGGCTTTACTTCTGTGTAATAAGTTTGGAATAAGTGCTGTTGCCAAAGTTTAGTCAATAACATAAGATAAACATTTTAGTAATGATGGCAGTAGTTGCTGTTGTTTGGTTTGTTGGTAGAATATCACACACTTTTACCATAGATCAAAATTTTCCAAATTGAAACAGTGCCACCACTCTCTGCTAGTATTCTTTCCATTAGCATTATGCTGGTCACTCTGTCATATTTTGATACACAAATGCACAGACTTCATTTACTTGGCTGTTAAATTTAAAGTGTGGTTTCTGAGGCAAGTTGCATACAACCCATGTCCAAGACCCTGGTTTATTTATTTCAATAGATCACTGATAAATTTTCAATATAATGGTAAAACAAATGGGACAACTTACCTGTTTGAGGGTATGTATGACACTTGAATTGAGAAGAGCGCCGCCACTTTGGAACAGAACTTTGCCATAGGTACTGTATAACATTTTTACCCCACTTCAGATTATGGAGTTCCAACATGGCTAAGGGTTTTCTTTGTCTAAGGCAGACTTCTGGTATGAGTACAAAGTCTGGAGTATAAGTGTGAGTGCCTGGTGACTCATAACAAAAAGAAAAAAATGGGATTTTGAGGATCTCATTAGAGCTAACCTTTTTAGTTTGTCAGTCTTTTAGATCAGCTTTCATGGCTCAGTTTCTATACTTAAAAAATTTATTCAGTGGGCAAAAGGAAAGGAGGCAGGATGGTTATATTTGTGTATTGCTACTTTTCTTTAATGGAGGGGGACATGAGCTTTTCAGTGAATGCATGTCAGGTCTTACTGCTAAAAAATATTAGCATTTGTTGTAAGAAATACATTTAGTTGGGTAAAATTTGTTGTCATTTTTATCATTTCCTTATATTGTAAATTATCTTAAAATTTTATTTTCCCCCTACATAAGCCCTGCCTATACTCAGATCTCTTTTGGGTAGTGTATGGTATCTAGACCTTCAGCTGAACTCCATGTTGCCCATGGCCTCAATAGCACTAAACTGTTAAAGGGCCAAACCTCTCACCCCAAACTACAATTTTCGTACGGGGGTAAATTCTCAATTGGCTCAGGTCTTTGATTGACAGCTAATTCAAACAATGCAGAGTACCAAAGCTTATATTACACAGCTTGAACACTACTGAGAGTGTTTTGATTGTATAAATTGAGTTTTCTATACTCACCTTGAAGCAATAAACTGAGATTGTATCTGGATGAGGATGAATTTCAGACAATTGTGGGGGAGGCTTAAGTAAGAAGGTTAGGAGAATTGGTACTGTTTGGGGTGAGAGAACTGGGCCTTTAAGCTGTTCAATTTTTTTTCTGCTTCAGGCTTCATTTATCCAAGTGTTTCTTGCCATTTCCCATCCCAGAACAGTCAATCCTTTGTCAATCTAAGCGTTGTTCAGTAGGTCATTATGGTACCCTTCTGCTTCTACTCCTGGCTGTCACCCCAAACTACAATTTTCGTACGGGGGTAAATTCTCAATTGGCTCAGGTCTTTGATTGACAGCTAATTCAAACAATGCAGAGTACCAAAGCTTATATTACACAGCTTGAACACTACTGAGAGTGTTTTGATTGTATAAATTGAGTTTTCTATACTCACCTTGAAGCAATAAACTGAGATTGTATCTGGATGAGGATGAATTTCAGACAATTGTGGGGGAGGCTTAAGTAAGAAGGTTAGGAGAATTGGTACTGTTTGGGGTGAGAGAACTGGGCCTTTAAGCTGTTCAATTTTTTTTCTGCTTCAGGCTTCATTTATCCAAGTGTTTCTTGCCATTTCCCATCCCAGAACAGTCAATCCTTTGTCAATCTAAGCGTTGTTCAGTAGGTCATTATGGTACCCTTCTGCTTCTACTCCTGGCTGTTAAACCATAAGTCCATAATTGTTGACTTGGGGTAAATTTTGAAGGCTACAAAGAATAAAAGGGCAAAATGCGAAGAAAATGTGATGCTTTTGTTATAAGCTGTGTCTAGTGGAAACACCCCAAAGTTCTGGAAATATTTCAGTCAATTTTTGTTCAGGTTTGGTATTAGTTTCTATATGGAAAAATAACTGCATAAAGTTGTATATATTGTATAGTATTTGAAATATACCAATTTAGTAAAAATGAATCATGATCAGGAAAATTTGGAAGCAACAGCTTGCAGTGTGTGCCTTTTACTAAGGAAAATAAAATGGAACCTTGTCCAAAGGACAACCATTTAGTGGAAATCAGGTTGTCCTGCTGAAAATTTGGTACAGTAGCCCCACAGATTTTTCAGAAATGCTTAAGTAACACTAAAATTGAGAAAAAATTTGGGGAATACAACTGGACTTTATTGAAAATCAGAGAATAACAAGTTGGTTGACTTCCATCTTCAGTCTTGAATGCATGGAAATTACATTCGATACACTCAATATTTTAGGTTGTCCACAGGACAAGCTTCTAGTAGTATGGTAGTCTAACAGAAAATTTGGTCATCTCTTATGCCTGAAGGTCTGTTAAATTCCTACACTGGCTTGAAAGAAAAGTTGTCAAGCTTGGCATAAATCTCACTGATTTCCACTTAAATTGGGAATATTTAAAGAGGAAAAGTGTGTATGATCATCTTCTCCCCCTTCTTTTTGTTTAAATAAACTGAGTGTAAATAAAGTGAAAGAAGAAAATCATACTATAGAGGCATACTGGAACAACTGCTATGTGTCAGCCAGCCAGCAGAATATCTTCAGCAAATATCATATGTCTCAGGATTATAATAAGATTTTTACTTTATTGCAAATCAGTGTAAAAGTATTTGGGTACACTAATACAGGAAGTGTTCTACTAAATAAAGGTACTGGTCTGAATATAAATAGCACATAGTTGGTCATTTCATATTAAAAACTTTAAAACCAAAAAATCCAGAGAATAACCTTCTCTTTTAATCAAAATCCATGAAGGTATTGGTTATCCCACCGTATTATTTCCTTTTAGGTACTTGTGTCAAAAATTAGCATGAGCTATAAAAATTTGGAAAGTGAAAAGATGGGCTTTTCAATGTGGTTTTTAATGTTATCCTTTTTTCCATCATTTACTTCAAGGACACATGTATGCATTGGTATTCACAGCTGGTTATTTAAAATTTAAATAGGTATTTTTTAAAACAATATAGTAGCTGAGAGAGCAGAAATGTTTCATAGCCGCCCCCCTCCTCCCCCCAACTTTTCCAATGAAAGTGTCAATACTACTCCAGTTCTAACTGTCCAAAATTTTCCAATAGAAATGTTTTCACAGTAAAGTGAAAAAAAAATGATTACCCTAAATAAATCACAAAAACCTAAAACTTTTTTAAAATCTTGAAAATCATGTATTATTTTGCATTTAGGCTCCTTAAAAATCCCCCAAGCTTTCCCTAGGGGCAGGAGGAACCCATTTCTCTTTACTACTCCCTAGGGCTAGCAAAAATGCAGTTATAATCCCCCTTCCCAATCCTACCCCCTCCCACCTTCCAAAAAAGGTTTCTCTGGCTGAACTGTAGGTCAGTAAACAACAAATAAAGATAATTCTAACAGATCTTTCCATGGGCAATTTATTCTTTAAAGGAAAGGGCAGTCATAGTCTGTTAGCCTATTTCATGAACGACTCGTGAGAATAGTTTCCTTCCTGAATTGTGAAATTTAGGAAGGTAAAATTCATGACCTATATTTGGATATACAATATTTATGTCGTGTAATATAAAGATACTTGGGAAGAGGAGTAAGATTAAGAAGTAAGTGAGAATTAGCTTATTGAAAAATAGCTTTGCTCTTGCCCTTGAAGTACCATGTTAAGACAGCTCTTTCAATGGCAGGTCCACTGGAAATTCCCAGCATTTATGCAAAACTTTGTGAAAAGGTCCTAAAATGGAAACTTCACTGCACATCTGTATAAACAAGATACTTTCTTTCCATTGACAGGTCAATTTCCTGAAAGATTAAATGCATCTCAGAAAAATCTGTTCTCTGGTTTCCCATGCTTGCACGATTTATGGGATCATTCAACACTTTGCCATAGTTTTTAGAGTTATGATATATACTGTAATAAATGAAAAGTAAGCATGAATTGGCTGTAACCTTAGCAACTCTATAACCTTAAAAGGAGATACTAAAGTAAGAAGATCAAGTGGCCTAGTTGTATTGGAATGTTTAGTGTTACCACCTTGTGATGGTTTGAGTTGCTGTACATATGAAACATGTCTAACATAATCCGGTTTGATAGGAAGCAGTGTTGTGTTACATTTATTCTTTTTTTCAAATTAAGGGGTAGGCTGTCTGTTTTATGGAATCCCTAACAAAGACCACAGCTTGTGTATTGTACATTGTTAGTTGTAGTGGCAGGATTTCATTTCCCAGTTCCCACAGTTCATCCCATCCATACTCCTGGATGTAGCATTGGTATAACCAGAAGGAGGCTAAAGGCAATGCCCCCAATTCTGGGAAAAAATGATTTTGTGATGAAACCAAAAATTGATGCTTAATGATGCTAAATTTTGCACAAGATAAACTTTAATAATCACAAATTTCTCAAAGGAGAAGAAAATCTCTTAGGCTGGCAATTAAACCTTGGGATTGGTCACTCTCCCAAAATCTTACCTACAGAGTAAGTAGGCAAAGCGACACATGTAGAACCAGTAGGGCTTTGTGACATGTGTAGAGGGAAAGGTTGAGATTTAAAAAAAATGAATTAAAACAGTTACCTCAACTTTTTTTTTCGAAACAACTGAATCTTACTAATCCCTTTGTATTTTCCTTTGTAATATTTCCAAAATTAAGTAGTATGGGGTCATTCCTTTGATTATCTTAAATATGAGACAAGGTAATATTTTGTTCATTTTGAGAATCAAGATTATCTTCGGTATGATGCTAATCTTTAAAAATGTTTTCTTAATGTTTTCATAATCCTTTCATCCCAAACAGTTCCAATTCTCCTAACCTACTTACACAAGGCCCCTCCCCCACAACTGTCCAAAATTGATCCTCACCTAGACACAATCTCAGTTTATTGCTTCAGGCCGTGAGTATACAAGACCCCCATGTGTAATCAAAAACATTATCAGTACAGTACATGCTGTGTAATGTTAGCTTCGGTACTGTGCATTTTTTGAACGTGCTTACTGTACAATCAAAGAGCTGAGCGAATTAAGAATTTCTGTGGACTACAACAAAAATTGCAGTTGAGGGTGAGAGGATTAGGCCTTCAAAATACAAAGGCATCAGCTTGGATTTACAACATTCATCAAAAGTGTCATAAAAAGATGAAGAAAAATTGAATATGCCATTTTTCCATTAAACACATGTAGTATACATTGCCCAATGATATGGTCTTGGAATAATTTTAGCAATTTGCACTGAGTATAACAGAAACACATTGGGCCCCAACTTACAGTTTTGGAGCTCCATGTAACCATGGAGCTCCATTCTGTTATATCTTATGAAATAAATTGAAACCAGAAGTCCCACTGAGAATGATGACTTTTCAAGTGGTCACACAACTAAAAGAACAGAGACAGTCTTTGTAGTACATGATATGTGGCCAAATTTGTAATGTCCACCTAGTTTATTTTTACATATTTTTATGTTCCACTCATAAAAATGGCCACCTCAACTTCCAGGGCAGATTACAAAGCAGAGGGAACTCTTGTTTTCTCAGCTCCTCAGCTTCCTAGGGATATTACTGAGCAAGGAATATGAGGTACAGCCTGTTATGCAGGTAAAGAGTAGATGAGCTTTTTGAGATGTAGATGTTTGTATTGTAGGCCAATAATTTCCTGAGCTATGTTGAGGAATAAATTATAGCTTGGAATTGATCCCAATTGAAAGGATATTAGTTTCATAGTTAAATAAATCTCTGCATCAGAATCCTGATGTGATCATCATTTCCAAAGTTGGGTTGTTTAGTTTTTCACATCTGTGCTGACACTTTCTCCTTTCAGCAATTCCCTTGCAGAATGTCTGGCTTTACTTTATAGTCTGATATTTTGAGAGAAGTGGACTTGAAGTACTGTAATGTAATTTGGTTGAAAGAATTGGAACTGATCAGTAAACTAAGCAAATACTCAGAGTAAATATCACAATTTAGAAGGAAAAATATTGTTACATGATTCTCTGGTGCCATTTGGAAACAGGATAGCCTACTGAACTAATTCAACTAAAGGCCAAAGTCTCTCACCCTAAAGAGTACAAATTCTCCTAGTCCTAACCTTCTTACTTAAGCCCCTCCCACAATGGTCTGAAATTCATCTTCATCCAGACACAATCTCAGTTTATTGCTTTAGGGTGTATAGAAAAGCTCAATGGGTATAAATCGAAAACACTTTCAGTACAGTTCATGCTGTGTAATATGAGCGTTGGTACTCTGCATTGTTTAAATTCACTGTCAGTCAAAGAGCTGAGCCAATAGAGAATTATTGTAAACCCCTATAGAAACTGTAGTATGGGATGAGAGGAATGACCCTTTAAGGTGACAACACTTTCCCTTTAACACTACTGTAGCATACTAGGTCATTATCAGAATTCACCAGACAGCAATCATGCAAATCGGATTCTTTTTCAGAGTAACATCCTCAAATCTATCATCGAGTGATTTTGGAGGAAATAAAATTTAAAAATTATAACCAATGGACTGGTTTAAAGTTTCACAAGGGATAAACCTCTAAGTACTACTGAAAGTGTTTTGTGCCAACTTCGGTCCTTAAGTTATTGTATAATGTTACTTTGTCCTTAACCTTGTCAAATGATAGTTTATACTGTGGTAAGTTCTTTGATTCTGTATAATGAAAAACCATAAATCCATTTCAAATAAATCACTCAGATTCTTTAAAGGGATTTGAAAAGAAAGGAAAGTAAGGTAAAATTTTCAGGGAATGGATATGCCTAAAGGTTATGTTGAAAAAGCTATACAGACACATGTAGGTTATGTTAGGTTTATGGAGTTTTACAGCTCAGTTTCCAACCAATTGGTTCAAGTCAAGCTGGCCGTGGCTTTTTTTCCAGTTGTGACTCACTGGCATGTAAAGACACATGTACTACACGCTAGGCTGCCCTGATAACCACAATATCGCGACATCCTTGATATAATTTTGCTCTGATGATATCGACCCATTTTATGTCAAGATGTGGTATCGCAACAGAATGAAATAAATGTCTGAACCACTATGAAATCTCTTATTTTATTGTCTTTAGTCAGTAACATAAAATGGTCCTAATTTATGTTGTTACAAGAAGTGAAAAACAGCACTTTTCAAAGGCAAAGGTTATAAAATAAATGTATTTCTGATGAAACTTTCAGCTTTAAACTGAATTTTATCTGCTTAATTAATGTATACTGAGTATATATATCCTTAGTATTGGGCCCTGTATATGATTATTAGCATAGTGATGGCAAATGTTAAGACTACAGTTGTGCATGATATCGCGATATCACTGTGGAAATGCTGGCGGTATTGATAAATGAAAAATGATTACGGTGGCAGCCCTATACTACACCAATATGTAAAGTGTTTGTTACTTCACCATTCTGTAAGCATTACTACAAGAGTACTGTAGGTCTCCCTTGTTAAAATGGCTGAGATGTAGCACTTCTAATTCTTTAGTGTGTGTGCTGTAGACTAAAGGGAATGCCAGTGGTTTGACTTAAGTTAAAGTGTTGCCCTGTTTATAGCAGGAACCATGCAACTGAAGAAGTGATATACATTTTATTGTTAGATAAAGAAATCTGATACAGTCTTGGCTTCAGTAATGTCAGAATGAAAGAGATGCATGATATTAATCTTATCATATGAAACTGATTGTACTTTAATACTGTAAATGATTCATTGATTTCATATAAATATTTGACCCATTTTGATTTTAAAGCACTGTTAGTTCCCATAGTAGTATAGCATGCATAGTATGTAAAATGCTTGTGTTAGGTTATATATATGTTTAATATCACAATCATGTAGAGCACATCCCTTGAACTGATTAAATGTATGATCAGACATAAGGAAATACCAGTAGACTTAAAAGACATATATGTCAAAAAAGAATGCATTCAAATGTTTCACAAGTCTTGTAGAAACTTTGTTGCTTTGCATAAAATCAGTAAACTGTGTCTTGAATCAGGGTTGTATATAAAGGAAAGAAAATGAACAGCGACCCTTGGCTGCAAAAAAAAAAAAAAAAAAAAAAAAGGGTTGCCAGCCTCACCATAGCTGGAAGTTACACATGCAAGCTTCCACCTGTTTGTGCACTTATATGTGTTTCTTTAAATCTTGTGCAAACCTCTCAGCATAGAAGTTCCCCAACATACTTTAAACATAACATAACAATGCACTGTTTATCTCCTGCAAGTCCCCATAGTAAATATATTTACAGTATAGGCCTAGCACTTTCCGGTGTCTCTTGAAAAAAGAATTGAAACCCTTAAACTTTGGCACACTCCGGAAAAGAAAATGTCAGGAGAGTAAGGACATAATTGGGTTTGGGCCTAATGAAACTACTGCTACTGAAATTTTAATGGAAAGCTTCAGTGCTCACTGATGCTTGGTCAAGTCAATGTTAGGAAAGCACACTATGTGTGCATCTATCATGGAGTGGGTGCTATAGACCCTCTCCCCACCCACACTCCAAAACCCCTCCCATGACAAATCCCTAGCTATACGTCTGCTTGTAGATAGCATAATATCTGAAACAACCATCCAGCCAAGTGAACAATTCAATAAAATTTTTATAAGTAAAGATTATCTCCATTTATAAACAGGTAATATTTTTAATTGATACAGGCATTGGCCAATAGGAAGCCTGTGCATAAAGATACAAGGAATTTCTTATTCATACTGTACCTCAGCTCTGGCCAGAGGATTGCACCTTAATTAGTGTTCCCAATCTAATTAGTCAATACCTGGGCCTCATGTTTAAATGCATACAATCAAAGGTGCAATTGGATTGCTGTTTTAATTTCCTTGGTGTGATACTTCATTTTATATACCCAAGCCCCACAAATCGAGGGAATTAAAAATACGAAGGAAGAAATGAATGAAACTTAAGGTTAAGCTACACAGTCAGGTAATTTTAAGTTAATGGGGACATAAAGTGAGTAATTGTTTGCTCTGAATAGTTTATTGTTTCTCATTGGGTAATCGCATGAGTCTTCACAGAGCTCCTCTAGTAGCCCGTAAAGTGCATTTGATGAGGTCAGGAAGCCTGCAACATAGTTGCTATAACTATAGATTACTTGAGAAGTTTTCTCTCAATCCAAGCTTTGGAATCTTCAGTGAAGGATATTCCTCATACACCACCTCCATTTATATCCAGAACAATTTAAGGTTAATGATAAGTTCTAAATGGAGGGATCTATTTATTTTGTTAGATTATGTTTTTAAAGTTTGTATCAGTTTCTGATCATGTTGATGTGAAGTTTGTATGATTTTCATTTCTGGTGATGACAATTTTTTGGTTCAGTTCATTTTGTTGTCAGCTGTAGTGAAGAGATTGTTGTTTTTTCCACTTTTATACGATACTGTTGTCTGTGATAATTTGAAAATTGAAAGTATTGTATAATGAACTCTTTCATCCAGCTGTAATAACTTAACGTGGGCAGTGATGTGGTTGGTTGAAGAAAACAGATTTCTGAGAGTGTTACCTCTTCCCTATTTCAGATTAAATTTGATGTTTCAAAAAGACTGCAAGAAAAAAAGAAGGAAGAAACGAAACAGCCAATGGAATCAGTCTTTTTTTTCTCGTCTTTTTTGCATAAATGCTCACTTTGTAAACTTGAGTTGGATGAGAAATTTCAAGTAGATGGTTCTGTTTTGTGAGATAATATTGAAGGGCTTGTGGTCTAGCTCCTCCTAAGGAAAAAATATTGAAGTGAGTTGCATTCGCACTTTGTAAGGTCTGCTACCACTCAACCTCTGGAGTATTCAGGAATTGGACTTTCTATCACCTAAGCCCACTCAAAAGTTGAGAGGGAAGTTCAATCTTTTCATCTAAATTTAGGGTGAGAAGGTATAATAGATGTGGCACACTACTTTTGTATAGACTTATTGACAAGTAGCTTAGTGAGGTGTTAGTTTTGACAGATAGGGTGTGAAATGAAAAGCAAGTATTGAGCTCAAAAGAAAGCAAAGGTATTATCACAATATGTCATTCATTTCCAGCACCTGGGTTGCTCTTTTGTGATGTGAAGTGCGTTTGGATACAGTTACTATGACCATGAACCATTATATCAGTGTGCCTTGATCCCTTCAGCCCAGTGAATGCTAAGTTGAACCTAATGCAGTTTCTTTTTCAAGGACTTTATGCACTTGAAATTTCTTTGGACGGATCCTAATTTTGATTTCTCATTTCGAAATTTTTACTGGAGTGTTGTGAAAGTGATCATTTGTAGTTGTTGCTCTTTTTTTTTTGTGTGTTGCTAATAGTTGAAACTTTTAGAGTGAACTCTGGTTTTTCTTTTAAAATGCTGGAATAATCATGCATAGAAAAAGACTGAAAGAATTCATAGAAAGTCTCTGCATATAGTACTTCCAGATCTCAAGTTTTTGGTAATTTTTAAGATTGTTGCAAGTGTGCATAAAGATGCATTGTACCTGTGACATTTGGTTTGTAAAGGAAATTTGAAAATGATAAGAAATATTGTTCCTGCAAGATTCTCCTATGATTGAGCTGTCGTGTTACTGTATTTTAAGCAGTCTCAGTTTCTTTTCGGTGTTTGTAGGCAGGTGAATCCCCAGTTCATATCTCATTACAACTATAGAATACCCTAATTCAACTATTTCTACTGCTCATCAATTCCTAGGACAGTCATGTGACCATTTTGACTTGAAAAGTAAGAATCTGGCAGATAATGAAGTTCCAGTTAGGTAAAGTGGTTGTAAATAAACAACTTTAAATATTGTTTAAGAGCAGTTCTCACTGCAGTAATATTGGATTGTACTACAGCCGGATTTATGTGCATTTACCAGCTTTAGCTTTAGTGAATAGTTGTTGGACTACTAACATGAAAAATATTAAATATATAATTATTTCTTCATTTGACTCAGACAGGCAGCATTCGTTAGACATGTGCGTAAAATTCCGATCGGTTTTATACATTGCAGTATTTATTGATATAGTTAAAGAATGATATATAAGTTACAGAATGATGGTTCAAAGTCTTCAGTATGATTGTGAAGGAGTCAAACTTCAGACCTCCTGGCTGCTAGTAAAATTCTCTAAACAACTTGACCATGCAGCCTGTCTGTGTAATGGTCTAAAATAGTCAGATTAAGGTTACCAGGAAACTCATTGTCATACCTGACTTTCACAAATAGTAATCAGTACCTAGGAGGATCAAGGCAAGCTGTAATGGTAATGACCCATGAACATTGGAAGATATCTTAAGTATACATCAATAAAATTAGCACTATCACAAACAGCCAAATTTTGTGACAGTCAACATCAAAGGCAAACACAAGGAGTACTGTTGTTTGTAATTCCTGTAGAGGCAGTCTCACAGTTTGAAAGAGCCTTTATCGGTTGTATTTTGCGTACATGATTCGTTCCTGAAACAAATAATTTTTCTCCTATTGACAGTATAGGACTAAAGGGCTGGGATCAATGTACTGTGCATAAATTGTAGGCCTGTTGGAGAAATGGGTTGTAAGATCAATTTAAGTCTGGCACAAGACAGAAGAATGTCACTTTACAATTGGAAGATATCAGTCACATATCTTCTGTTTTACAACTTCCCCCCCTCCCCCCCCCCATCTATCTTAGCTTACAGGGAATAAGCAAGATATCCCAGATTTGGCTTGACTGTCAAACTTTTGAAAACCTCTTATTTGCAGTTTTCACAATAGGTAAAACACTGAAATAATCCATAATCCTTAATGAACGGTATCATTTAATTAAAAAAAAGAACCATTTGTGAATAAGAGTGACAGGGTATACTTAATCTAAATGGGTGACTGCATTTTCCCCTTAATAAAAGCCTTGTTTAATGCACCTACCTGACAAAGCTACAATAGCAAATTACCCAAGGCCATATTTATACATTTGATTGTGTGCAGCTTTCAAAGTTGTTTATCTTTTACTGCTGTGTTTGGATTAAACAATTCATAAGGAATTAAATAATTGTGATGAAAAAGAACCCTAATGACCGGTTGAGCTTATCCCTTGTATATACTTTAAATCAAATCTTAAGTCATCTTCTAGCTCCATGTTGTGTTTAGAGCATGCTCAATAAAAACGATTGTTTGGTGTTCCCCATTCAAGAAAGCTTTTATCTTTTGTTCTATATTGGTATTGACATTGCTTTTAAAGATAATGTGTTGTTTCGCCCAGTCCAAAGGTTTCGGGGAAGTATGTGATCACAGTTAATAGCCTATGTCAACCCAGAACAGTCTATATCAACCCAGACTGACTACTGTACATTAATCAACAAAAACAGAGATATTAAAATTTGGAACGCTACTGACACTGTGTCTCACTCTCTAACTATCTGACTAGTTTCTGGCTCTGTTTTGTAGTACTGTGGCTGTTCACCACTCCACAGACTTTTGAGGTGTTGCTTCAGAGTTTTATTGTCATTTTCACATATACCCAGGGTTAAGTGGCGGAACTGTGCAGCAAAATGTTGTGGTCATGGCTAGTCTCAGTTTTCCAGATTGAGGAGTGAAACTACAGCATACCCAGTTAAATACTAGAGGTTCCGACTTTTCCATTTAGCCAGTCTTGGTGTTCTGTTTACCAGAGTGGGACTTAGTCATACTGATAAGCTGATGGTGAGGTTTTCCTCCATTAAGTTGCCAGTCTTTTGTCTATGGTCAGATTTTCATCATTGTGTTTACAAAACTTTGACTGGACGTTGGTCCCAGAGAATGACCAGGGGTTTTTAATTGACATGAGATGGACTTGTGAAGAGTGTTTCTGTTTACATTGCAGGAAAAGAGTCAAATACATTATAGCTAGCAAGCTCAAAAAACTCCTTTATCTTCAGGACTATTAAGAAATTTTTTTGTATGGTAACTGTTTACTTAAACCTTTCTACAGGAAGTGTATGTTTGTTATTTGTTCTTTGGGTGACAGAGAAAGTTCCCTTCATTATCTGAAAGATCCCTTGATACCTTGCATGGTGTTCTTTAATGAAGGTTTGTACTTTGTAGGATAAACTTGTAAATTTCATGTCCCATGTCTGTTGTGATGTTTTAGCAGAATTGTGAAACAGAAGGATAAAAGTTATGTGCAATCTGTTAGAAGGGGAGAAAATATGAGTTTTGCCTGGATACAGTATTTAAAACTGTGATTATTCTTGCCACAGTTAGTACCCGCCTGTTCTACACCTGAGGAAAAAAGATAATTAATTACAGAAATACTTGATAGTGCTTTCTAAAGCTTGAAGTTATGGTGCTGAGAAGTCATCAAGGTTTACCCTAACATGAAGTTTGTGTCACCTCTGTACAGGATGGATGGAACATTAAGTCAAGATATTCCTGTGTTTTGATTGATAGGGTCAAAATATCTTCTGCCTCTCTATGCTTCTGTTAGATGTGAAAGAGAAGAAGGTCTAGTAACACTATTACACTTATGGTGAGAGAGAAGTCCATAAATATCTGTCTCAAAGATAAATGCTGTTACAGCTTATAACTCAGTCAAACAGTTTTCATACAAGATTGGAATTATGGTATTTCAGCTGCTATAGGGATCCTGTAGATTCATCACGAATTTGAGCAAGTTTTACTTGGAAGATAGTTTCCGAAAGGAATCCAGGGAACCTATTGGGGTTCTAAAGGAGATTTGTGAAGTGTTTTGTTTATATTTCAATTTAATTTGTGCTTTCCATGATGTATCTCAGGAACCTGGCTCAGTGTATCATTCTTATTGTGCTTTTAGCATCCTGTAGTCAAACAAAAGGATATTTTTTCTGGAATTCAGATCGTTGGGCAGGTACAGTATATTCATTTGTTTGTGTGATGTTACATTTCTTTCTGCATCAAGTTATATAACTCTTTGGGACTTGTTTAATAAAGAATATGACTCGAGTGTAAGTTTGATTTCATTAAAAATATTGCATAACAGATCTAGTGTTAAGGTCCATCATAACTCTTTATGAAACAGCTTTTCAAGAACTTTTGATTTGAGTATTGTACTAAGATTTACAGTACCCATGGTACAGTATGCAGCTCTAGCCTATCAACATTGTATTAAAGTGTATGGCTACAGATACTGAGAGATAAAATATGACAGTCACTAGTAGTAGACCCTCATCAGTGACAGTTATGCTGGGAGTATTTGTTAAGAAAACTTTTTACCTGCCATTGTATGTAAACTAGAGTTTTTGTGATTATGGTGACACCTACTCTCTTCCACACCCCCATCCCCATCCTACTTGTGTTCTGCTGCTGACTGAATCGCACTACTTCTAATCTACAATGTGTGAATTACATCTGACAATCTGGAGAACTGCAACCCTCTAGTTTTTGAAGTCCTCTTTTTTTCTTTTTTTTTTAAATTTTATTTTCAACACTTTTTGGGAGTAACAAGTTTTGGTATCATGAAAATTAAAGATAAATGCTACCACAAAGCTGCATTTGGCATTGTCCAAGAACAAACTGGTACGTACGGTACTGCACAGCAGTACGGAGTGCCGGGGGGGGGGGGACTTCCACACTGGGAATGAAACAACCTCTTCCTTGAGTGAACTTGCAAAGGGGCAAAACAAGTGGGCAAACTTGTTGGAGGTTTACTGGTAAGGGGGCAAAATGAAAGGCTACCCACTGTATAGTACAATTACAGTAAGTGGAGTTAAGTACAGGTTACTTGGCTATGAAGTCCAGGCTGAAGCAATTGGAGAACAGATTAATATCTAGCATGATTGTTGTACCAATTGTACAGGGAAAAATGCATGTGGGTAACTTACAGTACTTTCGAAGAGGCTATGAGGGTATGTCAGTGACGGTTGCTAAAAAATTAGAAGCTTAAATAGTTTAAGGTGTGTGCAACTGTGCTTAATGAGCACAACATACTCCGCAGCCATCATTGGTGTATGGGAAAATTGAGGATAGCTGGAGACTAGCCAGTGACATTAATTCACACTTTAAACAGACAGCTTGTTCTTAAATAAGAAGGTTCACCTGATTGTAAAAGAAGCTCAAAATTATAAATCATGTCAGAGTTACTGCATCCTGGTACACGTACTTCATGCAAGACACGTCTTCATGCATATGGAATCAGTTTTATGGCCCAAATGCATGCATATTCAGGATTTTGTAGGGTTTTACCAGAACAGGCCCAGCATGGATAGCCAAAATTGGTAGTCTGAATATGGCCTATTGTTAGGTTTATGGTGTCACTGTATCTTTATGTCATCGTACAACATGGCACAGGAGATCTAAGTGCTTTGTACGTTTGCTGTGTGTACATAGGGACTAGAAAAGTGACCATATGCTCCCTCTTGTAATACATCATTTTCATACATGTGCAGTAGAGTGTCATGGGTAGAGGTATTATGTAGGATTTATTACTTTTAGGAGACCATTCAACAGCATTGTGTTTTGCTTGAGAGAAATAGAAGAAATTGAACAGATTGTTTGGCTGTCTGTTGCAGCTTTCAAGTAGTTTCAGTAAACCACTGTGTGATGTTTTAGTAAAAAGTATAGAGTTACAGTAGGTTTCATTTCTACATTCTTTTCTGTTGCTTCAATAATTTTCTTGTAAGTCATGGGTGAAAAAAGTTGGGCATCCAAAGAGATATTTGGGTATGTGGAGGGAAATTTCAGCTTCCTGTCGGAAAAAAAAAAGTTTTGGGAAAATTCTACTGTCTTCCTGGGGAATAATTTTACTTCCTTCCTGAAAAAAAAACATTTTTTCCAACCCTGTGTTTAAGTATTAAAGCCAATGTCCATGCTGTATTTTAACATGTATGTATGGTATACTGTATAATACAAATTCCAGGGCTCTACATGATCATATCTGGAGGTTGAGATCATTGTGTACAATATCCATGTCAATAGTTGACAAGTTACAGATGTAACTATATGTACTATATAAAAGTAACTGCTTTGGGTGACAAGTTACAGGTGTAACTTATGCACTATATAAAAGTAACTTATTTTATAGGTGACAAGTTAAAGATGTAACTTAATGTACTATATACTGTAGAAGTAACTAATTTAGGTGACAAGTTACAGATATAACTTATGTACTTTATAAAAGTAACTTACGTTCCACATATAAGTAGTGACACTCTTCTCATTTGAGTATTTTACACTGATTTATACTGGTATTGGTACTGTATGAGTACAGTGATGTGAGTGTTAATATTGTGTCATTGTACCAGTTTGGATGACCCTCTCCATCCATCTCCCACTCCTCCCCCCTCACTCTTAAAAAATGAGGAAAAAAAATGTGCGTCTTTTTCCCACATTCTGCAAACTGAAAATGATACAAAATTATGAACATTCTTTTTGCTTGTTTTTAAGTTGCTTTTTGTGTAACGTATGTGCCTTTCTTTCTCTGTCTCTTTCTATAGCATGTGACTGTAATGGACGTTCTGAGAGTTGTTACTTTGATCAGGCATTGTATGATGCCACAGGTCATGGAGGACACTGTACTGACTGCAGGAGGAATACTGCTGGTGTCAACTGTGAACGTTGTCAGGATAATTACTACCAAGACAGGGATGGTGAATGTGTAGACTGCGGATGCAACCCAATTGGTGAGCCAAATGTTACTTCTTGCCACCCTACTACACCCCTAATTATTTTGATTTTTTTAAGCCCCAAACCCAAGGAGTTCAAAGCAGGCAGAACCAACAAAATCTTCTGTCTTTCCTTCAGGAAAAACCAAACTTTTCAATGCCTTAATGCATTTCATTTATTATTCCCCTTCCCCCAAAAGAATTATATAACTTCCAGAGTTGTCACCAGACCATTTTGAGAGCCGGGTGAATTGTGATCACCATCCTGGGGGAGCAGTCTAAGGGGTAGGGCTTGTCCCCCTCCCCTTGTTATTGCAGATTTGAGAGTGCTTACAAAAAACAAGGAGTTATCACTCAGTTCTTAAGAAACCTAAAAATCTTATTCAGTTAGGGTAAGGAATTTGTGCTGGGCAGTGATGCTGAAATTGATGGTGAGTACGGAGCGGAGATTTTCATAACTGGGTAGCACCGCCCCGCACCGCCCAGTGTGGTAACAACCCTGATCACTTCTCTTTGAATCTATCTTGCCCCCCCTGCTAGTTTGGTCCAACCCTTAAGCAGTTACTGCTTGTTTGGTTTAACTGAGATAGGACACTCTCAAACCTCCTTGCTTGCCATCACACTTGGTTGGACATCAAACATGGTATAGTATAAAAAATAGCCTCAAGCTGAGTTGCTTTTATGTAAGTTATTAATATACTTGGTGTAATACTGGGAAAAAGTGATACCTTTCCTGCTGTTATACTTATTGCGTGATCTGTGTAATATTTGGTGCTGTTCAAATGTCATGTGATGTCACCAGAGGTCATACTGAAGACAGTTAATATGGTATTTCAGGATGTATGTAGCCCATTTATGAATTTTATAGGCCTACTTGGCATATCTTGGACTATTAGAAGGCACAGGATACAGTACATACTGTTCAGTACATCACCCCTCCTGACCTCCTATTTACAATATGTATTAAACCTTCTTGTAATCCATTGGTAATTCTACAACGTCAAGAAAAGGGGAGAGAGAATGCTCCATAAGTATTGAACAGGGTTTCACAATGTTGATAGGAGGTAAGTTATGGGGCTCATAGATCCCCCAAGCTGGGATTGTTGGGGATTCTTTTGTATAAATTGGAAGTCAGAGTCATTCGATCATAGTACACTGAATGTATAAGTGTGAGAACCCTTTACATGTTACTGTGTCTGTCGGTGTGAAGCTGATACAAGAAAATCTGCTTGAACCTTATACTAGGCAACTGGCGTGTTAATGCCACATAATTGCATGATCTGCTGTTTTTGATGATGATCAAAGGTGAACAGTGAAGTCATTGGAGGTCAGTCTGTGATTTATCAAGCATGACAAAAGTTAGGATCTTATATCATACATTTAATTTACACACTTAAAATTACAAAGGTGATTCACTATCATGTTAACAAGATATCAATTTGTTCAATGAATTTGGTCTATGACCTTGTGAGTTGTTAGCATTCTGTGTCTTACTGTAAACATTGTAATTTATAACTTCACAAAGAAGATGTTTCTATTTGAAATCACTGTATCAAGATAACATTTTTTGCTACCGCAAACGAAGAATAACTACATACCTTTTGAGTGTCTGGTTTATGTTTTACCTGTACTGTACCTAATTTTTTGATATATCAGCTTGCCACATCTCCCTCCTTACTGTACCTTGTTGTATTCATCTTATCAACATCCGGTTCCTTTCACTGAGTGCACTTTCTGTATGCACCTCTTGGTAGAGAGACCACCAGAGCAGACTGTTATCTTTCATTTCTTTGCAGGAAATCATCACCGGTTTTGGTTCCTTGTGGACCAATGTGTCACCTTGGTGTATGTATGTGTGTGTGAACATGTGTATGTGACATATTGGAATGTGAGCCTTGTGAGGTATGTGGTGCGATTACTCAAAAAGGGATTTTTCGATTTTTCTCAAACGTGGTGTGTACATACATGTTGTGGAGTAGATGTGCCCTATTTTTTGGTGGAGGTCAAAGGTCACTGAGGATGGCCAAAGGTCACTGAGGATTACCAGAGGCCAAAAAGTGAAATTTCTCCTAGTAGCTTGAACTGAAGTGTTTGTTGTTCAAACTGCAACATAATTTTAGGATAAGGTAGATTTGGAGGAGGTGAAAATATTGTGACATTAACCAAGATAATATGAAACGGTCAAAGGTTACAAAGTAATGTTTTGTTGATATCTCACCAGTGAAACATGTTAGATGGGTTGTGTAATGGAAAGTTATATTCCTCTAAAGTAGAGTGCATGTGATGACTCACTTTGACTTCTCTTGACCTCATTTGACGTTTTGACCTTATGTTACTTTTTTGTGACCTCAGATTCATCAGTTTGAGATGAACCAAACAGGCAATAACTACACTTTCCTCCTACAATATTCCTAACTCGAGTTAATATTGACATTTAAGTCACAAGTTAGTAAGTGTGTAGATCACATGCATTGGAATGCAGGGTATGTTGTGGGATAACTCAATACTGCGATAAATCAATAACCAAGAAGCTGGACCACATAATAGACAGACCTGTGTTCATGTAAAAAGCACCTGCTTTGACATCATTTTACCTTTTGACCTCTGTGTCTTTTTGTGATGTCTGGATATGACTTACGGAGACGGACCAAAAAGGCAATTCAACTACCCTCTTAAGCTTGAGTTTGCCCCCAAACTCAAGCAAATGACACTTTAGTGAAATGTCATGAGTGTGTGTATGTGATGCATGGAAATGGGAGGTATGTGGTGTGTTAACTTGAAAATCAAGTGATCAATATCTCTCAGTCTATTTCGCTCCTCCCTACCTCCTATTGACCTATGTATATCGTTATTGCCCACAATAACCGTCTGGCAAAAACCTAAGAACACCGTGGTAACCCCTACCTAATGAGGGCGCGCTATACCCTAGCTACTCCCTTCTTTGTTTTTGCCTTATCGTGTTTACACGTGTGGGAAAATCGTCTGGTAAAATTCCGCTTTTTTTTACGTGCAATCTTCGTGATTCTGACCAGTTCTTTTTGTCTACGCCGTTGGCTGCTCCTTGACGCCTTCTACCGAAACCATGAGTATCCTCTTTCTTTCAGACCTTTTTTTTTTCGGGGTTTTTTGCTCTTAGCTTAAGTATCGAGGATTTTCGCCTTGCGCGATCCTCTCGTCTATGTAACTTTGTACAGGGAGCGGTCCCGCGCCGCCATTTTGTTCCCGGTGGGGCTCCAGGAATTGCGGTCCGTGGTGGACCTTCCCCCCTCCCCCTCTTCTCCTCCCGTCCATGTACGTTGTGGTGCGGGTTTCGGGGGTTTTTCGTCGGCGGGCCGGCTTCCTTTATATCTTTTTTTTTTTTTTTTTTTTTAGGTCCTTAGCCGGTTCCCGCCCTCTCGTCTCCTTACATGCATGTTTTGGGAATCGTTGTTTATCGATCTCTATCCTTTGCTTGTTTACGTTACCTTACAGGATTTACAGTTTGTATGCATGTTTAATATAAGGTTTTCTTGCTGCATTTAATGTCTTTTTGATTGTTGTGTAAGCATAGGCCTTGTCGTTTTGCATCGTCTTTTGACGTCTTCCCTTAGGCCTCGCTAAACTCACCTCACTCTCGTTGCATGCTTTCATCTTATCAGTAATCCTTATCAATTAAATCTGTTTTTGTTGCTGGCCTCCTCGGCCGGCGAGTAAGTCTCTTTTGTTTTCCCTATCGCTTTGTGCACAGCGTCCAACTGGTCTTTCCGAGATTGGAATTCCCTGGAACAACGGGTTGAGGAAAACGAGTTGGCAGGACAAAGGAAAGCCGCTCGAAAGAGGGAAGCCGAGGCTTCCAAGGCAAAGAAAGGCAGTCATCCGACTCCAAGGAAGGATATTCCTCAATCCAAGGATAAGTCCGCCAAGGGGCCTGCTGCGGCAGCTTCCCCGAGGCTTCCAAGGCAAAGGAAGGCAGTCATCCGACTCCAAGGAAGGAATTTCCTCAATCCAAGGATAAGTCCGCAAAGGGGCCTGCTGCGGCAGCTTCCCCGAGGACTAGTGAGGTCGGTCCAAGCACTGCGCGGTCAGGCTTGCCGAGTCTCCAAGGAAAACCAAGGAAACCGACACCCCGGCATCTCAGCCTCAGGCGAACCAGGCCAACCGGGAGAGCCAAGGAAAGACCGGTGTCCAAGGACAACCCCAAGGCACTAAAGTTCCGGCATCCTCAATCCAAGGATAAGTCCGCAAAGGGGCCTGCTGCGGCAGCTTCCCCGAGGACTAGTGAGGTCGGTCCAAGCACTGCGCGGTCAGGCTTGCCGAGTCTCCAAAGGAAAACCAAGGAAATCGACACCCCGGCATCTCAGCCTCAGGCGAACCAGGCCAACCGGGAAAGCCAAGGAAAAACCGGTGCCCAAGGACAACCTCGAGGCACTAATGTTCCGGCATCCTTCCAGGAATGCTTGCCTACCGATCCGGGAAATTCCTCGGCCCTAGCCACCCAGGTCCTCGGCCCCCGCCATGCCTTCTACCAGCAACCCTGGTGGCAGCCAGTCGATCCAGGGTGGCCAGGAGATTCAGGCCTCTTCTGATTCATTTTCCGAGGGCCATCCATCCCAGGGTTCCCCCGCTACCGGTGCCATGGACCTGTCCTTTTCCTCGGGTCTACACTCTGTTGCAACCAGGGATTTTCAGGGCTTTCCGAGCAGAGGCCGCCAGAGTCACAGGTCGAAGTCAAAGATGAAGAGGAGACGCCATTCTTCGTCCTCATCCTCTTCCTCAAGGGACCGCCGGCAGGGTAGAAGACGCCGTGATCCGGAGGCCTCCTTCCCATCCGAGGCCCTTTCCCAGCTGGTATCGCTGCTCACTCAGTCAGTGAACCGCTTTTCAGCTGTTTCCCAACCAGCCCAGGCTCCGGCTCCTTCTCAACCATCTCCGGATCCACCTGCCAGCCAAGGAGCTCCAACGCCAGCCCCCACCCAGCTCCAGGTTTCCAAGATCCCCCAGCTGGACTTTCTGCACTCCCCGGACGACCAGGGGCAGTTGATTGTGCACTTCGAGGAAGTTCTAGACAGCTCCGAGGACGATGCCCCCCTGACTGGAACGTCCTTCTCCAGGGAAGCTTTCGAGAAGGCCGTAGAAGTCCTTAGGAGACAGTTGGGTTTCGACGATCCCTCGCCTCAAGAATCCTCTTCTGCCAGGAAGCCGAGGCTTTCCTTGAACAAGTCGCCGGCACCGGAGAGACCTGATATGTCAGTGGATGCAGAGTGCTTTGACCGCTTTGACGCTCAAGCTAATGCCAAGGTCTGCCGTGCCTTTCCCAAGAAGCAGACCTCAGAGTTCCATGTCAGCGACGAGGACTGGAAGTCCTTGTTTTCACTTTCCGGTCGATTCCGGATTCCTGCCTCGACAAGCTGAAGACTGCTGGTGCAGTGGACCGTAATGGGTCGTTCCGCTCCTCTTCTACTAAGAAAGCCTTTTCGTCCCTCCAGGGCATCGACCTGGCAGCCCGGACTGGCATGAAGTTTACTTCTTCGCTCTTGCTCATTGCAGAAGTTCTCTCCAAGTCTTTCAGACAGTCAGGCACGGAAGAAGTCTCCAGGAAAGACACCGGCTCTTTGGTCAACATCCTGGGCCCTCTGGCCAGACTTGCTTACGACCAGTTTTCTAGGGTGGCGGTGATCCACCAAGGAGAGAAGGGAACTTTTCCTAGACAATATTCAGTGGCCGTCTGCGGACATCAAGCGCCGATTCATGGAACTACCCCTCTCAGGCCCGGACCTCTTCAGAGGGAAGTTCGATGAGCAGCTCCTCACCGAGATCAAGCGGCGAAAGGACATCAATAAGGCAGAGTTTACCTTCTCCAAGCCTTCCACTTCAAGGTCCAGGAGATCCCCAGGCAGAGCTTCATCCCGTCAAGCTCCTAGATCTTCAAGCTTCCTTGACCGACGCCCCTTCTCGGCTGCTCGCCAGCAACGTGGGAAGCCTCGTTCCCAGCCCTCCGGAAGGAACTACTCTGGTCCGTCAACTTCGTCTCTACCTAGAATCCCGAGATCAACGACTTGCTCTAGAAAAGGAAATCTCGGATCTATGCCGCCACAGACCGCGCACAGAGCCTTTACCGGTCCTGCTTTTTCCTGACGCCAAAGAAGCCGGACATGTGGCGCCCTATCATCAATCTCAAGCCTCTGAACTAAGCCTACATTCGTCACAGAAGGTTCAGGGTGGAGACTCTTGCCGTCATTCTCCCGTCACTCCTACAGGGATCTTGGGCAACATCCCTGGACCTCAAAGACGCTTACCTGCATGTACCGATCCACCCAATCCACCACAAGTTCCTGGCATTTCGTTACAAGGGTGTCGACTACTGTTTTCGGGCCCTGCCTTTCGGCCTCTCAACCGCTTTCCGATGGTGGACCTCTTTGCCTCCCAGGCCAACGCCAAACTTCAAACCTTTTGTTCGAGGTACTTTCAACCAGAAGCTTGGAGGACCGACGCTCTGGCGTTTCCGTGGGACAACCTTTACGGGTACGCCTTCCCCCCGTGGTGCCTGATACAACGAGTACTCCTCAAACTCCGGGACTCCAACGCAGTAATCTTGCTAGTAGCCCCCTGCTGGCCCAACCAGCCGTGGTTTCCGCTTCTTCTGGAGATGTTGATAGACCAACCCTTCAGGTTCCCTCTCAGGAGCAGCCTCCTAACCCAGGCCGGAGGAAAAATCTGGCACCAGCGCCTCCAGCACCTCAGGCTGACAGCCTGGAAACTCTCATCGGACGTTTCACTAGTAAGGGCCTTTCGCAGGAGGCTGCGGTCATCGCAGCGGGTTCCCGACGATCTTCAACCCTTTCCACTTACGACTCGAGACTTGTCAGGTTCAGGGAATGGATGTCGCACCGAGATTTTGATCCCCTGGAAGCTCCTGTAGAGGCAGTTGCAGATTTTCTCCTCATGCTGTTCAAGGAAGGGAAACAAGTGAGCACTATCAGGAACTACCGTTCAGCGATCGCTTCCGTGCATAAGGGGTTCCAGGACGGCTCAACTATTGGTTCCAACGAGGCCCTTTCTCACCTCTTAACGGGCATGTTCAACCAGAGGCCCCCTAGGAAACGCCCGGTTCCTTCATGATCGATAAACGACGTCCTGTCGGTATTATCTAAGCCGCCTTATGAGCCTCTCCACAACACAACATTGGAACTACTGACCTTCAAGACCCTCTTTCTCATCGCCGCAGCGTCGGCCAGAAGACGAAGCGAACTTCATGCCCTGACCCCTCAAGAAGGGTTTATCCGCTTCAGCCAAGACGGCATCTTCCTCCTACCGGATCCATCCTTCCTGACTAAGAACGAGACGGTTTCCTTCTCCCCAGCGGAGATCTACCTTCCAAACATCGCCTCGTCCTCCTCCGTGGCCGAGGATAGGAAAGTTTGCCCGGTCAGGGCCCTAAAATGGTATTTAGAGAGGACAAAGCCAATTAGGAAGTCGAAGAGCCTGTTTCTGATTCCCAGATCTCCTTACAACCCGGCTTCAAAAGACACCTTGTCAAGGTGGTTAGTCAACCTGGTCCTGCCTCACTCCTCCTCGGAGGACAACGTGCATGCCCACCAACTTCGGGCCCACACCTCATCGAGAGCTTGGTTTAGAGGGTTTCCATCGGTCGACATCCTCCGGGCAGCCGCTTGGAAAACACCGTCTACCTTCGTCGCCTGCTACCTGACCAACGTGGTCTCTCAAGAAGGGGGCTTCGCTAGAGCTGTCCTAGGGGTTCCAGACCGTCGTCGTCCGGACCTCCCGCCTGCCGCTCGGTGCTAATCTGGATACATAGGTCAATAGGAGGTAGGGAGGAGCGAAATAGACTCCCCAAAACTCCCTGGTTTGGGAGTCTATGAGCTCCGATACCTACCTCCTATTCACCTCCCACCTCCCGACCCCTAGGACTCCGACGGGTCTCTCCTGCGGCCATCTCCAGCACCAATGACGTCGGTACAAGACTTTGCTGGCCCCTGGTCGGCCGCCGAAGGTAAGACTGGGCCTTTCGGTCCTTTTTCTTTTTGTGTAGCTTAAGCTCTTTATGGGGGTAATTCTTTTGTGTGTGTGTGTTTGTCTTTTTCCCGTGGGGCTAGGTCCCACGGGTCGGCCAAAACGTAGAAGGAAGTAGCTAGGGTATAGCGCGCCCTCATTAGGTAGGGGTTACCACGGTGTTATTAGGTTTTTGCCACACGGTTATTGCGGGCAATAACGATATACATAGGTCAATAGGAGGTAGGTATCGGAGCTCATAGACTCCCAAACCAGGGAGTTTTGGGGAAACTCTTACTGTATAATTTTGAAATTTAGCATTGCCATAATGTTTGTGGTGAAGGTCAAAAGTCATTAGGATTGAAGGTGCACATGCCTTGCCTTACTACTCCCTTTATACAAAATGGTTTTAAATGCAAGGAACCATAGTGCCGTTGTGCACGTGTTCTCTGTTAATTCCACTGCAACCATGAAAATAACCTTCTTTTCTGATCAATACTATACCTTTCACCTATCAGATTTCTTAAAATAGTTAATATTGTCATCTTTTCAGGTTCACTGAATCTCCAATGTGACTACAGAGGGGTTTGTCAATGTAGAGATGGTGTCGGAGGAGATAAATGTAACCGCTGTCTGCCAAACTATCATGATTTTGATGTCACTGGCTGCAGGTAAGGCCCCAGAATGAAGGAACTCAACATGTGCAAACCAATTTCAATGCCCCATAGTCAGCCCCAGTATCTGACAGTTCTCATTGTTGATGTAGTTATGTTGTGTAGTTATGATACTACACAACAATGACAGTTCTCATTGTTGTGTATTATCCATAGTGCCTTTCATACTTGGGATTGTGAAAACTTGTGTGTGTGTGGTGGGGGAGTTAAATGTGTGGGGGACATGACCTGAAGTGATAGCTGTTCTAAGAAGTGCTTGATTGAAATGCGATTACAAAAACTACGTTTCTGTGCAAAACACAGTGGCTCACACTTCCTTTGGCCAACCAGCCTTGGGTGCAAAGAATTAGAAAATTACCATGGGGGGTAACTATAAAAGAACTGCCATTGTATCAGTCTGATCAGCATCTGCACCCCTAAATGCAGATCTTATTTGTGTTAACTTCAAAAAGGCAGTTTGACCTAGTACTTTTACCTTGTTTTTGATTCCTTGCCGTAGGCAGGCAAGGAATCTATGCGATGGTGATGTCGTGTGTATGTGTGTGTGTGTGTGTGTGTGTGTGTGTGTGTGTGTGTGTGTGTGTGTGTGCGTATGTGACGCTTTGGCTTGTAAACACGATATCTCAAGAAGGGTAAGTCCGAGGGATCTCATACTTGGCATGTGGATTACCCATATTGAGTAGATGATCCCTATTGTTTTTGGTGGACGTCAAAGGTCACTTGGGGTCACGAGAGGTCAAAAGGTCAAAATCTTGTAAACATGATATCTCGAGAACGGTACGTGTGACTATGCTCATATTTGGTGTGTGGGTTGGTCATATTGAGTAGATGATCCCTATCGATTTTCTTGGAGGTCAAAGGTCATTTGGGGTCACGAGAGGTCAATGGGTAAATTCCTTAGAAATTGCTTGTAAACACGGTATCTCAAGAAGAGTAAGTGTGACTATGCTCATATTTGGTGTGTGCATTGGCCATATTG
The DNA here is from genome assembly GCA_037179385.1 of Holothuria scabra. Lineage (NCBI taxonomy): Eukaryota > Metazoa > Echinodermata > Holothuroidea > Aspidochirotida > Holothuriidae > Holothuria > Holothuria scabra. The sequence goes on along the minus strand of CM074185.1, from coordinate 22,867,534 downwards.
AGTAGATGATCCCTATCGTTTTTGGTGTAGATCAAAGGTCATTTGGGGTCACGAGAGGTCAAAAGGTCAAAACTTCGTAAACACGATATCTGGAGAACGGTACATGTGACTATGCTCATATTTGGAGTGTGGATTGGTCATATTGAGTAGATGATCCCTATTGATTTTTGTGGAGGTCAAAGGTCATTTGGGGTCACGAGAGGTCAATAGGTAAATTCCTTAGAAATTGCTTGTAAACACGGTATCTCAAGAAGGGTAAGTGTGACTATGCTCATATTTGGTGTGTGCATTGGCCATATTGAGTAGATGATCCCTATTGTTTTTGGTGGAGATCAAAGGTCATTTGGGGTCACGAGAGGTCAAAAGGTCAAAACTTCGTAAACACGATATCTCGAGAACGGTACATGTGACTATGCTCATATTTGGTGTGTGGGTTGGTCATATTGAGTAGATGATCCCTATTGTTTTTGGTGGAGGTCAAAGGTCATTTGGGGTCACGAGAGGTCAAAACGTCAAAACTTCGTAAACACGATATCTCGAGAACGGTACATGTGACTATACTCATATTTGCTTTGTAGGTTGGTCATATCGAGTAGATGATCCATATTGTTTTTGGTGGAGGTCAAAGGTCATTTGGGGTCACGAGAGGTCAAAAGGTCAAAACTTCATAAACACAATATCTCGAGAACAGTACATGTGACTATACTCATATTTGGTGTGTAGGTTGGCCATATTGAGTAGATGATCCCTATCGTTTTTGGTGGAGGTCAAAGGTCATTTGGGGTCACGAGTGGTCAAAAGGTCAAAACTTCGTAAACACGATATCTGGAGAACGGTACATGTGACCATACTCATATTTGGTGGGTAGGTTGGTCATATCGAGTAGATGATCCATATTGTTTTTGGTGGAGGTCAAAGGTCATTTGGGGTCACGAGAGGTCAAAAGGTCAAAACTTCATAAACACGATATCTCGAGAATGGTACATGTGACTATGCTCATATTTGGTGTGTGGGTTGGTCATATCAAGTAGATGATCCCTGTCGATTTTCGTGGAGGTCAAAGGTCATTTGGGGTCACGAGAGGTCAAAAGGTCAAAACTTCGTAAACACGATATCTCGAGAACGGTACATGTGATTATACTCATATTTGGTGTGTGGGTTGGTCATATTGAGTAGATGATCCCTTTTATTTTTGATGGAGGTCAAAGGTCATTTGGGGTCACGAGAGGTCAAAAGGTCAAAACTTCATAAACACGGTATCTCCAGAATGGTACATGTGACTATGCTCATATTTGGTGTGTGGGTTGGTCATATTGAGTAGATAATCCCTATTGATTTTCGTGGAGGTCAAAGGTCCTTTGGGGTCACGAGAGGTCAATAGGTAAATTTCTTAAAAATTGCTTTTAAACACGGTATCTCAAGAAGAGTAAGTGTGACTAATCTCATATTCGGTGTGTGCCTTGGCCATATTGAGTAGATGATCCCTACTGTTTTTGGTGGAGATCAAAGGTCATTTGGGGTCACGAGAGGTCAAAAGGTCAAAACTTCGTAAACAAGATATCTCGAGAACGGTACATGTGACTATACTCATATTTGGCGAGTGTGTTGGCCATATTGAGTAGATGATCCCTATCGTTTTTGGTGGAGGTCAAAGGTCATTTGGGGTCATGAGAGGTCAAAAGGTCAAAACTTCGTAAACACGATATCTCAAGAACGGTACATGTGACTGTGCTCATATTTAGTGTGTGGATTGGTCATATTGAGTAGATGATCCCTATTGATTTTCTGAAAGGTCAAAGTTCATTTGGAGTCAGCATGTTCAAAGCCTGACAAGCTTTCCTGCACAGTCTTTCAAGAAATGTCACTTGTAGGGTCCTGTAACTTGTCCTGTAGATGGCACATAGTGAATACATGGTCCCAGAAGTTTTTGGTGGAGGTCAAATGTCATTTGGGTTCACAACGGGCAAGGGGGATCTCAATGTAGGAAGATTGGATGCCTTGCATGTGTACTTTGTGGGCACATTATGGAGCCCTGTTAATTGAAAAACATTGCCAAGCAATGTCAGTGTGAAAAAAGGCCTTACATTTCAGCGGCAAGGAATCACTAAGCCTTTTGGCTTTCTGGTTTCTTCTGAGGGGATATGCAAAATATGATAAGTGTTGTTCAGTTCAAATGGGAGAACACTGCAAATTAAAGACATATTGTGGTGGATCTAGGGTTTACATGAAAGCAAAATCTAGTTCCTGACCATGTACTTCAAACCCTGAGGCAATAGCATTTTCCTAACTCAACATACCTCATTTTAAAATTGGTTATTTTTGTTAAAAAATACCTCACATTCTCAACAAGGTAGCAGAATGTTATCTAAAATGAACACATTGTCAGCTCAACCCACAAAGCTTATGTGGGTGGAGCTTATGTGGTACTGTGAGGTGAAACAGCTGCCTCTTTCTTTTGAAAGCTTCATCCTTTATGTGCAATAATTATTTCTTGTCACTTTTTTTGTGAAATTTGCAGTGAAGGGTGAAGGTACCACATTAAGATGGCAATATATATTGTGATTGGCTACTCGATTGGACAATCTGTGGTCATGTTGGGCCAATTTTGGTACTTGCAACTCCAACTTGAATTAGTACAGTAGCCTCCTATTTCATGAATGGCTCTTAGTGATCATGTGAGAATAATTTTCTTCTCAATTGTAAAATCAAATGTGCTAGTACTAACTGCTTGAGTTGCTGTGAATATGTAACATATAACTGATAAGTCCTAGACTATTTTAACCAATACTTTTAAGAAATATAATAGAAAAATTGTGAGATTGAGCTGTTGCTTTGAAATAATTTCTTGGTGACCAATCTTGCTCTGTAAAACTATGCAAAGCAGCACTACCTACATCTAAAGTGCAAACCTGTACAGCACAATCTAGAGTCAATACCACAGCTGTTATTCTATGTGATGGGTATAAAAATATAAATATGCTTTAATGTACCACATTTGTGTTCATTTATTTTAAAAATGTCAAATGCTTGTTAGGAATCTATAGCCTTCCCCTAATCCTTGCCCTCTCCATATAATAAGCAACAAGTGCATTGTAAAATGTCTTCATCTGCTCATTTGATTTTCTAATTTTTTTTTTTCAGGAGCTGTGATTGTAATGTAGCAGGCAGTGAAAACAACCAACCAGAATGCAACAGTAATACTGGTGCTTGTAGGTGTAAGGAAAATGTTGAAGGCAAGCAGTGTGAAAGGTTGGTATAAACTCAAGTTGTAGAACTAAAGACATCTCCCTTTGGTAGGATAAATAAGGCATCATGAAACTTGGAAAGTGACAGAACTTTGACGACTTATTTTCAAATCATTGGAAGCTTTTCAGTTTTATGTAAATGACCACCATGGAAGAGTATTTCCCCTTTCATTTGCAGAACACTTACCTTCAAACTTATTTGTGTATATTTGACTAACAAATTTTTAGCATCTACTCTAGGTAACAGTCTGAAAAATCTGTTGATGTGAATAGGCTTGAAACATGTCATGGTTCCTTCCTATAGTCAGAAATTGAAAAGTTTTCTGTTGCTTTGTTGCCCTCTTGGGCAACACATCTTGTAAAATAAGTTGTTTTTTGTTTGTCCCCAATTAGCTTGTTTGTTGCCTCATAGACCTATTTCCAAATAGCAATTACAAAGGATTGTGGGATAGAGTTTTGGTGTTTTTCATTTTTGTCAATAGCATTTTACTGTGGTGAAAATTGACGTACACCCAAAACTATATCCCACAATTCATTGTAATTGCTATTTGGAAATGGGTCTATTAAAGGACATTACAGATCTAGGAAATTACAGATCAAGGAAAATATGTTTGTGCACTATTATATAATTTCTGTTGCAGGTAGTAGTGTTAGTATTCTCTGGCTATTTTCAGTGGCCCAGTGGGGTGGTAAACTGTTTGGACTGTCTTTTAGACTGTGATTCAGGGTGCCCAGGTGGGCATGTTCTTCTGTGAATTTATGAATTTTTGTTACCCAAGTTAGTAGACAAGATGCCCTTGGGCACTCAGGCATCCTTTTTTTCAAGTCCTGAAAGTCTTATACATATTTCTTGATTTTCTTTACAACTGTACAAATCAGAATTGATCTTACAGTTCTCTAATACCCATGAAGCTTGAGGTCAGTATGGTACAGAATTTTTCAAAACTTGAAAACCAGTGGAAGCATGATGCTCAGTAAAGTTTGGAGTTTTAATGGTGAAGAAAGAAAAAATTTAAAATGCAAAATATTTTTTTTTTCAAGATGTAAACCTGGATACTTTAACCTTCAAGAATCAGATGAGTTTGGTTGTCTGGCTTGTTTCTGTTATGGCCACTCCTCAGACTGTACTTCCGCACCAGGATTTGAAATTGGCTCCTTGGAAGATGACTTCACATCAGGTAATAATTTGCATATGAGTAACCATAATGATAATGAATATGTCTAGGTACGATGGAAGTAGGGCTGAGGTCGGTTAAACCAGTGATGGTCGACAGAAGGAAATTTTTGTATCTATGTTACCTACTCATGGCAAAGAAAGGGAATGGCTTTTAAAATTATTAAAAAGGTCTGATATTTTATGCAGAGAGTGTAAATTACCCTTTCTCAATAAAAACAAAACAAACAAAATCAGTCATCACAGACAAAACCTGCCTCAATTTTCAATAACTCCAGGCCATACTTTTTTGTGACCCATTTCATCTGCAGTTGGGTTCTTTATGTCACATTTCACTGATTCTGTTATTCATTAAGGTATAATTAGATTGAATCCTTTGATGGAATTTATGTCTGTTAAATTGCAGTTGGAATTTGTGAATGAAAACAACAGTAGAGGTTATAAGGGTTGTGGAGAGGGGAGTGTAAAGAGGAGGGGGAGGGGGTGGTAGGGGGTTGGGTAATTTAACAGTCTCTTCAACCTCTTAATCTTGTCATTATGCTTTGGCAATAATTTAACTTCCTCAAATGCTATACATTTTAAACAGTATAAATGATGCATCATTTAAAAAAATGAAAAGCTGTGTGAATGCATTAGTTATAAGCCGCAGATCTGTGTCTGTGAAAACCTATTGCCTTATTTACACAACATTAGTAAAAAGGTATGATGAATTTCTGTCCTGTGTTTGTATAATCTTCTTCGATCCTTTACATAGCTCCTACTTCACTTGTTATCCCACCTAAACAGAACTAGACCCTGGTAAACAAATAGCACAGTGGAGATGGAGACCATCTAAATGGGGCTGGCTGGTTCCCTTGTCCTTCACCACTTAGCTACAAAACCTGACAAGCTAATAATTTTCTGTCCTAAGTATGCATTATCCTAAAATGGTGTTGTTGTCCCAGTTGTGTACACCATTTGTTAATTGATATGACAAATTTTGAACAGACATAGGGGTAAACAAAGTTTTGCAAGTGGATTGAGATGGTTGTTTATGGTGTTTAAGGTTTTGGTAGCTTATGGTAAGAAGATGAGCAAAAATGGTGGGAAACTTTAAAAGAATTCAAACAAATTGTTAAAATGAAAATAAAAAAAAATTGGGAAATAAGAAACTTGACATTTTTTGCTCCCTTGGATTCAAATTAGTACTTCAATGTTTTTTTTCCTATGTGCAGGCTTGGAAGATTGGCAGGTAGAGTATGGTGATGGCTCCCTGGGTTACCCTGTCTACAATGCCATCAGAAGAGATATTGCTGTAGCATCTGATGAAGAAGGAGAGGTTTACTTTGTTGCTCCAGGTAAGACTGTACTCCCCCTCTGTGTCTAGAGTAGGTAACACTCACAGCAAACTGTGACTCAGGTAGAAAAACTTGTCATCCATTAGTTTTGTCAAAAGGATTTTTAGTATTTTCCATACAGTCCCATTCCTTACCTACTGTTTACAGATGTAATCCTCACTTAACCCCAGTTATTCCTTTGGAATGAAAGATAGCCTACAGCAAGAGAGCCCCTAACAGAGGTCAAAAGTCTGACGCAGTTTTCCTGACATTAAAAATTTTGTCCATTTGTGAGAGGATTTTTTTGATTTGGTATCAATTTTTTCTAAGGAGATAGCTGTAAGTGTCTCAACTAGGAAGTTTTGTGTATTAAGTAATGAACTTTTCATTTAAACGGTACTGTGAACAGGTTTGTGTTTGTTTGTGTGTATTTTGTATATGTGTGTAAAGTGGTGATGTGGTGGTGTGTAGATAAAGGAAGTAGCATTTGAAGTGATGAGGCTTAGCAATTGTGGGGATTCAGGGTTCAAATCCCAACTGGGTAAAAGTAAGGTGGGGTTTTATCCAAAAGTAATTGATGGTTTTCCCTACTGAACTGGTCTTTAAATAACCAAAGAAATTTGGTCAAGATTGTCAGGTAGTTGTTGGTAAGCCATTTGAGTTGAAGAAGTGTTTCACAAGCCGTAAACTTCTCCCGCGGACTTCCTATACATGGACAGAGCATAATGCGTGGTTGATTGTCACTACCGTACGTGTAAGAAAAAGCACACCAAGATGGCTGTCTGCTCTGGTTTTGTGGAAAAGTTTGGACTTGCTCAAGTATATCCCATATTTTGCAAGAAAGTTGAAGTATTTTTGAAATATGGCAAGGTAAGGTCAAAATCACTTCAGGTATTGCAGGAATATGATATTGTTTCCCATTCAAGTTAAGCCTTTGCCTAATATATTACAGAGTCGTTGTCAAATCAGACAATTTATAGCATCACGGCAGCCATCTTGGTGTGCCTTTTTTGTCCCAGTTGGTGGTGACCATCTACGGATAGGACATAACGTTACATGCTCTGTCCATGTTTATAAGTCAGTGGCTTCTCCTTATTTATGGTCATTTGCATCATTAAACAAGTACACATCAGAAGACCGAATTGGAAGACTAGTCTCTGGTAAGAACCAGTTGTATCTCAGTTCTGTTACACAATAGATGAAAAGTAAACATTTCCAGTGCTTGTTCTCAAGTTTCATGCGGCGTGCAGTAGTCCTACTGAAGCCAAATTTAAGATAGATTGAATGTGACTCTTTATGCAAAGGTCCTTTGTTCCTCTTGATTCTCACATGGAGCTGGGCAAAAGAGGAATGATTTGTTTATGAAAGGAGTCTCACAAGATATGACAGGGATGCCCATTGTGCTAAGAAAACTGTGCCTATGGAATAGCAGACAATTAGGGAAACACATATGCAAATAGAAGGTAAGTACCACTTTTCATAGACTCCCAATCCAGGCAAGTTTTGAAGAATCAGTTTCTTTTAATAAGACTTTGCCTGAATACAGCATATAAGTAAAAACTTCTTATTATTCAGTATGATATTTTCTGAAGGTAACTCTATATCATTTTCTTACTTCAACAGCCAAGTATTTGGGAGATAAACGATCCAGCTATGGTAGGACACTGAGTTTCCAGCTCCGTCTAGGTTCGAGAAATATTCAACTTTCAGCTAAGGGTCTTATTCTGGAAGGTGATGGGATCACTATCTTTGCTCCCATCATTGCTCAGGGCAACGAAAGGCCAGGAATTGTCTCTCAGAGATATACATTCAGGTAATTAAAGGTTAAACAATGATAGACTGTGTATTAGCACAGGGTAATGCATGATCTGGGTTAATACAAGCCACTCTTGAGGGTTAATGCCTTTGCTGGATGCACTTGGACTGTGCCCTCTTGCACTGCTTGCATCAACTACCAGCCCCCTGTGGGTTGGGGTTGTAGAATATGCCCATGGTATTTCCTGCCTGTTGTTAGACGTGACTAAAGGGAAACCAAATTGAACTTGAACCATACTGGAAAACAAATTTAAGCTTTTTATTGAGTTGACTGACACTCTATAACCACGGACTTATATACATGGACAGAGCATGTAACATGTACGTCCTATCTGTAGATTGTCACCACTGACTGGGCCAAAAAAAGTCGCTCCAAGATGGTCGTCGTGAAGCTATAAATAGTCTGATTTGATGACGACTCTGTTATATTTTAAACAAAAGTTAAACTTGAATGGGAAACAATATCATATTCCTGCAATAGATGAGGTGGTTCGACCTTACCATGCCAAATTTCAAAAATATTTCAACTTTTTTGCAAAAATCTGGGAATTGACTTGAGCAAGTCCAAACTTTTACACAAAATCCATAGCAGACAGCCATTTTGGTGCTCTTTTTCTCACACATACGGTAGCGACAATCTACAGTGCAGTATGCTTTGTCCTTGTATAGGAAGTCCATGTCTATAACACATTCATGTTGACATGTTGTTAAGTCTCATTAAACTAACTAACTGCATCAACCCCCAAGAGTGCATTAATTATTCTGTTGCAATGCACATGTTCCAGGGTTGTTTAACTTTGTTCATTCATACACATTATTATTTTGATAGAAAAGACAGAAAAGAATTTACAATTTCCTTTGTAATAACCACACTGGAATAGCACAGCAGCTCCCAGGTAAAATCAAACAGCCAAAGATGGGTTTATACTCTAATAATACATGGTCACATGAATGTTATGGACTAATAGAAGTTGATGATTAGAATGAGTGAACATAAAGAAAATTGAGTGCTTTCATGATTAAAGGGATTTTTTGGACTATCATTTTTGGAATTTGAGATATTTCTTACTCTAATGTATTCAGATGACAAAAGATACTTAAATCATTTCAGAAAATATTACATTAAAATTTCTCTCCTTTAGTGAGAGAGTTGGTTATCTTTCATCCAAAACAATTCACAAAAATTTGAAATAATCACCAGATTCATTTATTAAAAGTCTTACCAAGGAAACCACTTCTGAAATCACAGCAAACTTGCCTACAGTGAACAGCAGTCACAAGTTTATTTTGTATTTTCCTCTTACACAGCTTGAGGAATGAGCAAGATCTTGGTTGGGTACAAAATCCATCTGCCTTTGAATTCCAAAGGGTGTTGGCAAACCTTACAGCTATCAAGATCAGAGCCACATACTCCCCTAGAGGTATGTATTCATGTTTACAGGATTTCTGTAACCATCGAAAACCTGACAGTGTCATGAAAGTTTAGAACAAATTTTCAAGACGTGGAAAAGTTTTGACTTTCAGCAAAATTGTGTGAAGTCTTGGAGAAGTTAAGGAAATTTTTTACAAAGGAACAATTATTATTCTTCCTCACAATCATTTGTAATATGAAAATGTATTTTCACCTGTAATTTCAAAATTTAGTGTACCTCAAATTTTATGTTATTTTATGGCAGAAGTCAAGAGAAATTTTGTCATGGAAAAATCATTAAAATTGATTACCCAGAAAGTGCAGGAACTCACTGTTTATTTTTTCAGAAAAATTCTGTCTTCTTATAAGTCATGTCGAGCCTTTCTTACATATTGTTTCCCCCTACCACAGTTTTATTCAAACTATTTGGCATTGAGGGACTACTCCCCATTCATGAAAAATGATCTGACCACCTTGTACACCCTTTTTTGGAGGACTAGCATTTGGCAGACGGAAGGTTCTCATGCAGTGGGGAAAATAGGAAAAATCTGAAATATTTTATCATGGTCATGAAAGTCCTTGAATTTTGGGAGTTTGGTCTGGAAAAACTGCCCTGTGGTCTTGAAATATGAAACCCTTCACTTTTGGTAGCTGTGATTATGTGTAGTATGAATCCATGCTGAGTAATTTCATAAAAATAAAGGCCATTTTGTATGAAATTCTTCATTTTCCCATACAAAATATTTCCATGTTAATCTTCAAACATTTTTGAAGAAGCCTTGAATCTCAGTATTTCAAAACTGTAGGAACCCTGCTGGGACCAAATCTTTGTTAGGCCAAACATCTGTTGAAGACATTTTTGGTATCTGTCACCACTAAAAATGTATTGTAAAAAGTGAACCTTTCAAAACAATTGAATGTTCTGCTAGTTTCCTGGCAGACTTTGCTTTGATACGCTTCCTTAATTGTCAGCTAGGTTGAGTGATAAGCTTGGTTTACCAACGATGCTTACCCTTTTTTGTCTGGTACAGGTCAAGGATTCTTGGATAATGTCCAACTTGAGATAGTGAGAAGGTCCACAGGCCCAGGAGGTACTCCAGTCACATCCATTGAGCTGTGTAACTGTCCAGAGGGTTATGTGGGTCAGTTTTGTGAGTCCTGTGCAGCAGGGTACAGAAGGAGTCCTCCAGGAGGTGGACCCTATGCAATGTGTATACCATGTGAATGTAATGGCCACTCAGATATTTGTGATGTAGACACAGGTAAGAGTCCACTCTATGTTGCTTTTAGCTATGCACTGATTAAAGGGACTCTGACATCCCCCAGACATACAATAGTCCACTCTTCATTGTAATAATGGCTAAAGTGAGCTATTTTAAAGCGTACACACAATTAATTGTCAGTAAGACCTAAAGGGATTGAAACTTGAGCAGGCTGATATCTTTTTGAGGTGTACTTTACTCCATCGGTTCTTTTGCTTAGAGTGGCATAGGGGATAGAATAAATTTAATAGTGATGATTCCTATTGCTTGGACTGGCATTATAGAGCTGTTAAATCACTCTAGCCAAAGTGAATTTTCATTTTGGTAGCACCTATGGCTCTCTCAAAGATCAGCTTATTCAGCCCTGAAAACAACTTTGTTATCATTTGACAATCTCAATGCAAATGCCTGCTATGCATTTTAATTCTGACACTGTCAAAACTCAACATTCATCCTCAGTGATATGTCTTGTAATGGAGGTCTCAAGCAGTTTTATTCCCTATTAAAAGAAAAGTTGCACCTACCTTGCTTGCTTCACTGTGTATGCTTGCTTTTTGGCTTCTCATCAGTAGTAAGTCACAACTAAAAAACGGGCATAGCCAGCCGGACCTAAACCAATTGGTTAGAAACTGGGCTGTAAAACTCCATATAACCCATCTAACCTCATCAATAGTAAGAATTTAGATACCATGCAGATGACATCACTGACAGGATTGACATCATATTGGACAGCAGTGGTTGTTTTATACTTATGAAAAAAAGTTGCATTTATATCCAGATATTTAATTTCATTTAAAGGACCAATCCTCTCACCCTTAAGTACAATTTTTATATGGGTTACTGAAATTTTCAATTGGCTCAGCTCTTTGATTGACAGTTAATGCAAACAATGCAGAGTACCAAAGCTTATATTACACAGCATGAACTGTACTGACAGTGTTTTGATTATACACATTGACCTTTTTATGCTCACCCTGAAGCAATAAACTGAGATTGTGTTTGAATGAGGATGAATTTCAAACAATTTTGGGAGGGGCTTAAGTAAGAAGGTTAGGAGAATTGGTACTGTTTGGGGTGAGAGAAGTGGGCCTTTAAGTATGTTCTGCTCTAAATATGCACTGTGATTCAAACATTTATGTAGGGATGCAGCTGGAACTTGTGATTTAACTGAACATGCATCAAATGATTAATTAGAATAATAAGTTTAAGGGTTGAGGTTGATAGGGGCAGAAAGGGGACACAGGACATGAACAAGTAGAAGTCCTACCAGAGGTTACTCAGATCTATAGATTCTAGAGCATTTGTTCCCTTCCTTGCTCCCTTTCATCCATCCCTAATACCTTGCTATACTTACTAAACATTTTAGAGCAGAAAACTTAAGTTATGTTTTTCTTCCCCAGGTGTGTGTATATGTCAACATAACACTTATGGTGACAACTGTGAACTTTGTTTACCTGGTTACTATGGCAATGCTCTCCAGGGTACCCCATTTGATTGTCAGCCGTGTCCATGCCCAGGACAGTCAGAGTGTGTTGAAGATGCATTTGGTGAAGTGATCTGTATTAACTGCCCACCTGGATATGTTGGTATGTCTTTATTATAACTACCAAGTACACTGCAAATTAAGAAGGAAAATCTGAAAAAAATGTTAGGGTGCTAACTTAAACTGCTCAAAGTCTATTCATGTTCAAAAACTTGGAAGTGAGCAATGGTTACAATATGATTCTGATAACCATATGGAAAATTCATGCATGTTTTCTTAAGGTACAGCCATCAAGCTTCAGTAATTAGCCATTTCCTTATGTTGTCCGTAAGGTATCAAAAATCGTTGCAAAAACTAGGATGTTGGAAGTTTGTGTTATAGTGAAAATGGAAGCAATACAAATGGTTTAATATATTTATCACTTCTAGTCATTTGGTTTTTCTTGCCTCAGATTACTGGTGTTTTTTTTCAATGTTTTTTTTTTTTTTGTCTGCAGGTAATGGTTGTGAAATGTGTGCTGATGGCTTTTATGGAGATCCATATGGTGACTACGGCCTACCCACAGCTTGTATCAGATGTGACTGCAATGGTAACATTGATTCCAATGCTGTTGGCAACTGTAACAGGTAATATTGTAGTCATAGATTGCTATTACTTGCCATATTTTCTGAGAGGCGGTTGGCCAAATTAGGTGTTCAAAGTCATCTTTAAGACCAAATGAATATCCATTGGTATCCATAACATTAAAGTAATGACTTCTGTTTTGTCAGTTTGGGGCCAAAATAAGGACTGCAATATTGAATTCAAGTGCATGACAAAAGTCCTAAATTGGTCCTTGTTTTGGTGAAAACCGTAACCTCCTCTAAACGGTGATCAATCAAAAAATAAGACCATATAGGCAGTTTGTTAGTTGTTATTTGTTAGACAATTTACAATGGTGGTGCAGAATTATTGTAAAAAAATTGTAAAAACAAAATTCTGATTGTCCCTTTAAGCTTTTCGGTGAGCTTTTATGGTAGCTCCATTTATTGGGACACTATGCCCCTGGATATTTCATTTATGCTTACCCTCTGCTTAACTATTGAAAGATTGACACTTGTCCACTTTTTATTATTTAATCCTTTCAAGGACCACTGGGGAATGCCTCAAGTGTATCTACGATACAGGTGGCTATTACTGTGAAGAGTGTTTGCCTGGTTTCTATGGAGATGCACGGGCTGAACCAAAAGGACAATGCCAGCGTAAGTTTGTAATTTATCAAAGAGCTTGAAGAGATGGAATGCTCTGTCTTGGTTTCTTAGACTTCTGTTGATGAACTTACTATGCATATCTTTGACCAGGATTTAAGCAAGTGAAACATCTTACTGAATTTGAGATGACAAATTGTAATGTAGATGGCCAAAATTAATAAAGGACAATTTCAAAGATTGGCAAAAAAAAAAAAACAAGAGTGACAGAACAGCAGACAAAGTAAATCTAAGCAAGCTTTTAATTTAGGATCTTTTTAACTTCACATTTTTCATAGTGCTTCAAAAGGCATTTACTGAAGGCATGAACGTATGCTTTATAGGGCTAAGGTGGCCCCTGACCCCTGTGATTTTAAGTGTTTGCCCTTGTGTTTTACGTTTTCCTCAGTTACAACTGCCACTTCCAAAGTTAAATTTCTGGCTTAAGACCTACCTATCACTAACCATTATTTAAAAATTTCTTTTAAACTAGTTTTAGTAAGACTAGATCAAATTAAATAGATAATAGATGACTATTTAGGTTTCAGGGCACTAAAGACTAGTGCAGAAAGATGAAGTTCCATCTAAATAGTACATTAGATATCATCAGTAATTTAATTCATAACAAAAAGTTCCTTGTAGCAACCAGCCTGTATTTCAGCTGTTGAAGCGCAGCCATTTGTTTGTCATTTTTTCATACTGTGCCAACTACATGTTGATTCTACTTCACACACCTGAAAAGTCCTCAAGCAAAACCAACCAAAGTATGTTCTTACAGTCTTGAAAACACTTTTTTCTGTGCATGGAATACTTTCTCTCTCTTTAGAATATTTAATTGCTTTTTGGCACACTACTTGAGCTACTTACATTACATCAAGGCACAACTTTCTTCTTTTGGTCTTACCTCTGGAGGAAATCAGTGAAAAGTGTTTTAATTTACAGTTATCCTCCCACACCCCAACACCTATAGCCTCAATCCCCCAACCCAACCCAACCCAACCCCCTCCCCCACAAAATACAGCAAAGGTGTACCGGGGAATTGTCAGGGATTGAGATCCAAAATTTATTTCTCCTTTGAACTAAAGTAGTTGCTGACATTGAACTGCTTGTTGTCTTGCACTAGAAATGTCTTTTAAGACTTAAAAGGAAATTGGTACTGAAGGCAATGGTCTCTGTCATCTGCTACATCTCAAAGACCTATCATTATGATTTCATCCATTGTCATTATATTGCCAGTGGTCAAGAAAAAGAATATATTTAAAGCTTTTATTGTTTGTTGTCTCATTTAACTTTGATTCAAATAGCTGCTGTAATGAAGAATTTTTCAAATTCTTCTTTCCAAAAATGCTTGCCTCTACCGTTAAAAATCATGACTCTGGTGATCTTTTGGTAGGCTGAACAATGTGTCACGGTGACAGCTCATGATTACGATATTAGACACACAAAACACTTATGCCCAGTTTAACATTTATAGCCAGTCATTTTATTTAAAATCTTATTGAAACTTTGTTTGTGCGGGCAAAGATGTACTGCGTACTAACAGCTAAGGATGATCTTTGTTTCTGGATTAAGTTGGTGTGAAAGAAGCATGCCATCATTACAATGTGTAAGTCACGAAGGGTATACCAATGAGAATAAAAGGACCTGTCAATCAAATTTGGAATTAAAGAATCCAAGCACATAATATAGATTTGGGTGTTGAATCTCCTTCTCTGACAACTCCGCTGGGGATACATGGTTCCTTTCTTGTAATACTTTTTGTGCATACGTTATCAGGTGTAACTTTCCTTTAATCATCAGCTTGCAATTGCTATGGGCCGGGATCAGTCAGCTTGGAATGTGATAGTAGGACTGGAGAATGCGAATGCTTGCCATTTGTGAGGGGACGAAACTGTAGTTACTGTCGCAACAGGTACTGGAACATCGACAGTGGTAGAGGCTGTGAACCCTGTGAATGTAGTACCATTGGATCTACTTCGCAGAATTGCGATGAGGGTACTGGCCAGTGTGATTGTAAAGAAGGTGTCGGAGGTCGGCAGTGTGAGGAATGCCTCTTTGATCACCATGGTTACTCAGAAGAAGGGTGTACACGTAAGTTTCATGTTGGTGTGAAGAACTAAAGGTTGAGCATTTGTTCTATTGTCAAAGATTAGTCCAAATAGGAAACCGTACTGCCAGTGTAATGTTGTTGTGCCAATTGCACTTGCAAAGGCTAAGGTAGGGGATCTAGCTGGTATGGTGGTTGTACTCGTATTTACAAAATGAGACATTCAAAGATGAAGTGAGTTCCAACTTGATTCAGATATATGTTTATTCACTGTTATCAGTTCTCTCAAAAATCATTTTATATCAACAGCCATCAAAAAGGCATAATTATATTACATGCAGATTTAAGACATGCTAATACTTTTGCTGCATGAGTTTGAGGTTGTGGCATGAGAGACTGAGCCTTTAGGTCCCGGGCTTGCTGATCGCCCGGAGATTGTAAAACTTTGGGACTTACTGCAGTCTCCTGATTGGTCAGTAGTTGGTACACACCAAAGTACATGCAGATAAAATGAATTTCATGATCTTAGTTCTCCAATAAGGAGGCTGTAGTTGTGAGATTGACTGAGCTTACAAAATGATTGTGAAATTGGGTACATGTTTGAGGAAGCTGTGAGAGTTGTCTCATACACCACTCATATGTGGCAGAAAACAGGAAGTGATTTGAGTCCAAGTGCAAGGCAAGGTAATGAAATACAAAGAAGTCTGCATGGCATGCTGGCAGTTGTAATGACCTGTTTAGAGTATCGGCATGCTTTACTAACAATGAATGTTATAAGCTGATTACTATCCAACATTAGAATTCAAGCCATGCCTTTGTTAAGGGCTGCTCTTTAGTGATGAAGTTTTACACAACATCTGTGTCTCACTATAATGTAAATACATATCCCTTGTACCACAGTATGTCTCAATAAAGTTCAATAGGAAGCTAACAAATAAGTTCTGGATTTAAACTGATCAACTAAGGATAGCTAAAACTTGTTACATTTTTCTAGCATCTTGATCTAATTCTCTCGTAATTACATCCCCTGTGAACTCAATGACACAATGACCAGTTACTGAGACTGTCTGCAGTGCCACCTTGGTAAGAATCTATTGTAAGTGATCATGCCCTCTTCCCCTTCCTTCTAGGGGAATTCCCGGCTTCCCCTACCTTTCCTGCATCTCTAAACCACAGATATTATTATTGCTACCCAAACATCTGCAGTTTGCATAGTACTATGATTGTTTCCTGGTTTCTGACTCATCCCTCTTCCCTCCACTGCCTCCATGACCCAAGATATTTACACTGACTTAAAGAATATGCTCTTTATTTTTTCTTTTCCTTTTGTAGCTTGCAACTGCAACCCTCTGGGTTCCCTTTTCCTCAACTGCACCTATGATGGAATCTGTACCTGCGGAGAGGGTGTCATCGGTGATAAGTGTGACTCTTGCGAGGAGAACTTTTACAACATTGCTTTGCGTTGCGTGCGTAAGTAGAAGCCTACTTGTATATACTTTTGAACAATCTTTTTATTTCTTCTTCTTTCAGTAGTTCCAATGAAATGTGGATTTCACTAGGCTTTTGGTCATGAATGTCATCTTTGGCACTGGTTAAAGGAGCTTATTGGGTTGATATTGGGGTTTTTGTTGCAAGTTTGAAGAAAATCATTTTATGACAATTTGACTTATTTGTCATTTATTATTCACTCACTGCATGTGTCAAAAATGTAAAAAAAATTTGTACTTTTGAAATAGAGACCACATTTGTATGAACAACATAGTTTGCTGGCTTGCCCATTAGATGCAGTGTGCACCTATGCTGGTATGATTGTGACTATTTGTTCATGGTAAATTGTAGTACTGGTGGTCATGGTGACTATTTATGCATGGTAGATTGTAGTATTAGTGGTCATGGTGACTATTTATTCATGGTATAGTATAGTGTTGCTGGTAATGATGACTAGTTCATGGTATATTATATTGACTTTTACTTCAGGACATGAAATAATGTGACTATTACTTGACAGAATGACATAGTTTGTAACTATCAAGTTAATACTTCATGCCAGCGATTATTAATTCAGAAAATTAGAGAATGTGCACGTCATTCATGGTATAGTACAGTGGCTATTGCTACACAGTATCACATAGTCAATACCAGAGCATCCCTACTCCCAGATATTTTATTAGCTGTACAACTGTTTAATGTTTAATTGTTAGGAATTCATATAAAATGATGAGATAGTCATCAATAAAATCTTTTCATAATCAAGGCTAATATCTTTCTATTTCTCACATCATCTTGTTTCTCAGTAAGATTTGACATCTTATCTTGCAAGCATCATTTTTTAAGGTGTCTTTTCATTGCATTTTTCAAAAGCACTTGATAGGCATAATTTATGTTGTTTTCCCAGAATGCCCTGTATGCTACAATCTTGTACAAGACAAAGTAAATGAACACAGACAGAAACTACTGGAACTGAGAGAATTCTTGGAAAACATCGGATCAACTCCTGTGGTCACAGATAAAAACTTTGAAGCCAAGTTGAAAGCGGTTGAAGATGATGTGGAGATGGCAATCACTGATGCAGATGCTGCCATGAGTAAGAGATATTTACAATTTTTTTTTTTGTAATATTAGATTTTTAGGTAGTGCCTTTGCATGGGTTGCCATTCAAAGTGCCTCTCACCAATGTTACCCTGGTCAGCAGTAATCCAATTTCTCTAGGAGAAAGATTGCGATATAATTAGCGCCAAATACTGTTGCACACGTACTCATGTTACTCTTGGATAGAGATAAGCCATGGATATAAGCATCTTGTCCAAGGGCACAATGTAATGAACCCAGCAGAACTTGAGCAAGCTACCCTTGGGTCACCTTTCTAATGCCTGAGCAGTTCACTAAGTGTAATGTTGCCAAATGCAGATGCTGTTAATTTATCACCACAAGTCCAGGATTTGGCTGTTTTCACTGCCAAACATTGCTAATTTCACCTTTGGTCATGTAGTTTTCAAAAGTTGGATCATTTGGCCTTAAGAAACCTGGCTGTATGTAATTGTGTCAAGAAAATAGACCTCAAATTTGGCCTTATTTGAGATGAATTTGGCTGTGCATGGTCAATTTCATCTGACAGAACTGTGTTGCCCATATTAATCAAGTATGCTGTGTCAGTATTTTAAATAAATTGCCAAATTAGTTTTTTAGTGAATAGTAGTTTCATGGTGTCATTGTTTTGGTATACAATGATATGTCATTGTAGAGTGATGCTGTTAATGAAGAAAGTATGTGTCCATACTCACTTGGACCACATTTGGCTGTACTTGTTCATGTGAGAATAAATTTGTACTTGCAGTGCCATGAATTCTTGGTGGCAGCCTGGGGTAAGAGTCTGTTAGAGGCAGAGTGGTTTATGCTAGCTGCTGTAACAAATCTGTTTCTCAAGTTTCCAAGATCCCTGCTTTGCCCTGACAGCCTGTTTTCATACCACTTGGCATAACATTTGCCCTGCTTTTTAACTGGGTTGCACTCAGATCAAAGTGGACACAGGCAAACCATTTAACTGTCCAAGATAGCTTTGTAACATCTCTTCATCAAATATTTTAAACTATTATGGCACAAATGTAATACAGATCTATAGGAGATATTTTTTCTTATAGACCCATTTCCAAATATCAGTTACAAAGGATTGTGGGATAGATTTTTGGTAGATGTCAATGTCATTTTACTGTTTCCCAATATGATACATACCAAAACTCTAATCCAGAAGTCTTTGTAGTCACTATTTGAAAAAGGGTTTATTGGGATGGTACTGCTCGGTTCGTTTCTAGAGAGTTTTTGTGATTACTTTCCTTTCCAACTTTGCAGTTTTTTATATGTACCCAACTATTGTGTTTCAGCATTATTCTTTAACAATAAAAGCTGTCTTTATGCCAGTGCTGGAAATAACATTTGTTTTCCAGGAAGAGAGGCAAATTTCCCACAATTCTTTCTGTGTTCCCATATAAAAAAGGGAAATTCCCTCCAACTGCTAACATTTCCTCTCAAATGTGCAAACTTTCTTTAAAGTAGACTCCCAGCTTCTCAACTGGTTACACCCATACTTTATGCAAGTAAAATGTTTTTCTATCTTTTATTCAAATAAGGTTCAGACCAGACTTAATGTAATACAATGTAAATGAGTATAAAGAGTATAGATGTATTTTGTCAAGTTGTAGAAGAATCAAATAATGAAATGCAATGAAACTGATCTGAGAAGTTACTGCTTTTTTGTAGCCATGGGGTGTTGATTTGAATTTCAATATTTTTCATTTCTATAGCGGAGGATAATCTACACAAATCAAACATGGATGACATGAAAATGATGTATGAAATGTTAAAGAGCCAAGCAGATGAAATCAGTAACATTGTAGATACTGCTGGGGAAAACACAGGAGCAGCAAAGGAGGGTATGTGTTGTTGTTGGTGGACATTCTGTCCCAAAGTTTGTACAATAGGACATGTATGTTTTCAAGCTCAGTACCATTAGATATGATTCATGCCTAAAGGTTATAAGCTTGATTGGTACAAACCATGCAACATTCGTGCTTTCAAGCTCAGAACCATTAGATGTGATTCATGATTAAAGGTAGTATGCTTGAATGGTACAAACCATGAAATCAACATGCATGTTTTCAAGCTCAGTACCATTAGATAGGATTCATGCCTAGAGGTAATAAGCTTGAACGGTACAAACCATGATTTCAACCATGATAACCTGACACTGGTACATGTGAAGTACTCTCTGTCATGTGTATGCATATGTATTTATTTAATTTACATACATATGCATCAGATTTGAAGTTTTACTCTTGGCCCATGGGGCACTTCACAAACTTATTGCACTAGCTGGAACAAAAAATTGCAATAGTCTATGCAAGCATAGGCCAGAGTGCATCTTTATTGCTGTAAGGCATTTTGCGCAAACCCAGGTATCTTTTATAGGGAACACACAGTACCCAGTATGGACAAAAAACCAGCCTCAGGCTAGCAGACTTACATAATTGTGTAGCCTTGATATGATTGTATCCAAATGTAAATCATAACTAGTACTATGATTATTCATTCAATATCATTGTTGATATTGATTCCTCTTCTGAAAGAACAGAAAAAATATTCTTGTGCTGAGTGAAGTATTCAAAATAATTTATGGACATATTTGGTATGAATGGTGTTGGGGATTGTTAACGGGACAATCAGTAATTGTTTTCACAATTTTTCACAATTCTGCAGTGTAATCTGATGTTTAGTTATAGTGAGAAAAATGAACTGTCATCACCTTCTAACATTGTGATTGGTCACACCATGTAGAGGCCACTGTTTTGTAGTGCATATCAACAATGGATGCAATGCATATAAATATAAAATTTTTGTACTTAGAAAATATTAAGAAATTCAACAGTGATTAAAAAAATAACTAACATTTCCTTTGACTTGAGAAACCTCTTCACTCTCTCTTCATTCCAATAAACAGTCAGTTTCAAATAGAAAATGGAGGTGATGGAACTAAAGACAAAGTTTTTCCTTACTCTGATTGTCAGTTTAACCAACCGTTTTAAGTACTCCAGATAGAAACTAGTACATATGTCTGTATAAAAATTTATATGTTATGCCTCTGAGGACTAAGCTGTTTGGTCAGTCTGTTCTTTTAACCCTTTACCCTTGTTTGGGTCCTTTTGGACCCATACGGAGAGTGCGGCTGTCACCCATCTTTACTGTTTCACAAGGAGCTCGAAACTGCGAGTAGCTACCCGAAAATTCGGCCACAACAACGAGAGAGACAATAGTTTAAGGTCACAGGGTCAACAGCCTATGGAAGCTGATGTGGGGCGTGCTACGTCCGCTTTTCCGCCCACTCCCGAGGCGCGCAAATATGCCCCCATTGGAGCACAACGGTAAAGGTTTAACCTAAAGTATCTGCACCATGGGGCTGTGCACACACGCAGAGACAGTGGCATCAGCTTTGCAGTAAACACACTCCACAGGCATATTTTAACCCTTTACCGTTGTCTGGGTCCTTTTGGACCCATTCGGAGAGCGCGGCTGTCACCCATCTTTACTGTTTCACAAGGAGCTCGAAACTGTGAGTAGCTACCCGAAATTTCGGCCACAACAACGAGAGAGACAATAGTTTAAGGTCATGGGGTCAATAGCCTACGAAAGCTGATGCGGGGCGTGCTACGTCCGCTTTTCCGCCCACTCCCGAGGCGCGCAAGTATGCCCCGATTGGAGCACAACGGTAAAGGGATAATTCACTTCACCATCTGTCAATAAAGTGAAAGCAACAGTCTTTACTACATATGCTTCATTATCAAGTGACCATAATATGTGATATGATATAATGTCGTACCAGGAACCAGTGGGACCACTTTAAATGTGAATGAATTTATAAAGTTATTTCCTTAAACTGCTTAGCTATGTTGGCATATGAATATTCAGTAGCTGTGTGTACCATTTGTTTCCTGCAGTGTTTTCACATGGCGTCATAATTGGCTAGCCTCACTTGCTGCCGGGCAAAAATTAAAAGTCACCACATTGGTCGTCAGCTGCTTCTAAGCCAGCTATACATACTAAACTACAGTTTTTCTCTGGTAGTTAAAATAGGGGTGTGGCTTATGATGTCAGTGAAAACACTGTATAGGGTGCTCTCACATGACATTACAATTGGTAAGCCATTTCCAATGCTGTGCAAAAAGCAACAATGTTGTAGGGCAGTAGTTACACATGGATTGTCAGTTGCTTCTCAGCTTGCTCCATTAGCTAGCACACTAGACAAAAAGGGGTGGGGGGGCAGCTTGTGATGTCAGTAAAACACTCTATAAACGTATTTTATGCTCCTGGATTGCTTGGTTGAACTGTTTCTGTTTTATAGTAATTTATACATGTATTTGTGTCTGTTACAGATCAAGATCAAACATTTGAAATCATCGAGCGAGCTAAGATGACATTGGCAGAGGCTCAAGAATTTTTAGATAATCAGCTGGCGATACTGAGAGGCAAGTTTAATGAGACTGCACAGAATCAAACTGAACAGGATAGGAAGATGCAGGAGCTAGCCAATGAAGCTAGGGAACTTGTGGCAGAGTAAGTGATCTAAATATTTGTTGGTTGCCAGTATTGAAGGGACTGATGAGGGAATGTTGGTGGTGGTTTCATGGGTTTCTAAGTTTGCAAATGAAGCTAGGGAACTTGTGGCAGAGTAAATGAACAGAATATTTGATTTCAGTTGTGAAGGGACGGGGAATTAAGGAACTTAAAATGAAGGAAGTGGGATAGGGTTGTTGGTGGTTGCATATAACTATATCTTTGCTAATTAAGCTTGGGAACTTGTCTAGAGTAAGTGATCAGAATGTTTGTTTGGTGCTAGTATTGTAGGCACTTGGGACAGGGATGTTGGTGGTGGTTGCATGGCTCTGTAAGCTTGCAAATTAAATGAGGGAACTTGCAGAAGAGGAAGTGATCCAATACTTGTGATACAATGTTTGCTGTCAGTAAGGAACTGGGGCATAGATGTTGGTGGTAGCATTGGTCTGTAATTATGCAAAAATTAGGGAAGTTTTGGCAGAGTAAATGATTGGAATATTTGTTTGGTGAAGGTACAGAAAGGACTGGGAGTAAGGAACTTGCGGTAGGGGTGGTATTGGATATGTTACCTTGTACTGATCTTTCTTCTTAGCAGCGAAGAAGCTGTGGGAAGGTTGATTGTCTGTGTCACAAATATATTCTTTTGCCAGTTATCCGGGGGGGGGGGGGCATTGCACCTGGGTGATGGCTACATAGACTGAAGTGCTTAAGTCCATGGACAACAAAAATGACAGCATCTTACTGATTGGTTAAGTCTTTCATGAAATATGAGTCTAATCTTCAAAGCAGGCATGAAATTACATTTGTGGGGGTGCAGATGGTTTGACTTTATGGGTAAAAGTTGGGTGGGACACTTGAAACGATACTCCCAAGAAATATGGCATACAACTGGTTTGTCTATTTAAACAAACAACAGCCAGGAAATGTTGTCCATTGTTTCTGTTAAGTATAGTGTGGCTGTACTGTGTCTGTGTCTTTCTTGGGGGTAGAGGGAGAAGGATGGTAAAGGAGTGGTTAACCAGAATGGATAATGTTTTGGAATACATGGCTCACACGCCACTTGATATTTCTTGATTTTTAGTATTTTATAGTATACATGCACAATCATGGAGAATTGTATTTCCTGAGCACCTGTGTAAAACCATTGAAATGTTTGTTTTTCATCATAAATTAATATATTTTGAGGAGCTTATGAAAAATATGCTGTGAAAATACAATATTGAAAAAATATGGTGCCCTAAAATGTGTAAGAAGTGCTTGATGTCATTATGTAGGAGAGTCACATGTTGTTATGGATTTTTGTTTCTTTTTTCATCAGCCAAAGAGACCAGGGTGATACTATTGAGTCTGTAGCATCGGAAGCATTGAATACATCACTGGCGGCCCAGGATGCTGTAAGCAATGTGACAGGATTGGAACAAGTGGAACAACAAGTGACAGCACTGGAAGAAATGTAAGATGTTGGTTTGAATTCTCTTGATAGAGGAGTAAATGTCAGGTGACAATGGATACCACATCCCCCTCCCCAAAGTAGCTGTAGCTAGCAACTCTGTGAAAACATCTTTGGGTATTGGGCTAGAGGTCAATAAACAGTTGTCAACTCTATTTTGAGTGACATTTATTTTAACTGTGACATGACATATATTCCCGGAAAATACCCTTCCGGACAAATACTTGTGATCAGTATGCGCTTCTGACAAGTGGTACTTGTTAAAGATGGCGGGTGGTATTTGACTGGAGGGTTTTTGTCTGGGGGGATTTTCTGGAAACCTGACCAAATAATGTGAAGCTGTTGATCAACATTGACTTGCATAGTTAGTTTTGTTCCCAATAAGTATGAGCACACACCCTTTATTTAATAGGGCAATGTTTTAAGCAATTCTAACTCAATTCAAGCTTCTGTGGCTTTGTCTTGGATCCGCTCCCATTGTTGGTTTTGAACAGGAGGATAGGTCAAGTTTACATACAGTATTGAAGGGAAATGTTACTGTTGGGGGTTATATTGAAGAGCCTTTCACTAGGCTTTGGATTTATATTTTGAAGACTTTTTCCTTGTCCAAGACCATCAGATAGGGGATTTTCCAAAAACCTGTGTAGAAGGAGCAAAAGTAAAAGCAACCTTCAATGTGTAGTTAGTCTGTGTTCAGGATGTTGTGTTTTAGTTAGTTGCTTCTGATTGTAGTTGCTACTGCTGTGGTGGCTTTTCACTATTCCAAACCATGACAGTATGAATCTCTCGTTTTGCCTTCATAAAGGTATGGCTTGGCCCAGGGTAGTTTTGAGGAAGCTTTGAGAATGGCTGAAAGAGTGAAAGCAGAGGCAGACGAAGCTCTCAATAATGCCACCTCCCTGCTATCCAAGGCGAGACAACCTCTGACACCCATTGAATTGGCAGACCTTGATGAGAGTGCCACAGATATTAGGATAAGGGTAAGTCAAGTTTGCAGATAATCATCAAAAACTTTTTCAAGTGCCACAATTTAGTAAATCTTAATTTGTTTGAGGTGATCAAAAGGATATGGAGAGAGCAAAAGTTGCAAGTTGGGGCTGAAACTCCAGACTGCCTGGCTGCTAGTCTCATTCTCTAACCACTTGACCATGCAATGGTTAAAAAAGATCAGTAAAAATTTAACATTGAATGGGCACAAATCACATGTTGGTAGGCTAAACAAGTGCTACAAAGTGCAGCTGTAGCATGCTTGGGATCTTCCAGATCATAGGTTGTAGAAAACCTGGGAAGTCATGCAATTTCACACATGCATTTTACAGGCCTTGAAAGTCATGGCAAAATGTCAAGCTGATGTAAAAGTCATTGAATGTCATGGAATTTAAAATTGTTTGAAAAAGTCTGTACTTGACTGATAAAAGTACTATCTGAAATTCTGCCCTTAAAAATCAGAAAATACATCATTTCTCTGGAAGGTCATGGAAAAGGTCATGAAATGTTAATTGTGTATATCATGGAGAGTCATGGAGTTACAGATGTAAGACAGTGTAAGAACCCTGACATGTTGTAAAGAGCCCAAAGCAGGCCTCGGACATACCTGTAGGGCCTTGTGCTGTTGTGTTGATTTCATCAGTTGCAACTGATATGACCCAAATCAAAATTCTGGCTGAAGGTCAGGATTGGGGGATACTTTTCCTGAATCACTTGAAAAAAAAGTTGCTACCTCTAAAGGCTTATCATGGAGACAAAATTCATTGACTTCACAATGTGCAGAACAATTTTCTCTTTGAGGAGGTGAAATCTGCTTTTCAATACACTGTGGCATTTGGAAGATACTAATTTTTCATCAGATTAGGTGCATTATTTGAAATCTGGGATGCCATCACAACACATTAATTTGACTTTCTATCCAATTTGTTTATGATTTTAATGATAGTGTCAAGAGTAGTCAGCAAGATTGCTTGCTAAAGACCTTGTGCATTGACGACACACTGACATCATCGGGGGGGGGGGTTTGGAGGACATGGTCTGGAATATCTTTTTTTTTTTCTTTCCATTGAGACCCTTGTGAAAAACCACCAGAATATTCCTTTAAAACAAAGAAGGTGCCCTAAAGTTACGTTTGGTTTTGAATTTATCTTGAAGGTCAGGTGTATAAATATGGTATCACCAAATCTAGCCTTACCTCCTATTTACTCCTGTAATCCTACCTACTAACAACTAGACCCTGGTGAACTAATATCACAGTTGAGATGGACCATGCCCTTACTCAGAGGGCAACCTCCTGCTGTCCTCTTCCTGCTTACCTTCAGATTCTTAAGTTGCAATTGGTTGGGATCCCATAACTCTCATGTTTTCACTGTTTTGTTTACAGGCTGAAGAGATTTTAAAGGAAGCAGCTATGATTTCAGATCAAAATGAAATGTTGCTGGGACAAATTGAGGCCGACTCTCAAAAAGCAGCAGAGCTCTTAGAGGAAAGTCAGGGAGTTCAACAGGTAAGTGTGCTAGATGAATGTGGAGCAAAATGAACATGAGTGATGGAAAATTTTGGAGTTGAGGAAAGGGAATGGGTTGGTTACGAGAGCCCATTTTGAAAGGAACAACCATAAGAATGGGGTGGTTTTGTAGGGGAGCGGGTTTCAATGGATAAAGGTGTTGGAGTAGCTGGAAGATATTTAGAGGAAAGATAATTAGGAGTGGCATTGCTGGAATGCATCTCTCAAAATCTTACTGCCAAAGTTTAATCTTACTGCCAAATTTTAATGTTGCAAAATTTGAAAGTTTTATTGTCCCTAGGCCCTAAGATTGCTTGATTTTGACATGTTAGATTGCGGCTATCTTTAAAAGCAATTTTTGAACACATTTCTCAAAGCATGATAGTATTTCTTTGGTAACTATCTATTAAATCTTCTAAAATCTTGAGATGTATGTTTTTCATTCTTGCTCGTTTGATTCATTTAAAATCTGTGACCTAAAGCGAAATGCAATGATAGAGAGTGACTCCATGTAGTGAGCTCACAATATTGCTTTTATCAGTTATGCTGGTTATCCCTTCACTTTCAACAAACTGACCTGCAAAATGACTTTTTTGTTAAGATGGACTATGTGTAATATTATATTTGGTCAAAAATGGAGAAAAACTGTCCAATCATCATGAATGTATTTGCTAC
This sequence comes from Holothuria scabra, assembly GCA_037179385.1. Classification (NCBI taxonomy): domain Eukaryota; kingdom Metazoa; phylum Echinodermata; class Holothuroidea; order Aspidochirotida; family Holothuriidae; genus Holothuria; species Holothuria scabra. The sequence goes on along the minus strand of CM074185.1, from coordinate 22,840,835 downwards.
CATCCATTTCATAGATGTTCGGGGTCAACAACCTTTCATTTCAATTGCTTCATGAAAATTCTCCATTCAGGCTTTGATTAATTACTTCTGGCCTTGGATGATTAATTACTTCTGGCCTTGAATAATTAATTCAGGCCTTGATGAGCCTTCATATCGCAGTGCTTAATGACTACAATGTGAGAAAAGTGCGTACCAAACCAGATTAACAATTAAGATCAAATTTGGTTACCTTTGAAAGGTCACTTTAAGATGGGTAAAAGTAGATTGCTTTTGAATCATAAACCCAACCTTACTTTACTGGGGCCAGGATTCAAACCCAATCCCCTTCTGGCTAAGCTTCATCACTTAAAGTGCCCCTGCTTGCTTTTATCCACTCTGTCACAGCACTGGCAATTGAAATTTAAAAAATTGTTTTCAAATTGATAATGAATTTAAAACAATTCTGTGTTTTACTTATTGTGATTTCTTTTCTCAAGGAACTTGACCTTCTTCTGGCCCAGGCAGATAAAGCTGAGGCAGATGCCTTGGCAGCCAAGAAAAAAGGAAATGCAACATTAGAGGAAGCCCAGGCTATCTTGCAAACACTTGAAAGTAAGTGGAAAGTAAAGCAGTACATTGAATTGATTTGTCAAATTCACTAATTTTTGATTCCTTGCCGAAGGCAGGCAAGGAATCTATGTGATGGTGATGTCGTGTGTGTGTATGTGTGTGTGTGTGTGCGTGTGTGTGTGTGTGTGTATGTGTGTGTGTGACGCCTGCTTGTAAACACGATATCTCAAGAAGGGTAACCCCCAGGGATCTCAGACTTGGCATGTAGAATGTCCACATTGAGTAGATGGTCCCTATTTTTTTTGGTAGAGATCAAAGGTCATTTGGGGTCACCAGAGGTCAAAATGTAAATACCTTGGAAATTGCTTGTAAACACGATATCTCCAGAAGGAAAAATGTGAGCAATCTCATACTTACCATGCTGATTGTCCATATTGAGTAGATGGTCCCTATTGTTTTTGATGGAGGTCAAAGGTCATCTGGGGTCACCAGAGGAAAAAAGGTCAAAATCTTGTAAACACTGTATCTCAAGAAGGGAATATGTGAGGGTTCTCATACATAGCAGGTGGATTGCCCATATTAAGTAGATGATCACCATTATTTTTGGTGGAGGTCAAAGGTCATTTGGGGTCATTAGAGATGAAAAGCTCAAAAACTTGTAAACACCATATGTCAAGAAAGGTAACTGCCAGGAATCTCATATTTACCAAGTGGATTGTCCATATTGAGTAGATGACCCCTATTGTTTTTATTGGATGTCAAAGGTCATTTGGGGTCATCAGAGTTCAAAACATCTAAACCTTGCAAACACTACATCTCAAAAGAGTATAACTGTTGAAGTTAATATACATGAGCGGTTAGGGTGAAAGGGTACGAATAATTTGGCATGGGTAATGTAAAAGGCATAGGTTTATAATTTTTTGGAACAGTTCATTAACTTCACTATGTAAATTCTTTAGTGAGGTAATTTTGAAAATGTATTTGTAAAGTACTGAAGCAAACTCATAGGAAGAAGGCCTTAGGTGCACAAAAAGGCACATCACATGGTAGAACACTGTGCAGTATGTTGATTCTGGCATGAAATTGTACCCTGTTATTACATTAAGTTCCAAGTATTAATACATGAAAAGTGGGCAGAGCAAAATATAAAATCTTCAAAGGCAAAATGTGTTCATCAGGTTAGCATACATGCTTCAATGCTCATGGGTATGCAGATTTTGCAGCCACAAGTAAATAGATTTTCATAAAACTGATGTGGAACATGTGAGTTTAAACAGTCTGTACAAGGGTCATTTAGGGACATAGTCTGAAAATATTAGAAGATGCTTCTATGCACACTAAGTAGATGACTGATGTGGAACTTCATAAGTTTAAACTTTGAACAGAGAGTATTCTGTGTGATGCACAAGAATCTCTTTTATAACATACTTACATTGCTTTTTCAATAATCTTAAAGAAAAACCTGAAGAAAACATTAAATTTAGTGGCAAAAAGTGCTAATATTTGGCAATCCTTGTGCCTACTGTCCTCATGAGGACATGTGCATGCAAGCATGCATGAATTGGAAATGGGAATTGATTAATTAGATATACTACAGTTAATTAGCTTTACAAAAAAGAACCTAATTTATACTGATCATTTGGTATCAAATACCCTTCAGCGCACATGAACTGTCATTGCCTAATAGAGTGAATCAAATTGTGACTGACCCATTCTTTGCCATTTGGTCACAGTTATCTGGCCTTATTTTTCACAGTTGACTGCCAGTTATCCCCACAACAGTGTCCTGAAGGATTACCTCATACAAACATACAGCTCAATTGACTTAAGCTTTTTACTGTATAAGTGGTGTTAATTGACTCTTATAAACCCTCTGAAGAAAGCTTATTTTTATCTCATTACATAACAACCATGACAGCCCATTGTTTGTATATACTCCTATTTCCTGCCATTCCCTGCATGCATTTAGTACTCTATTTGTGGTCAAAATGTCAGACCTCCATGAAAGTCACACCTCTGCAAAATCAAGCATAAAATAACTGTCCACATTATCTTGTCTCATCTGACCACAAATAAAAGTTGTTTGCCTAGCCATTGTCTGGAGATGGAGAAGTTCATGTACACTTGATCAAGTTTCTAAACTGAAAGTCATCTTAGAAATACTGTAGCTTGACACCCTTCAGAAATAGTGTCCTTTACATAAAAGCTGGTGGAATTGAACAAATAGTGTGTTTGTATTAGGATTTTTGTTGAACACAGATTGAAACATTGGTGTCTATCTAGATTGGTGCTTCTGCTTTACATTTTCAATATGCTCTACAGTGATTATTTATCACTTAAGTTTCATTGTAAAATTTGTTTTAAATTTTTGATAGCATAAAATGTATCAGCATACTACTTGCCTCATCTCAGTCTGGATAACTGCACCAAAAAAGTAACCCCTATGTGAAGGATTATAGTTATGTCAAATATCATCATCGAGTGGGAATTCTTGTCTCACATTTCATTTTTATCCATGTCACTATCTCCCCCCCCCCCCCCCAAAAAAAAAAAATGTATCATTAAGCTTAATGCATAGAACCATTGCTTCAAGATTACCCTTAATGACACTTTTCAAAAGTATTAAGATTTTATTTTGCATTGCTGCTGTCGTTTAAAATTAGTTCAGGTAATAAGAGTAAGCATAATGTTGTATACTGTGTATCAAACAAGGAAAACTTGTACTGTGGGTTATGCTGTACCTACAGTATAAGTAGACAAAAGGCAAATTAAAAGCCTTGTTAAATTATGGATTAATAGAGATATCAGCTTTTGTTAATTTGCAAAGGATACCATAGACAATGGGTGGGGCATTTCCCCCATAAAGCAAAAATTGCTGTCACTAATAGCCAAGGTTACACATCTCTGTTCAGATGTCCCTTTAGGCTTGGTCTCACATACCCCGCAACACCCAGTGTTAACTCGTGTTTACAATCAGACAAAACCGCAGGCTAACCCTGTGTTTTCTAGTCTGTGTTCTCACATACCCAGTGTTTCGTTGATTGGATAGTGTTACCATAGTAACAAGGTCAAATATTTTACACACCGATTACAGTAAAATGTAAGAAAATACCTGTCATCAGTGCCATAAATACCTGTGACCTCGCTTGATTAAAACAAACACGATGTTTAAAACTGCTTAACCCTGCGATTTGAGGTGGATTGAAATTTAAACACCGACCCTGCGTTAACCCGCCGTCCCACATTACTCGAGCGTGAGGTAACACAGTGTTACCTCGAGCGTGGGGTATGTGAGAACACAGTTTTTGATCCAATGCATGACATTGCATGTAGGAGAGTGTTTGGATGAGGGCTTGTTTAAACACTAACCTCAATAGCAGACTTTTGGAAACATAGAGGCATCGGAACACAGAGACTTCAGAAGGTGAGCTGTCCCCATTGATCAAACTTTGGATAAAAATGGTTTCAAAATACCGCTTTATTCAAGTAATGAGACAAAACAGTTTTCTGGCATGTTATAGCTGTGTGAGAAATTCCTCTTGTTGTGGAGATCAAAGGTTTGAGGTGACAAAAGATAAAACCCTTTATACATAATATTTTTAGGGGGATAACTGTGAGGGATCTCATACCATTGAGGTAGTACTTCCATACTCATACTGTACTAAGCTTAATTTTGAATTGCTCATGTTGGTGGACGTGTTGGTGAGGTGATCACTATTGTTTTTAAGGGGTTGAAAGGTCATTTTGGGTCACATGAGGTCAAAAAGTTTTGGCCTTACTAGTAAGATATCTCAGTTCAGTAGGATAATTGTATGGGATCTCATGCATGTCATGTTTGTTTCCATGTTTGCTATTGATATATCATATGGCAAGGAATCACTAAGCCTGTTGGCTTTCTAGTTTTCTTTTCAAAACCTGTAAAGTGCTCTTCATATACTTATGACAAATGGACAAATTTACACAATACTCATTTCCTGCCTACAAAAAAATTTTCACGCGTGAGAAATTATCCATTCAATTCTGCTTTTTAGAATTTGTGACTGAACTCCAAATCATTAGAAGGCAGGGTACAAAAGATCCAAAGTTTAACCATTGTGCATTAGGACTGGAATGTGAAAGGTCTTATTAAGCTTATAACATGCATTGTCATTTGGATTTGATAGTACTCTTTAACACCTTTGTTAAGGTTTCAATGTAAAGTATGCATGTCTCTTGAAGATGGAATTTTGAACAGTTGACTCAACATAAAATTTCACTTTTATTTGGAACTTTGTATGATTGATATTAGCTAAGCTACAGAATGGTAACTTAGTTATTTCTCTGATGGCCCATAGTAGTAGCAGAAATCCAACCATCATTTGGCTACATAAAGTAGTGTATAAGAAGACTTGCATTGTATCCTACTATTTGTATCTGGTTGTGCTGAGATGAAATAGTGAATATGTGCTTACCATTCGCAATTTGAGTAAAGGCAGGTGCAAAAAATGATCATGCAAATATTGCAATGAAGCCTTTCAGTCCATACATTCAGATATATTACAAGTTTGACATCTCAAGATCAGCTCAATCCATTGTTAATTATTTACAAGAAAAACAAACTGCTATTATTAGTTTTCTAAATAATGCACAATTCCAACAGGGAGTAAGCAATCACCACATCTTTTCAGCATGGCATGGCGACTACTGGCTAGTCGACATGTGGACAAAATCTACCTTAATTCATGATAAACTTCTAGCTGAACCTGATCAGCACTCGTGTTTAGTGACTGTAGGCAGCCATTAGTGGGGTCCATCAGCCATAAATAATCTTCATTTATGGAGTACATGAATTTCAAACCCTCATATTCAGTGAAATTGAAGGAATCAATATACAATTTAGTGTACAACCATCCATGATACAGCTAGTTAGTTCAGGTCAAAGTGGATTTTCATGGAAGTATAGTTTAATACATTCTGTGTTGTCACTACAGATCAGTGTTTCCACAAAGGTGTAGTGCCTCTTCCAGTTGGAAAGGGGGATTTATCAGTTCATGGTTTGAAAGGGACTTAGATTTGTCTAACCACTTTTGGTGAAAAGAGAGAGATAAAGCAATGTAGATTCAGAATTTAATGTTGCTGAAATGGTAGCCACCGGCAGTAAAGTTGTAATTCATTTACTCTTGCAGGCTTCTTTCTTATCTGTGGTCGATGAGGCTGCCAGAATCACCATCTCGATCCTTCAATGTAAAACATTAAAAAGTGTGGACAAATTGTTGGGGTGGGGGAGGAAATTTCTAAGTGCTTTATTGTAATGCCTGTTTTGCTTTTCCTGCAGCTTTTGAAGAACAAGTTGAAAATAGCAGAGAGCTAGCTGCCATTGCCATCAACAAAACTGGCAATATTACTGCAAATATTGACATGGCAAACAGCACTGCCCTTGGTGCGAAAGATACCATCGATGCTGCACAGGGAGACGCCATGGAGGCGAGGGATGTTGCCAACATGGCTAGAGACAATGCCACAACTGCATCAGGGGTGAGAAAACATTTTCATACATTAATATTCATCTAAAGCAAAAGGGGACAAGGGGGCCTTCGCCCCCTCAAGTGAAAAAGTGGGGGGCCATATTGTAATTTGGCCCCCCAAAATTTGAGTAGACCTAAAAATACGGTCACCATTTTTCAGTTTTTTTTTCATCGGAAACAGTTTATCTGAAGCTTCCGAAATGCTAGAACACAAGAGCTTCCGGGGGCTTTGCCCCCTGGACCCCCACATGGGCTTTGCCCCTGGATCCCACCAGGGGCTCTTTGAGGCTTCGCGCTCGCCGTGCCCGCCAGGCATGCACAGTTTTATACTCATGGGCACATCATAAGCATTTTCACCCCCCACTCTCAAACAGATTTGGGCCCCTGAGTGTTAGTTGCGGGTAAGTGGGATTTACATAGGTGAATAGGAGGTAAGTATCGGAGCTTGTAGTTTCCCAATCCAGAGAGTTTTGGGAAATTACTTGATCGCAGCAGTATCGATCAGATACACAAGTTAGGATGTTTTCAGCTTGGCTTAAGAATTACCACACGTACCACATGGTGCTGTATACTTCCACCACAAAGTAGCAAAACATGTTATTTACATGTTCATAGAAAAGTAAATAATGGTGTAGATATAGATGGTCTGGGAATTGCTAACAGTTTTTGAGCTGGGGTCATGGGGGACGATTTTGACCTTACTACATCTCTGTAGGACTAACATACATTTCAAATGTTTTCATGGGGCTGGCATGGTGTTGATGTGACTGGCAGTGTTATACTCCGAGTACGAAACTATGAGTGTGAATACGAGGAAGGGTCATAAGCACGGGTACGGAATCTTGTACTTGAGTGTGGGTATATAAGTGTACCCATACAGGTACTACAACAATAGTGGCTGGGCACATGCCCCCCTCATGCCCCCATAGCTAAGCTGAGAATTGTCTATGGGAGGGTTAGGAGGGGGAAATTGCTTAGGAACAGCAGCATCAGCTGGGGAGGATTGCTTCTGAGAGAGATTAACATTGAAAGTGCTTGCTTTGCCTTTATTATAATTGAGTTTGTGGATATTTTTGTCAATAGAGATCATTTTTGAATAATTATGAATTTATCCTCTGTCAGTCGGCAAAAGACAGACTGAATGAAGCTGAGGCAGAGAATGAAGCAGCCCAAAGGGAGAAAGATCGTGCAGATGCCCTCGGTGTAGATGTTAATAGTACCATGATGCGACTCAACGCTATTGATGACCAGTCCAAAAATGATTCTGCTGCTGTTGCAGAGGTAGGTGTATCATCTGCAAATAGCTGTAAAGATACTCTGCACAAAATAGAGTTTAAAGTTGTTGTGCAATGTGTATGGTGTCATCCTTGACCGGATCATCCCGAACCGATTTCATAGACAATAATTTTAGCAATCATTGCAAATTTGCTCGCTGTATAGTAAACAACATAACATAGCAATGAAAAATTGATTGCTTAAGTTTGGTGAAATCATTTTGAAAATTAGTTGCTAAGTTGCTAGCAATTTAGAATATGGCAATGGATTTCAGTGTTAGCCATGATCACTTAATGTTAGTGAAATTGGCCGCAGAATTGCCCAAAAAAAGGGGGGGCGGAAGTCCCGACCAACACAGTTGTTGTCATTACCATAAAAGTCTTGATTGCAACCATGTGTGATGATGTATAGATATTGAATGAAAGCAATTTCTTTTTACTCAGAGTGTGGTTTTCACAGAAAAAAAAAGTTCTCTGCATTAAAGCTCATGGAGACATTTTTCACATATGGAGTTGTAACTCTTGAAATGTGCATTATTTTTGAGAAGGAAATCTATATATCCAGGGTTATTGAGATAGACTGGGTGGTTTCATGAGAATAAAAACAAATTTTGTTCTTGTCAAGCTTAATGCTTTTGAAATTCAGTCCTTGAAAATGTAGCTAGAATTAAATCAGAGATTTTATCTACAGTTTCCTGATAAAAGACCCTTTCCCAGGTTGCAAGCCAAGCCTTTGTGAAGAGTTGTAATTCAGTGATAAAGTTTATGACTTAAACCTTTTGTCTCAGTGCAATACAGGCACAAACCCTTCTAAGTTTATTGATCTCATGGTATCTGAATAAGATGCTCACGGGTAGATTTGGGATTTGTAGTGGTCAACTAATGATAGCTAAAACTGGGTAAATTTCTAGTGTCATGAAATGAACAACTTTCCCTTTTTCCTCATTTTCAGGCTCAAATGAAGGCCAATGCTGCTGATAAATCTTCCAAGCAAGCTATGACTGCTGTTGCTGATGCTCTAGAAAAAGTCCAGGAAATAATGGATGCACTCGGTAAATTTATATTGTTTTAATGTTTTACTCTTTCTCTTAAATTTTATTAAAGGAAGGGGGAGGGGGGTTCTGTTTCCAGGTAGGCTATTGTTTTTCCCCAAACTCCTTTTTGTGTAGTTCACGATGTAGTAACATTTCATCAGTAATAGTTTCCCAAAACTGAGGGAGTACTTCTTACTAAGGTGACCATTTTCTCTCCTGGTTTTCTTTCAAGGAAATGTGGGGGAAGGGAAGAGAACCTGGGTGGGGGCGCTGCTGTCCAGGAATCCATGAACTTGATTCAGAAATAATGAACATAGTTTTATGTAATATTCTAAGGCAGGTAGATAATTTTTTAATGAAAAGACAACATGTTTGCACTTTAAACCTGATGATGAATTTTTGTTCTTGGTATGGCATTATTTCAGTCACCCTTGAAACTATTACATGTCAAATTCAATTTAACCAATAATAGATGATCTTGGTGAAATTGATGAAGATACATTAAAGAATGCAGAAGATGATTTTGCAAACCTGAACAATACCTACTGGAATGACTTTGATGTAGAAGGTATCATGGAGACGATGCGAGACCACCTCCAGCAACAAGAAGAAGAAATTAAGACGCACCAGCTTAGCCTCGAAGAGATTAGGAAAGAAGTACAGAATGTACAAGATATTAGTGATTCTTTACCGAACTTTTGTCCCAATGTCAGAGCTCTCGAAACAGCAGGTAAATAACTTTTTTGATTTAATTTTTTGCAAAATGGATTGCATTTCAATTTAAGAGTGAAAAAGAAAAGAAGAATGTTACAAATACTGTTGTTTGGATTGTTTTGAAATCATTTCCTATTGTATGCTGAAGTGGCTCATTGAGTTGGGTCATTAAATTCAACAAATTTTTCCAAAGCTGTTAAGTTTTCTTCTCATACCAATGACAAATGGTCAAACTTATACAATTCCCCACCCTAAAAACAAACAACTGTTTTATGAGTGAGTATTTAATGGCTCAGTTCGGTTTTCAACAGTTAGTGCCCCTGGAGACACTTTTTCAAATTACGAGCAAATCTTTACAAGTCAGGAAATTACAAACTTCCAAGTGTTAACTTTTTCCCTAACTATTGGATTTGAAACTTGACTAATTATGCTAAGTATTAGCATTGTCATATGGTGGTACCATTGAACACTCTCATTAAGTTATTGATATGAACTCAATGAGCCTCTTTAATGATACAAAGTAATGTTAGTAGTCCATTTAGACTCTCTTAATTCAAGGAGCATGGCTTTAGCTATTGACATAGATAGATGAAATCAATGAATTAAAAAATGTGTGCTGTCTGGCTTATGTGGGATTTAATAGTTTATCTTCAGTAACACAAGTTCTAGGCTGATACAGTTTGCATGTTATTTGATGATCAAGTTGACCCCTGCAAGAAAAAATATTAAATTTTTGAACATTTGTGGCTGGTACAAAATTTGTATAAAATATATGTTGGGTGGGTGAGGGGGTTGAATTAACCTGACAGCAATGAAGAACTGTGTAATTTAGCAGAGGGATGCAGACAGAACTGTATACTTGGGTATAATGATTTTTTAGGGAACTTTGATGTCGGGTGGAGCTTGCCAGATTGGCAAGGCGTAAATAGTATTGACTATAGAATTAATTACATGTGGATTTGGTGTGATGAAAAGAGGGTTTATTTTAATTTTTGTTCCCCATTTGCCAAGCATCTTGGCTTGTCATGATGGTGCAAGATATTGGATACCTGTGTGCTCTTAAGAATGAGTACACATCAAAAGGTTGCATAAATAAGATCCCTCAATTGGAAACCTTGATGGAGGGTGGGGGAGGGGGGCAGGTGCATGATATCATCTTTGTCTCCCTGGTCCATTCATCAATCGTCCTTGACCTCACGAACTCTTCTAATATTGTTCATTGGTCTTTTAAGTTTTCTGTCCTTTTGTGGTTTTCCTAGAGCCTGTCTGTCCTGATACCTGTACAGGTGGCTTACAGACACAGCCATGTAGGAGCTTTGAAAGTAGCCTAACTTCAACTTGTAAATTCTCAAAAATTCAAAAAATAAGAAATGAGTACCCTAACAAGTACACAGTTATCACGATATCAAGTGCTTTTGATGGATTTTAAAATTTGAAATGCTGATAGACCAACTGAGACCTGGTTGGTGTGCTTTCTTTACTATAGACCTCACATTGCATTCATCACTCTCCCTCTCTTTTCAGTCACCAGCTCCCTTCGCACAGTTGTTACCACAGTCACCCCCGCCCCCTTCGCACAGTTAGTGCCCTATAACTTTCCTGACCAGTGACCCTTTTGTTTTTATTAGGACATTCAGTGCTCTTTTGTTTTAGAACCTTTGACAGGCTTCAAAAAGATTCCCTGTGTGAAGTCTTAGTCACATAGACTGTAAGAATGCATGTCATTTTGCCTAGTTTAGTTTAATATGTTAGTTACTGCCATGCTTTTGTTCCCCACTGCCACATCAGGTGAATCAAATAAGTAAACGTGATTAGACGGTAAGTTTGCAACTACTAACACATAGCAGCTGGTGTACCATTGCTATCACTTGAGACTCTCCAAGACTGAAGAAGGTTTTAACCCTTACTGGATTCCCTTTTATGAAAGAAAATGCCCATATAAATAGGACAAATCAGTCAGTTGGGAACATTTCCAAGGATGGGCATACTGGGGGTGGGGGGGTGGCAGAGGTTGAAGGAGACAGAGGGTGGAGGAAAAAAGCCCCCTACATTGATGTTTTGAGTACCATTGGTGTGAATATAGTGTTTTTTTAGTCAATTCTTCCTGTCTTCCCCGCCTTCTCTTCCCCCCATCTTTCCCATCTCCACTCACCCCCTTCTTTCCCCTTTCCCCTTCTTCCCTGTCCCCTTCTTCCCATCCCCCTTCCTATAAAATTTTATCTTTGAGTCTCTTGTGATACTTTGTTATATCATTAAGCTAATCCAAGGTAGGATAACCATTTACCATACTCACTCCAATATTCAATGCACCTTCATAGATTAACATTTTAGATGGGCTGTATGTTTTAATATTTTATTAGATGCTCCCTCAACACCTACATATTACAGTTCTGTTAGCCTTCACCTTTTACATGAGTTATATAGGCACATGACTATATATCAATGCCATCACTCAAACAACTTGCATCATGTGTCTGAAAGTGTACTGTATGTCAAAGGTGGTCATTTCAGATTTAAATCGAAACCATTACAAAATTCTTTTGTAGTGACTTAATTCTTCATAGCCAACTATATCACATAATATTTAGTGAAGCAGCTTAGCCCTTCTTTAAAAAAGAAAGATGCAAAGTTGGTTTCAAGCAAAGGAGAATTGCAAAGAGTTTACAAAATATCAAAATCTTGCAAGTTTTTAAAGGAATTTTGAGGCTTTTTCTCTGATGTAGCAAATTTAGATCCCACCTAACTAAAACTTCCAACTACAGTAAACCTCCCTTAATATTTTTTGCATATTTTTTTTTATAGTTATTGCAATAGCACTTCCTTTCTTTCAATAATTATTTGTATCTTCTTTCTGTAATTACTATGAGTACCAAAACAAAACCAGAAAATAATGGTGATTGTCTTTGTGTTAACTTGGCGAGTTTTGTTTTCTTTGTGTGTGTGTGTTGGTGGATTGTAATGCCAAATGTGAAAAGGAATTTGAAACCTTTGACATTTGAAACAAAAATTACTTCAGGCATCTTTGCAAGTTGGTAGCTAAATTTTTATATTGCTGTCTGTAGCCAAAAAGAAAGAAGGAAAGAAAGAAAAAATTTAATTAAACCCGGGAACAGAGTTACAGCTTTCTGACCCTGTGTTGTAAGAGATTCTCTTTCTTGGACTTTCAGACCTCAAGATTTTCATACATGTAGTGTTACAAGCCTCTTATGGAGATTGGCCTAAGCCTTGTATTGCCAGGCTTGAGTACAACACTATTGATAAAAAAAAAAAAAAAAAAATTAACTGCATTGCATGTCAGAAACAAAAAAAAAAGAAAAACAAAAACAAAAAAAATGTTGCAAGTAATGAAAATTTTTATTTCTTGTTGAAGTGACTAAAGAGAAGAAAAAGGAAAGTAATGAAAAAGAAAAAATAGTTCACAAATATTGACACTGTCTTTGAAAAACTTTTTCTAACTTTAGTCTACATTATTCATAAAAGTATAAATTTTGGTATAATGTGCAGTTGTCTGTATTCACTATAGCATATCATAAAGCACGTTTTAAGCAATGAAGCAATTTTTATGACATATATGCAAAATGAAGCAAGCAGTAAGATGCATTTTGATCTTGTAATTTTATTATTGTGCCTTGTGTAATGTGCACAAACAGACATATAGTTTTACCATGGTTTATTTTCTGTTAAGCTGTGGTGATTATCACACACTGGGTGTTGTTTGTTTTCACTAACGGTTAAACTATGGTAGACTATGCTTAATCATAGGATAATGCATTAAGGGCAGGGGGAAGGGGAAGGGGAGGGGGAAATATAGTTAATGCATGAATTCACAGTTGTGAGTCCATTATCATTTCATAATGCAGAGATCCAGGGGTGCATAGCATTGTTCATTTTAGACAAAACAGCATTTTGATTTAAGAAGGAAGAACTAATGAAATAACCCTTGTTAATAACAACATTAAAACATCATAACATTGGGTGAAATGGAGTAGTCTAAAATGAGTGCATTTATCCACAATGGTGAGTTTATCCTGGGATAATGCATGGTCACCTGACTGTAATGAAACAGTAGAAGTTGAGGATCTTCATTGACAGTCAAGAAAACATACTAGGAAAAGAAATTAAATTTTAGAAAGTAAACTCAAAGTAATTGTAGATATGGTAGAGTTCTTTAATAGTGTCTCAAATATTGGAGTTTGTTTCCATAGAAACTACTATTGTCATTATTTTGATCTAACAAAGAAAGGAAAATGTTCAACCTTAAGTACAAGTTTCTTTTCATAATTATATGCATTAATGAATGGGTTGTCTCAACTGAGTTTATTTCAATCATGAGTAAAAAAATTTTTCAGTTTTTAATATTAACCTAGAAATAAGTTATTTAACTTTAACCTTGAATTTGGTCATGGAATTGATTGAGTAAACATTAACCTGGTTGACTAAAAGTGTTGGGAACTGTTTATTCAGTGCTATAGCACTAGTTGTCTTGTAACATCATTGCATATTGTCAAAGTATTACACAAACCCATTCATACATTTACAAATCAGGCCATAAAATATTTTGAATTCTAGAATCCTACTATCAAAGAATTCTTTCATAATAATACACAGCAGTCAGAGGAGAGCATGTGGAGTTATGTATGATGCTCCATTTTTCCATTTATTTAAGTCAATACTCATGCTGTCAAAGATGTGAAATCATTATGTCATCGACATGGCATACAACAGCAACAGGGTAACCCTGACATAAAAATACTTGGAGAAGCCCTGGCCGGTCATACCAAAGACTTTAAAAACAGAACCTACTGCCATTGTGCTCTGGGCTCAGCATAAGCTACTACTGAGTAGGGAAAAAGTCAGCTAGCCACAACTGGAAAAATGGCTTTGACCAGTTTGACTTGAACCAATTCATTGGAAACTGGGCTGTAAAACTCCATCTACCTAACTAACTAACCTGGAAAATTCATGAAAGTATGGGAAATTGCTTCAAGGCAAAGTCTTGAATTTCAAACTGGGAAAAGTCATGGAAATTTTCATAAAAGTGTCATTGTTCCATTCTCATTAGTTATATCAAAATGTATTCTTACTCACAGTATCAAAAGTAATTATTCTCTTCACCTCAAATTTTGCTGTTATAGCTGTAAGAGGTCAAAAGGAAAATTTCCCTTGTTGATCCTAGGAATGTCTTGGAAAAGTCATTAAAATTGATTCCCCAGAAAGGGCAGGAATCTTTAAAATGCCTCCTGTGCTGAGTTCACTTAATTGTGAAGATTATGTGGTGAAGTGGGGGAGGGGGGAGGGACTCATGGGGTAGCATTGGTCCCTAGCCTATGGTCATACCAAAGATGTTAAAAATAGAACCTACATTGCCTTTGTGCTTGGTGCTCAGCATAAGCAACAGACTAGGGAAAACAAACCAATGAGCCAAAACGGGAAAAATGACAGTGACCAGCCTGACTTAAACCAGTTTGTTCCAACTGACCCATAAAATCTCATCTTACTAACTCTGGTAGATTTTTAGGAATGTATGATCAAAGGTCATGTGGCTACTCAAATCTTAATGCATCACTTGTTTGAATTTGTCTCTGCTCATAGTTTCGTTTACCACAGTCATAGGAAAATTGGGGGCAGGTTTCACTAACATTACCAACAGCAGTGATTATTCCATTCCATCTCTACCTTGAAATTGTGGTTAACATTGATAGAGACGATATATTGATAGTGGAGGGGATTGTTGCCTGAACAGTTCAGCATTAGTATGAAGACAAACCAGTTACTAGTGAGAGATTAAAGAGATGTCAGTCTGTGCAACTAAAGACTTGTTTTTGTAAGCCAGGCTCTGCAGTATCAGTAGTACAAGAATTGGCATTGAATTGTGGTGTATCAATATAGTTGTTTGTCATGCCAGTCATGGAGACAGCCTGCATGGTCAAGTCTTTAGAGCATTGAGAGCATGGAGACTTCCAGTTGGCATATCAAGTCCTGGTGGGGTTATACTGGAGACCTTAAAAATGGAACCTACTGCCATTGTGCTCGGTGCCCAGCATAAGCAACGGAGTAGGGAAAACAAACCAGTGAGCTGCAACTGAAAAAAAGGCTTCTGCTGGCTCAACCTAAACCAATTGGGTAGAAACTGGGCTGTAAAACTCCTAATTCGTGTGAGTCATGAAGCTGTGGGCCAGAGGTTCACCTTTGTAATGACAGCCATTGCCAAACTGCATTCCAAAAGAGATGAGTACACAAAACAAAATTGTCAATGAAGTTGAAAAGTATTGCAAAAATCTGTGATCAGAATCAAGGTGAAATGTTGAATAATTGCATTATCAAAGACTTGTCATAAAAGACTCATTGTCCACATTTTTGGAACAAAATTTATTGCCATTATCTTTCTGTGGGATGTGACAGGTTATGGGGTGTACATATGTATGGTGAAACATATTGTAAGTATGAACAACAGAATGCACCCATCAAGTTTAAGCAAAGAGCATGCCAGTATATCATTGGCACCGCTGCTTTACAGTGTTTAGTCTATTTTGAGACTTATTGTGGAAATAATTATTCCGGTGTTATTCACCCAGCTTGCCTCCATTTATTTGAGTTGAAATAGTTATACTGTTCCATGCCACAGCAACAACTTTTTTGCCTCATATCTTGCCTCATATTTTGAAACAGTGACACTGGTGTGTGATATTCCCAAGTAGTTTTTCTTCCTGTTTATCAAGTTGGGAGTCATTTACACTGGTGATAATTCCCCAGCAAGTTTCAGCATCCCCCATTATTTCAGTTGAGATCATTACACTGGTGTTACATTCCTCAACTTGTTTCAATGCCCCCATTCGTTTGAGTTGAGCTGAGTTATATCTAGCTGGCAAGGGTTAATATGAAATATGAATATTCATTAGTGTGGTGATTGTATTGCATGAATTGAAACTGCATGAATGTTTATAACCAAGGGAGTTTGTGTTTTCAAGGACATTTGTGATTTTGGTTTGCCAAGATGTAATTACTTTTCACAGAATCAATATTCTTCCTGCATGTTACAATTGCTCTCAATGAGACTGAATGAAACTACTGAGTATAAAAAGAGGTAGACCTGAGTGTAATTTAAACCTTACTGTCTTTCATTTATATTTGTATAGTGGTTTGCCGGACTATTAGGCAAGCACTTTTATTTACAGGATGTTGAAAATTTGTTTATAAATGAGTAAATCCAAAGACATCTTAATTAAAAAAATAAGTAAAAGTGCTTGCAAGCAAATATACTTTCAATACCTTCCAAAAAAGGAAATAAAATTGAAAGCAAGAGAAAGATTTTCAACAGCTGAAACTGCTTTTCCAAATATTTGTCTAAATTTAGTATCTTTCTGTAATTTTATGACAGTAATGGTAATGGCAAATATTGAATTTGTGCTAATCAACATCCAGCAGCATGTGCTCTTGAGTCTGTCATTGAAATACTGGCAGTCTGTTCTACTTATAATTTATAGTCCTCCTTTCCTTGTTTCTAATAAAGATAAATTAATTTTAGAACTGTACACCACCATGGGTGGCAATCATGGGTCAGGGAAGAGAATGGGGCTGTGTATCAAGTCTCTCTTTAAAATTGAGGCATGAAGAACATGTATACCCAATTGAGTACATTTTGCCATTTCTGTGCAGGGCAGAAGGAAATCAGGGAAATGGGCCACATATGTTCTCTAGATGGATCAAATCACTTTGCCTGTAAGGGCTCTTCCCCTGGACCCCAACGTGGGACCTAAGGCTGTCTCTGTTACGCTTGTTACACATGCAAAGCATTCATTTGTGCAGATATCCCTCTTCTTCTTTCACAATGCACCCTTTAGAGTAATCGAGTCATTTTTTGTTTTCAATTCTATGGAATTCATTAATTTATACAACTTTTGTTTCCTTCTTTCAGATCAAAAGTGATTTCAACTGGTTATAACAGAGGCTTGGAACGGGAGTAGGGATACATACTCCCTATATCTCTTCAATTATGCAGTCACAAACAATCAGGAGCCCATACAATGTCTTCTCATCAACTGTTTTTATATGGGATGTTTTATTTTGTGGAAAAAGAAATGGAAAAGAAAACATTTTTATCAAGTTCAGTCAATAATGACCAGTTTATACTTTTTCATGAACTATATTCTAAATCCCTATGCTCATCATGTATGTACTTACATTTTTCAAAACAATTAAGTTTTTGACATGTATATGCTAATTTTGCAAGATTGTCTATTTCTGTGGTCACGGTCAGTCATGTTACTTAACTCTATTAAGAGATTTTAATTTTATACCCAAATTAACAAGGTATGGCAACAAGACCTAACAAGGCCACTTTGGGCATTGATCTATCATGCTTCATAATTGCTGACACAATTTTTATCTTTAGTTTAAGAAATCCTGCAATAGAACTTTATAGCTCTCAGATAAAATCAAGTTGTCCAAAAAATTTGCATGTATTAACAGGTTTCTATTCTTTTCTGGTTTTTTAAGGTACATGAAAAATTTCCTAGAGTGGCCTTATTAGATCATGCATATATATATGATAACACAACTTTGCTAAAACAGAAAAGAAAGAAAAACCTTTTTTTACGTAACAACCAAGTCCAATCACTGAGTAAGTATTAGAAATGTTGGTGTTGTCACTTTTGTGTCATTAGTGTTGCTATGGTCACAAAATTTCGAGCAAATTACTAGTGACATAATAGAGACCAAAGATTTTTGAGTGGCTACAGAATGTTGAATGATGTAATGAATGTAGACTCATTTTTCCAGTCACTTAATCATGATTCAATTGGATGGTCATGTTGGGCATTTGTTTGAGATGCACTCTTCCAAGGTTACAAAGCTGATTGGTCAGTAGATGGTCAGTGGTCAATGTACAGTATACTTTGTATATGAAATAATCCATAGCAAATCTCCATATTTATCCCTTTCATAGGTTTGTTTTGTTAGAAATATGTTGTGTAAATGAAGATAAAATCAAATCTCATCTGTTTGTATCAGTTTGTACTCATTTTTCTTCAGATCTAAATTTTTTTGGTAACTTTCAAAACCACAAATATGATATTAAGTCATATGGAATAATACTGCCAGCTCAACTGCCAATATAAATTGACATTATATATTCTTCACATAGAATCATGTGCCTTGTTTCCATAATACTTTTTTGATATTGTACTGCAAGGAATGTTTTTTACCTCTATTATACTGTATAATGTCAGTGGCCTTTGTGCTTAATTAGCAAGTTTAAAGATATAATTTGTCCCATGACAGAAAAATTAAAGAAAAAAAATGTAGTCTAAATTTTGCATGATATGCAGAAGGGATGGTCTTTTTAAAATGATACCATTAGTGCCTATTGCAGCTTTCTAGTTGTATAGAACCTAGTGTTTAGTCTAATATTTTTAACAAAGCCTCACCCATTTCTGTATGATAGTGAATTTGATTTTTTAAAATATCCTAACCTTATTTTCTGGAAGAAATTTAAATTTTGCAAGGAAAAAGCAAAATCTGTCTATAGACTTTTTTATTTGCATGTAGCAATCTTTCTAATATCTCATCTTTTGTCAGCAATAGGTGTACTTATCTGTAAGTTCAGCAGAAAAAGGTTGCACATTTTTTTTTTGTAATGTAGGAAGGGGGAAGTCACAGAACAGAAGAATAAACATGTCGAAAGTTGTATAGATACGTTTACACTTTGTTTTCAAATATTTGAGACACAGTTTTGGCGATATTTAGTTGTATCAAATTGAGTGATAATACTTGTTTTATCTAACAGAGTTACTTAGCTTATATTAGCAGTTGCATCAGAATTGAAACCTCTACATTCTTGTACCTTTTTTTGAGTTGTTCTTGTATTATACTACACCCTTTGTAAGTATCTCTTAGTTTTTTTTAACTGTATTTATACACCTGCTACATAATGTGGTGCTTTTAATAATGTTGCATTTTCTTTCAGGTGAAGTGGATGGAAGTATTAACTCACATGTAAACACTTCCAGTTTCATGTTATTACTGTAAGCAGTGTTCTTGTGGTGGTCACGTGTTTCTGTTCTTTATGTGGTAACGCCTTTCAGTGGTGACCAAACTCAGTCCATTTCATGTCCAATGGAATTTTTAAAATGACATTTTGTTTTATTTATGTTTTAAAATCAAATTACATAAATGGTTACTTTGGGATCATTGATATTTTTTTTTTAATGAAGGAAATATTTTGACTTGATAAACAGGAAAATCACAATATTATGCATATACTTTTAGTTTGTATGTTAACTTAACCTCTTAACAAACAGTATACTACAATCCCTATGTACAACTTAGTATTTATTATCATTTGTGTTTAAAATATGTAGCATTGGTACTATGGATTTGTCTTGTTGCAAGCAACAGCTCCCTCAGCCAGATTGTATCAGCTGCAGCCTTGGGTTTTGACTGAACACTTCACAGTAATAGTCCAAGTTGCTCCTGCTGTTGCATAGTAGCAAAGCACGCGATGCAGCTGCAGCATAGCTGAGATAGCTAGCTCTGGCATAGCTGAGGCAGCTGCAACATAACTGAGGCAGCTGCAGCATAGCTGAGGCAGCTGCAACATAGCTGAGGCAGCTGCAGCACAGCTGAGACAGCAGCCTAGCTGAGGCAGCTATAGCATAGCTGAGGCAGCTGTAGCATAGCTGAGGCATCTGCAAACTGCAGATATTAGATCAACCATTTTGATCCCTCACTTGTTCATAAAACCCATCGCTACATTTCTTTCAGTTTGTGGACCAAGTTTCACCATCTCAAAACTGTGTGGTTCAGGATGGAAAGTTGCTCTTTTAATTCAAGAAATTATCTTTTTGTTCAAAGTCATGAGTAAAGTAAAAGTTAAACTGGTGAAATGGAAAAAGTAAAATTTCAAAAAGATGAGGCTCTTGCAATTTGTGATGATACTCATGTGTTCATGTGGAATTTATTCTATACTTGAATTGCGTCTTTTGATCAAAAAGGACGCCTTCTCTGTATTTATTTTACAGTGTCCTGAGGTCTCCTTTTCAATGGAAAACACCTGAAAGAATTTTAGTTTTCATTTAGGATGTGGTTTGAACATTTTTATCCTACACTTTAGTTTAACGAAGAGTTTTGTTTCATCCAGACATGAAGAATGTTTGTTTTAAATATCTTCCTGTGTGATCAACAAAAGGTCCTGAGACTCAAAGTTAACTTCAGGATTTCTTTTGAACCATCTCTTTGTCACTTTAAAATGTGACCCATGCTGCATCATTTGAAATACAGATCCACAAACAAAGATTTGAATTGTGTGAATTAGTTTTCATTTTGCCTGATTTTGAGGATAGTCCAGGTCCCACTTTTTTGTCTAGTAGTCAACCTAGTTTGGTTGTATAAATCATTTGTGAGGATGCCGAAACCTTATCGTCATCCTAAAAGAAAAACCAACCAAATCATCTTGTAGTTGTAACAGTTGAGGATCATAAAGGGCTTACCAACTTAAAGGCCCAGTTCTTTCACCCCAAACAGTACCAATTCTCCTAACCTTCGTGCTGAAGACCCTCCCAAAATTGTCTGAAATTCATCCTCATCCAGAAACAATCTCAGTTTATTGCTTCAGGGTAAGTATAGAAAAACTCAATTTATATAATCAAAACACTCTCAGTACCATACATGCTGTGTAATATAAGCTTTGGCACTCTGCATTGTTTGAAATAGCTGTTAATCAAAGAGCTGAGCCAATTGAGAAATTTGGTACCCGGGTACCAAACCTGTAGTTTGGGATGAGAGGTTTGGCCCTTGAAGGAAACTTTGTAAGAGTGAATGTGCACAAACGTGGGTGACATTCACCTTCTCTTTTCCGAGCAGTACTCAGAAATTAATGAGATGTGTGTAATCACCGCTGTGTGAATTTTCTATTAAGAAAGGAAAGACCACCTGTATGTACCATCTTAGGTACATTTTGCATCTTTTCTAAGTTGGTATTTAAGAGTCAATTGATTTGGACATTCCATCACCCCATCCCTTTATTATCTGTAGTTAGCCCATGGTGGCATTACAAGCTAAAGAAAATGCAATACTTGTTTCAATGGCTTGCCAAGTGTTGTCCTTCAGTGGACGTATTCTTCGGTAAGCAGCTTAAAGCAGCTTGGTTTCTCCGAACAGCCTTTTGCTAGAGGGGCGGGAGGACTTATAATTAAGAAAAAGTATTTCAATGGCTTTCAGATGCCACTCGTTGTGTTTGGAGAAAATGTGGACAATTTCAGGATCAATCCAACATGAATAGGATAAAGAGTTTCTAAATGCCACTATTTATATGTAATGTTTCTGTGTCACAAGGTCAGCTAGGGTTCAATGCACTTCTTACTTTTCCTCATAACCTACAGGCTAATAAGGCTATTTATATGTGAAATTCCCTACTGAGACAGCGACAACCTTAGAAGTTGTGTGAAACTTATAGACTTATCTGCAGTAAAAGTATCTGTTTTAAGATGGTGTTGATAGAACAATTAACTTTAAACCCTTTTCTCGGCTTTAGGTCATAACTGTGGCAATAGGTCTGATAACCTTACCAAGTTCACATATTATTGTGATGGTTTCCAAAAGCTGTTATTGTATTACAAGAGATATATTTATTATTAACAGGGTATTAAACCTTTTCCAATATTGAGGATACACCTTAAAGTACAATCACTTCTTCATTGTGTATGTGGCATCTGTTGTTAAGGTGGCAGTCTACATGAGGTTAATGTATTTATGCAAGAAGTGGAACAGGCCATAAGAGCAAAAATTCGACAGACCGGTAAAAATAATTCCTCTTTAAACGATTTTGTTTGAGTTTACTTCATCTAGTTTGGTGTGTTACATTAAGTGTGCTGTCTTATTAATTTAAAGGGCAAGAGCAGTCACCCCAGGTTTAGTACACTGTCCTGTTTCATGATTGGTCCTTGAGAATCCTGTGACTCTCCCTTCTCCTCTGCTGGGAAATTTACTAGGAAGTAATTGCTTGGTTTATCAATGAATATGCAATACAGAAGTCGTAAAATATTTGAAAAGCTATACTCTTAGGAGAAATAAGAGGAAAATTTGTGAGATTTAGCGGCTGTTTTTAAACGGGTTTGTGGCGACTGCTCTTGCCCGTAAAGAGTCTCCATTTTAAAGTTAAAAGGGTAAAAGACCTTTACAAAAGTTGGTATCAGAAACAAATGTTGCAATGTTAGTTTCAATCTTTTTTTGATCACCCCGTTTTGCCAATTTTAAGAGATATACAGAAAATCGGGTTTGGGATAACATTCATATTACTTTATAGCCTAAAGTTTGCGCATTTAAGTGACGATTTTAAGTAGTTCAATTTGCTCATTGACACTGAAGTCATTTGGCTAACAAGTCATGAAATCCAAAGAATGTTAACCAGATTTTAACGTTTGACATCCAAGTCAAATTCTTCATAGTGTGTGACATTTAAATTGATGAGACTTTCAGGTCTTAAAAATTACTTGAAAATATACTTTTCAATGTCAACATTTTGATTAAGTAGGCATATTTTAATCATATAATATGAAGTGAATTAACATGGATTCAAGCCCCAAAGTTGATGACTAAAATATTTATTTGAAAGTAAAACGATATTAATGTAGAAATTGCAAAATTGATCTAGGAAATAGCTACAAAATGTAACTTCCAGGCATGAACTAGTCTCCTTTAAAATTTTGAAGTTTGTGTATTAGCATTTAGTAGAGATTTGGTGATTGATGCAATAACTTGCAATAAGAAGTTCAAATGTAAACGTAGTAACATGAACATTCTGAAGTTGACTTTAAGTGTCACAAAAGGGAATTGTAAAGTCAGCAAAGAAGTTGGTACTAAAGAATAAAACGCAAAACAGAAAAGAGCGAAGACAATAGTGCAGTTCGCGCAAGAAAATTTTTGTGATTTGGGAAATACGTTTGATGAAGAAGGCAAAGTACATCCATTATTCATTCGAACGAGACCTAGCCTTCCGCTGTAGAAAAAGTCTAGAGATGTTTTTTCTAATTTCCTCATATACGCCCTTGCCTGAAAACTTAAAAGACAGTCAATTTTCACCTCAGACTACAATTTTTTGTAGTCTATAGAAAATCTCAATTGGCACAATTCTTTTATTAAGAGCAAGTTAAAAAATGCAGAGTACTCTAGCTCATGTTACACAACATGTACTGTATGGCGAGCAATCAGTATCAAATCATGGGGAATCGACACATACCAATTTAATTCGACGCATACCAATTTAAATCGACATATACCAATTTAATGGCGAGCAATCAGTATCAAATCATGGGGAATCGACACATAGCAATTTAAATCGACACATACTATTTTAAATCGACACATATCAGTTCAAGTCGAAACCTACTGGGACAAATTGACTGAGATAGATTTGAAATGCTGTAAAGTTAGAATTGACACTAGGGTGCCACAAATGTAGTAAGTTGTTATAACTTGGATTAAGTAAGTCATTGGAGTTACCACAGGTCAAATGTTCTTAACTGTCTGTACACATGAAATCTCAAGACTGGTAACTGTGTGAAATCCTACCCTTGACTTGTGGATCTACCTTGAAAGCCTAAAGACTTATTCGGGAGACAAAATTCACTCCCTTCAAAATGTGCAAAAAAATTCTCTTTCAGGAGGTGAAGACTGCAGCGTTCTAATTTTCAAAGAACTGCTATTTGTTTTCTTTAGAAAAACTGCATTTTCGGAAATCCGTGATGTCATTGCGGCACATTAAAGGGCAAGAGCAGTCACCCCAACTTGAAGTTGTGTAGTAGACTGTCCTGTTTTAGAATTGGCTGTGTAGAGTCATGTGACAACAGATTTTCACTTCAGATGTGAAATTTACTTGAAGTAACTGCTTGGTCTTACCTTGGATATGCAATATTGAAGTCCTACAATAATATGAAAGATACTTTGAAGAGAAATAAGAAAATTATGACATTTAGCTGTTACTTCAAAATAAGTTTGGGGGACTGCTCTTGACCTTTAATTTGACATTCACATTGCATTCAATATACTTATGATATTGCTGCTGCTAAGAATATTTAGCACTCACTGCTTGCTATATCCTACACATATTTTAGGGTTAGGCTAGATGCACAGGAACATCCCAACATTCTAACAGTGTCAAATTTCAAGGACAAACAGGACATTCAACTTTAAAGAAAAACAAAAGGAATCTCAGCCAATTTACTCACATTGCATAACATCCTATTACCTTGTTAAGAAGTGAAGATATTTTTTTATAAAAAAATACAACCTTCAAAATGAGATATCTTGAGTTAGGTATAAGGTATTGCTTTAGGGATAGGAGGCTATGGTCTGGAATATGTTTCTCTTTTATACAAGACCCTAGTTAAAAGCCATAAGAATATGCCGGTTTAGGAATTTAATTGCTACTGAGGGTTCTAGTAGGAGTCAAAGATCGCGGGAGGTTACTAAATAATAAATCTATAGTCGTATACTGCTTTAGGCGAAGTAAAGCATCTCATTAAGTCTCCGGATATCACTTTGTGTAAACCGTTTTAAGACAACATTTCACTAAAAACATGCAATTATTGTTATAATTGGCTTGTGGGGGCTCCAAATGTAACTTTAATTTCTTTGAATTGCATGGAGTAAAAAATCATTTGGGTTACCTGCACAGTTCAGCATATTTTTGGCTCGTAATTTACCAAAATTCAAAGAAATAGCTAATATATTTTTGATAAGATGATCTGTTGGATCCTATGGCAATGTGTTCTTATTCCATTTTATACTGCATTGGTGGCACTACGGGGGACATAGGGGTATATGCCTCCACACCCTCCCCAGTTGTCAGAAGTGGTGTCAACCGAAAGCATACATAAAATATCTCTCTGGAGAATTATTTTTCTTACCCAGAGATATGCTAAGCCCTCGAAGCCATCCCAAAGGAGCATGCATTTCTCGCTCGTTTCGCTCTGTGAGAAATTTTTGCCGCCAATGTTTTCCTTTGCCCGTAGTTCCCCCTCCCAATTTCAAGTTGACATTCTGGCGCAGACACTGTTTACGTAGTTACAGAATAGGGACAGCAATTTAAGCATAGAAACCCGAAAAAAGGTCGTGCCGTGGCCTGTTCGACTTAACCAATTGGTTGGAAACTGGGCCGTAAAACTCCATCTAACTTACTAACTAACAATAAAAATTGTCACATTAAAACCATAATATTACATTTATATAAACAAAACAAGGGATATGGTTTTGGGTGTAAACATACGGCTTTGTCTACTCTCTTCATAAACATAGTTTTACCTGTGGAGGCGGACTGGCGGAGTGTAGGAGAACTTGAAGAGTGGTGTGGGAATGTCTCTCTGAATAAATCCTGCTTGAAGAAAAAAATCCCTGCAAAGAGAGCATGTCTTGCAAGTGAAGGACGGAACCATAACCATGTACTCACAAAAAACGCGCCAACCTCACAACTTGGGGGAAAATGAATGAGCGTAGAATGCCACGGATACCTGTGTTTGTGTGATGTGGAAGTAGAATAAATGTTACAGTAGTACCTCAAGTCTACAATTTTAAAAGTGCACATTTCAGAGGTTACAAATTGAAAATAAATCTTATTGATTCAACTCCCATTGTCATACCTTTTTCCATTACTGAGATACTCAATGTTGACATTATTTCGCTTATAATTTTATATCGAAATAGTCCATTGGGTATTAATTTGTGACCTTTTTTGTAACTCACAACATATTTGCTTCGTTTCCCTTTGGCCTTAAAAATTTACATGAACTTGAACGTTTCCTGTGTGTTTGCATGTTGCGCTAATTTAAAAAAACAAAACAAAAAGGAATGCAAAGACTGTAATTCGATCAGTACAACAATGACATCACAAACCGTACTGCAAAATCTAAAAATGGAGTGAATAAACTTTTACATTTATATCTCAGCTAAGGAATTTCCTACATGAATATGAGACTTGAACTGTGTGTCACCATGTTTTATGCTCCGTAATATATATTTTTCAAAATTTCAGACGTAATGTACACTTTAAAGGGCAACAAACCGTCGAAGAAGTTCACCTAGTGGGATCCAACGCTGTCCAGTAACTCTCTGCTTTGTCGGCTTGCCTCTTCTCTTCTCACCAGGCTTTTGAGTCATCGCATAGTTTAGCCTATTTCATAGGCATTTTGTAACAGCCCGGGTAGTTAGTCCGGTAAAGGTAAATATTACCCCTATCGCATAAACAAGTTTAAAGGGAGTATTCGCCCGAAATCGTTTATCGCCACAGTAGACAAATGTCTGGCAAAGGGCAAGGAGAGACGAGAAAACCTTCCCACCCAATGTATCTTATATCTGCATATATCGAACATCTGGAAATGATTTTTATCGTGTATCTGTTTATTTTGTATATCTTGAAATGATTGTTATCAATTTTGGGCGCGCAGTTGAACATGTTTGACGTGCATTTTTCGGAGTGCTTTGCGAGAACCCCATTCTGAATTAAAATATTTTTCATTTATCCCCTGTCGGGCAGGTGAGTGATGAAAAATACGAACTTAGCTTGTTAGGTACACCTAGTTAGTATGATATCCCCGCCCCTCCCCCCCCTAATTTTCAGGTTTACCTTCCTCCTAGGCTCCTACCCCATAACCGCAATCATAGAAGCTTTCCGCTTTTAAATGATTTTTCATTTTTCCAGTTTCAAGTACAAAATTGCGCCTCTGAGTAAAGATGGTAGTTTACCACGATTAGTTGCTTCATTGCTTCACAAGCATGCAAAGAGTACAGTTGGAGAGAGAAGGTCGACTTCCAAATCAGCTTACCACCTCAAAAGAAATCAAGGTTCTGAAAATCTGTTTTTTTTTTTTTTTTGTTTAAGTTTTAATGTGGCTCGAATGAAAAATATCGGTTGACTTTGGGCACGTAGCTTCAATAATAAAATGGTACTTCGCTCATGAACAATGGAAACTTTAACCCTGTAAAATTATACAGTTATATTTGGGTACTTTCTTTATAGGTAAACGTTACACAAGACGATGAGTGGTTTGATAACCCTTCTACAACATCGTTATATCATAGAGAAAATACGCATTTCTAGATTGTTTCTGGAATGGATAGGGTTATGAATAGAGTAAGGTGTCCTCTTCCCAGCAAAATTTTGTGAAATATTTATAATTCTATAGTAGTCCCTTAGGCTTACAGTGCTTTTAACTCTGGGGCCATTTCTCCCAAACTTTCACTGACAAACTCTTCGTTCTCCAAAAGCGGACTGTCCGTATAATCTCTAATGTTCAGCCACACAATTCCTTATTTTTATAACCTTAATATTCTTGCTTTGAAGAATCACTATCATTGGGCATCTTCCTATATAGACACCGCAATGACCAACTTCATCATAAGTTGATTTCGTTTTGTCGCCCCAAACAGGTACTCGTAACTATCCCACAAGGGGAGACATAGGCTGACCTTTCACACGAACAATGTTTGCCTACTCTCAAGTGATAAGTCATGGTGTGCACCTCTGGAATTTCATTGACTCTAAATTGTAAAATTCCCCCTAATATTAAGTTCTCTAAGAAAAACTCCAAAAATAGATCTATTTTCTTGATATCTTTCTTAATCTACTTCTTGTGTAAATGAGTCTTAAATTCCTCACGATTTATTGTTGCTCTTCCTTTATACGTACATCAATACATAGCTGCATGACATTTTACTTTATAATTTTTCATCGAAAAACTTTGGATTGAACCAGACTAAAACCTTTTACTTTATCTGGTTCTGTTTTTTCTTTTGACACGTACGTCAAGTAATTGCCTGCACTTAATTTTCTATAAACAAGTTTGTTTATTGCAATTGAAAAAATATACAAAACGAAGCACAACATGTGAGCAGGCACCAAGTCAGAGTAACTAATTTAGGTGGAATGTAGGAGTTTCACCGACTTTGGAGTCAGGTATACCCTTTCCTTTTTTTAAGCAGCCAAGATGCCAAATGGTGCAAGATTTTCCATTTTGAACGAAGTAGTCATCTGGTCATGAAGTTTTAGTTCGGCGGTGATTATTTGGGTGACATTTTTTCATCCTTCAGGGCAAACCTTATATTGCAATTTCCTTCGGAGGGGGGGGGGGGGGGGCGTGCTCCACTGGCTACGGGCCTGCGTGTGAGCTTAAGACCTTATGCCAATTAAATAGAGGGCGCTTCAAAACTGCAACATGGGAAGGATTATTCCATGTATGGGACCACAGAAGTGAATCGTCACCATGGAGAAGGCCAATGGTCACAATGCTGATTGGGAACTGTGTTGGAATAATCCTTCCCAGAGTGCAATATTACAGCTAACTGGCATAAGGTCTATGGCTCTTTATCGCAAACATACATACATCGGAAATTGTATCATGCCGTATTTATGTTAGACAGTTAGTCCACAGTGCCTTGTATAGTGTTTATGCTGTATTGGAACACTTTAAATTCTTTACTTTCGGTAATAATACAGAAAGTTACCTGCGTAGCGGACTGTATGACATATTCCTTGTTCAGTCTTACGGTGCTTTTGGGAGCTGAGGAGCTGAGAAAACAGAGTGCGCTACGAGTCGTACCCAGCCAGGATATTTGGGAACGAAGGTTTCATGCGCCGACCTGGTCTATGGCTGGCCCCTAGGCCTAGGGTGAAAAAACTATTAGTGCGACAAAGAGCCAGTTGTGAACTTAGATGACGGGGTACGGCACACTAAATTCAAATTGAAATGAGTGCAGTTGCCCTTTGAAGGGTCAATCAGAGTTTAACATCGAATGTTAATCTTTTGTCCCTTCACTTCGTTTTGCCTTTTTACGTGTTTATTCACCAGAATTGACCTACATTGAAGAGGTCTTCGAAATGAGAAGAACTTTCTGAGTAACTACTGTTGAACGGGAATTTTGTCGTTTTATTCGGGTAACAAAATTCCACACAGATGCAAATCTGTCTGTCTGTCTGTCTATCTGTCTGTCTGTCTGTCTGTCTGTCTGTCTATCTGTCTATCTGTCTATCTGTCTATCTGTCTATCTGTCTATCTGTCTATCTGTCTATCTGTCTATCTGTCTATCTGTCTATCTGTCTATCTGTCTATCTGTCTATCTATCTATCTATCTATCTATCTATCTATCTATCTATCTATCTATCTATCTATCTATCTATCTATCTATCTATCTATCTATCTATCTATCTATCTATCTATCTATCTATCTATCTATCTATCTATCTATCTATCTATCTATCTATCTATCTATCTATCTATCTATCTATCATGTCTGTTCGCAATTGCCTTATGGCTCTCAGACGCACATTCTTCGACGGATTTTAACGGAACTTGGACACATTGGTCATTGAACATTGAGCTATCTGTCATCTTTGAAAAGTTGAAGTCAAAGGTCATGTAGGGGTCATTAATGGCTGTGTTGTGAATATCTTAAAACTGTGGGATACTTTGCCCAGATTAAGAAAAGGGCTACTTTTTATTCATGTCATGTCGAATAACATTATTTTTTGGAAAATGGAAGACTATGCTTTGGAAATGTTGGGGGGGGGGGGGAGCTGGCAAGTGCCCCCGTTCCCCTATGGCGAGCCGCTAATGCTATCATATCATATCACATGAATACATCGAACGAACTAATGTTTAAATCATAAAAGTATCACCCTGTTAGGTTATACCACGGAGATGTTACTAGATAAAAGCACCCTGGTTATACTACCAAGAGCATCTCACTACACGTATTCCATTCTTGAAACAGCGACTTGCTATTTGACGCTTCGCTGATGAGCTACTATTGAGTAATTGGCGCAGCCCTGTTACCAAACTCCTCAGACCCCATCAGCTTTTCCTTTACTCGAGTCTAAAAAAGGTGAGAAATCCTGTCTACATTATTAGAAAATTGGTTTAGATGATTTTTTTTACGTTTCATGTTTGAAGGTGCATGTACCTGGCGTAATTGATAAATGTGTACGGTACAATGAATGCATGGTTCTTAGTTCCTTAATCTGACCATTGTGTTATGGACATATTCGTTGCTATTACTCAGTAGTATAGTGTTGTGTCACTCAAATTTCCTTACGTAGTAACTTAGTCAATGGAGTGAAGGGGAATCGGTATCAATGAGCTTTGAGGGGGTGTCAGTGCCTTAGCTACTGGGGGCAGGGGGCAGGCTGCCCCCTGGAAAATAATTTGAGGAAATTTGATGAATTTCCTTATTCTAACAAAAATTTCTCAAAATTTTTGTTAGAATAAGAAATTGTGAGGCATTTCTCATACATAATTCGTATTTTCATGCAACGAATTAACCCAGATTTCGTCAGTGTTGCATGAACCGGACCTACTTGCGTTCCATAAAAATTTCCTCGCCGCGTAGCAGATTGAATGTTCTCTTGTATACGAACGGGTGTTATGATCAGTGCATGTTAGTGCACAGGAAGCTGTTATTCAGGAGCTGATACAGTACAACTAACACTGGAAGGCTGTAAACCCGAATGTACCCCCTTGTACACAGTCTCTGCGTTGTACACTTTGGGAATTCAGTAAAAAGATGTGAAAACTGACAAGTCACTAACGTAGACCCCCCCCCCCCCCCCAGGTTAATATATTGTCCTACAAGCTAGTGGTAGCTATACCGATTTTACTCTATGTACATAACAATGGATGGGGCTGAAACAATCTATGGCCAACGATAAACTTCAAGTTAGTCGAGAAATTAGAATGAACGGGATCCATTGGCATACTTAAATTTTGTTACGTCTTCTAATCCCTGGAGACTTACAGGCTAGTTCGGGAAAATAGCTTTCTGCTCACTTGGGGTGTAACAATAAAGGGGTCCATGAGTACCTTGTAGCCTTCTACACTTAACAGCCTGCTGTTCTAACAGGATATCCTGTGTGAACGAGCCACTGTTAGGCCTCCTTTTAGTGGCGTACGAAGGGGAGACCATTGGGCCATCCGCCCTCACAGATGCCATTTTTCTTTGTTCTTAAAAATACGGAATCAAACTTTAGTAACACAGATTTTACTTCAAAAGATAGTAAATGTGGCACCAGATTGCATATAAGGACACCCAATTTTTCACAAATTTTCAAAGGGGAAAGATTGTCTCTGCAAGGCCCCTCAGTGATGAAAATTTTTTGAGATGTTCAAATCCACTATCAGTCACCTGTATGCGTATGGGAAGGGAAGGGTGAAAGATCTACTTAAACAATTTTTACATGGACTTCAGTCTGGAACGGCATTTACACTGTACTCCTGAAAACTTCGTTTCCTGGTCCCTACATATTGTTCCGACCACAAAAACATACATGACCGTCACCATATATTCGTACCGTATTATTTCACTGCTAAACCATAAAGAGGCAGTACTGTAGTGCATCGAGTGGACTTGACTGAGGAACTGTGCATTGTGCAGAAGTATCGATGTTAAAATTAGTCTTCTATCATGTTAAATGGATGGTACAAGCATGGGAGCTCCCTGATACAAGCTTGGCAAACATTTTTCTTTATCTCTTTGAAAAGATCGTATAGAGACCAGCAGTAATACCCCCATTGGCGTCGGTAACCCCTTTTTCTCGTTGATGAATTTTTTAATTCATGTAAAAAAATTAAATATTGTTGACCATTAAGCAGTTAACATTTTACATTTAAAAGCGCCAAGGGCCCTTAGATCAATTTTGTCCGACTTTTTAGGTTACCACAAATAAAGGATCACATTAACCAATGAGACAGCTCGTCTTATACGACGATGGAGATGATGCTTCATCTCAATTTCGTTTCTTCTCTCCAGAGGGGGTTGAAGGAGTATATAAGGTTACTTGTTATCGGATCACCATTGGGCATTAAGTAATCTGGCACAGGGATTGTCTCCGGTGGGAAGAGTTTTCTTTGACCAGAAGTAAAGTATGTTAGCCTTAACGCAAATTGTGATTGTAATACAGTAATGTTCAAACTTCAAACAAATGAAAAATGGGTGCTTACTCCCCTGCAGTCTAACTAAGCCACTGGGGAACGGTAGGCTGCGAAACAGTTAGTGAAAGTTTAGCCCAGTTTCTTACCAATTGGTTTAACTGGAGCTGGACTGCCTTTTTCAAATTGTGGCTCACTGGCTTGTTTTCCATAACCAATTGCTTATGCTGAGTACCAAGCACAATGGATTCCAATTTTAGAGTCTTCGGTACGATCTCCTGACTGCAAGTCGGATGCTCTTTTTTCTTTTATTGTTAAACGAACCCAATTTCTTTTCCATGAGAACCCATGCAATATGTACAATATTTACATAATTACATTTTGATTGAAATAAAAAAGAACAAACATGGGCTATTAATAAGCCTGATGCTCTAATTACTCGACCATACAGTCGGTTTGGTGAGGTGCGAAACAAATAGATACATAGAGGAAATTGTAGTTCGAGTTGTTAGGTTGAAGCTTTTCTTGGGCTTCTTGCTAGCTGAAAATAAACACATATGCATATCCTGTCTGGCAGTAACGGTTAGACGCGCAACACAATCAATGATAAACTTCGCAAGCGTGCACCCCTTTTGGCAACGTTATTACGTTACTTCAACCAACTGCGAATTCCCCACTACAGGGAGTACATTCATTTAATGTGACTAGCGGTATATTCTTTTTAATTTATCCCTGTTTAAATAATTATCTTGAAGAGTACTTAGACCTACCAGGTACCCTTTACTCTACCTAAACGGTTGCATCAAAAACTAAAGTCGATAAGCCAATCTTGTATTCATTTAATTTGCACACTGCACTAATTGGTCTAATTATTATCACACAAGGCCTGCCTACGTCATAGCTATCATTTTAGGGGCTTACCGCTGTCACATCGAACATCGAATGATTTCACGTGGTTCCGACGAACTGGTTGAAACTTACGGGTTGCAGCCGGGAGGTCTGGAGTTCGACCACTGGCCGGGTCATGCCGACGTTTTCAAAAATGGAACATACTGCCAGTGAGCTTGCAAGACAGGTGATTTGGTTACTGTGGTTCCGGATTGCATTCACTACCTTGATGCAGTACTCGAAGTTACGGTCTTTTTTTTTATATAAAATACTAGGTAATAATTAATGAATTGTTAAGTTAAAATGTACCTCGAGTCAAAAATCCAAAAATATATATTAAACAGCATGAAGAATGAATTCTAACAGTCAAACTTCAGCCCATCTTCATAGGACATTCTTGAGCCGAGATATAAAATGTTGAAGTTTGTTCACTCAAATTAAAATGGTACATTTTGCAATCATTTGTGATGGTATTGATGTAATAGAGAATCTTTAAATTTTTTTCTGAAAGTTACTGCGCCTTGTACCAAAGTTTGAGTCACAAATTATTTTGCAATGGACTAACTTGTTAAAAGTGCATAAATTTCAACATTTTACAGCTTGGCTCATGAATGTCCTATGAAGATGGAACTTGAACTATTAGAATTTATTTTTCATGCTGTTTGATATACATAGTTTTGAATTTTTGACCTGGGGTACACTTTGCTACTCTACGTGTCTATATTTTCACTTATGATGATACGTGCTTTGTTTATAGTAAATGTTGTATGTACATTTGAATTTTTTTTACTCAAAAAAATAGATAAATAAATAAATAAATAAGAGAATGGATTTCAGTGGCGCTTGTTTCATCATATATTAACAACTGGGGAAAGGGTTATAAAAGGTCAAATGATGCTGCCATCCTCAGAATTTTTTAATGTGTGGTTTCAATTAAGTGAAATTCCCTGGTTCAAATAAAACATCAGAGACTTTACTTCAGTCAGCTTTCAACTTGATGGGGTTAAATCATGTAAATTGCAAAGTGCAATTTAAAATGCAGTAGTCTGGAAGTGTTCGCCTGTAATCAGTTGTTAAACTTTTCCGAACTATGAAAATGACAAAATCAGATTATTACCATATGTGCACATATATCATCAAGAGACACCGGCAGCTATATTGCTACTTTTTTAAATTGTCTTTAATGAAATTCCAAATTTACTCCCTTAAAGGTAAAGAGCAGTCCCCAAAACTTATCTTGAACAAAAAGCTGAATAACAGAATTTTCATCTTATTTCTCTTCAAGGTATCTTTCATTACATTTTATGACTTTACTATTGCCAATTCAAGGTAAATCACGCAGTATTTCTGGTAAATTTCACATTTGAAGAGAAATAACATTGTCACATAACTCCCAACAGCCAATCATGAAACTGGCCACTCTACTTCACTTCGTCAGTTTGGGATGACTTCTCCTGCCCTTTAAAGGGCAGGAGCAGTCATCCCAAACTGAAGAAGTGTAGTAGACTGTCCAGTTTCATGATTGGCTGTTGGGAGTCATGTGACAATGTTTTTTCTCTTCAAATGTGAAATTTGCCAGAAATAACTGCTTGGTTTACCTTGAATATTCAATAGTGCAGTCATAAAATGTAATTAAAGATGCTTTGAAGAGAAATAAGATGAAAACTGAGTTATTTAGCTTTTTCTTCAAAATAAGTTTGGGGGGACTGCTCTTTACCTTTAAGCTCTTAATTTTGAAATATTTTACCTAAAAATTTCAACAATGTTTGGGAAACTTGAAAAGACATCGGAGAGTGTCAGTTCGTAGGCCTTAATTAACATTATGTAGCAACAACGGTGTTCATCTGTCGTGCAATGATTCTCAGATTCAGATTTGCCACCAATATAGGAAGTGCAGATTCTTCAGTAATCCCTCAACTTTTAAAATTTCCTTA
Source organism: Holothuria scabra (assembly GCA_037179385.1). NCBI lineage: Eukaryota > Metazoa > Echinodermata > Holothuroidea > Aspidochirotida > Holothuriidae > Holothuria > Holothuria scabra. The sequence continues at coordinate 22,806,031 of CM074185.1, read as the reverse complement.
CAGGAAACCCAGAATTCAAAACTTTCTGCAATACAAGCTCCGTATCTCCGCTCTGTGCAACATGCTTTGCAAGTAAACAGGAAGTGTTCAAGGTCATAAAAACATTTTTAATTTTAAAAGAAAACAAAGCAGACAATGTGAGTCGTACAACAAGAAAGTCACAAATTATTGCGCAAAACAAAGAAGTACAAAGATTGTAATTTGAGTAGTACAACAATGACATCACAAATTATTGCGCGATATACCATTTTAACTTAAGTGAATAAATTTCAACATCTTCTCAGCTCAGGAACGTCCTATTAAGATAGGAGTTGGACTGTTGAAATTCATTTTAAATGTCTTTAATATATATTTTTAAAGTTTTTGACTTGAGGTACACTATAACGTTTCCGCACCTACATGATACTGTTTCTTTGTTACAGAGTTACAGGAAGCTTGTAGAATTTGTAAGCTCTAGAACGGTGTTACAGTTTCTCTTCTTGCAATATCTATCGCCCTTATACCGGTCATTTTATGGTTATCTTTTCTATTTTGTTATGACTTGATAATAAATCTTGTAAAGTTGTCCTACCTTTTAATGTGTTCGTAACAGTGAGGGTACAGGCTACATTTCATGGAAATAATTAAAAATTGGGTACAATGATATATCGTTATTTGACATGGAATGCTGGCACACCTCTGGGCAAATTTTACGCCGCAGCTTATCTGTCATAAGTTAATGTAAACCAACCAAAAGGCAATTTATTGGTGTCCCGGAATAAACTTCGACCACTACATAGGCCCATACTTGTTCAACTGCAAATCGTACAGCCAAAATTATGCTTGCAACATGAAAGTTCCAGAAAAAGCTGTATCCCCGATCAATTGTTTTTTCCTAGAGGTAATCTTAGTTTTAGGGGTAATCAGATAATCAAATAATAAAGTGTACCTCAAGTAAAAAAAATCAAAAATATATATTAAATAGCATGAACAAGTGAATTCCAACAGTCTAAATCTCATCTTCATGGGACATTCCTGATCTGAGATATAAAATTTTGAGGTCTATTCACTTTAATGGTCAATTGTGCACTAATTTGTGACAGTTTCTTGTTGTACAAATCACATTACCTGCTTTGTTTCCCTTTGAAATTAAAAATGATTTTATGATCTTGAACACTTCTTGTTTGCTTGCATAGCATGTTGCACAGAGAGGGCTTAATTAATTACATCACCCCATAAGATAGGAGTGCTACCACACCTTGGTACAAGGTGCAGTAACTTTCAGAAAAATAAAGAAATACAAAAAGTGTAATTTGAGTTGTACATCAAGACATCACAAATTATTGCACAATGAATCGTTGTAAGCTGAGTGAATAAATTTCAACTAGCTATATCTCAGCTCAGGAATGTCCTTTGAAGATAGGAATTGGACTGTTAGAATTCATTTTTCATGGTTTTTCATATATATGTTTGAATTTTTTGACTTGAGATGCATTGTTCCAACACTTAGTTTTTTTTAACTGATCATTTACCAGAATCAACTTGCATTGAACAAGTCTTTCAAATGAGAAAATCATATATTCTGTGTTAATAACTGTTGAGTGGTAATTTTGTTATATTTGCCGGTAAACAAATTCCACACATATACAAGACTAGACAGAATCATCCGTACAAGGTGTTAAATCACAATGTTTGGCCATGATGGCACATCATTTTTAAGTTCTTACTCAATGTATAATTTTTGAACAGAATTAAACTTGTAAAACCAAACTCCAATAGTCCCTTTAATATTTTTAAAATTCCATTGAGTAGAGAGGAGTGTAGCTATTACTAACCGTTATTCCAGAAGGATGTATTTATGAGAACTTCGGTTCTTCTGTAGCAGACGCTAATGCTCTTGCCACCTCATAAAAAATTACCCCCTTACGCCTATGCTAGACGCACTGTCGTATCTGTGGGATAAATTGGCTTCCAGTTAGTGATGCATTTATACAACATGTAGGTATGTATTAAATTTAATAAGTTTTAAATGACAAACGAGAAACTTTTGCATTAAATCTTAAGCATTATTTAGTTCCTAGACAGAGTGAAAAAGTTCATCAGCTTCGATAGAAGTTGTTGGAGACGCAACAATTTCCCTCCTAGAGAAGCGAAATTCACCATGAGTGAGGCTGTGATCATGTTGACGCTTCTTCATCTCCACGATCTCAAGAGTCAAGAGTACTGAGTACTTTGCGAGAAAATAGATCACTAGGATAACCATATGGAAGGCTTGGTGTGGCCCGATACGATTTTGAGATAATAATAGTGATTTTCCAGAATGTTCGATGAATTAACCAAATGGGAAAACTAGTCCGGAAATTTCATTGGAAATTCGAATGACAGAGTACAATAGAGGCCTTGCAATTACGTCACGGAACCGACATGCTGGAGGACATTCATGCCAAATACACGTGGCTTTGTGCCGAACGCACTGCACAGTGTGCACTGTGACATGCACGGTGTGTACAAATTCAACGAGCAAGCGCGTCCCGTATGGTCTACTACGTAGTTACATGTACTCCAACATGGCCGCCGGAGAGTATTATGACGCCATGTGAAAAGCCTCTATAAGCTCGATCTTTAAAGTTCATAGTATTCAGGCGGTCAATGTCATATTTTCACTCTATGTAGTTTTGTTTCAGATTATCTACTCGAAAGCGATCTTTTTTTTATATAGAATAGCGGAGGGGGGGGGGGCTTCATTCATGCGGACCAATCGGTTTCTTGGGAAAGGGCCACAGTACATATTCTAAAATAGCAGCTTTCGGACCCTTTTTGTAATTCTGAAACAGAGTGATGAAAGATTAGGTCAAAATTCACTTGTCCACGTGACTCTAACCTTACTTTTAACCCTAAATACAATATTGAAATAAATTTAGACAGTTTGAAAAGTGGTCTTATCCTTCGAAAGAAAAGCTGGTTAGCAGAAATACTATGCCTAGACATTTAATAATACATACATTTTAACGTTTGCTTATGTCTTAAGTATATTATCCGTCTAGCTTCTCATTGACCTCTTCGATGAATTTCGTTCAAAGCGGCATTGTCATTCTCATTTTAAATGTTGCCAGTTTAGCTCTCGCAGTAACTCTACATAGCCGCATGGAACAGTACAGTGCTACCGATTGGTTGGTAACTGGGCCGTATAACTCCATTCAGGGAGTTGCCAGTCTAACCTAACCGTAACAGTACAACTGTGCTAAACCAGGGATTTGCTAGAGCAACTCCCTGGCTAAGCATGCCCACAAAATGTGATATATGAAAAAAGTTCGACAAAACCTAACACATCAAACAAGCACCGTATGTAAGTATTGTAAGGATGTATTATCTCGTGTTCGGGGCCACTGAAGATTATGCGGAGCTGCTCCGCAAAGCATCTCTCCATTCTACAGGGATGATCCTGCTTTTGTACGTGGATTAGTGATTTATCCCTGCCCCCCTGAAACCCATTGTACCTCCATATGGCTTTCCTCTGCTGATCCCCATTATTCATGTAACGATGTGTTTAATGATGTAATGTTCTGTTTTGCATATACAAAAGGATATACAAGTGGAGAGTATGGCATTATTGTAGCTATTAGGATTTAAAGTGTCACATGGATATTTTCTTCTACGTGCAGCTTTTAAGAATTTTGAAGTACATGTTTTTAGTAATCTATGAATAACAGAGATAGAGTGGTCTGATTCTGGTGTACAGGTGCAGTATTGCGTAGAGTTCATGCATATTCATCTTTTTGTGATCTCGTTTGACTGTGAATAGTAGTGTATTTTGAGTTCTATTGTCCAGATTAAGTTTAAATAAGTTGATAGCCTAGGAGAGTTCTACCCAAGGCAGACTAAGGAAAGGATCTTCTCCAGGAAGTTTTTCCAGGTCTGGCGGCAGGTGTTTATTGCCCCTTTAGTCGCCAGTCTGTAGCCTCGAGGAAGTTAATTTGTATTATTTTTAGCCTTGGAGAATTTTACTAACATTTAGTGTGATTTGGTTTTAATACAAGTTTAACAGAAAACGGTGCAGATTCGAATCGTCCCTTTGTGCCTTTCTTGCCTCTCTGCGCGCTTTGGCCAATCAAAACACAAGACCTTAGGCTAAGAGTCCCACCCTGCAAGTCACAACGCTACCGAGAAGAACCAAACACCCCAAACCGTTACAGTACTATGACATTACGAAAGCAGGATAGTACTTATTTTTTAGAAATGTCTGCATTTGGTGTAGCCAGAGGCAGGCCATGGGTGGCCATGTCCTTCTTCGAATTCTGAAAGGTTTTTTTTTATTTTTTGTAGTGAATCAATTTATTAATTCAAAAGACACTAAATGTTGCACTAAACTGCATCTGAGGATTCTTAAATATTGGAAATTGTATCCAATGGAAGGAAAACCCTTTCTCTTAGATCCCTCCTCTAGGACGGTGATCAGTTCATGCAGTTGGTCACACTCAATAAAAATCCCTGGTTCCGACTGTGAATATGTTTTAAAGCTCATTGATCTCCAAAAATAGTTGTTTGAAGGCAACAAGCAGTCGCCCCAAAATAGCAGACTCTAATCATTGCTGATTGCAAGGAATTGTCTAGTTTAAACAGGGAATATAAACAACAGCACTGACGTCCCAATTGCATTTATTATGCTCGCAGTTCCCATGATTCTTTGAGTGCATTAGCAATGATTAAAGTCTGCTATTATTTTTATATCTTCTGTAAATTTAACGAAATTCCCCTTTTCTTCATTTTCATGTGTCTTTTGTTTTATGTTAAAACATAGAAATTAATTAGTTTTGTAAGAATTAATGAAAATTACTGAAACGCCGATAACCTTTTCTGGTGTATCATGTGAGCCCAGAGCCAAAGTAATAATAACATTGGAACAATTTTAGGAAACCTTCGAAACTCGCTGGAAAACAAGTCCCCTATTTCCATATACCCCACGGAAAGGTCGGAGTATTTTTGCTCAGCACAACGTTGAAGAAATTAAGGGCATCAGCCTAAGGTCTGAAGGTGGTAGCAGCAACAGACCTGCTTCATGGACCATGCTTTCTCTTATACCAGTTTTTCTTTTCCTTTTTGCCCATGTTTCATGACAAGTTTCGTTTCATGTTGATTTTATTTATGTGAGACATTTGTGTAATTAATCAAAATACAGATGTACTGTACACTCTGAAAATTTAAAAGAGTGAATTTTTGCCCGTTGAAGGGTGTATATTATAAAGTTCAATCCGAAAGAGCGAAACACTCTAAAAGAGCAAATATTCACCCCAAAAGAGCCAAGTTTCGCTCTTGATAGAGTGTCTAGAGGAACCGCTCTTAAAAAAAGTGTTCCCTGGAGACACTCGTTGAAGAGTGAATTTTATAAATTTGTTACAAAGACACCGTTTTTCTATGTTTTGGACGATCTCCGTGAAAAAAAAAGGAAAAAAGGTAAATCACATAGTAAAGGCCAAAATAGCAAAAAGATAAAGACTATGCAAGTTTGTGTGGAAACACTTATTCCAATGTTGTCAATTATTTATTCATTATCGTTGTCTTTTAAGTAGGTTTTGGCCCTCCATGGTGCTGTTCTAATATCTCTTTTTTCTTTCCCATTGTAGGTTCATAGATATATTTTACAATGAATATTTACGCTGAGGTAGCCTTCTACATACTTCTGCTAATTCTTACGGCATGGAAGGGACGTCGCTACTGGCTTCTTGTGGAGACGGGACTACTACTCTTTACAGGAACTTGTTACATTTTCTTCCCGCATTTTGTGTTGGATACTATGACAGGAACGGTAAGAACATGTAGAGGGAAGTTGATGACGTCATAGATTTATTTTCATCACGTTATGTATACTCAGTGGCGACACATGGCAATTGTGGTCCACAGAAGAGAGAAAACAAGGGGGAGGAGGACCCTAAGTCATTTTCCTAGAAGCACTTCAGTCATTGTATTCCTACTCCTCCAACTCCTAACTGACCTAACTTGGGAGGTGGGTAAGCGGTGGGAAAGGGCAATAGTTTTTTTCTTTTTGGGGGGGGGGGGGGCAAATGCCATCTCTCGTTACCGCCCCCAAAAGGGAAAACACATCTCGCAATTTTTGACAGTTTAGTTTTCGAGGAAGTAAGAAAATTTTTGTGTAAATTGAATGATGTGAAAACTTATATTTGAGGTTTTTGTCGTTGTTGATGGGAATTAGAATTGTATACGTACATTGATTTTGATGACTTACTTTCTCAAATGATTTTATTTGGTGATGTACAGTTTATGCCGATCAAGTAAACATACACCGTTGACCCACGGACTTGGGTCATTTTTGGCTGGATAGTAATTTGGGCGCTTGTTTGTTTGGAAATGCGTATAATTAGTTATGATGTAAAGGTAACTATTGAAACACGGACGAAAACTGAAATAGCTTTTAAAGGGCTAATTCCCAACTCCATGCAATTTCCCTCTCAAGTAAATTTAGGCATTTAAAAATCTGAGCTACGCGGCAGGGTACTCAAACACATGAGATCAAAGTTCAATGTAATTTAAATATAATAAATAGCCGATATGCGATGTCAACTGATTTTCGCCGGTTTTTGAAGTCTCACCGTATGCTTTAGGACAGAAGCTGCATTTGGACGTTCATTTTTCGATTAGAGTCTTTGTCATTAGCGCTTTTGTGTAATGTCATTTCTTTAAAAATGGCCATAAGTGCAAATCATTACGAATGCCACGCAGGCTTGCCGAAAACTTTACCTAAGAAAATAGCTATTTCCACTTTTCCATGACAAAGGTTGTACGCAGAATCTGCACCAAGACATCTTCTGATCCCCGCCTATAATGCATTTGCTAATTTCAAGGTTAATTTTTCTGCCTGGTCATCCGATAAAGCTTTCAACATTCATTAAACATGACTTTACAAATGAATGAACGGAAACCTTGTCCCTTCGTGATCTTGAATTCTAAGTTCCTTCATATAATGACACCCATCGACATATATATGCACAAGAACAATCAACCATAATCGGGATGATGCATAACTCAGAAATGTTTGAGTTGCTATTGATAGTTAACAGATCAAAGAAACTGAAGTGCGCGAAATTCTGTCAATGTGTGGGATTTGCGGAAAATGGGGCTCTATGATGCTAAATAGTTAACCTAAGTCTACGGCACTTGATCTAGTTGGAAAATTCGACAAAAGCCCAGTCTGAGAACGCGATAGACCGATTTTGAGAAAATTCCAACAAGAATTTTAAATTTTCCAACTATTGTCGCTCTGACTTTTTTTTTCTTTTTTCTTTCTTTTTTTTTTGGGGGGGGGGGAAAGGAGGGGGTTAGACACCCCCACAACCCATGGTCCTGTCCAAATTCCTTCCGAAGGACATAGAAGTACCCCAGTTGCTCTTTGGTGTATCATGATTGGCCAAAACCAACGATTTCTACTTTCTTCAATGCATACTGTAACATTAGTTATGATGAACCATTGTTCAAATTGATGTTCTCAATAGATCTTCCTAGCAGAAAAAACTGAAATTTTGAACAGCAAAAACGTATGTCTATAGGGTTGAATATGATGAGGTCCACGGTGTAAAAAATATTCCCATCATGTTCATATCACTTCCTTTGCTTATGTGTTTACTGAAGAGATTGCAAGAAAAGTTGATAAAGTACTGCAAGTACTGAAGGATCTGTTATTCTCGCAGACTCTCAACATCTGTTGGTGTTTCGAAAGGCATTTGCTCTGTTAAAAGTTGACGATGTAATTGCAATAATTTTGAAATAAACAAAATCAACTAAAGGATGAAATGTGGTACTTAAAGGGCCAATCCTCTCACCCCAAACTACTATTCTTGTAGGTGGTAACAGAAATTCTCAATTGGCTCATCTTTCTGATTGACAGCTAATTTAGGCAATGCAGAGTATATTTTTCAAAGCATAAACTGGTAAGAGTGTTTTGACTATAAAAATTGGGCTTTTCTATAATCACCCTGAAGCAATAAACTGAGATTGTGTCTGAATGAAGATCACTTTCACACGATTGTGGGAGGGGTTTCAGTTAGGTTACAGTAGGAGTTGGTACTGTTTGAGGTGAGAAAATTGGGGCTTTAAACCTGAATTCTTGCCTCTCTGCAGTGCACGCACGACGCGTGGAAAAGGCATTAATATTTACGGATACTTTAGACACACATGTAATCAAATGGAAGTGTCGTTTATAGCGTCGCTCAGGGTAAACATGAATGTTGCTCATAGTAGGGAGATCTTATCAAATCCCTACCCAGAGTGGAATCTAATTCATGTTGTTATATCGATATCTACGGATGCCTTGAGGCTATCTGGTGCTTGACTGTTTTTCATGTGAAAGCGAGTGACAATTGAATTTGGCACACTGTCTTATGGGTTGGATTTTTAGGTTAATGGTTAACTCTAACGATTCCAACCGTACTCTAACCATCACCTCTAACCCTTGTCGATTAGTCGGACCTGACCGAACCAACCAATTAGATTAGTGTACTTGGTCAGTAACATTTCGCGGCACATCGTAAGTATTAAGGTAGACCGTGAAACATATCGTTAAGCATGATGTACTGTAATTGGTAACATTTGAAGAAGTGTTTCAGGACTTAAGTATCTTTACTTTTGTCTTAAAAGAAGTTGTCGAGAACCGAATACAGTTTTGAATTGTGTAGCTCGATAAGAATTATGAGATGGAAACTTATGCAATGTTCACTTCAAAAACCACACGAAAGTCTAGTTTTAAATGTTAATAAACCAAACAAATAAAAGAAATGAAATAATTGCCTACTTTTAAAAGTTACAAAGAGTAAAATGCACATTTAGAAAAAGAAAAAAAGTTAAAATTTCTTGCAAAATAACACCCATTTTTGGTTTGATGATATTGAAGAAACCTATACATTATTTATGATGGCGTGTAAGTAGGCCTATATGCTATGGGCGAGTATATGTTTAAATGTGTAAAATTAACAAAATAGATCAGAAAGGGGAACTAAGTTGACACTTCTCGAATTTGGTACAGAAACGAATGACAGTATAAGACCCAATTGTTTTTGTTGAGTGTAAAGAACATATGGGATCACCTGCGGTCAACATCTGAAAAATCTTGTTAACACTTATCTCATGGTGAGAAAATCATTTGGATAGATTTCATACTTTTTATGAGTAATGTTCAGAAGTAGGACCCCATTGTTTTCAGTGAAGGTCAAAGATTATCTGGTGCCCCTGAGTTCGAACTCTGAGAACCTTGTTGGAAGCTAGCAAACTTGGGAAGAGTTCAAACTAGTGTAGCAGATGCCTGACAGTAAGCAGACGATTTTTGGGGGGAGATCAAAGGTCATTTGGGGTCGCCACGGGTCAAAATCTGTAAACATTCTAAACACGATATTCCAAAGTTGGAAACTTGGATAGATGCGGTACTTATAGTGCGTATTTGGGAAGAAGAACTTTTTGGCGCATTGGTAGAATTTGAGTTTTACCTTTCGGCTCTTCTCCAGAGAGACACAGGGACTTTGGTCAAAGAGTATGGTTCCTCTACTTTCAATTTCCCCAGACTACCAGACGTTTCAGCGTTTGTTTCATTTTATTCCTTCTTGTGTTTAAAAGAATTTCCGTTATATTTCGCCTAATCTTTCTAAACTTATATTACCTAACAGCCTAAGTCTGCTAGTTATTTCAAACTTTCCTCAACGTCTGCTCAAATTTTGAACAAAATTGCATCTCAGTTCTCTCAATTTTTCAAATTTATCCACACCTCCCCGTGGTCGCCTCCCCTCAGGAAGACAATACGAAAATACCATTTCGTTTTTGTCATGATTTCGACTTGGTTCATTACAGTCATAAAGCAACTTCACTATACATGGAAAATTTTACGTATTGGAAGAACTATCTCACTTCAGGTCGCATAAAAAACCTAAAATTAACTCTTTTACATTCTGTAAAGGTTCTTCTGTGAAGGGCCAAAGCAAAAGGTCTGGTCTATTTTTAGAAATTTGGGTGGGACTTAGGTAGGTCTGAAGTTTTAGAAAGTACATAGTAACTTCGAATATGCCGTCAATATCAAATGTGAAAATATTAAAGTCGATCTCTTGTCCATTGGCCCTGGAGGTCTTAACACTTCGCTGCTGTAAGGTATTCACTAATACTGAATTATACTAAAGTTTAGAAAATCAAGTGAACGAAACGAGATTGTCTTATGGTCCTACCCTACATTGTGGGGTGGATGGGCCCTGAAGATTGCCGCTGTCATTTTCACACGTTTTATGTTCTTTGTATCTACAGATGATTGGAGAATATGATTCCTGTCATTACTTCCTCCTACGAATTCTTGGTATAATTTACCTTGGGTCGATGGTGGTGTGTGCTCGAGGGTTTAACTACACAGATGACTACCCCCAAATATGTTTGCTTTGGACTTTCTTAGTGGTAAGAAATTATGTTTGAGAATAGGGACCGCAACCCAGTTCCGCTCAGGAAAGACGTTTCAAATTTGGGGGAAAATTTGTGATGATTTTTTCTTTTTGCAAAGTGCATAGACCCACTAACAAGTTCGGTAATTCGTTGCCGCTGGGAATTGTTGGGCAGAGCGTGGGATATACAAACCGAGCTCAGCATGTAGGGTAGCGTACAACGTTCCCTTGTTTTCGTCAGTACCTGCATACAACACTAGTTTAGCGCTTGGCCAAGCAGGACCAAAATAGGGGTCTCCGTTCTACTTTATGGCAGGCTAAGATGAATTTTTTGCACCAAAAGGCAACTTAGAACACAATCCACTGCACAAAACCACACTTGAGGTCCCTGCGTATATTATAGATGGATTAAGAAAGAATGATTTCACCAACTTTTCATGTAAAATCATATGTTGCCACGTGTTGTAGATGCGGGATTGGTTTATCTCGACGATTTGGAGGATGTGCGCATGTGCAAAGACGCCAGAACGAAGGCCGAACTGGCTTATTTCCTACGGACAGAAATTTTTAAAGTGGTTTCTTGTTGTCCAAACCAGGTTTTGTCCAATTCAGATTTCTGAGTGCAGCTGTCCGGATTGGTGCTGTAAACGAATTATTCACTTTTGACCCTTCGGAAAGCGTTTTCATATTTACAAATAAAACATTTATTACATCCACGTGGAATTTAATTTTAAGTAAGTAAAATGAACACTGAAATCACACAAGCCGAACGTGTTGTAAAAGATGATTTAATTAAGGGTTTGGTTTGTTGTAGTTGTACACCTCAACTTATAGCCTTCTGGTTTAATCCTGTAGGGCCCACTGCCTTTTGTCTAGATTTGGGACAATGACTTGTTTTCCCTACTCCATTGCTTATGCGGAGCATCACACACATTGACAGAACTAGATTCCATTTTTAAAGCCGTCAGGCCCTGGTTTTTGGAACGTCTCGGTCTGGGAAAAGATCTGCACATGGTGTGGTAAGAAACGAATGCTCTACTACTAGACGAAGGACTGCGTGGTCAAGTGGCTAGAGCATCCGACAATTATTGTTAAAAAATATGAAGTGATCTTCCAAATGATATTAAATTTTCCACATCTTATTCAACTTTCAAAGAGTACTAGAAGTCAAATCTCATTTGATAGACAATTACTCTTCCTCAGCTTCTTGCCAAATTGGACCCCTCCTTATTTGCCTTATTCCTTCATTTTTATACTTGTAAACTGTCCTGTATTCTTATTCCTTTTATCTTTTCTTTTCTTTTCTTACTTTAGGGTCGCTAGCTACGATAAACATTACTGTTTTTCTAGCGTCCAGTTTATAACTCTATGCATTTCACCATTGCATCTTGTTTTATATATGCATCTATATAAATGTGTTAATAAACGAAATAAACTGAACTGAAACTGAACTGAGTCGGTTTGAAAGGGAAGATGACTAAAATAAGGATCGAACTTAACAGAACTAATATCAGGCTCCTGGGTTCACACCAAAAGTGCCGAAGATAAATCTTTTGTTAACTTAGTAATCCAAGTGATCAAAGATGATATTCTGGGGAAAATTTCGTCACCAACTGTATTTGAACATATTTTTTCTCTTTAAATCTTAACTACTTTGAAATACTCTTCGCTCAGGGCTTAAAAATCAAATGCTCATTAGTTTACCTTACAGTGTAAACAATGGCTTCTCCAGACTTCATGGCTATGGAAGAAATATGGGCGGCCGATAACTTAGTTGTCTAGACTGAGGTTTGATAACGGCACAGGTAGTGGCGGTAGAAGAATGCTTAGAGCAAACGGGCAAACTAAGGGCAAAGGAAAATTTGGAGGCAAAAATTTTAGGGAGCACCTAGCAAAACCGAGACCAAAGCTCCCGCTCATGCTGGTGGGGTTCCAGGTGCGATGCCCGCCTAAGCTATTAAGTGTTAGCATATCTTTGGATGGAAAACTAAGAAGCGGGCAGATACGCACTGTTTAACAAGGTGTTTCTTGATTGGCTGTTGCCATTGTATTGTATCGATTGTATTCTTTGTTCGGGTTAGGGATTAGGTTAGGGATTAGGGTTAGCGTTAGCCAGTTAGGAAATTTCTTGTTAAACAGTGCGCATCGCCCACTGAGAAGAGGTATATTATTCATTTTTACGGTCAACCTAACTTCTTATTGACCTAAATTTTGCCTCGACTGAGCACAGAAAGTTTTTCTTACAGTATGCATGGTACGACTGTCGTTACCAAACTAAGTAAGTTTTGAAGCAAGTTACATTCCATCGTTCAGGATAAATCCTTTTAAAAGACTACAGAAAGTGGGCTCTTCAATTATAGCCTATATCTACTTTGAAAATTCTGGAGGAAAACCAAACCTGAAACAATTACTTGGACCAAAAATACACCTGTGACCGCTTCTCGGCCTTTTGGCAAAGATGATGTGTAGTACTGTATCTGGTCTTTTCATCCAGTCTAGAATGGAGCCATGCATGACAGACCAATAATGTAAATGTAAATGGTCTGAAGGCCTTGAGGTTGGCCAAGTGTTGTCCATAAGTGGACGTATAGCTTCTTCGGGAAGCAGTTTCAAGTTTGGTTTCGCCGAAGGCCCCTTTGCCAGAAGGTCGGGAGGACTTTAGAAAAAGTACCTGTGACCACTAGATTTGAATGGAATAGATATGACTAGCAAGCCCGTTACCAAGTAGCCTGCGTAGCGCCTTCGTGACTGCAGCCCCCTTTAGGCTGCCGCCCCTCATTTCGTATCGATGAGCTGGACGAAAAAAATTCGTCCTCCCCGAGGGCTAGTTACCAGGGGGATCGAATCCCCTTGAAATTTTTTACCCCTAAGAAAGATTCAGATTTGTTCTAATGATGTTTCCATTCGATGGTTCCAATATCAATTGTTGCACAGAATTATTCCGACAAATAAGTATCTTTATACTATAAAAGTAGCCTCCTCTAATTTGTGCACTTTTTGTCTAATATTTACCGAATCAAATCAGCATTTGTTCTTTTATTGTTCCTTCTCACAAAGAATCTGGAAATATTTTCAAAATGTCTTCAAGAGAGCCGGTATTCGAATGTTGTTTTGTTTGGGAATGATTATGCTCGTGAAGTAAATTTAATTCTTATTTTACTAAAGAAGTAGTTTTTTAATTGTAAGAAATTGAAGACTTTCCCCACGCTCAATGGTTCCTTTTTTTTTTTGAATATATAATTTTGCAAAAGTATGTCGCCCAAAAGAATTTAAGAGAAGGTACCTGGGAAAAATGCTGGCTTCCCTGGTTTAATTTATTTGATTTGTTATCTAGGATATTCAGTATTATTTGTCGAAGTTCAATTTTTGTCATTTATCATTGTATTTCACTGTATATATTTTTAATGTCAAGAGCGTAAAATAGCAAATAAAAAAAAAAAAGATTCAGATTGCCATTTAATAAACTCAAAGAAGCTCATTGAGTTGGGTTATGAAATTCAACAAATTTTTTCCGAGCCTGTTAAATTTTCTTCACATACCAATGACAAATGGTCAAACTTAGACAATCCCCTTACCCTACTTACAAATAACTGTTTAGGATTGCGTACAACGGTTCAATTCGGTTTTCAAAAATACGTTATCGGAAACTTCTTCAAATTAGGCACAAAACTGTTACAAGTCAGGACACCAGAAAATTCAAAATTTTAACTTTTCCCTAACTTTTGGATATGAAACTTGACTCATTATGCTAACTATAAGCATTGCCGTGTCATAGAGACCCTTTAATACTCTCATTAGTTTATCAATATCAACTCAATGAGCCCATTTAATATCTTCTTATTCATTAATTAGGTCAGCAGAGAATTTCCCCTCCTGGAAGGTCTTCCGTTCCTTACCTGGTCTGATTACTATGTGTTTCTTTTAGGGTGAGAGATCTAGAAAAGAAAAGTAAAGCCATCAAATGTTTATCTATATAGTCCTTGCGGTATAGTAATTTTCTTGTAAGATACTTAATTGCTTACGATGCCATTAAATCATCTAGAGAGTGCATCTTGGTTTCCTTTCTCATCAGGCGACATCCATGGAAACAATTTGTCACATACCATTCCTAGGAAGGACTCCAGATCCAGAGAGTCCATTACAACATATACCGGTAAGAACAGCCCCATCAGGACATTCGGTGACACGTTTCGGGTGTATTTCACTAGAATTAAAAATAATCACTTTCTATTGTTAGGTGATGTCTCAGTTTCTTACAAGCAAGCTTGTCCATACTTCAGAGAAAGATCATTTAGTATTATTAGGCACGTAGGCAGGGTTGTTTTTTTTTTTTGGGGGGGGGGGGGGCACCGGATACATTGGTCGCCATTCTCGGGTTTGAGAGATAGGCCTATAAGGGAGAGGTAACTTGAAAAATAAAAAATGGATCCCGTCTCTGATATTTTTTGGGGGCACGTGCCCTCATGCCCCCAAAGCTACGGCCTTGAGTATTATCCAAACCTACTTACTTCTATAGTCCCTACAACACTGACTGTCCTAAACCAAGGAGCTGTTACGTAATCAATCAACGCTTAAAGGGCAAGAGCAGTCACCCCAACTTAAAGTTGACTAGTAGACTGTCTTCTTTCACGATTGGCTGTTCAAAGTCATGTGATAATATATTTTGGTTTACCTTGCACATGCAAAGTCGAAGTCATAAAATATGATGAAAGATACTTTGAAGAGAAATAGAAGGAAAATTGTGATATTTAGCTGTTGCTTCAAAATAAGTTTGGGGGCAGGGGCTGCTCTTTGACCTTCAAACTCATCATTATCCAGACACAAGTAGCCTGGTTAATTGTGTCAGAGCATATACCCTGGTAAGCACCCAATGTACATGAACTGATGTGTAATGTAAGCTTCTCTGTGTTTTTTGAACCTCATGATGTCAATCAAAAAGCCGTTTTAATTGAGAATTTCTGTAG
Organism: Holothuria scabra; assembly: GCA_037179385.1. Lineage (NCBI taxonomy): Eukaryota > Metazoa > Echinodermata > Holothuroidea > Aspidochirotida > Holothuriidae > Holothuria > Holothuria scabra. The sequence goes on along the minus strand of CM074185.1, from coordinate 22,790,670 downwards.
ACTACCGGTACTAATCCAGATTATATTGGTCATTTCAATTTAACTGCGATAAATACCGTATGTTCAGCAAACGTACAGAATAAGCGTATGAAAGATAAATATTGTTTTCCTTCTTTGCAGGAAGCCTCCATGGCAGGCTTTATATTTTCAGTCGCTGGCAATGTGCTTCATCTTATCTTGGCGGAGGATGTTGAGAGTCGATCTCAGGACTCCAGTCCTTTAAGCAAAAGTCTTCGGTTTGATGCACTCTGCGTGTTCTTCCTCGGCATGACATTTCATGGTTACCCGGTCCTTACACTTGCCCGATTGGTGAGTGAAAATAATAAAGTATTCAGTGTGAAAAATTGAGAAATATTACCAAATAAGAGACTTTTCGTGTTGCTTTTATTTTAAAAGATGTTGCGTTACTTTATTACATGGATTAGTTTTTGCTGTCTTTCAAAACACTGGAAAATGACTTTTGCTGTCTGAACATTTCTGTAGCTGCCTTTTTAGCATGTCGTGACACCATTTTGAGACCCAATCACAGTTTTTAAACCCAACGACTGTTTTTCAAAACACAGGTTTATATATAGCTCACATTGTCGACTAAAGATCCTGAAATTGTGTTTTAGCATGACACGGTAGACGTTTAGTTTAAAAACCAACCACTTACTGAAAAGAAAAGATTAAGGCAATCACCTATACTGGTTGAATCTTTAGTCAATATAACTTTAAAATTGGGATCTACTGTCGTTGTGCTGATGCTTCGTGTTAGCAATGTAGTCGCAGTAGGGTTAGTAACAATCCAGTGCGCACCACAGCTGGAAAAAAATGTGTGAGCGCAGCTATATTAAACCAGAATGTTATAAGTTGACGTGTAACACCCTATTTTACCTAACCCAACCTTTACACATCTACAAGTGAATTACAGTAGTCATTTCCTCGTTTATGTCACTCTTGATAAAAACCAGTTACACAAACATGAAGGAATTTCTTTTGGGTCCAGGCCTTTTTTAAGAAACTTTTATTTTTATGGAACATTTTCTATCTGTTGGATGACAAAAGCGTCGCTCTTTGTGGGCTGGGGATTGTAGAATATGTCCACGGTATTTGCCATCTGGCGTAAGTAGGTGACTAAAGGAAAGGACCTGAACGTCTCTGAAACCTCATATAACTAACTGATAGAGCGCCGTTTAGTAAGGGTAAGTCAATCAGTCGATGGACATAGTGGCGGGGCTACGGATTCTGGTCAGTGGGGCGAGAATGGTCTGCAGGGGTGCGATAAATCAGACTGTTGAAAACCCGACAAGCTCGCCTGCAGGCAATTTTGGTCCGTCCGGGGCAGGCCTCTAACCATATGCCAGCTTCGCCACTGGATGAACAATATTTAAATATAGCCATTCCTTGATTCTAAAGAGAATTTCTTGCACAGAAATCGACCTCTTTTACATATCTTATTACTATAGACTACATGGGATGTGTTTGGATCCACCCATCATGTCATCGCATCAGTGATTGGTAGCTATCTTCTTGGATACTCCTATCTCATGTTTCAAGCTCCGTGTTTCAAATCAGATATTGACAAAAGAATCCTTCTACTAGGGCGACTTGTGGTAAGTTTGAGAGTAAAATGTTGTGCCTTCTGCAAACTAGCTAGCAAAATTGAAAAGTATGGACGGAAAACGTACTTTATAGTGCGAGGCAGGTATTTGAAAGAAAGGCCCCTGCTATAGAAAAAATTGCACAGTTCATTTAACTTGGCTCAGTCGATCATTACGGCTGAGTATTGTTGTCAAGAAAAAGAATCAAAGCATTCGTAGGTTCGAAAATATTTTCCAAAACACTTTTCGAACGTTCCCAAAAACTTTTCCTAAAATTGAAATATCTTCCGTAAGTTCCAAAAAAATTCGTAAATCAAAAAAATGTTTATTTTTTAAACCAACGAAAAGATTTTCATACGTACGAAAATACTTTCGAACCTTTCCAAAATAAAGTTTTTTGAAATTACGAAAAGACGTACGATTTTTTTCGTACGTTCCAAAAGTTTTTTGGAACGTCCGAAAACGAGAAGTTTTTTCGGAATTAAAAAAAGATTTTCGAACGTACAAAAAGTTACCAAAAATCTTTCCAACAAATTTTGACAACAAAACGCTTCAATAGAAACACGACTTAAAACATGTGTGCTTAAAATAAGAGCGGATTTGATTGGTTTATCTTCAGAGATGTGGCCAAGTGAGGGGGAAGATTCTCTTATCCCGTCTTTAACGCTATCTCCATATCGAGGAAAAGTGTCCCCCTGGAAGCCTCAATTACCAAAATGAAAATCTTTATTCTCCTACGATGGATGGTAGCCCCTATTCATTGAGCTCGTTTATCGGTGAAAGTGGGGCATTTTTTTTTTAAAGAAAGCCCCAAAAATGTTTGAACAAGAAATCCAAAATTTCCCACTTTACCAAAGCAGACGTGCAACCACTTGCAACCGCTTGCTTTAACTCAACATTCTTTCGGTCATACCTAAGACATCTGGACTGCTAGTCTCAGGAGGGGTTTAGTCTGTCAAGATCATGATGGTATTACTTTCCTATAACGTGCACAGTGGCAGTGGGGTATCGCGGGGAATCATCTAATCGGAAGATATATTTGAGAGTAGTATGACCAGGGAGCTGTTAAAGACACTGATCTGACATGGCCTGCCATAGTAACAGGAGTGCAGCCTCGTGTTAAAATATGCCTTACAATATTTCAAGTAGCACCATTTTGCATCTCAGCACTTCTAAAAAGCAAAATTTTCCCGAAGGGGAGGGGACATTCCTCTCCTAAGACTCCTCAGAGAACAGTGAAACAGTGAATACTCAAACCTTGCCAAACATGACTAAGATATCTACTGTAAGGCTCCTTTTCAATTGGTTACAACCAAACAAACAGTTCCTGGCATCCCCAGCGGAGCTCACCATCCACCTTGATATTGGTCTTCAGGAGACACCATTTTGTATTTCGCCAGTTTCGATGGCGAAGACTTTCATGTGCCCTGGTTGACCCCTGCCTTAAGTCAATCGGGGACATTCACCATTTCCTCCACCCGTTTCCTCACAGTTCCTAAGCAAATTACCACATCTGTCCATCTCATCAATGTTTCATTTTGGTCCTCTCTTTGGAGCATATCTTCAAAATTTTCAGTCATTTTGCTTGTTTGGAATGTGGGCATATCGGATATAACGTGACGTAGGACCGTATGGAATACCGTTTTAACATTTATTCCCGAATTTCAGATATCTCTAAATAATTGCAGATATCTCTAATTCAATTTCAGATATCTCTAAATAATTGCAGATATCTCTAATTCAATTTCAGATATCTCTAAATAATTGTAGATATCTCGAAATAACGAAGTATTTCAGATATCTCTAATTTTAGATATCTCTAATTCTATTTCAGATATCTCTAATTCTATTTCAGATATCTCTAATTCAATTTCAGATATCTCTAATTCTATTTCAGATATCTCTAATTGAATTTCAGATATCTCTAATTCAATTTCAGATATCTCTAATTCTATTTCAGATATCTCTAATTCAATTTCAGATATCTCTAATTCAATTTCAGATATCTCCAATTCAATTTCAGATATCTCTAATTCAATTTCAGACATCTCTAATTCAATTTCAGATATCTCTAATTCAATTTCAGATATCTCTAATTCAATTTTAGATATCTCTAATTCAATTTTAGATATCTAAAATAGTGCATAATTAGAGATATCTGAAATTAATTAGAGATATCTGAAATTCGGGAATAAATGTTAAAACGGTATTCCATAGGACCGGGTGATGTCATAAGAGCTGGGACAAAGAAAAACTTTCTGAAGAGTTGCACTGCTACACTACGTTGTGTTTTGTGACCTATACTGACATGCTTCTCAAACTGTCCCATTTCACTTCACAGCCGTTTCCTTCACTTAGTTGCATTACTCAGTAGGTTACGATCTTAAACACTCTAGTTTTTCTTACACAGTCATGCTTTGTTATTTTCCACCAAATCGAAAAGATGAAATTAAATATGGTGTATGTTCGTTGAATTTGTAACATATGGCAATTAATCATTTGTTAATTTTCTCAACCCTTATCAGGAAACTGCATCCATTTTAGCCGTGCTTTTCCTGACGAGCGTCACCACACAGTTGATTTCCTTCCAAAACGCAGCTATTGGGGCATTAGTCGTTGGATTTGTAGCAGTGAATGCCTTCCTCGGATACACTGCCCCTCCGGAGGCAGGGAAGCGAACATAGTAACGATGACGTCATCATCACGAGCTGCGGATTTATCACCAGTTTCTTTTCAATCATTAACTTGCATGTGTTAACCGGCAACTCTCTCGTGTTAAGCTTGTGGTGGTTATTTTGTCTCCCAAATCCACAAAGGAAATTGCCGTTGGTCACTTTACAACTTTACCCGGAATCTACCAATTTTCAATTGTCACAGATTAACTTCGAATTCAAACAGTGCAAAGTAGCCCATATTACAAGGCATGCACTGACAGTGCTCTGATTACACACTGGGCCTTGTATGTTCACCAAGGTATGCCCGAAGCAACGTAAAATTGTGCCTGGATAAGGATGAGTTAAAGGGAAATATTGCGTTTGTTTTGCAAGAAAAATTCATCCTTTTAAAACTAATGGTTATTGACTCAAATTTAAGTCATAGATTATCAAAAATAAGGCAGTATGGTGGCCTTCTTTTCAAGAAATAAGTTTCTCACAGACAGAAATTCAGTTGTTTTTTTCTCAGGAATAATTTGTTTTTCCAATTTTTCAATACTTCCAATGATGCAACGTCCACGGCTGTAGAGTCTTGCGCATAGTGTTTTGAAGGGGCGCTGCTATTGCTGGGGTTTATGATTAAGACTGAAATGTTGGATAGTGTCTGAGCCATTTTCTTTGTACTTTTTGTTGGAGCATTTCAAACACAATATTTCCCTCCAGTAAAGACAGTTCTGAGGGGCTACAAGCAAATAGTTGGTAGAAATGGAACTATCTGTAGTGATGAATATTTGTATCATTGAGATGAAGATGCACATGGCGCGTTGTAAACAAAAATTGGTCTTTGAAATAATATCAGGATAAAAGTGCAGTATGACCATGGTAACTCAAATCTTTGTAAACGGCCGTCAGACACTATGAAAGCGAGACACTGATCTGTGTGACGTCAGCTCCGGCGACATTCATGACTTCAATTAACTCCAAAGTTTGTAACCACTTCATATTTATGAGCCCTTTAATGTCATTTTAAGAGCATTGTTTATGTTTTCCGTATATAATATATACTGTTTTCCGTTGGATTGTCGACACTCCTGCATTGTTTGAAAGAAAAGAAAGTTTTATGTGTTGCAAAAAGAACAATTTTTAAAAGTTGAAAACGTGCATAGTGCATGATTTTTTTATTTGAGGTTTATGTCACCTATGATTTATGGTCCTACCCACCATAAGTGACCAATAACGTGGGAGAGGTGGAATTATCACTACTTGCGAATCATCTTCCCCGAGGACAGGACTAATTAGAGAGGCCCCAATGAAAATAATAATAAAAAAAAAAACACACACACACACACACATTGCAAGATGTTCATATACGGAAGCAAAATTTAGTTTTCAAAAAGTAGTGTCGATCGATTCCGGAGAGGGAGCCAGAGAAACGACAAAACTTTGATGTACAAAGTTGCGATTCTGTCAGTTCGTCGGTTTTAATTTTCATCATTTTTGAAAAAAGTGGGGAAGAATTATTAGAGATGTCCCGTTCCAAAGCGTGACTGGGAAGCGTCCCCACATATGTTCAACATGAGGGTGACAAAGTGGTCTGAAGTTCCCCAGAGTCCTGAAAGCCCTAAGATGATTAAATGATACTTCTTAGGCCTTACAATAAAGGCCTTGGCTATAACAAACAGCACAGCACTATTGTATAAATCAAAATAATAATACATATATCAAAGTAAATGTTTTAACTATCTAAACCAAGTCCTTTTTATAAATATAAGAAAGACGACATAAATTTCAGCCTGATTACAAAGTTCTTCACACATCAAGAATAGATCTCTTACCAGTAGAGGCAGCAGAATATCAAGATTGGGGGGTGGCTGGATAAACTAGGATCAAAGGACAATGCTGGGGACAAAAATTTTCTTGCGCGGAGCGATTCAAATAGAACGCGCTCCTGCGGTGGGTACCGATGGTGGTTCCAAGCAGAAACTACCCTTGTTAATGTTATTGACAAAATAGGTCTGACTTAGCTGAATATTAAACCTGTGGGTTGACTGAATAAACCTGGAATTTTTCTGTAGAAAAAGTCACTAGAGTAGCCGGGGGGGGGGGTGGGCAGGTTGCAGAGTGCCCCCCACAGAAATTTTGGGGACGCGATGGGCGATGTTGAAAAAATGAAGGAGATCAAAAAAAAAAAAAAAAAGATAAACGGCAAGAGGAGGGAGGGAATCGGGGCATTTTTTTTTTACAGTTTTTCGAGGAGGGGGGGGGGCTTTTAGTCGTTACGATAAAGTATGCAGTCCCCGACGGCGGCTAGTGTCCCCGATGGTTTACCTGTGTTTTGCTCTTAAGGGACAATTTCCCTAATAGGAACCCCAAATTTTCGGCGCGCTACGCGCGCTATAGGTTCACTCCAGTTTTTTTTAATACTTCCATTCCACACATCTAGAGAGTGTAAGTCCTGTCAACCTTACCAAGAAACAGGGAGACAGAGTACACAGGTTATTTAGAGGTCTTAAATTTCATCCCATATCACAAAGCCTAGTTGCTGTTCTCTTGTGTGTGTAATGCGATAGGTCAGTTGGTGAGCGACTCACGGACAGACGGTGCATAGTTTGGTTATTGTATCGGGTATTCCAGGTGTGTTCGACGCAATGTATGTTATCCCCGATACGGTCTACAACCCCCACAGTTTTTTTTTTTTTTTCTTTTTGTTTTTAATGATTACATAGGCTATGTTGTTTTTGTAAGTCTACCAAAAATTTTCGCGCGCTTCGCGCGCTTTGCAATTTCACGATTCAGACTCAACAGAACACTATCACTACGCAACTCGGCTTTTAAAATATTAAGTGATATTGTGCAAAATGTGCCAAGGGATGCAATAACATGGGATAGTTAGGCTCCTTCATATCCCCTTCTCTCCACCACCTCGACATAGGGGCCGTCAGAACTTGTGGTCGCTGACATGGCCCTCCCCCTGTCGGGAATAATCTGTGGCCTTCCCATGGTCGGTTTAATTATTTTGGTTTTCAAAAGAGTTATTTCTGCGATAAAACCCAAAATGTTCAGAATGCTTTTCACACTCTTCCTCAGTTCCGTTACCTAGAGCTAATAAATTACAAACCCTTCCCATCTTTTCAAGTAAATTAATATGTAGAATAAATGGATTAATGAACATGTCGGGAATTTCATCTCATTTCGCTAAACCAGAGAGGTGTGATCTCTTGTGTCAGTCGTGCGGTACGGACTCGAAGAGGGAAGTACAATATAAGTTGTGCCCGATAGGGCCAAAAGGCCGTGACAATTGATCTATATAAGCTTTAAATAAGTACAGATTCTTTTTAGTGTAGGCTAGCCCAAAAAAATTTCGCCCGCTTTTCCACGGTTAAATCAGTGCGGAAATATCTTCCTCCAGCATATACAAATTTTATGTCGTATATGACTGGCAATGGCAGGTATAGTGCACAGGTTTTCTTCAAATCTCCCTCACCAACTCATCGACGGCATCCTGGCTGTCGGGGCTTGGGGTCGCTACCCACCCTACCCCTCCCCAGTTCGGAGGGTGGCCCTTCGTCGGGCAAATCCTGGCCCCAAGCCTGGAGGGAAGACACATTTTCCAGTTATAACTTGTATATGTGTAATGAAGCAATGAACTAAAAATGGAAGCTGCATTTTTTGGAGAGCGGCAACTATTTTGTAGGGGCGGCCAATTTCACTAGGAGGGCGTGTCGCCCCTCTAAAACCCCCCTGTGGAGAACACTAGAATCTAGTATAAAAAGAACAAAATATAGCACCATGTTGCATCTAAGCTCTTCGAGAGAGCAAAAAATTCCAAAAGGGGAGGGGGACACCCAGGAAGACAGGCCCGTAGCCAGGGGGTTCGCAGTTACTCCCGCCCAGACCTATTTTTTTATTATTTTTTTTTATTTAAATGGAGTTTTGGCGTTTTTCAAGGTAAAATGTCAATTCCGCTGGTTTAGCCAATGTAAGTCTTATGAGTAGTTGTTTTGTTGCAGTGCAACACAATTTCCTAGGGCCCCATTGACTCGTACAGTAACCCTCTTACAGGCACACACTAACTCTCGAGGGAATAAGGAAAACATTGATACAAGACTGAAAATGTCCAAAAATTCCAGCTAAGGTGTTCACCAGATCGCTCAATTTTGATGTAAAATTGCAACATCTCCTTGAGGTAGGAGTGGGAGAACCACACCCTCTCCCCGTTCGGATGCTGGGCTCCTCACTTGGGTGCTTCGCTCCCTCAAGAAAATGCCACACCCCAGTGGCGGCGATGAAAAATGAAAAAGTGGGGGCTAAAGGTATGTGCAGCCCCTCAATATTTGTCAAGTGCTCCAATTAAGAAGCGGGGAGGATTTCAAAGTTGGGCTGAACATATTCTTTCTCTGAACTCTCGGGAAGTGCCGTTTCCGGCCATCCGAGGGGTTTGTAAAACCAAAAATTTCCTGGTTCGCTCCGCACCAATCGATGGTAGAGCTCCGCTTAGAAACATGTATTGACATTTTTTATAGATTTTTTTTTGTTTTTGTTTTTTGTTTTTGCATTAATTGAGAAATTTCAGAAATGAGATCCATTTCCAGGTTGGGAACATGCAGCATAAAATACTCGGGAAGTACCGTTTCCTGCCATCTGAGGGGTTTCTAAAACCAAAAATTTTCTTGTACGCTCCGCGCCAACTGATGGTGGCGCTCCGCTTAGATAGTCCTGTCGGTCAAGATTGGGGACGATGAGTCGACTTTGCCCCCCACAAGAAAATCCTGGCTACGCCTCTGGAAAAAGTGTACCTCACGTCAAAAAAAAATAAAAATGTGTTGAACAAAAACTATTGCGCAATGTACCATTCTAATTTAATTGAATAAACTTCAATATTTTATACCTCCGCTCAAGAATGTCCTATGAAGATGGGAGTTAGACTGTTTGAATTCATTATTCATGCTGTTTAATTTATATTTTTGAATCTTTTGACTTGATGTAGATTTGAGCTATACTTTATGGTACTTTCGACGGAAGCGTTCAAGTGACATACTTCTACACTACGGTATCAACTATCAAGTGGTTTATTCTTTGGTTAAAATAAATGGCGAAATATTAGTTTGACCAAGTTACACAACAATACACAGGAATAAAAAAAATTGACCTGTAAACTGTGTCTTCCGTGAGAATAATTTTTTTAGTCCAATGCACATCATTGTTATTCATGTGGACGATAAAGGCCTATCTTGTTTAAAAAAAAAACCTTCGTCGTTCCTTTTCAGTGTTGACGATGCAACCATTTTTTTCTTACGTTGGCCAATATAGTCTTAAATAATTTTTTAATGCGTGCATACCCTAGTGTTAATATCTGGAGTCACCCGCTGCATAAAACTAAACTTATCCCATGTTACTATCAAATGGGAAATCACACGTAGTTAGTCAGTCAGTCAGTTAGTCAGTCAGTCAGTCAGTCAGTCAGTTAGATGGGTATTTACGGCACAGTTTCTAACCAATTGGCTTAAGTCGGGCCGGTCACTGCCTTTTTCCCAGTTATGGCTCACTGCCTTGTTTCCCCTACTCCACTGCTTATGCTGGGCAAGTATTCGGTATGACCCGGCCGGGACTCAAAATCCAGGCCTCCCGACTGCAAGTCATATTCTATAACCACTTGACCATGCAGTCACTATAGGTGGGGAGAAAAGGCCATGTGGCGTGATACCTTGTGATATTGATATTTTGAAACTTTGTTTCGTACTGTGAATCATCATCTGATCCCATAAGCGAGACACAACTGACCTCCTCCTTATATCTTAAAATAAATAGGCCTATTACTTTTCATCATCTACGCGAACATATCCTTCCTCTCATATTCATATTTCCTGGTTTAATTGTCCGATTGCACAGATCCTACGGCGGGCTTTTTTGGTTGTCCTGTTATGCAAAGGTCCAAGGGAGCTTCCAAGAGTGCTTTCAGATTGAAGGTCCCTCCCCCAGTATACTGTACATTTGATTCACAACAGCCACTCATAAAATAGGATAGTCTTCTATACTAATTCAACTTGAATATGACTGCATTTTTTTAAATGTATGCCAACTGAGAGTGTCCTTCGTACATACATACAACATACATACAAACTTTTATAAAGCGCAAATTCCATATGATCAATGCGCTAAGACACCAAGAAAAATAATACCAGCAAAACACAATCAACTAAATAAGTAAGTCTTAAGCTGTTTTTTGAACAGCGCAACCGATTTGGAATTCCGTATGTGAGGAGGAAGAGAGTTCCATAACATAGGACCTGAAATGGAAAAGGCCTCCTCACCTACTCGCTTCTTGGAAGGAGGTATGAGGAGTAGGGCCCCGTCCATTGCAGACCTAGTAACAGGACCAGATAAAGGTGTGGTTTTCGTACTGTCATATCACTTTATTTGATATCACTTTAGTTTCCTCGCATTTTTTAATTAACAACTGTATGTTTTAGAACCAAAAAGTCATTATTTCGGTAAAAATACTAATCCTACAGAAAAACGTTTCTCCGATACTATAGTCATGCTCGTCCATGAAAGCACTTAATTCTCTTTTCAAAACACTAGATATATTTATAGTTGGCGCATCGTGTATTGTGTAAAATTATTTTATTTGCTTCACACGTGTACATTGTAACGTGTTATCACATATATTATCAAAATTTTTAAAGAAAAAAATTCTAATTCGCACTGGTGAGGTAAGAAAGCTCACAGCTCCCAGTTCAGATATTCCTGCATATGACAGCACAGAGCAGCTCATGGTGTCGGTATCGTTGACCTTTGGACCGACGCGCACTGTGGTCCCTAACTGGCTAACAATATCGATAATCCCTAAAAAATAATCCCCAATCAATGTAGACAGCCAATCAAAAAACTCCTCGTTAAACAGTGCGCATCAGATGGGACTATTAGTCGACAGAAATAGTTTAATATCTTTCAGATTTAAATTTGGTAAATTATACCCTAAGTGTTTCCTGATGTTGACAACTTGTCCGATTTTTTCCTTCATCTTTTTGTTCAGAGTGCATTAGGAAAGCAGTTGCGTTACTAACTCTGTTAACCACATACCGGGCAAATCGGGCATTTGGACGGGTCCTGGGTTGGAATCAATTACCAAATGTATCTAGAAGTTACCCAAGCATAAGCAAAGATAAGGAAGCAATTGTTCTGCTGGCTGAAGCAAACAATCTTCCTGCTCGCTGATTGGGGAAAGTAGAGGATTTCGGTGGACTTTTAGATTAATCACGGTTTGTAATCTTCGTCTTTTTGACTTTTTGATGTCATTACGGCAGATGTTTCGCACTCGTCAAAAACAGAAATAAACTTTTGCTTGGTTGTTGACATTGTTTTTCATCACTCTTCTAAAGGGTTCATTTCTCAGGGATTAAG